>RCSZ01000008.1:1130833-1754166 GCA_014898425.1 Botryotinia globosa | reverse complement strand
GCTGCTGTTATTGCAGGTCAGTTGGATGTCATTGCGAAATAGAAAAAAGTGCGAAATACGTACGTGTGATGGTCGAGTTTTGCAAACATTCTGTTGCAGATGTATCATACAAACTATTATGCTGTCCACTTGATTCACATGTACATTCTGCGCCCTTGTCATCTGCGGATTGATCCATTTCCATAGAAACATCATTGTCCATCTCAACTGTGTTGGTCACATTTGCGCCCTCGCCAACCCCATCTATACCATTTCCATCGATGTCCATATTGTCCATACCTTCCGTCGTATCTGCACAAAAACTTATGCTGGCAATGTTCTGTCTAGTATTTTCCTGTTCAATGCAACATCGGTTGAGCTTGGTGAAGGAATTGCTTGTGTGATAAAACTTTGGGATTTGTGGGAGATCAAAGAAACTGAAAATTTAAAAGCGAAATGAGATAAGGTCCTGTAGTGAATCATTTCTATGATCGAGAATCATGTGACTATCCAAGAAGTATCGTCTGAATGAAAAGTATATTAAATGGAGATTCAGTGGTGAAAGGAAGAAGTAGGGGTGCATCAGATACTGAGCAACGTGAAAGTACCGATGCAGAACCGCCACACCATACAGCATGATTAATTCGACCCTTTCAATACCTGATCTATGGTTGAGCAACATAAGACTTGTCGCTTGAAACTCAAAATTGTGTTGGAAATATTGAAATTCAACAGCAACGCTATTCCCAAAGGATAATGACTGGATTGTCAACTACACGCCCTTATTGCTGTCCAGAAGTAATGCCATAACGGAAAACCATCCCATATAGATTATCAAGCAAGCCGCTCACCAGTCCCCTAACCCCCAAATACCCCAATATCACATTTATACAAGAATAATCAGTCACCATCACACCTATTTTTATGTGGGTCATAATGCGCCCCTAAACCCCAGCAGAGATGTATAAAATCTTGCCAGCGGCTTCTCGAAGTGAGTGATCCAGATTTTCCATCGGTCAACAAACACTCATCAGCATCGGATGTGTTTACAGCGTCAAAAAAACTTCCACACGAACTTCTAGACTGAGGTGTATTGCCATTACGCCGAATTTTGAGATCTGTAGCATGAACCATTAGTATTGGCGATGGGAAGATCACTACTGGGCATACGGACCTGATTTTGCAACATGATGTTGTTCACTCGAGTCTGTGGATGATTCATGTGGGTCGATATATGTTGATTCACTTTGATCTGAATTGTCTTTACCCAAAGCGGCAAACTTCGGAAGATGCCCTGAGCTCTCAAATTCAGCAGGCTGTCCGTCTAAGCGTTTGATAAGGTCTGCAAATTTCTTGATCAAAACTTCAGCTACATGGTAGGAGTTTTTGTGTTCAATGCTGGTGGCTACAACGGAGATATCTCTAGGATGTGCTCGTCGCCTATCGATTGGGCTTGGCTTCCAATGTGGGTCAGAACTCAGACCACCAGCTGTGTCGAAGGAGTTTGCTTGTACATTGCTTGACATGATGCCAATACCGATCAAAGCTGGTGTATAGATACCTAGTGACGGGAGGACGGCTAGAAAGGCGATATTTTGGACTGTTGGGAGAAGAGATAACGATGATATAATAGAGGATTGCTTGAGGCGATTAGTCGTAAGGAATTCGACATGAGATTCCATGAAATTATGTGCAATAGATAAGCCGAGGCTCATGAGGGACAACGAGAATGGAAGGATGAACTTCATGTTGAAGGGTGCTTGGTACACTGCTGTGGTCGAGCTTTTATTTATCGGTTATTCGATGATCTGGGTTACCGGTGATGTTTTGCCTGAAGATTGAAAGTAAGAAAAGAATGGAGAAACTGTCCTTGAAATAGCTCAAGAAAGAGGTTCCCAAAAGATTTCCATATGAATGAAAATGATTCCGAATCTCATAATTCTTTATGATTTTTACTGCCTAATGGCTGCTGGTCTGTTGCTTACAGCAATTTGTTTTGAATCATAATTCAAATGGCATTTGTGAATCATGGTAACTTGCTTGCAGAAGAGATTTCATGAGTGTAACTGTACTTCAATACATCAAGTATAAAAGCGTCATGGCATGAAGCGAACTCGAAAATTCACTAGATTCCATTTGTAGAACGAGAATCATTCGAACAGTGCGTCCGATCTCGCCCCCAGTCGAGGCCGTTCTGAATCATCCATAGTTCCATGTACAAAGGTTGAACAACTTCCCAAGCTAGTAATATCAAAGTCTAAAGCTTCAGGAACATGATTCCTTCCCCTAAATTGTTTTCGGCGAGGTGTTCGCTGCAAGACCCCGACCAAGGACCTGCTTGTCTTGGAGTGGTTCTCTGTCAATGCCAATGGACATGAAAATACCAAAATCAAGTCAATCTTGGGCAAGGATTGTGGAAAATGAGAGATCCACAGTGTGAGAGAGCTGAGTGGCGCGTAGCCTGTCCATGATTTCTTGGCTATATGATCATGGTCATTGAAACGGCAATGATGCTTCGATTGCATTTCCTCTTTCTCCAGTGAATAGTTGACAACTCCAATCTTCAAGTGGTATCAGTGACCATAGCTCCTACCGGTTCTGGTCTTGTTGAAAATAAAATCTTCCATTTCACGATTTCAACGATTTCCAATTCATCTCTAACCTCTGACTCGGACCCTTGCATCGAGACATCACCATTCGTCTGTGATGACATCTCACGACTCCTCTTCCTAATAACAGCGTAAGCCCTTGGAAGCTTTTTGACCTCTCCCGTGAGTCTTTGGTGCTTGCCCACGTAGAGATAGACACGCTTCATCCACTTAGTAGTATCTGGATTTGATGGGTCATATTCGGGAAATATCAGGCGACCAATCGGAGTCTGGAAACTTTGTTCTGAAGAATTTGAAATGTTTGATGGGTCATCATCCTCATTATCCGGTTCTGGAAGATTTATCGTCCCTTGAATCTCTAGCAGTGCGAGTCCAGATGGGGTTTGAAGAAGCCTCGGTAGTGGATTTTGTATGGTTTCAATTGGTTGATTGACACTCGTGTGAAGGGGAATCATGTTTGAGGCTTTTGAGATGAGAATTTGTGCTCGACAAAAAATTCAATCACAGTTCATCCGCGCGACGTAAATCAACACCACATTTGTTAAATCTAAGGAAATTATCGAGCATGTTTATAGGAGTCTGGCAAAATGTTTGACCGACCCGATCCAACGGTCCACCATATATATATCACATGATCTCGGTTGTTGATCCACACTGAAATTTCGCGCTAAGAATACTAGCGTCTCGCACTGAGAATTTCGAACTTTCCAAAATTTCGAAGTCTTCATTCCTCTCAGCGACAAATCACCGACGACAACCTCGACCACTTGACCACTTACCACCGTCAAGATGAAGTTGGTATGTATTTCATTATGCTGGAATTGATTGATTGAGTATCTGCTAACATGTTTTGATTGATAGAACATTTCATTCGTATGTTTCGAACCCATTTAAACAAATACGATCAAAGAATTCGAACTGACAAAATATCCAACAGCCTGCCAATGGCAGTCAAAAGCTCATCGATATCGAAGACGAGCGCAAGCTCCGTGTCTTCATGGACAAGAGGTATATTTTTTTTTTTTGCGACACCGGACACAACGAAAGAATCTAATTTTTGTTCGACAGAATGGGCGCTGAGGTTCCAGGAGACTCCGTCGGAGACGAGTTCAAGGGATACATCTTCAAGATTACCGGTGGTAACGACAAGCAAGGTTTCCCAATGAAGCAAGGTGTTATGCACCCAACCCGTGTCAGACTTCTCCTTTCCGAGGGTCACTCTTGCTACCGCCCACGCCGAACTGGTGAGCGCAAGCGTAAATCCGTCCGTGGATGCATCGTCGCCATGGATTTGTCCGTTCTCGCTTTGAGCATTGTCAAGCAAGGAGAGAGCGACATCCCAGGTGTCACCGACGTTGTCCACCCAAAGAGATTGGGCCCCAAGCGTGCCACCAAGATTAGAAAGTTCTTTGGGCTCACCAAGGAGGATGATGTACGTTTTCCCTACATCATTCCGCCCATCACTCTCAACCGCTTCGTGCTGGTGCTTGAGGATGGAGTGTGAGAAGTAAATCCAAAGCGTTATGCTGATATATCTCGGTTAGGTCCGTAAATTCGTTATCCGTCGTGAGGTTCAACCAAAGGGTGAGGGCAAGAAGGTCTACACCAAGGCACCAAAGATCCAACGTTTGGTCACCCCTCAACGTCTCCAACACAAGCGTCATAGACTCGCACTCAAGCGTCGTAACTCTGAGCGCACCAAGGATGCTGCCGTAAGTCAAACCGTTATTCTTCCAAAATTTTACCCTCTAACATAGTTCCAGAACGAGTACGCCGCTATCCTCGCCAAGCGTGTCTCTGAGGCCAAGAACGCCAAGGTTGATGCCCGCAAGCGCAGAGCTTCTTCTATGCGTAAGTAGAGGGTTTTCACGATGGGTAATAAAATGGCAGTCTTTCTGGATGTTTGGCGAGTGGAATGAATTCTCAGCCGGGTTCAACAGGTCAAAAAAGCATTATACCAGGATGCTAGATACCAATTTAAAATGGACTGCATATTACTTCTTAGGACGGCGTTTCTGGAATGCAAATGATGTGCTATTAATATGTTTTGATATTCCCATATATTGTCAAATGCAGTGGATGGTTCCTACTACTGAAATCTCGTCCTTCGGCTTCTCTTTTTTGACCACCTCCCCTTTCCCGACTTGCTTCATTTTATACATCTTAGTTCTATTCTATGTCATCCTCCAATTCTCCAATCCTGTTCCCTCGCCCACCCTTTTCTTGTCGATATTATGCCAAACACTTGCTCGGTTGGTGCTCTAAGATAAATGACAGGCCAGACTAGCAAATAACCGAACCAAGATAGGCTCGAATCCATATATTTTCCCAACAAAATCCTAGACCAACATTGTGAGGATTATGTATGAGCTACATCAAAATTAAATAGGAAATCTATTCGAAATAGAACGAAAGACTGATCTTGATATGCCTTCATTTCAAATTCTGGACCAACATTGATTGGTAAGGTTGTAACTTTATGTTTAAGAAACAATATTCAGTAGAAATTACTGTAGAATTAAACATGCAAGTAGTCCAGACGATCCAGATGTCGTCCTTTTTCTCTTCTCCCCTATCAAGGCACATAAGTACCTACCTAGTAGTCACACACACACATGCACAACAAGAAACCTATATTGATGCATTTACATTTACTCTGATTCCCGCACACCTATGTATATATGGAAAAGACCCTATCTAACATATTTAAACGTGCCTATGTAAGTGAGTAAGGCCTCTACGACCCCACGCAAAGCGGATATTGCATTGCAAAAAGAAGCGAGAGAATCCCATCTTCTGCAATCCGCACTGCTGCTTTTTCCTTTCCTAGTAAATTTCTACCTGCATGCCTACCCACAAACCCCGAGTGAAACCCAAGAAACCATTTTTTGATCTATCTTCCAGTGTCTTTGCGACCACATCTTATAGCCCCTTAATCCATAGGTGCGTGAGTGAACAAAAAGCTCACACTCTCTCCATTATGCGTCCTCCTAATTGCCTCGGCCAACGTCGCGCTGATATCCATAACTCTCAATCTTCCACAAGTCTCCTCCTTTCCTCTCAGAGGAACTGTGTTTGTAACAACGACTCTGCTCAATTTACTCTTGTTTAATGTTTCGATTGCTGCTCCGCTCAAGATTCCGTGAGTGACGATAGCAACGACTTCCTTAGCACCGTGTTCCATAACAGTTTCAGCGGCTTTGACGAGGGTGCCGCAGGTATCGGCCATGTCGTCTACGAGAATGGCAATTTTGTCTACGACGTCACCGACAAGGACCATGCGAGATACCTCGTTAGGACGAGCGCGCTCTTTGTGAATAAGGGCAAAGCCGAGGTCAAGACGGTCGGCGATGGAGGTTGCTCTGAGGATTTTGTTAGTTATTTTGGTCCTTGTTTTCAAAAGATTTGTTCCGTCTTGTCCAGATCCTGCGTCTTGCAGATATACTGGTACCCTTTCGTAGACTATGACAAGAAATGGCTTACCTCTTAGCACCACCAGCATCCGGACTAACAACCACACACTTGCTAACCTCCAAGTTCTCTCTGATCCATCTCAAAGTACTTGGTTCCGCATACAAATTATCGACCGGAACATTGAAGAACCCTTGAATTTGACTTGCATGTAAATCCATAGTAATAACATGATTGCAGCCAGCCGTTTGCAACATGTTTGCGATAAGTTTCGCAGAAATAGGAGCGCGGGATTTATCTTTCTTATCTTGACGTGCGTAGGGGAAGTTGGGGATGACGGCTGTAATGCGACGTGCGGAGGCGGTTTTACAAGCATTGATCATGATGAGAAGTTCCATGAGCCCATCATTGATATCGCCGGGTGCGGTGGATTGGAGGATGAAGACTAGAGAGTGAGGTTTAGATATTTGACTTCGAGTATGCGATGGGATTAGGGGCCAGGAGAACTAACCATCTTCATCTCTGACACTCTCTCCTACTGTGACGCTGGTCTCTTGATTTGAGTAGTTCAAACTCATAGTCTTTGCAAGCTCAATGCCCAATCTGCGGAACGCATTTCGTTAGCATTTTCTTTCACATCTCCATCCTTGAGATTGGCACTCGAATAGCTTATCTCTTGTCAATATTTCAAATCCCCATTCACAGATCCAAGCGCTCGCCATCCCACCACCCTGAAGCAAATATATTTCATCCCGTCTCACCAAAGCAACCCGCTCATCCCGAAGAATAAAAGCAAAAAATAAAAATAAACCCACCTATCAGCAACCAACTTCGCCAACTGAGGATGACTGTTACCCGTGAGTAACTTGATCGAATTTGTCGCCATTTTATCTTCTTTTCCTTGCTTTTTCTTCTCTGTTTCTTTTCCCCTCTATATTTCGTTCGTATCGTTGGCTAACTCGCAGTCGCAGCTGTAGACAAGTCTCCTCTCAGATGCGCAATCGTAATTATAGTCGCAAATGCAGTAGGTAGCGCACGTTTCCTTTCGCTTCGTCCTATTCGTTGTCCGTTCGTTCGCAGATTTCGTGTAAGGTTTACAGATTTCCTGTACCTGCACAATAATCTCTAATGCCACTAATTTTTCTCGAGTGTATGTTTGTTCTGAATGGATCAGAATCAATTTTCAACGTCCTATTGGATCCCTCCTTCCAATATGCGCAAGTTCGTCCTGTCGGTCGTATACGGAAATTCAGTCAGTTCTTGTGATTGAGAATATTCTTGACGTTACTCTGTGTTGCGTGGTAGTCAAATGTCTGAAATATGAACTATGAAGAAAAAGGAAGCCGTAGTGTAAGAAATGAATGAACAACCCTTTGACATTGACATTTGAGAGAAATAATTTTTGCGGGGTTTCGAAAAAGATAACGTCCGTGCCGAATGGTCGGCTTCTTCCGTTTTCTAGCCCTGTGGTAACCAACCACGCGGCCAATCAAAACTCCACAACATTAGAGGGGCTTTCGTTATATAATACTACCTAGCTAATCACGTTATTCTATTTTCATAGGTATTTCTCAACCAAATACAGTCAACATCTTTCGAATTCATCAATCTATGATAATTCCGTATGCTAACTAATTACTAAAAGCCATCTACTTTTTACATTTGCCATTTTTCCCTTTGGAAATTTTTGTCTCTGATGTGTCATCTATCTAATCCTCCTCCCCTGGGAAATCATCTTTTAAACGACCTGCACTTCGCTTTGAAAGAATCCTTCCCCGAAGATCTCAAACCAAATATAACCATCCATCCTCATCCATCACCCTATCTGTCTACCTAATATCGCATAGTTTCATATCCTCCAACCCATAACAAAGCAAACCTGTCCTCCGTAAAACTATCGCTCTGGTTATAGAAGACCACCTTGTCCTCATAAATATTGTCAAAAGAAGAAAGCTTGACGCCGCCAAATGCTGATCATAAGCCTGCCATGCATGATATCATAATTAGGAAAAAGATGTTCGGCCTCGCAATTGATGTTTATGCAAAACCGAAATATTCACTGCCTGCTGTAATGGCAGTCAGAACTTGAGCGCGAAGGGTCTCATAACTTTCATATTCTGGAAGATCGAGTTCTAGAGGTTGTGTTAGCATATAACTAGATATATGATTTAGGTAGTGTAACTTACGGTTGAAACAAGTATGAGAAGATGGAAGTCTTTCTTTGTTGCCATAGTCTCGGTGAATATTGAATCGACTAAAACCATTCATACCCTCCAGCTCCTTGAAACCGTTAAGGGGTACTTTGCTGGTTCCCGTGACGAATTGCAACAACTTGGCTCGCTCTTCTTTGTCAAATGAGCGAATGGCACGCCAGAACCACTGAATTTGTGGGGAAGATGCCGAGTAATTGTGGTATTCAGTGTTACTCTTCCAGTCATCAACATCAATTTCGGGTAGTCCAGAGATTAGCAACTCTAATTCCTGCTCATTGAAAATCGAGACCAGTTCAGCTGGGATAATATCGTGGAAGCCCTTCAAGAATTCATCAAGCTGTGCTTTGACAGATCCTGTAAGTTTCCATTCGACCATCAATCGAACATACTCGTGCTTGTTCTCCTCTGTCACTGGAACATTGCGTCCATCTTCAATAAAGTCAATGGTCTCGACAACGCCAAATTTGTCGTTATCGACGGAGAAGGTTTCGGTAATGATATCCGTGATATCATTCTCAAGCATCCATATGAGTGACTTGTAATAGTCAGGATCCAAAGATTCCATGTCCTTGACTGAAACAGCCTTGCCTAAGATGCGTTTGTAAACTGCTCTGCTGAAATGGCAATCAAGAACACGACCTTCGTATAATGCCTTTCCGATGATACGACCGATGAATTTGAAGAACATTAGATGCTCCTCGTTGATACTACTCAATTGATTTGGATGGAAAGTAGTACGGTCAGAAGACACGGGGATGAAAAGAGCATAGCCAGGGTCGAACATTTGCCTAGAGAGAACTTGGAACCATTCACGAGTAACTCCGCCTGCATCAACACCCTCTTCTCCGTGGAAACGAATGCTTAACTTGCCATACTTCATTTGATCAGGAGTCTGGAAGTATAGAGATTTGAAAGAGTCGTGGAATACCTGCTCTCGACGAACAGACAATTGTAGTGGAGGAACAGCACGAGAACCTTGACTTCGGCTGTGAATGCTGCGGCTGAAGTAGTTGCGCTTATTGTCAAATTCGAGAACCTTAGGATTCTTTACCAATAGAGAAAATGTGCCAGACATGAGCTTTGGAGTATGTCGGACTAGGTCATTCAGAATCTTTCGATGCTCTTCGGTAAACGTGAAGAACAAGTTCTCCATTCGAGACTCCGGAACGGGACTAGCAAGAACCATTTCCTTATTCTTTGCACTTCGATTGAGTGGTGTGTCTTTCAAGGTAGTGTTCTTGCAAACAACCATGAGGGATTCGATCAAAGGTAACAGAATAGTGGCGACACTAAGCATGTGATCTTGTTGCCTAATGGTACTGAGACAGGCACTTAATTTCTCCCACATTGGGCCAAAGGTGGAGTTCTCGTAGAGGCTAGACACGAGATCTTGCTTTTCGATAATCTCAGAGGAAACCTCTGCTTCACTGGCTGCATCATCTTTCTTTTCACGCTTAGGATCAAACAAGTGATCTAGCGCAGTGAGAACACGTAGAAGTTTGTGCTGGTCGGATGCCGGTGGTGAGAACTTGGCTAATGCGACACCCTGAATTTCAGTTCCGGTTCTAGCTTTTTGGATCTGAGGAAGAAGGTCCGCGAGATCTACTAATATGACTTCTCCCAATGCTCGAGCCTTGGCGATAAGTTCCTTTCCGAAAATGGCCTTCGCGCCAGGAATCGTTGAAAGATTCTTAATGGTTGATAACGTCTCGCGGAAGGTCTTTGAGTTGCACTCACAGCAGAAGATATTGGTAACCAGGCGAAGATTGTGTTCTGGAACAACAGGAGGAGTGAAAACATGCACTTTCTTCTGCTCTTGCTTAGAAGCATCCTCGGGCTTCGAAGAGTCAGCATCTGGGACGACGGAGACCTCGCCGGCATCAGAGCTAGTAGGAATGACGAGTGCCGGAAGTACTGGAGCAGATGTCGAGCCAGTGGAAGTGTTTTCTACAGGAGCGGTCGCATCTTGTGCTACCGGTGGTTGTTCAGTAGACTCACTCTCACCTACGGTAACGTTGTCGGGATTGGGTGCATCGGTGGAACCAGTAGCTTCAGCTGCCTCAGCTGTCTCGGCTGCAGTTGCGCTCGCTTTGGCCTTTTCTGCTTCTTCGACAGCCTCTTTTTGCTTTCGTTCTAGCGCAATGAGAGGACTAGTGATAAGATTGAGTAAGAGTGAAAGTTGTTCCATAATGGTTGCACTCTCCATAATCAAATCACGATCTAGAAGACTGAGCAAAGAGTTAAGAGCGTATCTTGGGGCTTTGCTATCCTTTCCTTTTCCTTTCCGACTGAGACTTCGCTTGAGTCCACCAGATGGCTCGTGCTCGGTCAAGAAGAACGATGCGACATGCAAATTGGTTTGAGCAAGATAGACCAAAGCTGTCAAGCATTGTTGGACTACCATGAGTGGCGATGCCTCAGAATTTGTCTGGGCGAGCGAGCCGAGACCAGTAAGTGTTCGTCGAAGAGTTTGTGTTGGAGTCTTTGGATCCTTTTCTCTTGGTTGCTTGGCTCTGACGGACAGATAGGAAAAGCTTCGCTCGATTGCGGTCATGTCGGCACTACCATCCTGAAGGATATGAAGAAGGGTGCTAATGAGCTCGGCACGGTTGTGCTTGTTCAATGCTACATTTTGCAAAACTGAGTTGAGCGTGCTTCGGAAACTGCTGTGTTGAAAAATAAACATCAACCGCAAAAGTGTTGCGATACCTTGTTTGTCCAACATTTGAACGATCGCCCGACGAGCTCTTGGTTGCTGAGGAGCCCCTCGACTTTCTTCACCAGGAGCTGGGCGACGAATGACGCCTACAGGTGCTCGTCCAGGGTGACCAGCATGATCTGGCTGACCTCTGCGTAATTGACGCGCTTGGGCAGCGAGGTCCGGAGGCAAAGATGCCATGAAATCTTCATCACCTTCCATCAGAACTTCTTGTCTAAGAGCTGGTGGGAAGGTTGCAAGAATACTGGGAAGATCCATGTCTCCATTTGGTGGAGCTCCGCCTGCTGCTGCTGCAGCCTCTCGTCGTTCGTTACGTTCGCGACGTCGGCGTTCTTGTGCTTCTTGCTGCATGATTTCCTCTCGAATATCATCTGGGAGGGCGTCAAGGAATTCCTGTTCAATGTCGGTTGGCTGTGAACCTGTCGCAGTGGCTTGTTGACGTCGCTCGGCAACGGCAGCCATGATGACTTCCTCGCGGATATCCTCTGGGAGCTCTGCAAGGAATTCTGCGTCAATGCCCAGGTCTGTGATATCATATGGCGTGTTTCGAATCATGGTCATAACTCGAGGACGATCAGCAGCTGGAACCTCTGTTTCTTGTGCTTCTGCATGGGTAGCTCCGGGGATTTCACTCTGGACACCCTCCATGGCATCAGTTGCGTTGGCGTTATCCGCCTCGACAGGCTCTTCAATGGGTTCATCGGCCCGGGCACTTTGAGCAGCCGCCATCTCGGCGGCTCTTTCAGCAGCCTCTTTTTCTTCGGCCTCTTTCTTCTCTCTGGCTGCCTTCTCCTCTGCCTCCTTGGCTTCCCTAGCCAGCTTTTCTGCTTCCAATCGCTTTTTCTTTTCTTCTTCTAGTGCGCGGATTCGTTCCAGTTCGGCTGCCTTGAGAACTTTGTCAGCTTCAATGGCAGGAGGTACGAGCGCTGCCATGATTTCATTCTTAAGCTCTTGGGCGTTCTCAACATTGCTTGGTCCAAAGAGTAGCTTAGACTCCTCTGACCATCTTGCGGCTGTACATTGAGTAGAGAAAGATGTAGCACTTCCAGGCTCGCTGGTATCGCGGTGATTGTCGTTACGAGGACGGCGTGTTCCAAACATGGCTTCGAGTTCTCTAGGCAACTGACCAGGACCAGCGGTAATATGAAACTGTAAAGCTTGTCCATTACGAGCGATTGATCCTGGGATACGTAAGGATCTGATCATGTCAAGGATTTGTTCGGGGCTATCACCGAAAGCACGTCCGCCAAGAACGCTACTCATGTCTATTAAGCTGCCGCCGGGTCCCGGTGCTTGAATCCAGCTGCCGATTTGAGGTCCTCGATGGCCAGGTCTGCTTGAAGCGCTTGGGCCATTACGTTGGAGTAGAGGATTTGTGCCGTCATCTGTGGAATACGGGGGTGGAGCGCCGGATCTATGTGCTCGGTAACGGAAATCTGGTACTACAAGTCTATCAGTCCTATTCTGTCTTTGAAGGCCATCCTCGATTGCCGCCAGGTCCAAGACGGCTTGTCTTTCTGCGAGAAAACTGCTCATAAGTTCTGATTCTAAGAGTTGTAACCTACCACCAAGTGGATCGCGCGAACCTCCGGGAAGGAATGGGAAAGGACTGGGGAATGCATGGCGATGTCGGCCTTGATGTCCACGGTGGCTGATGACCATTGGAGGCTCAACATCTCCTTCCCAACCAAAGATAGGACCAGGGCCATCCGCTTGATTTATTAGTCGGACCATAGAACTTGGTCTGATATTAGACTGACCTGGGTATGCGTGCTCAAAAAGCATCTCTTCATCCATATCATCCTCGTCGTCTTCATCTTCTGTGGCAAGTTAGTAAATCTTCATAGGCGGATCTTTCAAGGCCGATGAAGCTACTTTGAAGCTTACCTTCTTCTTCGATTTCTTCCATGTATTCACCCAAAGGTTCTTCCTCGTCATCTTCCGGATCACCAACACCTTCTTCTTCCAGACGTTGAAGCATTTCAACGGCATCTTCTTCATCACCAGCGCCGGCAAGCACACGAACAAGGTTGCCAATGGGGCCCATGTCACCCATGGAATGAGAATGGACGTGTGCGTCTTCGTTGTCTCCTCCTGGTCCTTCGTAGCCTTCTTCGAAATCTTCTTCGTCGTCTTCCTGCATGTCCTCATCGTTTTCGCTCTCCCAGTCATCGATATCTTCGTCTTCCGCAAGCTCTTGGACATTTCCGGCTTCATCGAGAATTTCGATACGAGCATCATCTTCCTCCATACCGTCAGAACCATGCTCGTCATCGTCATCGTCATCGTCGCTATCATCGTCATCATCATCGTCGTCGTCGTCGTCATCTTCATCTTCGTCTTCCATGATGACTTCGACATCGACACCATGATCGCCAGAAAGACCTTCGATAGGACCCATGCCATCTTCATCATCTTCATCGCTGACATTCTCCTCGTCGTCTTGCTCCATTTCCTCTTCATATTCCATACCATCATCGTATTCACCTTCGTACATGTCCTCGTCATCTACAATGATTAGCCTTTGTATATTCAGTAGGATGATTGTCTACACTTACCATCTTCGGAATCAGATGATGTATCGCCCTCTTCCCCTTGCTCAAACATACCCAAAGTCGAGTTCCGGAATAAATCAGGGGTCTCTTCTCGGTCGTCTTCGAGATCCGACACTGAAGTAGCAGACTCAATATCGTCATCGTCAGCTTGTCCTGGAGGTGAAGATATAAGTGCATTTTCACTAAGATAGATAGCGTGATGAGTGAGCTGCTTTAGGGGCCGCAGGATATATTTGACAGCTCGCTTGGCGCCAGGAAAGTTGAGATCAATGTCTGCTACCGAAGCAGTCAAGGCTGCAATATATCCTTTCTCGTACATAATACGCTTGAGTTGCATCTGGGATCTCTTGCTGACAGAAGTATCTGCAGTTCCTAAATTCTCCTTTCCCGTCATAATATGCATCATGAGATCGGCAAGTGAGAGCATTCTGGCATATTTAATCTCAAGAGGTTCGGTGGAAGCGCTTGCGTCTTTGTAAGCCTTGAGAATATTCTCTAGGACAAAACGCCGAACGAACAAGAGATCAGGCTCATCCTCTCCATCACTTTGCTCTCGTAGCTTATCAAGGATTTGTTCTCCAGTCTTGTTCAATAGAGCAGTGATAACAGAGTCGGCCCAGTGGGATGTGGTTAGCTTCTTACGAATAGTGGTGGTTTCTGGGTAATCCAGTGTTCCAATGGGTAAAAGATCCGAAAGAAGATAGTGAAGCACACTGGATCGAGGCTTAGAAGGCGTCATTGCTTGAGGAGGCGCGCTACGCTTGAAATTAATGAACTCAATCTTAGTTCTATTGTAAGCAGCCAGAAGTTCTGTGAGACATTGCAGCAGGAAGCATCTGTAAATGTAGATGGGATGCTCCTCGCCTTTGAATTCCTGTTTTGCGGACTCCTGGGTAGATTGCCCATCTTTGGGTACAGGTGAGTCAGGTACGGATGGTGCACCAACCATGGCGACATCTCCATGTTGAGGCGAAGTAGACTTGTCGACATGACTAGTGGTTGGACGATCTTTGTCTTCCACATCTTTATAATTCAAGAGCTCACATAGTAGGAAGTGAATGACACCATCTGGATTCTCGACTACAGGTGTTTTATACTCTGGAGACACTGCCTTTGCAACATCCGGCATGTCAGTATCAATAACCTCAGTAGATGGTTTAAGATCTTGAAGTGTGAGGTCTTCTGTGGCTTGTACGGTTGGCTGGACGGCATCTTCAGAAACCTTGGCAGTGGATGGACTTTCACTTGGAGGATCACCCTTGAGAACTAACGATGGTGCCCGAGCTGACGGTTCAGACGATGGGAAAGGCCATCCTGTAAATTTGACCATCTCGTTAGTTACTTGAACAAATAGTGCCGGGGCACGATTGGCAAGGTGTTGCAATCCTCTCAAGTATAATTGAAGGTCAACTGGGGATCGCTGTGGTCGAACATTGTGATCAAATAATGCCTTGATATCCGACCGCATGATCTGTTTGATGGTCTCGTCGTCCTCAACTATGTGTCTGAGGATGAGCAAAAGAGGGCTGTGAATACGAGTTGAACTGGCCCCTGCAAGCTGCTTTGCCATAACAAACAATCGCTGGATGTTTTTCTTCTCACCCATGCCCTGCGCAACTGAGCGGGTACGTGTCAATATGACAAGGATTCGAAGTACAGCAAGTGCGAGGGATTCTTCTCTTCCAATTCGTGGAAGGACATCCAGGATAGACTCTAAAAGTTGAGTTCTTTCTTCATCGGATACTGCGAGCTCTACATGCTCAAGGACAGGCGCCACAACCTTTTCATTTTCATCTTTTGGTGGTGTCCACTTAGCCTTTCTTGGCTTGGCGTCTTCGCTCAAAAGCATTTCAACAATCAGAAGAATCTGTGCGATCCAAGGTGATGGTTCCTCAGCGGAATGCGAAGGAGATAACTTGACGAAACTGAGCAAAGTAGGGAGATTTTCCTTGAGCTCTCCCAATGCAGCAGCGTAAAATTGCTTTTCACGCAACATTAACGCCAATAGATGAGCATATGCAGCAATCTTATTACCCTCTGTGCGGACATCCTCAGCACCTGCGAATGACATTAGAGCAACGACAAGTGTTTCGGCGACAATCTTCCTCAGTCCCGAGTGATCTGGAGATTTATTGACTACGGTAGTAATCAAGTCAGATATTTCAAAGGTAACATCGCCATGAGCGTTGATGACATCTAAGCACTTATCAATCAAATTATCTCGAATAAGCTTTCGTTCATCATTCAAGTCATCAACAGTGACTTGCTTGAAAGGCGGCTCTTCGACCTTGATAGATTGCGTAGGCTTCAACGCAGAACTTTCACGAGGCGCGCTTGATCCGGCGCCGTTCTCGTAGCCAGGGGCGAGTTGGTTCATCATGCGATTAAAGCCCTGAGGTGTGAAAGGATCGTTTGCTGGCTCAGGGGCGCCTACTTGACCGGATGTCGGAGCTGCAGCTACTGTTTGAAGTGAGTTAATGATCGCTGTTACATCCGTTTGGGTAGGATCAACGGCAACGGGTTGCTCATTTGGACTTGCTGTTCCAGTGGATCCACTTGAAGGTCTAGAGTTACCAACAGGCTCAGGAGCAACCTCGATATCATCGTCAGGAATTGGACAGCGCCCGCGAGTTCTTTCTCTCTTGTGTTCCTTACAATAGTCAGTTGAATTGGTAAGATTATTGAAGCAGCGATACAGGGCTTCCTTGGCTAAGTCTTCGTCATAGCCTTGTTCTTTGAGCGTGGTCACACTGTCAGAATTGATCTTGAAGGCCTTTCGGAGAGATTTTGGCTGTCGAGCCGATTGATTTTCAGTAGTTCTCTTGATAGCTCCAGTTTCACCTTCAGTTGAGGCAATAGTACGAATTACTTCAATGAGTTTCTCTGATATTTGGCTCGGGGCTTTTTCAATCAAATCAGATTCCCACAAGCCTCGGATAGTAGGAAGAATTGCCATGCGAAGCTCTACCACGAACTGGCCGGGCGTGAAAGAGTCAGATCGGGAACGATCGCGATCCCGTTCACTGCGAGGTATCATAGCCACAGTTTGCGGAACTTCTATGATATGCTTGGAATTGACAAGAATTGCATACAAGGAAAGAACCTGTTTGGCACCAATGGTCGCCAAATTAAACTTGACGGTCTTTTCCGATGGCTTATTTTCCGCTGGTTGCTCGTTTGAGTTGCTATTGCCAGCACGGATTTCGGAAGTAAAAGCTTCTAGAATGCGATTCAGGGTGGTAAATCCAGAACGCTCCTTGAAAGCTTGCAAGACAATACTAATGGTTTGGATCTGACGATCTGCATGACGTGAGGCTAGATTGCATTATTAGTCATGATCATTTTTGGGGGAAGAACTAGAAAGTGGTACTTACAGTCGACTAACATATCTTTCAATACGTGCAACAATCCGATCCAATAGGAGTGGTTGCCGATACTATTGTCATCACCTGGACGTGCCAGTTGTTTGAGCACAGACTCAGCCAAAGCTTCGGCGATAGTGGTATGATTTTGCCTGTAGTATGGATCAGGATTCCTCCTACTAAGAAGGACCTTGCCAACGTTCTGGAAAAATGTACCAATGACTCGAGGCATTCTACCAAGGAGGTAGCGCAACGTGCCAAAGTTCCGGAATTGAGCAGAGTTGTTCAGAGCTGCGAGGCTCTGAAGTTCTGAAGCGTTCTGGGTTGATTGACTCGCTGGCTTCACGGGTGTACTATCCGAAGTGGAATTTGCATTCGCAAGCTCTGCTTGCAACGCAACAGGCAATGCCGTAACATCAACGGACGGAGATGAAGAGTCAGGTTCGACAGCTGATGTTGCAACGTTTGCAGCAGGCGGAGATGGTTCGCTACTAGCGACATTGTCTGGGATCATGTCACTGATTCCATTATCCCTGATTCGTGCTGCTGGTATTTGTTGCCAGCTCTGTGGAACAAGTCTCTGCAACAATATTTCTTCCTTGAGAGAAGCGCCTAGAATAGGGCCAAGAGTTTGAATCAAACGGTTGTAGTGATCAGCGAAATTCATAGAGTTGAAGCCGGATGGGGTATTCCTGTGACTGTATGGAGATCCCTGTATGGAAGCGGTTAAATTGGCTACTAAAGAATGAACATTGACAAAAGCTTTCGCGAAAGCAGTGCCTTGAGCCAATATCTTTTCGTCGGCATGCTCATGACTTTGACTGTCCACAAATGGAGCAAAGAAAGATGTGCTGAGATCATGTTTGGCAAAAGGCTCAAGAACATCTGCGGCAGCCTGAGCTCGTTTCAAAAGAGATGGAATCACGAGATATGGTTTCTGCTCGGCGAGAAGAGCAATAACATTCTGCAGATTTCGCGAAGAAATTCCGTCTCCAAAATTTGCTGGCAGGCTTTGGGATTCGGCGAGATCAAGCACATACTCAATTCCACCTCTAGCACAAAATTCGCTGCGAACCGATGAGTTGTTTAATACCGTAGCAAGGAAAGAAGCGACAGAAGTAATGTATGGTGTCATGGAGATGTCGGGTTCTTTAGTTGATACCGGAGTGGACGCAGTGTCATCGGCATCGCGCATCTCAACGTCACTGCCACTATCGACAGCTTTGCCCTTTCCTTTCGCATCCGAGGGACTGCTTGAAGCGGCGCCTAGTGCAATGACATTACCGGCGGAATCGTGTTCCCACAATTTAGCGCCAGCTCTATCTTTCTCTGCCTTTGTTTTGCATAAATATCCAACTCGGACGACCATAACAAGGATGGCATTGATGATCTCGCCCTTGAGAGTTGGGTGGTGACGTGCCAACTCATCAAAATTGGCGCCTAAACTAGATGGTAACTCTCCGTTGGACTCCATGCATTTGACATGCTCAGGGCTCTCGAATATCTCGAAGAATGAGCGCAGAGCATGAGAGGCTCGGAACATCTTCATACCAGTGTTATTCAAACAAAGCGCACTAAATGCCTGAGGGATGATATTGATGGTCTCTTGGGTTGGCATGATGCCGCGGGCAAGAGGGCCATCTCGGGGAGCTTGAAGCATCGCTAGCGTTGGCGGTTGTGTGGTAGTGAGATCAAAAAGAGGTCCATCATCATCATCGTCGTCATCGTCGTCGTCATAATCTTCCTCTTCATCATCAGATGATGCGACATCCCCATCAGGTCCTTCGAGAGGGATGCGTGCAGAACTACTTCGCCGCCTCCTAACCTCTTTTTCTTCCTTGGGTTCCTTGGCTGATGGTAACACAAGTGGACTACCGGTGACCGCCTCGAGAAATCCCTTGCTCAAACCAGCTTCTGCAATGATTGCAAAACTCGTGGGCTCATTATTGATAAAACCATTCAGAATGCCAACGGCATTAGTCCAGACAATAGAACCAAAGCAGCGGCCGTTTCCAATGATTTGACGCAAGCTACCAAGCAGTTGTGAAGAATCGATGAGGTTGCGCAAGATACGATCAAAGTTACCTCCGTAACTGTTTGCAGATGACATCATATGATGAATGAATTTGAATAGCCATTTCAAGATTTGTTGTTGATAGAAAGGGACTTCATAGTCAGTAGATGGTGAACGATGTTCGACTGGCATTACATTGCCGGATTCTGCAATGCCTGAGGCAACTGTGGTCTCGTGAACAATCAGATCAGAAACTCGATCAAGGCCATTTGCATTGACTAATATCTGGAAGGCTTCACGAGCACTATAAACTACGTTGTCCAGAAATGACAAAGTTTTCGGTTGATAACGCTGAGCCACAGTGGTGCGAAGTCCAAGAATTTCGATCATGATAGGTATCAAGCCAGCTGTGACAAGACCCTCTGCAGTGCGGGGATATTGGCAGAGACTGGTCATGAGTGAGAATAAAGCATTTCGCCACTGGTCCTTTTCTGTCAATTTGTCACCGAGATCTTCCACAGCCATCTCGGCTACAGCTTTGCGGATGACATACAACATTACTCCGTGATTTATGGTAGTGTTCAAAGCCTTGCAGACATCTTGAAATTTTGATGAGATGCCCGCGATAGCCTCGAGCGTTGAAAATGCCAGTGTTTGCATGTATGTAGAGACAGCGATGTCACCTTCGGCCGGTGGGTGCACCAAATCAGCAACTTGATAGATGAATTGTAAACGCTTTGGCTCGTCGCTATCTTGTTTCATGATATTCTCGAGGAAGACTGGTTCGGCGTAGACATTAGCCATGTTTGCAACAGCAAGCATTCTAATCACGAGAGCCTGTTGTCGAGTCTCCAATGAAGAGATGAGAGCTTTTGCAATTCGAATCTTTGTAAATAACTCATATTGCAGATCTTGGGGAAGGTCCAAACTATACTCCTCCATCAAAGAATAGATATCTGTGGATCTGAGCTTTGCTGAAGAAATCTCTATGACTTTAGCATTCTGTCGTTGAGAGTCATCCGCAGGCATTGTTGGGGTACGTGCCAATACCGGGGATGTTTCTTCAGTTGTCGACGATCTATTCGCGCGTTGAGCGTTCGGGCCAAGGTTAGATGATCTGCGAACAGGTGTCGGAGTAACGGGCGGTTGTCCAGAAGGGACAGGAACAGTCTCGACTGGCTTCAAGGCATTACTGGCCGGCTCGGATTCCGTCTTGGCTTTAGGATAATAAGTCATTCTGACATCGCCCCATTCATCCCAGCTTGCTTGCGATTGAGGTGAAGCAGTATTAACTGAACTCCTACGAGGACTCTTCGTGTTTGTACTGACCCCCGATCCGCCTTTGTAAATGGAAACAAGATCATTTGCATAGACAACAGTTGTTGAATTCTTCGGGCTTACTGGAAGGTTGAAATAGGCCTTGTCCTTCTCCTTGCCTTTTGCTCCAGGCGTTGTGGGATTGGGTGTTGTTGGGTGTCCCGAGCTTGGAGTACTAGTGGTAGTCTTGCTGAAAGGCAGTGCCAGCTGAAGAACTCTGTTGAGATCGATATTGTAATGCTCAGCCAATAGATGCTTGGTACTCCTAGCAGATCCAACACGCTTCATAGCAGAGTTGTATCTCTGCGCTAATTGGGACGTAACAAGAAGAGTATTCTCGAGTAATGACAAAGACGTAGTATTGAGCAAGCTCCCCAGATGCGGGCTGCTGGAATAAATACTGCGATTGCCACAATTTTCCAGAAGCATCTTTGAAAACTTCAAGATCGCCTCGATCAATTGTCTATCTCCATCTTCTCCATAGCCCAACTCCAACAGGTCGTAGGTCTTCGTATCATCCGCGGCTGCTCCTACATTCGACTTCAGCATTTCACAACCGAAATCCACCTTTTGAGGACCATCAGCTAATTGATATGTTGTGCAAAATCTTTCAAGTATCACATCGAAGCGATTCAAGACAGAGATCCAATGATAAAGGTCGCCACGGGGAAAAGGCCATCTTGTAGGAAATTCTGCGAGATGTTGTGGGAGGAGGGGCAGAGATATGGAGCATGCGGTTTTTCCGAATTCGCTGACGAAGGGAGACTAAACATATGGGTCAGCTTGACTATGCATGTTGATCAAAAGGAGGGGAAAAAAGGCACTTACTAAGGTTTCAACATGCTTGGGCTGTATTGTCTTGATTATTCTGACCATGATGACGGCAGGCGCGGCAAAACCGCAGGTAAATGAAAACGACCCCCTCCACTACCTCTACAGGTATTGTATTTCTTGACGACTCAAAAAAGAAGTGTGGCGATATATGGCCAGACCAACTGTAGGTAGATGGCGTTTGATGCGTTTGCGCCGTGAGAGTAACTTGACTTTTGAGGCAACTATGTGCCGTCGCGCGAAATGTGCGAAATGGGTAAGTTAAACAAGGCTAGTTACCTGCTCGCAGATGAACTTTTCGTACGAAGTGCAAATAAGAAAATAAAGTGGAAAGTGTACAAGGTCGGGTTGATTCCTTATGTAGTGCGAGGTACTTGGTGAAGAAATTGGAGATATCGAAAGAGTGATGGTATTGAAAGGTACGGTGCAGGCGCCTTTCAATACTTTGCCGTATCGATAAATGGAGATTTTCCCGATTTGATGACGCTGGGTGGGAGACACCAGACTGTTAATGAAACATGTATTAAGTAGGGAGGTAGGCAGGTAGGTAGTAGTGAAGAAAGTCTCTCCGAGTTGTCGAATTCTTGAAGTTCCAGAGAATTCTTCAGAACGAAGGATTTAATTATTATGGTTGTGGTTGTGATTGTGGTGGTGGTGGTGGTGGTGGTGGTGGGGTGGAGGTGACGGGGGGGATTGTGTTGTGGATTTTGAGTTTGATCTGGGTTCCAAGGTTGGAAAGGAAGTTGGAGAGATGATGGATGGGATTGGGATTAATAATTTTTGATGAAGCTCTTCCTCTGTTGAAGCTCTTTTGAAGCTCTTTTGACAACGCCGCTTTTACTGTCTTGTCTGTCCTAGGTTTTTTCTCTCAAGGCTGAATATATATTCACTACATTGGACATACCAGTATACCTCATGTCGCTTACCTAATGAACCACAACTACGTCAGTCTTGTTAAAATCTTATTAAAATGGAATGAATGAATGAATGGATTGATGGATTGATTCGATTCGATTGCATTGATGATTGATGTGTGGAATTCCTTTCTGGTTGGTTGGATGTTTTGTTTGTCCAATGCCATATCACCTGATCACACCTTATATACACAGTCTGAAGAGTTCGAATGTACTAGGTAGTTGAAAATATTAAGGTTAATGAAGTCTTGTATGGATTCTGATAATCTAATGAATGTTGACTAATCTATATACCGGTTAACATATTAGGAAGTGAATCCTAGGCATCTTATGAGCATGTTTGTTATTCTGTTCCCTCTTTCTTGTCATCTCCATCTCCTCGTATCATTCTCCAAAATACTTCAAAAAGCTTCATGTTGGTTGGTAGCCTTGTCTGAAGCCTCGAAACAACTCAATCAGCCTTGTTTGACAAGGCTTCCAGAAGGTCTCACACGCTTTGGGACCACCAGGACCAAGAACAGAACAGGGAACATGAACCAGGTAGGTAGATAGGTATGGAGTAGAGATTTGCAAACCTCATTAGACTTTGATATGCAAGCATTCAAGCATTCAAGCATTCAAGCATTCAATGGATGAATTACCATGCACCTTTTATACTTGGGTGCTTTTGATGCTCTAGTCAATATATCCCCGGCGACAATGATCATCTCATATATTCTGCCTCCACGGCAGTGGCCCTCGGAGAGCCAGCGGAGCGTCATTCAATCATTACAAGGTAGGTATGCGGGTACTCAGATACTCAGATACTCAGATACTCTCTATATAACAACTGGGATTCAAAAATCAACATCACTTAGGATCTTTGTTCAGCTAGACATTCTCTTTCTCAGAATTGTCGTTAGTCCCGTTACTACTATACATAACTCTCAGGAAAAAAGAATTTACGTGTACTAGCATTCAGATCTCATATATACCGTAACATACCATTATTCATTTTAACAGTAGCTAGCAATGACGCTCCGCTGGCTCTCCGAGGGCCACTGCCGTGGAGGCTCTACTCGCTTTGCTCGATCGATGATATCTAGGTGTACTGTATTGTACGAATGAATGAGCGGTCGACTACTCCGTATGCATAATCCCGCTCCACTCAACGAATCGGAACAATATAAATTAATCAGAGAGGTTGGATAAAGGGATCCCTAGCGAATCGATCAGGTCATTATCAATTGGATGTTAACGAATTGCTATGTTTAGCCGCCTTGTAAGTTTTTGGACAAAGATATTCTGAAACATATAAAAATATTTTGCTATTACCTGGGTAACACTAAGAAAACTATAAAACTATAAACTATAAAACTATAAAACTATAAAACTATAAAACTATAAAACTATAAAACTATAAAACTATAAAACTATAAAACTATAAAACTATAAAACTATAAAACTATAAAACTATAAAACTATAAAACTATAAAACTATAAAACTATAAAACTATAAAACTATAAAACTATAAAACTATAAAACTATAAATCTATAAATCTATAAAACTATCCAACCAAAAAGAGGAAAAGTTTCAAGTTTCATAATCCAGATTTAAAGATCCCAAGCTAAATTATCGATTAAGAAACTTCCCCTTTAGAAAAGATCGAATGAATGAAGCTATCAAATCAATGCTTTGATACTATGCTTTGAAGTATTACCTACCAACAGTCTACCTCTAGTCCTCTACCTAGCAAAATATGAATTGCTACTGTTGTTAAGCTAGAGACCAAATAAGCTAGACTAACCCCTGAAGATGTCGTTATGTGGCTAAAGTTACATGGTTATATCCACCAGATCTTGGGAGAAATGTTGAGTCATGGACCAATTGGGTATAGTCGCCTCCATTCTTTACCCTCCCCCTGTTGGAATATTCATACCGGTAGTCTACTCCGTCTGTATGGATGGATGGATGTATGGATGTATGGATGTATGTATATATAATATATGTATAAAGTCAGTTCCGAGTGACTTCTACATTCTAGGAGTGAGGCATGAGAAAGAAGATATGTACGGAGTATGTGTCTTCAAATCCTGCCATCTTCTAACATTTATATCAAGTTCAGGACTCCACCAATCTACCTACCAGGTACGAGTATCTAGGTAGGTATGAACATACCATACCTAGGTAACTCCTATCAATCTTACATTCCTACATTCCTGTATTCCGATGTCCTCAAAGGAGTATCGACAATATCGAGAACGTCCTTTCCCCCATTTGCATTTGCATTTGCATTTGCATTTGACTTCCTTTAAACGCTCTTTCCCCCCTTCCCTCCCACTTGGCGACAAAGGAAAACAATTCTCCGAGGCGCCATCGAATCTTGTATCACCGGTACTTTGGTCCTGGACATGAACATATCAGACCAAAGGAACAGAGGAACAGAGGATTCTCACTCTCACTCACACTCACACTCTCTTGGGCCCTCCTTGACTTTGGAGATGGAAAATCATATGAATCATTAAGATAGACATGACTTATGTGATTCAAGTCAAAATTACTTTTTACATCTGTTTCTTTTGGACCCCTTGGAATTACATAAAAAAAAGAAGTCCACAATTCATGCTGGATACAACAAATCCACCGGTCCCTCTTCGATATTGTACACGAGCCTCTTCCTAAAGTTCCGACTCTGTATGCATTGATTGATTGATTGATTGCTTGCTTGACTGCTTGACTGCTTGACTGCTTGACTGCTTGACTGCTCGACTGCTCGACTGCTCGACTGCTCTTACACATATCGAGTTCACCTCCCAAAAAAATACAAAGCGGCCGCATTTGGTTTCCACATACCTACTCACTACCTCAAACTTCACCCACCTACCCACCTACCCACCTACCCACCCACCTACCTACCTACGTATTAATATACCTTCTTGTCATCTTTGATGGCATTCAATAAAGTACCTTCCTATTAAAATCACCTCAACCAGACCAGTCATTACTACCCACCTCACATTACGAGAAACCCCCTTCCTCGACATACATTCTTCTCTTCTTATATTAATGAAAGGATGGCGGATCACGAACATCAAAAACATATTTCCGATTCTGAAGAAGATTCCATAATGGAAGAGAGAGAAGAAAGAGAGGAGAAAGTAGAGAAAGTAGAGAAAGAGGAGAAAGTAGAGAAAGTAGAGAAAGACGAGAAAGAGGAGATAGAGGAGAAAGAGGATAGACTTGATCAGAGTTCTGATCATGAGAGTGTTCGTTTATATTCTTCATCTACTTTCAATCCCCTATTCGGCCTGTCCTCCAGAGTTGCACAACAGCTCTACCTGCTTTAGACTGCAACCAACCAATTTACTAACTCGAATCTTTCTGGTAGGACACCTTCGAGGATGCCAATGACGTTGAGGACATTGCCGATACTCTCACCTCCCCAGTTGAAAGGACCAGATCTTTAACGAAACGAAGATCATCATCTATTAAGAGCAATACACAAGATAGCAGTACCGATATCCCATCGGTCCCAACAGTACCACTTCCAGAAACGCATGGCGAAACGAATGACGAACAAATAGAATCCGATAATCCATTACCTAAATCTCCCCTTTTGACATCTCATCGCATGTCCACTACATCCCTCCATAATGTGAATCTCGAAGACGGTGATGATTTTGGATCGCCTCCACCGCCTCCTCCTGTTTCGAAAGGTAGTTAGGCCCGCCGAATATTCAAACAATGTGGCAGAGCAGTACTGATACACAAGATTTTAGTAGCACCAGATGAGACAAGACCTGATCAACCACCCGAGTTACCTCCAAAGCCCAATACCATAACTCCAATGCAGGGCCTCTCTGGAGCCCTTCCAGATGTACCATTCTCACCGCCCCCTCCCCCCCCTCCTCCCGCTCCTGCCAACCTCCCTGCGCCAACACCTGTCACCAGAAAATTAACCAGTCCGTTCTCGTGGCTGTCGAGAAACACCTCGGCTCCCAAAGAGAACGTCAAGTCACCGCCATTACCTCCATCTCAGGCAACGGAGCGTAGACATACCGCTTCTTCGATAGCAACCATTAGCAGTAATTCCGAAATGATGTTAGGCAAATTGGAGGAGGGTAATGACACAGACGCCGCGAATGGAGTTAGACGACCTGCGAGGAATAGTTTGAGGGACAGATTTAAGCTTGTAAGAATGCGAGAAGAGGCCGGCATAACGGAGTTGCCTGAAGAAAAGGACGAGGCAGGCAATACAGCATTTGGGGGTCTTATCAGGCAAGGGACAAGTCTTGGTCTGGGATTTACCGCCTCACACGACGAAAAAGACCCTTCTCCCTTGTCTCCTGGTCCGCCTACGAGTCCTAATCCAGTCAGTGTCAACCCCGCACTAGCCCCCGGTACGGCATCTGGAGTTTCTGCAGGCCCTTCTGCAATGGGTGATCCAGAAGCACCGGTCGATTGGGATTTATGGCAAAATGTTGTCTGGGAAGGGCCAGCTGCAGTAGCAAGAACCAGTGCAGAAGAGCTAAATCACGCCATCGCAACTGGTATACCGCATGCTATTAGGGGTGTGGTATGGCAAGTATTGGCGGAGAGTAAGAATGAAGAGCTCGAGGTTGTCTATCGAAACTTGGTCAATCGAGGTACAGACAAGGACAAGGACAGGATGAGTACATCTAGCGGGGCACAAAGCAACGGATCAATCAAAGAGACTGTGGTTTCATCAGCATCATCAATCCATTCCGAGAAATCTACTCCCGCTACGACAATCACCAACGGAATGAGATCTCCCTCTCCGCCTAGTGAGAAGGATGTAGCCGTGTCTTTGGCTGAAAAGAAAAGGAAAGCCAAGGAGGATGCGGCGGCATTGACAAAACTCGAGAGAGCCATAAAGCGGGACTTGGGTGCTCGAACAAGTTATTCGAAATTCGCTGCAAGTGCTGGATTACAAGATGGATTATTCGGTTTATGCAAGGCATATGCTCTTTATGATGAAGGTGTTGGCTACGCACAAGGCATGAATTTCTTAGTTATGCCTTTGCTCTTTAATGTAAGATACGAACACCCCTTGTCTCTAGATACTCCCTAACATTCAATAGATGCCCGAAGAAGAAGCATTCTGTCTATTAGTACGACTTATGAATCAGTATCACCTTCGAGATCTCTTTATTCAGGATATGCCAGGTTTGCATAGACATCTTTATCAGTTTGAGAGATTATTGGAAGACTTTGAACCAGCATTATATTGCCATCTCCATCGACGTCAAGTCACACCTCACCTGTATGCCACACAATGGTTTCTAACCCTTTTCGCCTATCGATTTCCGTTACAACTTGTGCTTCGAATTTATGATCTTATTTTAAGCGAGGGTCTTGAGGCTATTCTCAAATTTGGAATTGTACTCATGCAAAAGAATGCAGCTCATCTCCTCACCCTCAATGATATGGCTGCATTAACTACATTCCTGAAGGATCGACTCTTCGATGTTTACATTGATGCTTCTCCTTCAGCAGGATCAATTCTGGAATCTGGTTTCTTTGGAAATTCTGGAGCAAGTATCGATAAGGAAGTTTACCGAGCAGATCATATGATTCAAGATGCTTGTGCCGTCAAAATCACTCCCAAGATGCTGGAAACTTACGCACTAGAGTGGGAGGAGAAGACCAAGATAGAAAAGGATCGGGAAGCAGAATTAGAACATCTCAAATCAACAAATATCTCTCTCACACACAAAGTTCGACGATTAGAAGAAAGGGTCGAATCTCACGATACAGAACACGCAGCTTTGGCGACCGAATTAGTTCGAACTAAAGTCGAAAATCAAGAGATTCACGAAGAAGCCGAAGCTCTTAAAGAACAAGTTAAAGAATTGAAAAATGTAATTGATAAGCTACCGGACGAAATTGAAGCGAAATTACAGAGCGAGATGGATAGATTGATGAAGAGAAATCAAGAAGTTCATGAAGAAAATCAAAAATTGGAGGATGAAATGAATGAAATGGAACAAAACTTGGTGGAAACAAAAATGAAATATGCTGAGGTAAGCTATTGCCCCTTGTGATGATTGATGAATGAAGTACTAACAAGGAAATAGATAAATGCGGCTCATGAAGCTCTAACTCGTAAATGGACGGATTTGAGGAAAGCTTTGGGTGATTAATATCGTTATTGAGAGATATCCTATATTATTACGACTTGTACAGTTCTTCTCTGTTGATACCGATGCCTTTGAAGTATTTTGGGGGTGAGGGGCGTCAATGCCTATATTGGGGAAAGAAAGAACAAAGCTCTCTCTCGTTTGGAAGCTTGCTGGATTTCTTGCTAGATGGAGGGGAGTGGATTGGGAATAAATCAGATTATACAGGTACTGCTGCATTGGTACACGAATGGTATAGGATTTGGCGTGGATCGTAAAAGTACCGGAGAAATACTTTGGGTGCTTGTTTGCTTGTTTCTTTTTTTGTTTTTTTTGTTTCGTTTTAGCGAGATGTTGGGAGGAAGAGAAATTAAGGACGGGTATGGATGGGGAAATGGAGAGAGCAAAGGATGAGAGGAGAGGTGAGGTGAGGGGAGAAAGGGAGGGAAAGAAATAAAAATTAAGAATAAATGATCAATGATCAATGATATCCCTATTTGTGTGTGTGTCTATGGATTTTGCTTTGATTTGACTTTGGATTTGAGTATGCCTGTGGAATTAGAATGAAATGAAGTGAAATAAAGGACTTTTTGACTGAGTGAAGTTTTGGCTGGCTTTTGAGCTGTGTTGGACTGGGCTTGCCTGACTGGCCTGTAGATGATGAATGGGTATCGATAGGTATGGGTATGAGTTGGGTTGGTAGATGGATCGATGGGTAGATGGAGATTTTTTTTCTTCTTGTGAGATATCTTGTGAGATATCTTGTGAGGTCCTGGGGTGGGGTGCTTAAAATTGGATGGGTGTATTTGATTGGGTGGGATGGGGTGGGATGGGGTGGGATGGAGATGGAGGGAGTGGGAAAAGAGGGAAGGGGAAAAGAGGGGAAGAAGGGGGAGATGGGAGAGGAAGGGGAGATGGAGGGAAGGGGAGATGGAGGGAAGGGGAGATGGAGGGAAGGGGAGATGGAGGGAGTGGGAAAAGAGGGGAAGGAAAGGGATGGAAAGGAGGAAGGGGGAGGAAGGGGGACAAGGAAGAAGGCGGAGGAAGAGGGAATGTGAAAGCTGGGAGGAATTGAAGTGGAGTGCAGTGCAGTGTTGAGATTTGGATTTATATTTGGATTTTGAGATTTAGTGGATGGGATTTTGAGATTCTACGATTTTGAAAAGAGGGGAGGAGGGGAAATGAGAAAAGGAGAGAGGTGTAGAAAGGAGAAGAGGTGAGGGGAGAGGAAAGAGGAAAGAGGAGGAAGAAAGGGGGCCGGAAGAAGAGGGGGGAGGAAAGGGAGAGAAGAAGAAGGGAGGGATCGAGAGATAAGTATATACAGATATAATAGAACTGGAGCTGGAGATAGATGGGTTTGTTCGATGTTCTATTCCAAAAAGTATAGTGTGGTATGATATAATATAGTTTGATAAGTTATAGTTTGGTAAGAGGCAAGAGCTGGGAGTAGTGAGTAGTAAATACCTAGGTAGCGAATGATTATTTATTTCGAGATATAGAAATAACTCTGTTAGAACTGGAGCTAGAGCTAGAGCTAGATATATCTGTGTATATGTATATGTTAGAAGTATAGAGATTATCAGTTCGATCTGGTGCGCTCTTACTTATAATACTATATAGATCCAATACACAAGTGCGTATAAATCTGAACCTGACATTTAAAAATTCTAGAAAATCGACTTTCAAGATGTAGGTTTCTATATAATATATAGTTACCTAGTGTTATCACTACAATTCTAGTTAAAACTCTTCTTCTATTTTCTTTTCTCGCATCTGTCTGTCTATTTTTCTACTATTCTTTTCCTCCCTATCCGCTTTCGCTTCCATCATATATATCTGTATCAATGATTTATATCGTTATTCCTACTTTTACATATAAAAACGAATCAAATTAAAAAAAAACAATAGAGAAAAAGAAAGAGAATCTCCACTACATAACTAATCCATAACCTGAAATCAAAGTAGCATATAACAAACACCATAACTCGTTTTCGTTTTTGGAAATATAGATAGCATAGAACATAAGTGTTAAATAGGACGGGATTCTAATATACATGATTTAAAGAGTCGATCTTTGTCACTTTGGTTTTCACTTCCAGGTTGTTCGTTTATTTTATTCGACTAGATGGTGGATATATAGAGATGCAATGCATATATAATCGGCGTAACATTGACTAGGTAGGTAGAGAAGATAAAGATAGATATACCGAATCGATTGAGAATTTTCTATTACTATTCTAGATTTTTATATAGGTTGGTATGCAGATGGGTATGTAGATAGCCTTGGAAAGTATAAAAGAGTACCTTGAGATTGAGATTAAGATCAGAGATAATTCCTACATGTGAACTATCTCAACTTTTCCATCAATCTCATTTCGTCACATCCAAAGCGTAGAGCTCTTCTGGTTTCCGAACGACGCCGGAAGTGTTGATACGTTCTATCCCCCATGGACCTCTTTTGAGGAGGCTCAGCTCTAGTCATAAGTCGCAAACCTAAAGATTTCTTCAAGAGTAAAATAAAAGCTGCGATGAAATTAATTCAATTCTTCATTAAGTAGCTACCATAATACTATAATCAACAATTGATCGAATGTACCAGATATTTCTAGCTGTATAGATAACAAAAGCATAGGGTATAATCATCCTCTTCTTTCCTTCTCTATTCTCCTCTCATAACTCTAAACATTCATTCAAACAAACCCCCATTCCCTCCTAACACCTTCCCACTCCCCAGCTCCTACAATCTCTACTTCTTTCCCTCTTCCTGACCCCTTCCCTTCCAAATCCTTCCACCTCAGATCCACCTTCGCAGCCACATTTCTCTCCCCATCCCTCTTCAACCCCTTTCTTCCAGTCCCAACCCCTCTTCCTATATTTCCCTCCCTCTCTCCCAAAACTCTCCCTTTCTTAACAACTTCCTCCTTCCAAGCTCTCCAATCCTCATACTCCTCTCTCTGTCTCGCAACCCAGTATCCCGGTGTACTCTTTGCTGGTCTCCACTTGCCTCTATCCGCTTTTATGGCACCCAAATCATAAATTCTCGAATTTTCCCCTGTAGCCAGTGTCAAGAGCTCGCTTAGCACATCTTGACCTTCTACTATGACCAATGCTTTCCTCTGTTCCTCAACTGATTTAGATTTAATCAACGGTTCCTCCAACCAAGGCATATTTTCGCGTTCCGAAAGTTTAACCCGACGGTTGTCTTCACGGAGGTAACGAACTGCAGCTTGCAAACTAGCAATTTCGGTCTTGAGCGCATCCATTTCTCTGGCAGTAGCAACAGCGCGTTCCTGGCCTGCTTTAGAACCAGATACGACTTCACCCAAAGCTTTACTTTCATCCGCAATCTTCTTCCACTTTTCGCGATCAGCTTCCATAGTTGACAATTCTTTGTTCTGAAGTTCAATTGCTTCAGCAAGTTCTGCTTCACGATGCTTGGTAACTTCTATTTTGCGCTCCAGTTCATTAATACGTTCGTTCTTCTTGGTAGCATCTCTCATGCGACTCTCTAGAAGTTCTATCTTAACGGATGATTCTTCGAGAGTTTGATCACGTAAAGCGATAAGACGGAGACGTTCATGATTGTCTTCTTTGAGACGACGGAGTTCTTCTTGGGTGTCGACGGTTACGGTCTTGGAAGATTTCAGTTCTTGAGATCTGAGAATCCAAGGGGCTGTTGCAAGCTCAAATTCGAGGGTTTTGTCGAGATCGGATGTCAAAGTTGAGAGATCGATTAATTGGTTGTTGAGAAGTTTGAGCTTATTAGAATAGGTAGAGAATAAGTCGGATTCGTCAGTTGAAAGTATGTTTGAAGTGGTCTGGTAGATGGTACTTTGAACCTCTACATATGTGTATGGCTCGGCTCTACCTTCTTCGTGTAATACCGTGAACAGGTCGTTTCCTACATGACGTGTGTATTCTGTAAGTTGTTGAGTTGCCAATTCGCATTGCTCAAACGATTCAATAGTGTCAGGCATAAGTGATAATGATCGAGCTTTCATGTCTTCAATTTCTCTGACTGCTTTTCCAACAATGACCTTTGCACTGCGTGTCTGGGTAATGACTGCCTCCGTCTTCTTGGAGAAATACTCAAAGAGCTCATCGTCTTCCTCTTGACTGGGTATGATGGTTTGAACCATGGTTCTCGTAGATGAGATTGCAGCAGCAGCATTTTCCAGCTGGCTCTGCATGACAAGAGTACGCATATGAACCTCGTCAGCATAATTAGCAAGACTATCTTCAAGATGAACCTCGGCAAGATGAGACATGAGAGCAATAGTACGTTGCAATTCGCTAGCACATTGCTTTTCCTTCAACTCGTCTCTTCTTAAGCCGTCTATCCATCCATTAAGTGCTCTCTCAACAGGTTCAAGTTCATATAATGCGCCCTCGTATTTGCCAAATTCCTCTATTGAGCAGTGACTGATGGCATTGACGAAACGGTTACACATGGCACCAACCCATACGAGTTTGTCAAGAACATCACAGCCAGCAAAGATGTCGTCCTCATGGCCAGTAGGTGGCTGTCCATTAACCCTCTCTTTAACAAATCCATGCAGAAGATTTGCTTTGAAAGCCACACGTCGGAATCTTAGCAGTGCCAAAACTGAATCTCTTTCTGAATTGAACTGATCTGGTAAGAATAGTTGAACGATGGACAAATGTTCCGATGCTTCTTGAGCATCCAAGCGACGTAGTTCCAAGTCGATTGTCTTGACTTGTGTTTTGGCAGCAGAAACTTGGAGCTTCATATTTAAGTCTTGCATTGCACGTGTTCGGCTGTTCAATTGTTCCGATTCTGTTTCCGTGACGGCATGTGATGCTCTTATATCTTCCAAGTCGCTTTGTAGACTGGTAACTAGCTCACGGAATCTTGATAAAGTGTATTCCATATCATCCAAGGTCTCATCTTGTTGCGCTGCTCGCCTTGCTTGCTCATTAATAATGCTTTCCTTGAAGTCGATTTCTTCCTGCATCTCTTTCTCGGTTTCGACGTGATTAATCTCGAGTTCATCGTTGAGTTCTTTTAAGCTTTCGAGGTCCTCAATTGTAACTTTAAGTTCCTCAATTTGCTCACTCATACTCATATTTCGATCGGTAAGTTCCTCAATCATGTCTTCGGCACCTAGAGCGTTATCTAGTTGCTGGCGGAGATCTTCAATAATTGCTTCTGACTGAGCGAGTTTTCCCTTCACCACATCATAATGCTCCTTAACACTGCCGAGCTCTCGAACATCTTCTTGTAGACTCTTGATTTCGTCTTTGAGCTCGGCCTCAGCTTGTTGTGTCAGATCCCGAAGCCTCAAAAGGGCTTCCGTTAATCGTTCATTCTTTCTCTCCAGTTGCAGATAACTTTGACTAGTTTTCTCTTCTGCACTCATTTCGCCTCCCAATTCTGTATTCTCTTCTCGCAATACCTCGACCTCCAACTCCAACTCTTCAGTCTTCTGTTTTAAGGCATCCAATTCAGTTCTGAGCACTTCGGCTGTTTCTTCTGCCATTTCCCTATCCAGGGTTGCCATTTCAAGTATCGATTCATGTTCGGCCTGCATACCTTCCACTTCCTCAAATCTAGCAGCAAACTCTTTCAATTGTTTTCTCAAGTCCGTTATTTCTTGTTGCTGAGGTTGATATTTCGTCTGTAACTTCTGTATAATTGCCTCGAATTTCTCCTTTTCAGCCTGAACATTTTCCAAACCTTTCAGCTTCTCCCTATCCTCCATTCGCTTCTTTTCCATCACCCTTAGCTTTGTTTTCAGGTCCTCAATCTCTCTGCTGGCCGCTGTGCTCATTGCAACACGCTGTCCGGCTGGTGATCCTGCTGGCGAAGCTTCTCGCCCAGTCCTAGTAAATACGGGACTTGAAGCTTGCGGAGACAACTGATCCGTATCACTCCTCAGTGAGGGCGAGAGTAATCTATCTTCATCAACCGTATCATGAGTACCATCACTGACTTGGCTAGACCCTGATGGTGCTCGGTCTGGAGCAGGTCGAAGTGTATGTTTAGGGGCCAAAGAGGTGGGACGAGAAGCAGTCGTCCTTGTAGCAGGTCCCCCAGCCCTATTAGCTACACCGCTACCTCCAGCTAATGGTTTTCCTCGTCCTCCAGGTGGAGGTGGCGGGCCCATTGATGTTCGACTTACAGATGATGGCCGAGGTCTTGTAACGCCGGCAGAGGGCGCACGAGAATTCGCAGGTGTTCCGGTTCGGGAGGTTGAGGCAACTGAAGTACCTGCGGAGTATAGTTGCTTTGTAGGAGATTTTGTGGGAGACTGGATGTAGGATTAGAATATGTATGCCATCATATGAACGTATACATACACGAAGGCCTGAAGGGCCAGAGGGATGTCTTCCCATGGGGCTTGGGCTTGGAGCATTCAAGCTTTTCCTCTTTATACCATTATCTGGCACAGAATTTGTTCTTCGTGCCGCCGGGGCAGCAACGCTGCTTGGTCGACCAGGTTTCTTTACAGGCGCAGGTGCTTTTGGAGGTGGTGCAGGTCGCTCGATAACAGCAATAGTAGAGGGGCGAACAAACATTCCTTTGCCCATCTCGCACTGAAAATATCGCCTTCCCAAGACACTACCATCATTTTTGCCTCCTCCATCTTCCAATTCAACTCCGACCCAGTCCCCTGAGGCAAATATTGGATCCGTCCCTATCCATAGAATAGTTGCTATAGCACCATTTCCAAGCTCCACCGTTTGGCCAATTTCGAGTTCGGCCATGATGTGCGAATCATCTGAGAAGTATTGAAACTGTAGTTGGATAGTATGTGTCCAGAGAAGCTGTCGGATTTATCGTTGCTAAGTAAATAATCGAATTATTGACAAGCAATTGTCGTTGTCGCGTTCGCGTTGAAACAGATTGTGGTTACGTAATCACCAAGTTGTCCGTGCTGTTGGTAGGTAATTAGGTGTTGTTGGTGTGACACTCGAGTGAAAGAATTCATAATACGCAAGTCAATAATGCAATCACTCTAAGAATAAATATCTTTCTTTTGGCAATAACAGCCGCAGGTCAAATTTTTTTAATCATTCTTTTTTAAAAAAAAGAATTCAAAGTGATCACATCATATGTGCATCCCCGCTCACCCCCTTAATCAAGCCCCTTCCCGAATGCAAATGTTTACAATAACACATGTGGTTTATTTGCATTGTGGAAACGGGAATTGATAAAACTTCTTGTAAAAAAAGACTATGGTATCATTTCATAAAATACTGTCTCAATAAAATTGTAAAAGAAAATAATCACATTCTACCCTCCGCACTTATACATTTTACCACACTACTCCGACTACAAAAACATGATAGCAGCACCCACAACCGCGGCCACTGCACCTCCCAGACTCTCTCCTCCAATCCTCTTCTCGCTTCCTGATGTGCCCGTAGCGGCACTTGGGGCTGTAGTTGTCGCCGTAATACCACTGGTGAATGGCGCGACTGCCGCACTGGTTGCGCCCTCAAAAGCAAGAGGTTGCGAAGTCGCAGTAGGGTTTGTGACAGCAGTTGTGTTAGAGGGGTTTAGAACGTTGTCAATGATGTGCATGACTCCGTTAGAAACAATGATATCGGCGCCGATGACTTCGGCGCTGTTAGCGAAGATTTTGGAGTCTTCTGAGGTGACGGTCAGGAATTGACCCATGAGCGATGGGAAAGATTCGTTGGCTAGCCCAGTAGAAAGGAGAGTGGAGTAACCGACCTATGAATGTGTTAGTTAAGAATTAAGTAATTGCGAGAGTAAGAGAGGAACATACAGTGCCGTTAAGAACGTGGTATTCGAGGATTTGACTGAGTTGCGTTGTAGGTAGAGCAGCAGCTGTGTTCCCAATTTTCTCAAAAGCTTCATTAGAAGGAGCGAAGATAGTGACATCCTTGAGGGAGTCGACTGGTGCTACGAGGGAAGTAGTTGTAAGTGCGCCTGCAAGAGACAACAGATTTGAGTCAATGGCCGACATGGATGGCGAAACAGGAATGGTAAGGACTGTATCGACGATGTGCATCACACCCCCATTGAACATGATATCCTAATTCATGTTAGATCTGTTTTTGCACCAAGTCCAAAAGACGAAAAGAATTGATCAATTGCTTACAGTCTGTGTTGTAGTACTTTTCTCTTTTAATCCAGTGGTAACAACAGCATTTGAACCAACCAGAGCAACCTGCACTACTTGTCCACCTGTGACTTGGGTGTAGCTCTCATTTTGTAGAAGCGTTGGAATGAATTTTGCCTCCTTGGAGAACATGCTGGCCGGAAATGTACCATTCAAAACATGGTATTGAAGAACAGCAGCAACAACATCGCTTTGGCCAGCTGCGGCCTTATTTGCAGGCGTGGCAAGGAATGTCGTGAACGCCGCATTATTTGGTGCCAGGATTGTAATTCCAGAGGAAGTGTTGGAGGAGAGTGCGCTCACGAGTGCGGGCTGTTGTCCGAGAAGCACTGCGAATGTTAATATAGTGATGTTAGAGGAATACTATATAACTTACTGGAAAGAGTAGATAGAGTTTCGTTATTAGCTGCGATCGCTTGGGATAAAGTCATCCCAGAAGTATTAGCAGCAGCGACCGAGGCAGTATTATTTGTCGCTGGGGCATCAGTGATCGATGCAGTAACGCTTGAGGCAAGGAGTGCCAGCGAGAAGATTGATGGTGTATGCATTATTCTGAAAGAGATTGGTAATAGAATCAACAATTACTCCACTATAATTTGCTCTGCAAATATTAAAAGGAACAATGAAGACTGGATAATTATCAAAATCACCGAGCAGAGAAATGACAAGAGGGACGGGAAGGAGAGATATAAAGGATAGTAGAGGGAGACCCCTTTTGAGGGCAAAGCAGAATCGGAAACGCTCCGCAAAGAAAGAGTGCACTTTCAAGCACATCTTCCCGACTAAAAGTCTTGAACTAGAAGTTTTTGATGCCGGAAAATCACGTATGCGGTAGATTTGAGCATAGGGAAAGCAGCACAGACACGAATTGAGTGTGACAACTGATTGCGGTAACAGGGTGGAATGTTTGAAGCACACTTGCAAAACCCTAGAACCTCCACAAAAGAGGGGTGGCAATTGCTGGTAACAATCTCTAATAGAGGAACACACACCAGAAAGCTTGAATTATAGTATAAGGTCAAGAAATAAGGTTAATTGATAGATGGAGGATGTATAAAACGAGCTGTGGTCAGATCTCGAATGCGGGGTATGATTGGTCGCATGAAATGTCAAAGCCCCTCAAACACGAAGAGAAACCATTGAAACAAACAGCATTTGACTCTGGTCAAGGACCCTTATTCAATACTTGTATGCCGCTTGAAGGAGGGCCATCAAGAGGTATCTGAAGAGCAGATCATATGGAAATGATCAGGAGCCACCATCAGTTTATGTGATTTTAATCCATCCTACTTCCAAAGATGCACTTGTTGCGAGCTCATTTTAGAGAACAATGAAATGGCCGAGAAATAAAGCAGACTTCAAGATGCGTTTATGATATTGGGCTGAGCACTTGTCTCATGACAAAAGACTGAGGCATACCAAGAACATCGAGTCTTGGAATTCGCATGTTTGCGAGTTATTTAGGTCAAGTGAATGTGACAATTTAGAGACGGCAAGTAACCTAATAAAATTGAAATTAAGAGGAGACTTGGTAGGATGATTCGTAACATTATTGGTATTCGCCTAACAAGCCAAACAGTATTATGTGCTCTAAAGTGTACTTCGGGTTAATCTTTAGTTCATTCCAAAACTCACTAAAAACGATGCTGGTGATTTGTATGAGCCCTAGAATTTTCATCCCTGGGAAATACAGCCATACCATCAAATTCCCATCGTCCTGAGAAATTCCGTCATCAAAATCTCAAGACCATTAACCAGTAAGTTCCTTGATGAAAGCTCCTGGGGTAGGAAAGAGAACATTTCTCTTCTTCTTGTACTTATCTCCGAAATCAACACGGTATTGCTTTTCCTTCTTGACGGCCCATTGCTGCATCTGTGCTGTCCCAACGATAGCGAAAATGACCGTACTCAAGCTCTTAGTCACTAAGATCATACCGATCCACGCGAGCGTCTCGAAAAAATAATTAGGGCATGTTACCATGGAAAACCCGTAGCCCTGGGGAATTCCACGTTCAGTCCCTCCCGGCGAGCGAAGGTTGGAAAGAGTAAGATGAGTTTTGAGATTAGAAAGCTCGCCAAAGAGGTATAGAGCCACGCCAGCCATATTCAGGACGTCGATTGTCGAGGATGAGAGGGCAGTGTACGATGAGGGGGCATATATAAAGTAGGCGATGTAGAGACCGCTAAGAAGCCAGTAGTGAGCGCAATTTTTGAAGATGTTTCTAGCTGGCATTGTAGACAGGGAGAAACGGTGAACGAAGACCGTCTCATATTCGCGTTTAAGAAAATGAAGAACTATGAGCAACATAGAGAGCAGCTGAGAGTTCGAGAGGGGGGCAATGGAGCTGGTAGGATGAGAGTAAATATAAGGGCGGAGGAGGGGAAATCCAAGATGGATTAAGATGGGACCGAGGTATTCGATTATGTAGACGGTACGCCAGCCTAATTGAGGACCTATAAGAGATTATAATGTAAGTTTTGATGCTTAGAATCGAGTGATGGGTTTTAAAGTATATACCCAGGTCCTTGATCAAGATTTCCTTTCCAATGATCACTTCTCTATGTTGAGAAATGAAAGCTTTTCTATCTTTCAAAATCTTCTTCTGTTCCGGATCGAAAATACCAAATCTATTGGGGTCCCAGCCGCCGGCTTGCTTAGCCAACCTATCTTTGACATCTTGAACCGTGGTCGTTTCGTCGATATCAATCGAGGTAGGTAGACGTTTGATGGGGTTTTTGGGAGCTTTGAAGATTAGCTTCAAGAATGTTCAATGGCAGCAGATCGAGCAACTTACAGCGATTTGTGACCTTCAATGTGACTGCCATCTTGGAAGAATTGACAATGTATGATCTGAAGGGATTGATCAAGATTGTTGAAGATTTAAGGAGACAGCGCTGAGCTCGGGGGAAGTAATAAGTGAAGAGGTGAACTTGCTTGTTGGCTGGCGATCTTCAAAATTATTTGACTTTCGACTATTGACCAGGCCAATTGGGCCAGGCACGGAATATCCGCCAGCAATTCACCGATCATGATGATGATCATCGTAGGGAAATCCAACGCACCCTGCCAACTGTACGGACTAGGCCCAATTAAAACGATACTTTGGCAGTACTCTGTACTCATCTGCTCGAGATACTTTGAAGTCTAATTAAACTCATCGAAGCAAGCGAGGCAAGATGAGAGACCAGCTCCCTAGTACCTCTCTATAGATCTATCTAGAAAGGATCTAGAAAGGTATAGACATCAAAATCAAGCTATGGGAAAGCGGTGAATGTAGATCAGTCATCACGTGATACAATGGACTCGAAGTTTGGCTTAGTATGTTTCATTCCAGTCTCTCTCGAGTCTCCAGCTCTCTCCTCCTTTTTGTTGACTCTCACTTGTTCTCATTGTAAATATAAATCCCCATTTCAATTCGTCCTCCTCTCATATAACCCTCCCACTTCAATTGGATGGGCATATCATCCCGAGTGGTGCAATTGGTTGATCAATCATGAGCTCTATCAAATACAACTTTACCTTGCATTGCAGCCCTCCACAATCCTTGCTCTGCAAGCCATCTTCTCCTCACTGCTCTGCGAGAAGACAAATTCGGATGTTTTGAGCTTCAACAGCCCCTGAAAAGAGGAGGTTGAGGGGTTGAGCTGCTGCGCAGTAGCCAATGCTTTTTCACCCAAGAAGTACTCAAGTGGGACTTCTTCACGTCCCTAGAGCTTCATTTTCAGCAGCATCAACATTACACCAACGCACACATCCTGCAGAGTAAAGCAAACAGTGTATTCGTTGTAGGGTTCTATGCCGTTGGCGAAATCCTCTCACTTCCCCAGATATCGGCTTGCGGGGTCGGGTACAATGTTGTGCTCTTAATAAATCAATCAAATGTTGGAGTAGGTTTGAAACATTTTAATTTCGTCTGATTTCCGTGTATGAGTCAAGCAAAACACAAACCTGAGAGATCATTCGATTTTGAGATTCGAATCGAGCTTTCGGAGAATGTTGTAAAGCCTTTTGTTTGACCACAAATCTCGATTTAGAGATTCAATAATAATATCACGTCCATACATTGAATATTTAAGGATAATATCGAGTAGTGTGGCGATTTAATGATACATCAAGTGCAAGCATTTCCTATCAAGTGGCGCGCCTTGTCCAAATCTGCGACTTTGCATACATTCAGGTCTCACCTCAATCTGAAGACTGTCAACGCATTGTCCAATGAGTTACTAATATTTCAGCCTCTGAGAAGCTCTGATGTAACCCTTCAATTTGATGTTCACAGGTTTTGATTGGGTTACAATGAAGGGGATGTCAATTTCACTTTCTCGTCAAAACTGATACGACACTGCAGGAGCTATCAAATCGAGGGGAGAGCTTCCCTTTCCCCTCCCTCAATTGCTTACCAGGTAGCTCAGCTTCCAACCTCTTTCTTTTAGTCCCTTTTACATCACTTTCTCTTTTCCCTTTCCTTTTCTCCTCAAACAAAGCTATCTGTAGCCTGTCATTCTCTCGCTCAAGAGTACAAATCATATAGATACTCCAGTAGCACTTTGATTCAACTCATACATTCAGCTCATACGACGCTCTCTCTTCTTCTACCGCAACTGATAATCAACTGTTACTAGGTAAGCCATAAGCAACATGATGCACTTTGGCTTCTTGCTATATCGTTGTCTACATTTTTCGTATCTTTAGACGAAACTAACGCTTCAGTAAAGGCTAATCGCAACGATGAGACGCCTCTCGAGTGTCTTTAAAAGTAAAGACAAGGAAAATACTAAATCTTCACCTACGTCTGCCGAAAATGGAGCAACGTCATCAGGTGGCCCAGCGCGTCGTTTGACTTTAGGTGTGACTAAAAAGTCTACCAGTGGCACTGCAAGCTCCAATCCTCAGGTATTTGAAGGTCCCGATCATAGTGTAAAACGCGCTGGTATCGTAGGTACTCTCGAGTCACTCGGAAAAGTTATCAGTACGGCCAATCGTCCTTTGAATACCGAAACGGGTGATGGCTCATACGATAAAAAACAAGAGCAGTCGGGTTTATGGGAGGATCTCAAAGCATTGCGAATTAAGGATCTGGAGACATTGCAGATGACTATAAAGCAAGAACTAGGATCCTCAAATCTGGCCGATGATAAGACCATGTTAATGGAGAAGCTTATTCAGGTAAGTCTGACCCTTGGCTTTTGACATGCAAAAACTAAAACCAAACAGTTGGTTGCCAACCTTCCTGGAACTTCCAAGACTCGAGTTAAGCTTACGGAAGTACTTGTTGATGAGCTGTGGGGATCCTTGGAACATCCACCAGCTTCAATGCTTGGTGACAAGTATAATTATCGACAAGCTGATGGCTCGTGAGCATTCCACCAGAACCATCCGGGATATTTCTCCAACTAATCCTTATCCAAAGATATAATAACATCAAGTTTCCCGATATCGGAAAAGCAGGCACAGCGTACGCTCGAAGTGTTACTCCGAAAATCGTTCAACCAAACCCAAAGCCAGATCCAGGGCTCATATTCGACACAATCATGAGTCGAGAAAATGGTGGATTTAAGCCCCACCCGAACAACGTTTCCAGTATGCTTTACTATATCGCAAGCATTATCATTCATGACTGCTTCCGCACCTCACACGAAGATTTCAACATTTCAATGACCTCCTCTTATTTAGATCTTTCTCCTCTGTACGGGAGTAATCAGGATGAACAAAATAACATGCGAACACTAAAGAATGGAGAGCTGAAACCGGATTGTTTCGCAGAGAAGAGATTATTAGGTTTTCCTCCTGGAGTTGGGTGCATTCTTATTGTAGGTTGCTTATATGAATCTTAGACCGGTAACTAAAGTGTGATAGATGTTCAATCGTTTCCACAACCATGTAGTGAAACAATTGGCAACAATAAACGAAAATGGACGCTTTACACCTCCCAAGGACAATCTACCAGACGACAAGAAGCAAGCAGCCTGGAAAAAGTACGACAATGATCTCTTTCAAACCGGACGGCTTATTACCTGCGGTCTCTACATTAACATTATTCTACTCGATTATCTCCGCACAATTGTCGGTCTGAATCGGGTCAATTCTACCTGGTAAGAGTCGTTTGAATTGAGGCAAGAAATGTGTATGGCTAAAAATTCAATAGGACTCTTGATCCTCGAATCGAAATGGAAAGAAATAGCAAGCCTGGAACTGCCGCTGGAGTCGGGAATCAATGTGCCGCCGAATTCAATCTGTAAGCCTTTCAATTAATTGCCTTCTCATTATTAAAGCTCATTGCATATAGCGTGTACCGATGGCATTCCTGTATCAGTCAACGTGATGAGAAATGGTCAGAAGATCTGTACATGAAAATCTTTGGGAAGAGCTACAAGGAAGTCACTATGCAGGAGCTTCTCATTGGTTTGGGTAAGCTCGAAGCAATGACACCAGAAGATCCGCTACAACGAGACTTCGCTGGTATGAAGAGAGGTACTGACGGAAAACTCAATGATGATGATCTTGTTAAAGAATTGACCGCCAGTATCGAGGACTTGGCTGGGTCATCAGGAGCAAATAACGTTCCTGCAGTCCTTCGTGCTGTTGAAATCCTTGGAATGGAACAAGCTCGTGCATGGAAGTGCGCAACTCTAAATGAATTCCGCAAACACTTCGGCCTCATACCACATGAAAAGTTCTCAGATATCAATTCAGATCCAGCTGTCTATGAGAAATTGAAAGTTCTGTTCGATGAGCCTGATTTGGTGGAACTTTATGCTGGATTAGTTTGTGAAGATGCCAAGGCGCCAATGGATCCGGGTGTTGGCATTGGACCGACCTATACAATCAGTCGTAGCATTCTTTCTGATGCAGTGACATTGGTTCGTGGTGACAGATTCTATACCACTGACTATCATCCAGCAAACCTTACGAATTGGGGAGTTACTGAAGTCAACTACGATTTGAACGTCAATCAAGGTTGCGTTTTCTATAAATTGTTCATCCGAGCTTTTCCAAATCATTTCTCTTATAACAGCGTATATGCTCACTATCCTCTGACGATACCGTCTGAAAATAAAAAGATTATGGAAAAACTTGGTCGTACGGATGACTACAGTTGGGACAAACCGGTCAAGGTTCCAGAACGGAAGAATATCGTCACCTATGATGGCGTCAAGAGTGTTCTCACCAACGCGGAAGTATTTGGAGTTGATAATTGGCGCAGAGGTTTATCTTACCTCATGGGAAAACCAGGTATGTAAACTCGTTGCGAAACTGTATGCTCAATATTAATGTAAGTTTAGGTGCCAATTTCATGTTATCTGGCGATGGCGACTTCTTTGCCGAACGTCGCAATCAAATGAAGGAATGTCTTTACCAAGAGAAATGGCACGAGAGTGTCAAGAACTATTACGAAAGTATTGTTCCAAAGCTTCTCAAGAGATGGTCCTACAATATTGGCGGCACGACCAGCCAGGTTGATGTCATTCGCGATATTGATAATTCCGGTGAGGATTTCGTCGGTTTGCCCCTTTTTGTTTTTAACTAATACTGCCTAGCTCATGTTCACTTTGCCGCCAACGTTTTTCACCTACCACTCAAGAGCGAAGATAATCCCAAAGGTGTATATACCGAGCATGAATTGTACATGGTGTTGGCTGTTATCTTCATCGTAATCTTCTTTGGTGATGTCGACCCAGCCAAAACCTTTGCACTACGTACTGCTGGCCTTCCAGTCACACAAGATCTTGGTCAACTAGTCGAGCAAAATGTGAACTTTATTTCGAAGACTAGTCTTGTATCAGGTATCGTTGATACTTTCATGGAAGAAAATAACGCACTTAAAGATTATGGTGTGCACATGGTACGCCATTTGTTGAAGGCTGGATTGGGCGTTCATGAGACTGTGTCAGTGTATCCTTCAATCCTTCACTATGCTTACTAATGTTTTTAGCTGGTCACAAATTTTGCCCACAGCAGGAGCAATGGTAGCAAATCAAGCACAAGTTTTTGGTCAAGTCCTTGACTTTTATCTTGGTGATGGCAAAGAACATCTTCCAGAGATTAACCGTCTTGCAAAGCTCAACACAGCAGAGGCAGACGATATTCTTTTGCATTACTTGCTAGAAGGAATTAGTAAGCTATGTCTGTCTAATCTGTTCATGCCCCGTATTAACAATATATAGGAATGTACGGCACATTCGGTGCTTACCGCACATGTCATCAAAACATTACTGTCAACGATGGATCTCGCAAAGTCGATTGCAAGCCTGGCGATTCAGTCTTCGTCAGTTTCGTATGTCTCTCTCTCCCATGAAGATAAACTAACTAACAAACCCTCAGGTTTCACTGGCTCAGGACCCTAAAATCTACCCCGACCCAAAGAAGGTTCGTCTAGATCGTCCAGTCGATTCTTACCTCGTATATGGCGTCGGCTCGCACGCTTGTCTCGGCGCCGAAGCTTCACGTGTAGCTCTTACAGCGATGCTCAAATGTATTGGCCGACTTGACAATCTGAGACGAGCATCTGGTCCCCAGGGAGAGATGAAGAAGATCCCAAGAGAGGGTGGATTCTATGTTTATATGGATAAGATGATGGGATCCGAATTCCCCTTTCCGACTACAATGAAGATCTGTTGGGATGGGGGTTTGAATGAACCGGCACAGGTGGTGGATAAGGGAAAAGGAAAGAAGAATGGCGCATGACCAGCCGGGGCTAATGCTGCTGATTCGGAAGATTGGAATTGTTGGTAATGATTTGCACGGAAAAGAATGATCGGTTGCATTGAATTTGAATGGGTGAAGAGGGACCTGGACATGGATCTCCGGGGAATAATTTACTTGCAATTTCTTTCGCTTATTGGTCTAATGCGTTGAATTTGAATTTGAATTTGCGATAATTTGAAGGTTGAGGTGGCGAGGTTCCGCTTTCTATTTTCCTTATGCTTTGTTCGATACCTTGTTATTTGGTGTTAATCCATTGAAATTGGGTGGAAGTAGCTAACTTGAGGGATTTTGGCTAGCAATAATATCTTGCATTAAGGCCTCAAGCGATCTTTTCGTTTACTGATTGGTGAAAATTGAATGTTTAATGACTCGTGTGTAGGTTCGGTATTTGGAACCTGGGAGGATATGAGAAGGGCTTGAGAGATTCATTCTGATTGAGTCTATATGCACGTAATATAGGGACGAAGTGTATACATATGGTTGATTGTTAGGATTTTTACTTCAATATAGACTCAACTATCAGAGTAGTACAGATAGTTGCGTGTCTTTTTAAAGGGAAAGTTATGTTGCGTATAGGAGATTTAGTATATCGTATATACGGATACGCTAGTAGCACCGGACTAGGCTAGCATTTAACCTAGCGCCGTATTTAGCAATGAAACACTTCGTTGTGCAGCTCATAAGTTGTTTAGTGTCGTCTTTATGTCTAGATTGTGTGAATCGTGTGCATTTATCTTGTTGGTTCGGATGATAGATGGGATGTATTTTTCAAGCTCTGCGATAATTAGACTGAGAGTAGGGATGTACATGGTTTAGTCTTTCTGTTTTTATATCGTACAGAAAATTTAGTTTCACTTCGTTTGATGATATGTGTGGTAGCGACAAATATTCCGTCAGTTTATTGTGTAGGTATTTCATCATGATATACGGGGGTAATATAGAATGAAGATCTAATACTAGAGCGATAGAGAGTGAAAGCTGGTTTTGGTGAGATGGTAACAGTCAGGTTGTTAAAGAGATTGAATCACGAAGTGGAACTTTCGTGAGAGATTAAAATATGATGGTATTCAGTCGTATATTTTATAACCATATTCAAGACAAATGGAATATGACCTCATCATCGTCATCAAGCTATCGTCGTGCCTCATTGCCTCATTGTTTTATTGTCTCATAAATGATTAACCCATTCCCAGCGAAACATCCCACAGCACCAATCCACATCAGCTATCCAAGAGACTTGAAAGAAGCATATGTCTGAGCAATGCTAACTGCAAGTGATGCCGTTGCCAAGAAAACACTGACGGCCCCAAAGATTATAACTCCCCAGAATGTATAATAATTGAAAGAATCCCTGCTGTCCATCCAGAGCTGTCGAAAACCACGCGGTTTTTGCTTGTCCATGTATTCTCGGAGAGTCCGGACACGATTTTCAAGAGGGCCGAAATGGGTGTAGGGTAATTCAGATTTATTTTGGACGGCGAATTGAATCTGATAGGAAGGGGTATCGTGATACACGTCCAAGAAGCGGCATTCTGATGAGGTGATTGTACCAGTATTCTTCCACAGCCGTTCTGTTGGCCATCCATGCATACCAACTATAGATCTATAAAGCTTTCTGCGATCTTCCGAAGCTGAATTTAACAAATCCCACGTTTTATGAACGCCTCCAATTATTCTGAGTCTATTCGTCTCGGAATCATTCGTAGGATCAAAAGCATTCCAAATAGGCGCCTCAGCAAATCGGTACCTAGGTATAAACTATTAGGTACACTAGGTCTCGAATAAAGACACCACTCACTGCGATAATTTTCTTGAATTTTTGAACGATCCTGTAGATTCCTCAAGGCTTCCAAAAAATGTGACGAACAGTCTCCTAGTTCCGGGATCGAGAAGGAGATGTTCCTCCAGTACATCTGTCCAGACCAGTCGTAGACCGCCGATATTTTTCAGTGACTCAAAATTTAGATCATTAATAAAGAGAGATGTTGGAGAGGGGCTGTCTATTCTGTTGATTGGAAGAGTCGATTGCACCTTGAGAAACCGTATAATGAGCATGAATTCCGGCAGATTCAGCGCAAGAGCTTCTTCGATCTTGATGGACATAAGCCAGAGGAGAAGTCTTCTATTGAGTGAAACAAGATCGTCAGAGCGGGGTTGGAAACGTAGGAAATCAGGCTCTAGCCTCATGTAATCGTTGAATATAGGTATGCTTTTTGCAAGCAACATAATGCCTTCATAATCACTCACTTCTCCCCTTGAAAGGACTTCACTATCAAAACAATACGAAAGTACAGACCCAATGGTTAGATTACCACCATGAGTACCACCGTTACATAACATGTGGGCATAGCAAATTCCTACGAGAATGGAATCCCTCGAAGGCATGGTTGCGTTTAAACGTCTTCTAAACCATGCTTTTCGTACCGCCACGGACCACTGGTCATGAGCAACACTCCTGGAGTGGTGAGGCTCAAGCAATTCACCGAAATAATTCTGCCATAACAAATCTAAAGATAGCTCATGATTTTTAAAGAAATTGAATCTCCTCGTAAACTGAAGAAATCTGTCAAACTCGCCGAGCTGAAGGTTACTCAATACATCTCTGTCGATTGTATCTTTCAAGGGCGAGTCGGCACTTATTTCTTTAGAATAGAAAGGATTCCTGCGGACTCTATCGAAGAATGGATCAACAAATTTTCTCTGAGTCGCTGTAAAAAGTTGCAGGTCCCCAAGTTGAAGAAGAAACTCATCGATAGATTGTTGAGGAAGTTGGCCATCGAACCGTGAGCCAGAAGATCTACCTCGTGCGGAAGAAGTCTCAACTTTTGGCGGACCTGTATTTTCTGATTCATTTTCTAATGCTTCATATTCTGGGTCAGAACCAGCAGCCTTCGTTCTTTGTCGACTCTCTCGTAAAATTCGAATGCCATGTTTCAACCACTCTTCCAATTTTGCAGCGGGAAGCATGATCAAATCTTCATCTTTATCCTCCAAAGTAGCTTCAACATTGTGTGCGGGTACCGATGACTCTGGGTGTTTGCCTGACGCATCTGGGTCGCAAGGCGGCAAACTGGATTGAGATTGAGATTCATTTTCGTCTGAGAAGATCAGTCAGTATTTGTATGAGAGTTTAAATGCGATTTCATTTTCTGTACCCGAAGATGGCTCTTTAACGCTTGCGCTCTGTATACTTGGCTGAGACCGCTGGCTTCTTATCTCGACATCTGTCAACTCGATATCCACCATTGTGAAAAATCGTCCAAGATAGCTTAAAGTAAAGGTAAATTTAGTTTCAAAGTTTGTATATGAGAACATAAGAGCAAGGCCAAGGTACGATGTCACTCAAGGCTTCGCGTTTTCAGCTGGCTGAAATACAGCTCATTCATTTTGGGGGAGGGGGCCAATGATACACCATACATAATTTAAATCCTGGGAATTTGATATCCGAGCACCACACACATGCTTCTTTCTAGAGGACGACAAGATAATTGATCCACGATCTTTGTTCCTTTAACTTCTCAAAGTCGCGATACTACGATACCTCCAAGAAGTGAGCAATTGAGCTTTCAGCAAAGTTTCTTTTTTGGAGTCTAGTATCTCAAAATTACATTAATCGATTAATAAATCGATTAATAAATCGACCACAAATGAAATCAGCAAACTCCATAGGATCAAACAAATGCTTGACTCTTGAAGTTTGAACTTATGGGTTCTCAGATCTCAAGATCATAGTATAACAACCTGGAAACCAATGTCTATAAATTTCTATTTGTCTATACGATCCCGTTTGCCTTATCAGCTCGAGCTAGACAATTTTAATTTTTTACCACCTCCCAAAACCTCTTGAAATTTTTGTGGACTTTTGATTCCATAATACCGTATCTTCTATCAACATTGAAAATGAACATCCAACTTGAGTATCTTCCAACAGGACTCATTTCTGGCCACTTATTTCGCTTATGGATATGAGTCAAGGTAATCGAACAAAATGATCGAAGATATCATATTTCAAGAATTCATCAGAACTCTCCCAACACCCTGCTAACGACTCAATACTATACAAATAACATGAGTGAAAAGCGCAGACTCTGGAAGTCATAGACAAAGAAAGAGTGTCGAGTATATTATCGGGGAAGAGGGAGTGAGCCTAGCTCCCCTCTTTTTCGTCGAATCTTCTCTCGGCATTCAGTATTGTAAGTTGCCAATAGAAAACAGAGTCCATTGACCACCGCAACAAATGACAGAGATACCTCACATATACAACCCAGAACTTAAGAAAAATGCACTGAAGAAGCAACTACATCACCAACATCATTTATCCAGTCTCAACTGCACTCTCCAAAACCCTCTCACAAGAGTAATCATGAACCGTAAACCCACAGAAAACAATCTAACCACCACTTAGAAGAAGACACCGCAAACCCCATGGAACTATCCCAGGTCCTGAGAACACCATACCCTTCCTCTGCCACACTTCCCTCTCACCCAAACTGGAAAAACAAAACAACCAAACAGAAGAACTCATCCCAGCACAACGTCTATCTCTCCCGACTTCGGGATTTTCATACCAAAGAGAATTCGATAGCTTTACTCTGTTCATTTACTGTATGTCTATCAATTGAAACATGATATGATATTCGTTCGAGTATTACGCACTAAATACATAATTATGTACAACATATACAACCCCCCCCCCCACTCTCTCAATCTGTCCATGAACTTCCTCTCAATTATCCCCTTTCCCTCGCCATCACCTTCACAATGCCCCAGTCCCCCATTTCCCAATCATCATCCAAACATCCAAAACCACCCCAATCCCCTCAAAAAGCACACCCAAAAGAAACAGAAGAAAAAAAGACTCAGAATACATGTACGCAAGTACGTATTGATATATGTACTCTATGATTATTAAGCAACTAATGTAAGTTATGTAGGTATGTAATGTATGGTATCTCAATTATAGGCATTTCTCCCAGGTATATCGAGGACCTGAGTATTTTGGGTATTCAACTTCGACTTCTCTCGGGTATTTTCATCTCCTATCCCCACTTTATCTTTTCCCCTTTCCTTTCCCCACCCTACACTCCTTTTCGAAAGATAAAACCCTTCGCACGCACCAAGAACTAAAAAGTGTACAAAAGAACAAAAGACATGATCACCCGCCACTAACCATTCTTCCAGATCCACGCTCCAGCTCCGCGCTTAAAACAAATGTGACAAAAGAGAAGCCAGATAGCGTATAATATGTGCAAGAAAACTATGTCCGTCAAGGAATGCGAGGGCTTCCTTCCATCCATCCATCCATCCATATCCATCCATATCCATCCATATCCACCCATCTATCCCTCGTAAAAAGAAAAGAGATCCACCTATAACATAACATAACTGTTGTATCATGTTAAGTTTGCTGTAGATCGTACCCAGAAAATCTTCAATTACTTTCTTTCCCTCCCAGTATCATGACGTCTCTTTGTCTCTGTCGACATCTCCACTTTATTCCTCTGTTAAATCTCCACTCAACCCACTTCCCACCGTACTCGCTTTTTTCCCCAACCTCAGCACACTAAACCTCTTCCTCACACTTCCACCAAATCCACTACCATTACTTCCCATTCCAATACCCATTCCCATTCCCAGTCCCCCTATACCTTGACTACTACCTGTTCCCGTGGTGCCTGGTCTGCGTTGAGAACTACTGCTTCTCCTTCTATTAGCTACATTACTTGTAGCATAGCTTCCCTGAGGAGGCTGAACGGAAAGATCGCTCTGCGTTATCCATTCCTTGGAATCTTCCATGCTATGCGACAAATCATTCTCTTCAGAAATCGCAAAATCATCGACAGCTTCTTTTCGGCCACGGTCCTTGTGTGTTATGGAAATACCGTTCATACTTAATCCATTCCCACTAAAGAAGCTCTTGCGACTGTCTTTCTTTCGAGGGCGATTTTCTCGATCGTCGCTTCCATTTCGGTTGAGGAGGAATGAACTGAGACGTTTAGAAGCGCCAGTTGCGCGGGTGTGATCGGGACTATCAAGAATGCTAGTATCGATAGTACCGTGTGTGAAAGATTGGGAATGGGGAAGTGCCAGATGTCCCTGTGAGTTATTCATGAGATCTCCCTTAGATGATGAAGGCGAAAGTGTCCAACCTGGAACGAGGCCTGGGGAAGTATTTGAGAGAAGTGGTTGGGGAATTTGTAGAGAGGCGAGCTCGGACGCAAATATTTGTTCAAAATCTGTATGACATGTAAGCAAATGAAGACTATAAAGGAAATATGGGGACTTACAGTGCTGCAAATCGTCCTGACTGTGAAGATTAGGCGATTTCGCAAACATAGCCAGGCATCTTTTGATCATAATTGCATGATCTATCAACGCAATTTTGAGGGCGTTTTCTATCGGTCCTAGCTCTACCGTTTCCCCTTCTTCGTCCTCACTCTGTATTGGATGAGGCAGCAATTCTCTATATCTCGCTATACTGGACTCGGAATTAGGATCCACGGATATACTTATTGCTTCAATCAACAGTGGTGCAATGTCATCTTCGCCATCTGCAATCCTCTTTTCCACGGCAGTCATCTCTTGGGTTTTGCGAATGATTCGTTCAAGAGCTGTTTGGTGAGCATCAAGCTTATATCTATCCACGGAAACAATCTCGCTGCGGCGAAGAATTGTTGGAAATGTATCTACAGTAGCATAGATTATTTTCTCAGCTGAATGTTCACTGATTGGGCCTGAAGTAGTGCGACGAGATGTGGTGGAGAAATAACGAGGATTTGCGGAGAGTAGATAGTCTCGAACGACTTGAGGGACTTTAGAACGTTGGAAGACGTGATGAGCAAGATCTCGATGCGGGCTCAAGGAGGATATTTGCAAGAATTGACCCTCTACATCGTCCACATCACCAGCAGTGACAATCTGAGCCGAAGGATGTTGCTCTTGCATGCGATCTGTGAAGACAGAAGTTCGCTCATTAGGAGATCCCTCATACACAAATTCCTTGTCGCGCAAGCTCTGAGGGAAACCCATTCCTCGGTAAATAACACGGAAGTACTTGGGAACGAGTTTGTCGGCCTTGGAAATCGATTCGTATATTGTGGCAATTGCTCGTTGTGTTCTAGCCAACTTAGAGAAATCGAAAACATTCTCTTCGTATTGATATTGCAGCTCTTTGTATGCGGACAGGGAACTACTCCATGCCTCAGCCTCTTCAAAGTTTTTGATCATGTCGAAATAAATTCTTTCTTTCCGATCAAAGTGAGATTGAGCAGGGAAATCTGGTTCGTCCAACGGAGGCAGTATTTTTGAAGGATCCCATTGGTATAAGTCCGCATGAAGACGCAATGCAAGTCCGGCTTCAGTGTGGTTTCCAGCATTTGTCTGTAGCTCTGCGAGTTGATGGACGTATCGAATGAAGATATCCTCCTTCTGCATATCTCGAAGAAATTCCATTAATCGTAAGCGATGAATCATATGAGAAGCTTCACCAGTGACGTCTGTACTATTGACCGCAACGAGAAGATCGAGGAACTCATCAGTGGTGCCAATGAGGTCTTTTATAGCATTGTAAAGCGGATCATCTGGATTTCGAGACAAGTTATCAAATAAGGTGAATAGCTCATTGATGAACAATTTCTGTAGAATGCTTTCTGTCAAAGGCTTCGATTTGAAGAGCTGATCTAGGCACTCGATAATTCCAGTTTGGATAGCGCTTAAATCTTCACTCAAAGTCCATTCGCTGACGATCATGGTCTGTAGAACTTCCACTGCGACGCGCCTAAGACCTTCGTGCACACTAAGACACAACTCAAGGATTGGTCCGACAAGTGCAGGCACATACTGAACTTGGTAACCTCCCATTTTGGCCAAAGCGTATTTATGTCGCTCTTCAGGGGTAGTATCCCAACCAGTGAACTCCCACGTTCGCCTCAGTAGCTCCGCGCCATTCTCGCGCACATCACCAGCAATCTTCCATACTGCTCTTCGTTTCTGCTCCGGGAATGTTTCAAGTGCCAAAGAATCACTGCCGACGAGTTTGAGTAAAGTAGTGAAGAATGCTTTCCACAATTCGGTGTTATATTCTTCCGCATTGTCAGGGTGAGGCAAGAATCCGTCCAGAAGAATGCCGGCCAAATACTCGAGTGTTTTGAGTGTTGATTTGTGGTGGAAGATGCGAATGCTTAACCAATTTCGCGGAAATGCCTCACATTCTAATATGCTTAGATGAATATTCAAGAGACCCTCAATTAAAGTTGCCCTATCGCCTTGTGCAAGCTCAAGCTGCATACCTGCAGGTAGATTTGAGATGGAAGATAAGACTGCTGAAAGCTCAATAAGTGCTTCATCGAATTCCGCTTTCTCGGCGATAACTTTACTGGGAAAAGGATACGCGGTTGGGAATAGCAACGACAAGCGAGTCTGCGACTTTACTTCGCCTGTACGTAGTGTAAGATATGAATCGACAATTTTAGGTATGTATACAGGAATTTCAGGGCCTAGATTATTCATTTGTATCGCCAAAATTGAACAACAAAGTCGAACTTGCTCCCTCCATTGTTCGGTGACCTCTGTTGTCTTACCCCAATGTGGTAAGATCCACCTAGCCGTGTTCGCAGCGATAGTCTTCATCTGTTCGGGTTGAGTAAATAGATCCAGTCGAGAATAATTAATGATTAAAACAAGTTTATACAATATGAGTTTTCCCTTTACCAATGCACATGAATCCATGAAGTCAATGGCAATATGCAAAATCTGCTCTCTGCTGAGTAAGCCGGTAAGCTCTGGAAGCCAAGTATGAAAATGTTGCACAGCCAATGTTTGACTTCCTACCAAAATGGGCGCCGTGGTTCTCATCATTCCTTCAAGTGCCTTGAAAATCTGGCGGAGTTGACGACCAAACCCTGAACTGGAACGAGTAATGCCGATGTCAGCTTCCTTCACTTTCTGCTGCCCTCTCGCATGAGTGATGAATTTTAAGATATGTCTAACCACCTTGAATGTAGCACGCAGTTTTCTCGAGGTTTCTGGATCAGAAGGGCTGGCAAGCAGGCGAGTGAAAGACCTCACGAGGCAAGGTGATGCGAATGGGTAGTTGAATCGAGTTTCGGCATATTGATCAACCAAAGGGCCGAGATTGAATCGTCGGTCATGTACAATGGAAAGGACTGTAACTAGAGCACTAAAAATGAGGTCTTCGTAATCATCGTTTCCGGTGTGTTCGACGAGTATTCCAAAGATCGCATCGAATACATCGCTAAGTAACTTCACAATCTCAATCTCCGAGACAAAGACGAGTCGTTGTAAAAGCTGCTGCAAATCTCCTGACGGCTGATCTTTCCACTTGAGTATCCGCAGGAGCACTTTATCCTGTGAGAACTTGGTACTGCACAGGTATGTTTGAATACGAAGAGTGGCGATCGGTCCAGTGACAGCCTCATCTTTCCCGCCAGCATTCCATGGCAGGGTGAGATAACCACTTTTACCAGCCGAACTGCCTCGAGGTAACATGGTTGTCTCATCGTATTTGTACAGAAGTAAACAATGATGTCCATCTCGCATGAAGGCCTGCTGATCCCAAAGTGGAATGTGGCATATAGCAAGGGGATGATTTGGTGCATCCGCAAGTACCATCACCAGATGGCAATTCGGAACCTCTTGTTGTGGTATAGATAAGCGCAGCGTTTGGCTCCATGCATCGCCTCGTTCGGCTGCTACCGACTCCCAAGAACTTTGTCCCTCTGCATTCGATGATGGGTAAATGGCGCCCTCGAGCCGCTCTCCGCTTGACTTTCTCACTTCCATAGTTACTTGAAGATTTGATCCTTCAAAGGACGAGGATACAGGCATCGCACTGCCAACCGATCGTGACAGAAGAGCATGTTTAGGAAGAAAGGCGTCATCGATAGTGACATAGATATCTGATCTTGGCTTTGTTGGCGCTCCTGAAAACCCCATTTTATTTGTCTTCAAGATTCCTGATAGTAATGTTGGAGTAGACTTGATCAGTCCATCCGCGTCCGGGCTGTTGAATGCTTTCAGATATACCTGTAGACGTTCCGTCCTTCGGGACTTTTCATACTGACCGGATTGGCTTGTCATTAAATCACGAATTATCTCTTCCCATCCGTCACTTAGGCTTGGCTTCTCATGCCCAGAAGTAGCTGACGGTGCCCATATACTCATGACTTGTTCAGCCTCATCTTGATTTTTCATGAGTGAGCTCAATTTCAGAGCTCCCATACCAACAGTCTTCGAGATAGTTTGAGTTAAAACTCCGGGCTTAGCGTCTGCACCATTTCGTGACGAAGAGCTTTTATTGGCACCATCTCGACTAGAATGTGATTCGGCGCCGGTCTCGGCTTCAGAGAGAGACGTAAGCTTAGTCGCGTTGGATGGAGTCCTGGTCTTTCCCCACATCAAACTCCTCCTACCTGCCTTCGATGCAGCGCCAGCAGATGTAGGTTTCTCCCGATCCTTGCTAGAACTGTCCCTAGAGAATGAGTTGCCTCTTGATCCGCCGCGAGAAGGAGGTTTGCCTGCTGAAACTTGTGACGACGATTGCACCTTCACTACAAGATACAACTCGCCTTCCGTGGAAGGGAGATCCCCGATGTCAGTGGATGCGAGGTCCGTAAAGAGAGTTCTCATTTGTCCCGAGTTCCCAACACTTGCAAGAGAAGCACTGGGAGGTACGTCTACAATATAAGTTTCCGAAAGTGCCACACCTGCCGAACCCGGCTCTTTGGTAGCTAAGAAAAAAGATAGAGTTGTAGATTCCGTAGACGCTCCAACAAAAGCCTTCACGTCCAACAAAAGATGGTGAAGTACCATATTTTCGTTCTGGACCGAAAGTTGTGGTTTTTCATCCAACAAACTCATCATAGATTGGAGTCTAGTGACATCCACTGCTGAATCATCACCTGTGAGAACCCTACCGTGGGCAGCAGGATCTCGAACAATAACCTCCCCATTCAGCAATTTGTTCCCCCTCACGAGATCCCATACTGTTTTCTCCCTCAATGACTGAAGCTCGTGCTTTGTGCAGACATTATGCAGAATTTGCCTTCTTGAAAGATCTAGAGTTTTGACCAATGCTGACATCTTATCCAACTTCTGATATTGTCTCGAAAGCAAGAGCTCGTGCAAATTTGTAGAGTGCCATTCTCTTAAACATGATGCAATTTCGTCCACTAAGGGTTCGGAGGCAGAAGTTGGTGTCTCGTCTCCAATCTTCAGCATAGGTACTGGAGCTGGTGGCTTTGGTGCGCCAGGTTCTCGTTTCGCAACAATTGAAAATCTGTTTGTATTTCCGTTCATAAAAACCTTGTTCTTCGGTTTCTTCTTCGCAGGTTGTCCGTTCGCGCCGTTGAGATCTCCGGATCGATTGGGCTGATGAATTTGGGCGCCATTGATAGAACTAGAGCTCTTATTTTCCAAAATGCCATTGGTATATCCGTGCCCGTTGACAATGTCTCCATCCTCCGTAGAAACCTGACTTTCACCCTCATCATCTCCTAGAACCTCCCGAACTTCTACGCAACTAGTTGGAAATATTCCAGAGAAGACCCTAGCTTCAAGAGTCTGCCCTTTTATACTTGTCAAGCCCGCCAGTAGATTTGGCGGAGCAACTAAATATCCTCGAAACCATTGTGAATCTTTCCCACCTTGTTCAATTATGTATAATTCATCCCCAAGCTCAAGTGGGAGATCTGCGGGCGAGGAAGCAACAAATGGGTATGTTGCGACGGCGAATGCGATGCGTGGAAGAGGTTGCCAGGGCATATTATCAACTGCGCATTGGGAAGAATGTGGAATGCGGTGGACGGCGCGACAGAGCTAATTAGCAAAGGTATGTCGGCGATAGATGGGAGGAAATCTGCTTCATCAGGAGAATTTTCTTCTTCTTTATTATTAATTTTTTTGGGTTTCGCGTTGTTGATATTTCTTAGTAGAATATTGAAGTCTGTACCTTATCGTAGCGGCAGAAGTCAAGGATCAGGAACGAGGAGTCGATGATTTTGGTCTAGTGGTATTGAGGGACTTGAATGTGATAGAGTAATAGACTTTAGGATTCAGGTCAAACAGTATCTGAATTTAGTAATTGATCTCGTTGTCAATATCATTAACTTTTTTCTGAAGGTCGGGGTAAGTGTTCTAGGTAAGGGTTGGAAGGGGGTAATCGTTATGGTACTAGGGACATTTATTGATGTGCGCTCAGACGAAGATTTATTGTTACAGTATATTTATTACTCGCACAATGCAGATAATGCAAGTCGTCGGTGATTTTTGGGAAATTGTATCTTGATATCTCATGTCTTATATCTCGAGAATCGAGATACTCGAGGTCATTCTTCACTCATCACACTCTTTTGTGTTCAGTCAGAGAATTGAGAATTACTTGAGATCTATTTCTATATAGAGCACAAGGCTGAACTGAACGATTTGTATTACGAATTTTGATGAATTTTCTTTTTATTTGTTGTCTCGCTCTTGATATTATCGTCTGTGATTCATAATTGTTCCATATAAATAAAGCTATTATATGATACATCTATAGAGGGAGAGAGGTATTTATGGAAGCAGGAAGCTTTCGGTTATTACTCTGGACTGGTCTGAGATCTTGGGATACTAAAAGTGCTTCCCCTGAATATCTACTTGAGCACTGTGTCATATGTATCGTTATCCAAGGCTGTTTATTCGATAGTATCTTCTGGTAACAAGTTTGATAGTACGTACCATTGCAGTAAGGTATACTTTCTGTCGTCTGCACTCGTTCGTCTGGTCACTCGTTGCGTTGGTGGTTGGATATTCCGATTCGTTGGATTGCATTGTGTTTGCTGCCCACCCATTGCTACTCTGATCCATTTTTGTAAGACTACCTACTACATACTACCTACTACCTACTACCTACTACCTACTACCTACTACCTACTACCTACTACCTACTACCTACTACCTACTACCTACTACCTACTACCTACTACCTACTACCTACTACCTACTACCTACTACCTACTACCTGCCTAGGTGTACTCACTGATGATAAAGTGTATTATCTTCTCAACGCTATACATCCATAGCCAAGCGTTACAACGTGATACATACCTACCGGTAGGTGCTCTTGGATGTCCATTCTTTTCTATCATTCGCTTCTTAGGAGTCGACTCGTATATGGAAATTTACAGAAAGAACAATGAGAGAACACTTTTGGCTGCAGCTTTTATTAGATACTCACTTTCGTCACATCGGCACACTTCCCCCCCCCCCTGCTCGGGTAAGCAGCTTAGTCGAAAAGCCACTCTCACTAATTTCCTGCCGTCCTCTAGCTGCAGGGGAACCACACACAGACTGCAGAAGTAACAGGTTGTCAAGGACGGAGCCCTACTTTCTTAGTACCTGGCCCTCTTTCCTCCACGTGTGTGTAAGACCATAGCTTTGAGGTACATACACCATATTTTGGAACTGTACAAGAGATTAATAAGGGACGTTTACAACTGTTTCGAGGAACTTTTGAGTTGGGTGGGTAACTAGTCGTCAGCTTTTGGTTGGAGGATGTTATCACATCCACCAGGATAAAACTGTGTGGAGGCTAAGTCGAATATCCTACTTTCGGGCCGCTCCTCTTTCGGGCCGCTCCTCTTTCGGGCTATCTCAAAAATTTATATTATATAATATTAAAACATTAATCATTTAATAATTACTTGGTATTATAATAAATGTTTGAAGATACACTTTCATTATTATCATCAGAATATTTTATATCAATTTTATCACAATCTTTTATTTTAATTTGTATTTTCTTAATATTTTTAATTTTAAAAAACTTCAAATTTGAATTAATTTTTGTCTTATATCTTTTCTTAAGAATAATTTGTTTCAATTTATATTTTATTTGTCTTATTCAAAGTTTAGATTATATAAATTGATAATTCTTAATATCAAATCTTTTAATAATCTGTGTTTTAAAAGCTAATAATATATATAAATATCTATTTTTTGGTTTCGATATAACAAATTAAAAATAAATCCAATTTTAAAAATCACTTTTCAATAATATCAATAATTATGTTTTTTAATATATATTAAATTGATTTTAATTTATTTTTAATTCTAATCTTTAGATTTTTTAAAAAAAGTTTTATATCTATTATTTTTCAAATATAAAAATATATAAAATTAATATCTAAAGATTTTCAAACTAATATTCAATCTACTAATTATTTCTTTTATATAAAAACTATCTTTTATATACTTTATATATTCTTTTAATAAAATAAAACTTTGTAATAAATTATAATTTTAAAAAATAACCTTTGAAATCCCAAAATCTAAAACAACTTTTCAAATCGAATATTCATTTATTATTATATATAAAATCATATTAATATCTTTTTCTATAACTATAAAGATATTAAAGAATGAAAAAAAGAAATACCTTCTTACAGTAAGCTTTTTTGAAATAGCCCGAAAAAGGGATGGCCCGAAAGTGGGGTGGGGTATTCGACTTAATCATATTGATCAACGCCAGGTTGACCTGGTACGAAAACTTGTAGACCGTTCTCGAAGCTGTTCTACAGATCGAGTTGGGAATTGATGTCGATCATGAAAAGGTATTGTTGAGAACATACGAGTGATAGCTACCTAGGTAGGTAAACAAACAGACAAACACATTCATCCCTTCCTCAAACTAGGCGCTCAACATAGAACGAGACAATGAGGATAGCAACAGAACATCAGGAGGACCTAGAGAAGGAGGGTTCCCACGTCCTATCATTTTGGGAATGCTATGATAGTAAAGCAGTTAAACATTAGGGAGGGACTTCAGGGAGGCTAATCTTTTGGTTTAACAAGATACATGTAACCGTATTGTACCAGGCGAGTACCTCGCTGTGTTATGTTTCCTGCAAGATTCTACTGTATGTATGGTTTGTCCGCAGGTAAACGGGGACCCCGGGAAACGAAACGAAACTCGCCTTAAGATGTTCTTGACCGTTTCAAAGAATCAAAAATCTGTCGGTGTATGCCAGGAACTAAATAAAAACAATAGAAGTTTATCATTGACAAGGAGACAAATTCATGATTGTCATTGCGGTTCACCAGCACAGAGTGTGTATCATCGGGATACATATGTACTAGGTACGCCCGACTAACCGAGGTTTCACCGTGAACCTCAACTGTTCTACATCTTTACTCCCTAGCTCTCCATTCAGAACAAATGGCACGACTCCAGAAGACAGTATCGTTTGTCATACCTTGAATCTTCCATCGATCTCAATAATCACTATCAGCACGCCTAATTTACCAGAGTATCATGGCTTCATCCGAGAAAGATGCTGCTACCAAAGCTCGCATCCTCAAACACATGAACGCAGACCATGCTGCATCTCTGTCCCTCTACTTACAGCACTACTGTCAGCTCTCCAAAAGCGAAGCCTCCAAGCCGAACCTTCTCGATATCACCCTCTCTGCTCTCCGAATTTCTTCCACATCCGGTAAAACCCACACGATTCCCCTTGATCCTCCCATGACTTCCTACGCCGATGCTCGACCTCGATTTGTTGCTATGGATTCCGAGTGCCGTGATGGTCTCAACATCTCCCCATATACCATTACTCGATACGAGCCCCCGAAGATTTTCTTCCATCGATTGATTTTCGGCTTGTGTTTAATGACGGCTGTTATATTTGCTACGAAATCGCGCATTGTACCTGGTACACTCTTCTACGACAATGTGTTGTCATGGTTTCCTGGCGGCCCAGAAACTTTCTTGTGGATTTCTGACAAGATTGCTATGCCGACCTTTGCGATACATGTGACGGAAGTCATTTGGATGGATAGGAGCAGACTTATGAAGTACAACATCGAGAGGGGAAGTTCTATGTGGTGGAAATGGATGGCAAGCTGTTTGATTGAGGGGTATGGAAGTTTTGCCAGGATCGATGCTATGATCAAGCAACAAAAGAAAGAGAAAGATTCTAAGGGAAATGGTGGACATTGAGATCTCTGCCAGACGACATTCAGAACAATTCCACGGAAAGGCAAATTTTATGAGCTGTATGGAGAAATTGCGAAAAGAACGATGACCAACACAATATGGAACCATGGCCAGAACATGATGATAACAGATTGATTATTTGAAACAGAAGTAAGCTAAATACCCTTGAGAATTTCACAATCGGCAACGTATTACTTGCCCTTTTACTCATCAGTTTCTATTGTATCTTTGTTTCAAAAGAGCGAATATCAATTATGGCTTTCACGGGTTTCACAGAAAGCTCATTTTTAGCCCTTTGCTTTCTTGGTTTCGGGGAGGATCATATCGACGTTGACCTTTGATCCATGCGTCAAGGCTATGAGAGGTGTTATCTCTGCCTAATGTCATATCAATGTCTGATACCCATCCCCGCAAAAACTTCTATAACCGTGCGAGCAAATCCCCAAAGCATGAAATCATCCTACCAACCAACAGATCCATGGTTACAGATATCTTCATCTCCCGTTATCACGGTCCGTTATCACGGTCGGTAATAGCCATGATTGCCTAAGTTATGGTTGAATTAGGATTCAATGCGGCTCTTTCATGGTTGGCGTTAAGCTCAGCCTCCGTTTCGCGTTTCCAACAAATGAGAGATATTCTGGCTTCCTGAGGCTGTTGGAAATACTTAGAGTCGACCTTCTGGAATGATATTAGAATCAACGCGTTTGGTGTAGACTCGCTGGTTTGATTATTCTCCTACTTTGTGTTTTCAGGTATCTGAAGTCTGGTACTTTCTATTCAGTCGCTGTTGATATTTGCGTGTGTTTTTTTCTGCTCGTGGATCTCTTGTCATTCAGACTGCACCTGCTTCATTGTGATTGTTAAATTTCATTCACGCAATTCATTTTTCTCTCTCTATATTTTCTCCATACTGATCATACCAATCGTACCAATCATCACTCTTATACATGTCTTCGCTTCTTACGACACTCTTCCGTAGATCCCACTCCAACTACCATCCCAACTCCTCTTCGATATCCATATCTACCCCTTCAAAAATGGGTTCATGCCTCTCCCTGTCTTCGGGCCCCTCTCCAAAGAATACCACCTTCACATCCACAGCCTTCGGGCGCTCAGCATACGTACAAATTGAAAAACAGGATGAGGTCAAGAGATCGTTACTGGTAAATGAAGAAGACTATTATTCGGATGAAGAAGATGTGGGGTTCATGGATGTTCCGCCTAGGAAATATAGATTGAACAGGGGAAGAGTGCAGATGCAAGAACACGAGAAGATGGGGAGGAACGACCCATCACAGGATGATTTTCTCTTGAATAAAACACTCCCTCCTTCTCCGGAAGAAGGAGACGAGCCGCCGTTTGAAGGTATGATCAAGGTGTGGAGTTCGGAGGGAGATGGAAGGTGGATGTGGCCAAGGGGAATGGGGATTCCGGTGGTGGTTAGTGATGATTACAGGAAGTGGAGAGAACAGAGAGATGAGAGGCTTGGGGGTTTGAGATTTTAAGTTCCATTGGGGTTGGTGGTTCAGGAGTTGGGAGTGAAGATACAAAAGGGTTTTGGTATATAGGGCGTTGATTGTTCAATTTGGCTTCAGCAATTAGGTAGGCTAATTTTTCACTCTGGGATTATTCGATATTATATTACATGCAAATTCTAATTGTTTTGGTTGGGTTTCAGAGCGTATATTTTCATCTCATTTTGCTCACACCTGTTTGCTTTCTATATCATAGGTATGCGGAGGCTTGCATTGTAATGGCTATTGTATAAAAACTATGGAATGAAGCGGTGGTTTCCTTGATGTCTAATGCTAGCTATTTGACATGTAGGATAGTGAATCTTTCTAACATTCTTTCTTTTGCTTGTTCTGACTTGCTTGTCATACTTCTGAGTTCTGTTCACTCGAAATTTCTGGTGGTGGAGAATGAATGCTGTAATGTTCCGATCTAGCAATCTCAGGTGTAGAAACTGTAAAGCCTACCCGCAATTTCCGTTCATAGCGAAGTACAAATTGGTAAGAAGTATGCCGCAGCTGTGCTCATCTCACACAAAAGTTGGTGAGAAGCGATACTTCCACCTCGTGCGCAAATCGTCTGATCGCAACATATACGAAAATCTGCTATTGTTTACGAAGATTACAAATATAAATCGCGAACTCTCTAACTACCTAGGCAGTGCCCACACTTCTACAGGAAGGATTCTTCCAGAAAAGAATCACGATTGTGATCGGGGAGCGTCGAGCGTGGAGCGTGGAGCATTGATCTCCGGGTTACAACCTCTTTGAGTCTCTTCCTTAGTACACCAATCGTGCTATCAGTTCCTCAAACCACTCGAACAACGATACGTCATAATGGAATGATTCTTGGGTCTACATGCGGACAACAAACTTTGAACGCAGATCAAGCGCGCGATAATATAGGGTCAATCATCACGTGGGTCTCGGGCCGGACTCGACCACGAGATGCCGGCCAGAAGTGGCTGATGATGGACAGCCGATTCTTCTCGTGAATTTCTAGGCACGCCGAGACGTTCAGGATGAGATGAAGTGATTTTACGTTCAGTATGGTCGGTCCTCATGACATCGTCCTTTAGGGAAATCCTCGGACCTCGAGAAATGGCGGTGCAGTGGTTGTTTTCCTTGTTGGTGGTACTAGATATCTGGGTTATCTGGGCTGTAGTTTCAATGATTGTAAAACCTTATTGAAAAAGTTTATCTTTCCTTGTGAATTCCGGTGGGATATTCAGGGATCTCCTTATACTGTTCGCTAAAATGCCTCGACCTGCGTCCCGCGAATTATCCAGAACGCGTCCTTCATCACGCAACGGTCTCGTCCAAGACTTTGATCGCAGCACTGATGGAAGTATGGGTAGCGGGAATGTTACTGATAGAAGGAAAAAAATGCATTGTAACCCGGACTCGGGGAATCGTTCAGCTCGGGATCATAGTCGGGAATCGCGAGCACCTTCACAAGCGTGGTTAACCCGTCCTAAGAGAGCTGAATCGCCAGCGCCGGTATATCTCTTTGACCGTGATCCTTACCGTAGTTTTGCCCCAGAGAGCAATAATTTCCCACTTTATGATGGGGAGGAATACTTTAGCGATAGCGGACGAAAAAAAGATGAATCAAAAAGTCGTAAACCTATCAGACCGCCATTGGCACCATTTGATGGGGAGAAGTACTTGCCAGGTCAGCTGAGTAATCCTCAAGCCAAAGCAAAACGGAGGACAGTTGAGCGTGAGTTGTTTCCAGTCTCTGATTACAAAAACAAACATCCAAGTATCTAACATTCATACAGATGTAAATGTTCATGCTAAAGGAGAGGTGCCAATATTAGAGACGTGTAGTGATTGGGAGGAGGAACCAAAAATTAATCGAAAACCTATTAAGAAAAGAGAGCAATCACAAGGGTCAATCTCGAGACATGCAGAACCAGAACTAAGTCGTCATCGAAGTGGAGATGGGAAGAATCTGAAGGTAAAATCCCGTTCCGAGCCTATGCGGCAACGTCCAGGTGGAGAGCAAACAAGAGATGAAGAAAGAGATGGCGCGTGGTACAATGTCGGCGGGAAGAATAATAAAGTGAGACCACAAATCCCTCCAGCTAATACAAACAGAGGGTTAGCAGATGAACGGCCACCGGACGATGGTGGAAAGATCCTTGAAGATTGGTGGAAAGGCCAAAGCCACACAGCTAGGACAACGAGATTGCCAGTAACTAAACGGAAATCGAATCCTCGTTACTATGCTGATGATAACATAAATCGAAGCCCAGCAAGCGATCAAGGCAGAAAACATCATAGGGGTACAGAGCAACACATTCCGCCACATGAATTATTCAATACACTCGCTGGCCGACCACAGGAGGAAGAGCAGAAGAGGAAGAAGAGTCCATCAAGGCTACTCCAAAGGATTTTCAAAAGCTGAAGAAGTAGTAAGCCGTCTGGCGAACGTAGAAGGGAGGTTTGAGCAGGTTTTGCACTCCTTCCTGATTTCGAGAGACTGTCAGGGGGATTTCGACACTGTTAGCATTATTTTACTTTTCGTTGTTGGGTTTGTTATTGTAAACTTGTTTGATTGGTACTGTGTGTTTTGTGCAATTGGGGATTTGTTAGTGTAGTTGATATATTTGATTCGTTTTTTATAAGATCTGGACTTATCCCCATCTTATATCGAGGCCTGGTGCCTTCTATTCCTTGAAACAAATAGCTCCAGAGTGAATAGATATAAATCTTGATCAGGTTTCACTGACCTGCCTTAGAATGTACAGATTTCAACAAAATACTCGAGTAATACATATTGGTGAGCTGTAGGCACAAACTACACTACAGTATTACCAAGATCTCCTCGCTTGTGCGATAGGAGAACATGATAAGCCTCCAGTACAGAATTTAGAGAAGACGATTCTTCTAAATTAAATGATCTATCGTTCAATCAAATATCATCAAAGACTCGAGTTTTCATTGTTAATGAATGTTCAATCATTCTTTGTGGTATCCCAGATCCTAACTTTGGATTGAAATATGGGACTTATGATTATAATCGACTTGAACTCATATCGCTAACAATTATATTTGATATTGCGGACGTGTGTATCGAACCATGAATCAAGTGGAACAAATTTAGGAACTGCTTAATCCAAAAGCAAAGCATTCTTCATATATGAATATATAGCCATCCATGCGCACTCAATTTAGAAGTATAGCGAAAGGATATAATGCGAATTAAACTGCATAGTACCTGTCCGATGAATATTTATCAACATTTTGTATGTATATAAATGGAAGCAGGTGACATGCAAACCACTTTGAAAAGAGACGCGAAGTAAGTAAAAAGAAAACTACGCAGAGATAATGGCATAGCAAAACAACGCGATCTATGCATCAGTACGAAGGAGGATTAATAGCCGGGTTACCATTAGCCTGCGTTCTTGCCATGTAATCGAACTTTTCATTGATATTTCTCAACGGACCCCATGAAGCATACCGCATATTGTGTAAGGGGATTCCTCGCGTCAGACCATAACGAATAAGATTAGGCTTCGTTATCCTGCGACCGATATCAAAATCGATCTTAGGTGGCACACCTCGAGACCATCTCGCACGATCTCGACGGGATAGCTCTTCCACGAATCCATAATTGCAGTGCTTGGCAATGAGATTTTTGTATTGTGTGGATCCGCTTGTGTATTGAAGATTTTCGCTTCGTTCCGGCCACATGGGTGCTATGTATTGTCGACTTGGAGCGACAGCCAATTGACCACGATGGAGCTCGAGAGCAATTTGACCCCTGCGATTCGCGATCATCTGAGCTTGAGTCATGCCAGCAGGAATGTGCCTGAAATAGTCGAGACGATACCCCATTGCGATCATGAGAGCAGTGTGGCAGACCATTACAGCACTGTTCTGTGCGTCTATAACAGCTGCAGGTCTTGGAATCGGATTTTTAGCGGAAGCATTGGTTCGCATCATCCAATGTTTTGGGTTGAATCCATTTCCACTTATAGAAGAAGTGCCTCCAATGTAGGATGAAAGAAAGTTCAAGATATGACCGATAAGCTTTTGCTCAACAATGTAGTGTCTTGGGAGTGGGGGAACGAGATCTGGCCCGGTAGATTGAATTCCGTTGTAGTCATCCAGATAATCGATAGTTTTCCGTTTGGGTGAAATTACGAACAGTGTGTGATGCCTCAATCCTGGTCCAAATCGACCATCTACCTGCTCGTAGTCAGGAAGTGTGCAATGATTTACCTAAAAGAGATTCTGAAAAGAGCAAAATGAAGAATATGGGATTTTCATTCGGAACTAGAATTTGTGAACTAATTACGAACCAATTGCATAAATGGATGAGATGCCTGAGCAGCTAGCGTTCTAGATCTTGCAGTTTCGTGAGAGTGTAGCATCCTAGGAGTAACTCGAAAGAGGCCGTTTAACATTCCCCCTTGAACCGTCATAAATAGCCCTGATGTCTATCATAGTTAGATTGTCAGTGGCTGTTTATTGAGGGAAATTCTTCAAGAGACAAGAAATGAGGACCCGTAATCAAACCAGGAGAAGAAGATATGTATTTGAGGAAAAGAGGAGGTCGGCCTTAGATTTAGTGAACAGGCTTAGGTATGAATAACAGTAAAAAAAATATAAAAAGCTTACGAACATTGTAGACCGACTGAGTTAGTACATCCCATGCGGCCGGGTCACGAATGGTTTGTGCGGGATACGCCCCTGCAGGTGGCGTCCAAAGCTCTGCCCCGATGAATGCACAGTAAGGGATATCACTTACACCATTTGCCGGGCGAGGACAGAGGGAGTTCACCCTTTCGCAAAGCAGTCGAAGATATTTGTTTACTGCGTATGCTGTGGGCATCCACTATGGACCAGGGGGAATAGGGTTCCCAGGTACTCCGGCATATCCAGGCCCGCCGAAACCAGTCATGACCAGGACTTCATCTCGTGTAGTGACTTTCCCTCCTTGGCCAAGATTATCTGGAGCGACTTGGATAGGGAGCGGTGCGTATGGTGGAACAGGAACAGGCGGATTGATAACTGTATCAAGTTCCACTATCTCCGCAGCGGTCAATGGACTGAAGAGTCCTACTGGAGCCTGACGAAATGGCATATTGATCAGACAATACGACAGTTATGCTTGAAGTAAGATGCGAATTTTGCCGATGAAGTTTGAAATCAAACAAACTAGACGCGCAAAGCTGATTCATAATAGAATGTCAAGGACAATGAATGTGGATTCTCGACAAAGTGTTCGTGTAACAGATTGCCAGATTTAACAATGACTTGATCGAAAGGAGTCTACTTCGAGCCTAAAACCCCGCATGTAGACCACCCAAATCCAGAATTTTGAAGTTATACAAGACGGCGAAGTGTGTCAATCCTGAAATGCCCTTTGCCATGAATGTTATTTGTTATAGCTTGCAGGGGAGCGAAGCACTTTCTTGCACGATCTAGGCATGGCATTCGACAACTACTGTGTTCGATAGCTGGTACTGTAGAGCTCCTTTGATAGAAGATTATATCGTCAAGTGAAAAAAATGGTGAACAAGAAAACTCGGGCTGGCATTGGTGTGTGTATATTGTGTTGAAATATTTCAATAAATAAATACCTTCCAATAATACTAGATAGATATGTATACTGAAAGAAACAATATTTATGATGAGTAGATAAAAACAAGTGCGACGAGAACTCAGGATTTGGGAGCCCCTATCAATAAGAAATTATAGAGGGCCATACGTATAGTATATACTCAGGCAGGCTTCCGATATTGAAGCGAAAAGCGTCACGGAATGGAATATATTAGTTGTCACGTGAGCACAATTCATTAACAACCGAATTAGATTGATGTGAATCATCCGGAGACATGCATCCGTGAACCTAATGAACCTAGAACTACTATATGGATACCTCGTACTAGATTCGAAGATTCGATGATTTCATACATCATCAGAAGGAATTGATAAGATAAAGGAAGTTTTCGCAAGTTGGTGAGGTGACTTGGGAAGTAATCGGGGAATATTCTCTCTTATAAGTTAGTTATACGAGTATGAAATATATTAAAGGTGGAATATAGTGGAACAGAAGTAGGATTGATAATGTGCGTCCAGTGTCCACTCAAATATCCCCTCCGAGGCTCCGAGCCCCTGTACTAAACCATCCGATTCATCAATTGGAAACAAGAGAAATGGTTGAGATTGGATTGTCTACGCAAGTCTGCGTCTAAATTGGGCGATTGGTTGTTGAAATATCCGGATTGAGCTCTGGAACAAATTCTGGAATATCCCACAATGAAATGCTTGGACATTTGACCGTTATTTATGCAGCGAGACGATGATCAGTCCCGAATACTGAACGAGATATCTGGATAATCATTTCGAATCTTACTCTATCAAGCTTTCTCTACGTAGGAGAGAAAACAGACCGGAATTGACCATTGATACAGCCCTTCAAGGCTTCAACAATCCGATTGTTCCACTTCAATCTAGAGAATCAAATACTCGAATGATTTTATAAGTAAAGATTATTTAGGGGTTTATTTAATATTATTGATTTATAGTATTATTATTATTATTATTATTATTATTTGATTTATTATTGAATTTATTAGAGTAATCAATTTTGTTCTCTTTTTTCTCCCAAGTGGAGGCTTTCTCATCACCAACATCAAGCTTGTTAACCTTAGCGACTTGGCACGCATGGCGGATCCAAGGAGCAGCGTTAATTAAGGGGAAGATATCGCATATCTGTAACAACACGAACTTACCAAGACCTGTCAAGCCTCTCAAGCCTTTTCCAAGCTTTGCTTAAGCATTACACAAGCTTCATAAGAGAGATCATATATATGAAAACCAAGTCGGGTGTTCAATATCAAGATCTCTTGTGCACGGCACGATCTCGAGCGTTTGAGATTCGCGATGTTTAACATCTGATGAACGACCAGCACAGCCATCACCGGTATGTCAAGTAGAGTAGCATTTTAAAAAGTTACGCGTACGCTGTAAACATGATGGTTCCCATCAGCGGTTGTTGGAAATCAGGGGTACATTGTCAATTTACCCAATAATACAGTACAATTTCTTTTGAAAATAAACAAAAAGCCGAATCCCCATACAAACAAACAATTACAACCATGAACTCCTCAAAAGTCCCCAATGGTGTGTGTATGTATGTATGCAAGTGCATTAGATGCTTCACCCATTTCTCCACCACAAATTATATTAAAATTGTTTTTTGGGAGCAACTTTACAAATTACAATCAATTCAATTCTCCGAACAACCTCCTGTAATTTCCTCCATGTAAGCTCCAGCGGCAGCACACGAGAGTATCTATCCGATGACATAGACCCTTGCACTAGACAATTTCTTCCATCGTGCTTCCGTATATAACTTCTCAATTCTCCGAGCTAAATCATACCATCGAAGTATCATCACTCTTTACATTTACATTCTTTTCAATTTCATACCTTCCTTTTCGTTTTACTATTAAGACCCTTACATTCGTTGAACATAAACTTGCCGGTCAAAATGCGTTCTGCGATCATCCTCGGAGTCTTGGCCTCAATTGTTCACGCTTGCGACAACCCAGATAATGACGCTTGTGCCCATGCTTTCACCGTTTCCTCAGCCGTAGCTGGTCCTTTCTGTGCTACTTACACCCAAGCTGCAAACTCAGCTTCCACTGGTCTTCCCGCTTTCGCTACCGCTTGCGCAAACAAGCCGAAGAAACTGTCTAGCGCATGCAGTTGTCTTCAAGTAGCAACCACCTTGGCTACTGTTGCCGTAAGTACTCCGTTCCAGAAGGAAATACTCGTATCTGGATATTGGTGCTAATTCGTCATTAGAAGAGCACAAGTGCTGCTGCCGTCTCAAGCGGCGCCGCCGCCCCAGTTGCTGCTAGCTCAGGTACCGCCGCCTCCAGCTCATACGCTCGAAGCTCCTACGTCAAGTCTGTCACTGCCTCGGCCTCTGCTCTAGCTCACAAAGTAACAACTGGCGCTGTCGCCAGCACTTCAGTCATTGCGTCCGCTTCAGGGGCAAGCGCAGCAGCTATTACCTCGGCACCCGCCGCCCCAGCGGGCTGCACAGCTACAGCTTACGCTGATATTGCCAACGTCATTGCTTCTTGCACAAACATTGTTTTGGACAACATCTCCGCTCCAGCAAGCTCCACCATCGATCTTCAAAAACTTCAAGACGGATCTACCGTTACCTTCTCCGGAACTACTTCATTCGGAACCACTGCCGACTCTGACTTCAACCCAATTGTTGTCAAGGGTACCGATATTACCATCACTGGAGCTGCTGGACACGTTATCGATGGAAACGGAGCTGCATACTGGGATGGGAAGGGTTCTAACGGAGGAAGCGCCAAGCCTGATCATTTCTTCGTCGTCAAGGATGTCGTCAACGGTGTCATCTCCAACCTCAACATTCAAAACTGGCCTACTCACTGCTTCGACATTACCGGTACCCACGGTCTTACCGTCTCTGGACTTACCCTCGACAACTCTGCTGGAGATGCTCCTAACTCCAAGTCTGGTAGTAAACCAGCCGCTCACAACAGTGATGGATTCGATATCTCTGGCTCTGACTCCGTAACCCTCCGTAACTGTGTCGTCAAGAACCAAGATGATTGCGTTGCCGTCACATCTGGATCCAACATTCTCGTCACCGGAATGACCTGTTCAGGAGGCCACGGTCTCTCTGTCGGATCCGTTGGAGGAAAGTCCAACAATACTGTTTCCGGCGTGACCTTCTCCGATTCCAGCATCACCAACAGTCAAAACGGATGCCGTATCAAGTCCAACGCCAAGACCACCGGTACCATTGAGAACGTCACCTACTCCAACATCAAGATGTCCAACATCAGCGATTATGGTATCGATGTCCAACAAGATTACTTGAACGGTGGAGCGACCGGTGAACCAACCAACGGTGTTAAAATCTCCGGCATTACCTTCTCCGGTATAACAGGTACTGCCACTGACGACGCATACAACCACTACATCCTTTGCGGAAGCGGTTCTTGCTCCGACTTCACATTCACCGATGTTGCCATTTCGGGAGGTGGAAAGACTTCCACTTGCAACTACCCATCTACTGGATGCCCAGCATAAATGATTGATTTGAGGAGCGATGAACCTTGAGGCATGGAAAGCTTGAGTTAAGTGAAAAGGAATTCTGGTGAGAAATCAGCTATTGATTGGCTGTAAAAACACAACATTTGTATATATATTTAATTTCTTGTATAACATTCAAGATTAATCTCTCTCTTGAATATTCAGATTGATTCGAAAATCCATTGATTCTATAAATTGAACAACAAGTGCCCTAACCGATATTGAGTATAACGTGAAGAAGGTTCAAAAATGGTGGTGCTACAGATGAGCAAATGATAAACCTTTATCAATCTTACCTATTAACAAAGTTCCGGGCTCTGATGCCCACTGGAAGACATTTTATTACCCATTTGTAGAACAAAATACTATTCATCAATAAACCGCAAATTACATTTCACCAATTATACTTAATATGATTCACTCGATACTGTCTATTTATTTATCTTTGTTCTATCTTTATAAGAGTTCTGGAAGCTTCTCACTGTATATTTAAGCAAGCTTTTCATAGCTATTTGATTTTCGATATTTTATCATAAATATTCGATTAAAAACCTAAAAATCATTACTTTTTTGGATTCAATTTCAAAATGCTAATTCAATTCAATAACAGGAATGATTCCTATAAATTTTATTAAAATTAAAGTACTCTTTATTGAATTAGAATATTTCAAGTATATAATAATGAAAAATCCTAAGGTTAGATTGAGAAAAATTTAGGTATAATTCGAAATATAATATAAAGTATTATTAGATCTAAATCTTATAAAATAATATATAAAGAGAAAGTATATACATTCTTTATATTTTCTATTAAAGAGATTCAATGAATTATAAGAACTTTAGAGAAAGATTTAAATAGAAAAGAATAATTTTTTAAATAGATTAGAAATATATTAGAAATGAAAATTTAAATATATATATTTCATTAGGAATTGTGTGATTTCCATAGTTATAAATATTATTAAATATATTTCAAATCTTTTATTTCAAAATTATAAGCAAAAAAGTAGTTAGATTTTGTATATTCCTATTAATAATAAGGGATTAGTAATATTGCTATTATTAATCTAAAAAGAAATAATTAAACAAATGTTATATAATTAGATGAGAAATTTTTTGAAATAGAAAAAAATAAAAGCGTTTAGATTATTAAAAGCGTTGATAAAAAGAAGAATTCTTTCTATATTAGATTAATATATTAATTAGGATACGTGAATTAGAAAGAGTATTAATAATAATATAAAACATAATCGATTAGAATTATAAATCTCTATTAATTTTTTAGAAAAAGAATTAAAGATTAAAGGTATTATTAGTTTGATATTATCGTAGGTCATAGGCTAGTAGTATATTATAAAAGCTAGCTCTAATTAACAACTAAAATGAATTATATAAGTAGTATAGTACATGATTTTAAAGAGTTTATATTGAATAATTCATTTTCTTATTCTATATTAATAGGAAAAAGCTCTTATTTTATATTTTTCCATTTCAATCTAGCTTTTTTTATATTAGTTATTTATATCTATATTTAGATTTTATAATTATATTTATATAGTCGTTTTTGAAAGTTTATAAGCTATGATTATATGATTTGATTATATAATTTACTATTAATAGATTATATAAATATAGAGTTATTATATATATATCACATATATTTAAAAAGATATATTTATTATATTATTTTTAATCAAAAACAATAAATACATAATAATTAAATACTCTAGTCCATTGTTTTTTTCATTATTCAATGAATCAAAGCCCTCTTATATTTTTATAAAAAATAAATCGAAAGTTTATTTTGATTATATTAGATTAACTCAACTAAAGTATAATATACAAAACTTCAATTAATCTTTTTTTTCACTAGATTTTAATCCAATTAAAAAGATATAATAAAAAAGAAAAAAGGAATCCAAAAAATTATTGTTTATGTTTACTTTTATTTATAATTTAAAATATTTTAGAGGGGAATAGATTCGATGGATTTTTGAATATATATAAAAAGATCGATATACAAATGAAAAATATGATTTAAATTAAAGAACTAATTACTGTTTCTTAATATATTATTCAATTTTCAATTATAGATAATATATTATTAAATAATTATTAAATTCAATATAAAGTGATTGAAAAATAAGAGGGGTGTCATAAGCAGGGGCTAGAGCTCTTATATCTTATTCCCTTAAAAATCAGCAAGTAAAGCTTCCAAACCCTCATTTTCAATCCAAATAAACTCCAAAAAGATACCAAAGAATAATACAGCAATTTCTCAAACTAAAAATCCATTCATCTTCCCTCTCTCTCCCCCTCTCCTTCCAAATGAGAAAAAAAAAAACACAACCACTACCCCATAGCCCTCAAGCCTATCTTATCTCCAACCTTCTTTCTACATACTATCATCTAATAGCAAAAAAGCAAAAGCAAAAAAAGCAAAAAACATAATTGACCTACGCAGGGATCGAACCTGCAATCTCTTGATTCGTAGTCAAGCGCCTTGCCATTGGGCCAGCAGGCCAGTTTGTGATGAACTGTTTTTGTTGGAAGACCTGAATGTGTTTAAATATATAAAGAAAACCTTCTCTTGTGTGCACAGAATAGTGGGGTAATTCCCCTTGATCAAACGATGTGATAGGTGGGGGAGCCGGGTGTCAGAATTAGAAATTTCAAAGATCCGTTTTTATCCGAATTTTACTCTTTCATTTTCAAATTTGACATTTCATGATTGGTTTGGTTCACCACAACCACTTGTATGAAGTAATTTACTCGTAAGTAACTGCGAATTATTCTTACAAGTTCAAACTGTGATTTGAACATATGTTTTCCAATTTATGGCATCTGTAATGGTCCTAGGTTGTGTATTAATAGTCATGGATTCGAGCAATTCATTAAAATTATTGCATTTGTCGTTGACAATGACATCGTTCAAATGATACTAGAGGGAGAATATTTCTTTTGAGAAAGTCTTGGAAGACAAAAATTAATCAACCATCATCATCGGGATTTTTGTAAATGTTTGATAGGAGTCCATGAGTGCCTCCGAGAAACGAGTTGCAGTTTGCATGCATGCTATCACATATCGAAAAACCATACACATCATATTTGACGAGACACATGCAAAGCTTTTGACATCCTCAACATCACCATGATTGTTTCTATTGGCAATAATACATTGGAATAAACATAAAAGAATGTGTTTCCTGTTAATCCACAAAAGCAGGATAGAACGTAAGGTCTTTCTCAATCATAGCTCCAATAAGCATCTCATGCAGCAAGCTTAACATCAAGTCTCTTGAAACCGCCCTTGTCAGCGACTTCTTGCTGCAAAACAACCATTCTCTTCTGGTCGCCAGTTGGATCAGCCGAATCGCCTTCAAGCTTCCACTCGAGGAATTCGTTGGTGTAGTTGGGACTGAAGTCTTCATTCAAAACACCAAGACGTTTACCATACTTAGTAACCTTTTCCCAATCACGTCGAACATTCTTGAGATCCTTCGAGAAGTATGCGTAAGAACGTTCAAAGATCTTGCGGTTGACAGCAGAAGCCATTTCGGGTTTGATGTCAATGTAAGTCTTATAAGCGTCGGATGGAGAACCAAGAACGTGATCAGTTGCTCGTTTGACGGCCTTCATGAATCTTCGGATCTTCTCTGGATTTTGTGCAATGAATGCGTCATTTGCTGTCGTAAATTAGCTAGATACTTCAAGTTTCTGGACTGGAGAACGTACCAATATACAAAATGGAACAGAAGCAACAACACCCAAGCTCGGCGAGCTCATCAATACGGAGCATTTGGACATCGGAGCGAGGGCGACCTTGATTTGCGAGCCACTCTTCAAGTTCGACCATTTGTACGTTTTCCAATCCGATGCCGGCATGAATAGTTCCCTCGATGATAGCCTTTGAGACATTCATGCCACAACGAACAGCTTCATAATCACTTGGCTCCATGCCATAGTGCTTAGTCAACTCATCAATTTGGATCTACGATCGAGACTTGTTAGATTGTTATCGCGGCTGGAGTATTCAATGCATACTTTTCCAAATTCCCCAACATATCCAATCTTCTTTCCTTTGAGACTGCGAAAGTCGGTGGTAATTCCACCATCCTTGAGATACACCACTCCGGTGAATGGCTCATCAAGCAAGGAGCCGATCGAGGTGACGGGAAAATCCCGAGCTTTAGCGGCAAGAGTATGGATCATGGCTTTGAAACCCATATCGACTTTTCCGGAACCGATGATTTCGGTAACATCTGGTTCACTCAATCAGCTACCACTCAAATGAGATAATTTGAGTCTTTGATTGCTAACCACTGGGATCGTTGGGCTCAAGAAGAGCTACCTTGATATCTTCATCGGCGAAGTATCCAAGCTTTTGAGCAAGATAGACGGGTGCATGATATGGCGTTGCGTGCCTAATGAAAAATACTTTGTTAGATTTCTTCTTAGCTTCAAATGAGCTCTTTCATCCACTTGAAGCTACGAGTTAATTTATGTAGCCTACCAATTCATCAAGAATGTGATTTTATCAGTCGACATTCTGTTGATCAGGTAGCTAATAAATGGTTAGAAGACTCGCATGGGGAGGGAAGGGGAAGCATGTCCTTTCGCTAGAATTATCTAGATCAAGTTCATATGTACGGTATAATCTCAGATCCACACTCTATCCATCGCCGACTTGAAGCCATAGATGGACAGAATTTGGAACACCCGCCATGCCTTTATCACACGTTACCTTGATCTGAGGATGATTCATAGCGTGAGAGAGCCACGCTTCGATTCTTATCGAACATACTGAATCGATTTGATGCGAGTAAGATAATTGAGAGTTGAAGTGTTGAAAGTCGATGTTGGAACGTTCGGATCTTGAGTGTTGAGAGAAAGTAAAGGAAAGGCAGAAAGAAAAGATGGAGGGGTGATTAACTCCATTATAAGGTAATTACAGCTTGTGGTCAGCTCCGGCCCTAGTGCGGGGTAAATTCAAGGTACAGCCACCATGATGCAGAAGCTAAATGCTCTATTGATCCCAACAAAATCATGTCCTACCAATGAAAAGGTCAAGGCATGACTACATTCAATTAGAAGTGCGAATCGAGAACGTTTTGCCGGCTAAATGGATTATCGTCACCACACATAAGGAAGGTAGGTAACTCCAGATACGAATTACGAACGGGATCCCGAGAACTCCGTACTCATCATCTCAATTAGCCAACATATACTCTAGTACAACATTGATATAAGACACCTCTTGCTGTCCATAAAGAGCTGGTTGTTAGGATCAGCATCGCGTGTTCGAATTAAATCGACTATATCTTCATGACAGAATCGAGTGGTGCCGTTAGAGATTATAATTCCATTTGTCCCCTGCATCGATATCGGGTCCAGCGTCGAGGAATTTCCGCATAACTTCCAAATTATCCAACTCGCATAGTATCTTATAGGTCCCCAGATTCAGATGGAATAAGCGAATCTTTGAAGAAAGCATCTATGCTTTGAAACATATCCCAGGTTTCGAAGTAAAGAGATATAGACGGGCCAGGGCCTGAATTTGATCTTCTGCTGACATGGCCATTAGGCTGACCGCAGAGATCCAAATCATTGGGGGTGGATTGTGTAAGCAGATATACAGCCGAAAGGAAGAAAGATAAGGTTTTCTGAAGTTGTGCAATAGTCTTCTGGAAGCAAGCGCGTCGCCGAAGTTATATCATCGAGATAAGCTGCTGCGCTCAAGAGATTGAGCCCGTATCCGATGAATCATCTTTGCTGTAAAACTTGTATCCTCTCCTTCCGTCTGAGAGCTCTAGTGAGCCCACGTAAAAAGGCGGCACGAAGCAGGAAATTTGTGAAAAGGGTCAAGTGGAATATCGAGAAGATTCATTTCTCCTATGATGGATTTGTGTAAGACGGTGGCACTGCTTCTTTTATAGTGTGTTTTGCGAGAAAAAGGATCTGTCGTAGCGTTATGGCAAGAAAGGAGTTGTATCAGTGATCATAGCCATGAAGAATGAGTAAAGAACTGCGTAGGGCTGAAACAAGTAAAGAGTGATGATTTCCCCGTCATCTGACTGACACCCACGCCGCTGACGCCATACTTTCTCCCACTTTAAAGAATGAGATAGTATCAAATAACACCAACTATTCATAACATTAAAAAAAACAATACCTTCATCTGGTCTCATTTCATAACCAATCTCACGCCTATCGTCAACGATCGACGAATCGCAACAAAAAAAACCTGGCATTTTGAAATCGACGAACAACATCGAAATCATGCCAAAACACAACATCGGCCCCACGAGTTACGAACATGGGATGAAGAGACTAACAGTGGCCGAATTCTCATCAGCTACAACTAATGTCAACTCAAAGGAACTCCCTAAAATGGGATTTGCAGACGAAATGTCAAGCAACGGCAATCTTGTAGCATAAAAGAATAGACTCGCAGTCAAATCTTCGACTATCACATTGTAGAGGATTCGAGGAATGCGAATGTCGATGTGGGCTCTGAACTTTGTTCCAGCAATGAGATAATGCTATTTCGGGTGTCTAAGAACTCCAGCTGTGTATAAAAGCAATATAATGAGTGCATTTCTATTCTCTCATTGTGTCAGTCCACAGAATCCAATCTACTGATCATCTTCGCCTTGATCTATTTTACTCATTCAGACTCAAATACGTCTGATAGTTACACGCCATGCAATAATCTACCCTCATCACACCCATTTAGATATTCAATTCGAATCACAAATTCTTCAATTCCCTCATCGAGCATTCTTATATCTTCACACACAATGCCTTAGTCCGTCTTGGAAGCTGCAACGGTGGTCATCTTAGGACTCACCGATGTCTTTGCTGCTCCAATTGCTGTCACCGAGAAAAACAATGTAATTTTGGCTCTGGCGCGGCCTTGATTTACGACGTAGCATGGGACAATTCGCAACCTGATTTCACGGTCCATGTCGAGTAGATGTGATTGGTGTAGAGTTGCTGATAATTCATATTGCAGTCAGACAATAACGGTTCTTGGATAACGAAGTCCTGCTATGTTGAATGTATTGTTCTGCTGAGCAGTTCGAAGTTCTGGGATATCCAAATCTAGTGAATTGCTTCCTCTCTTGTAGTAAATTGCCTAGAATAATGCACTTTACTATTTAATTCAATTTTAGGAGGGGGGAGTTCGGGTTCTGACCTTCTCTGGCAAAATCTCCATGCATCGATATCTTGCTGTAATACTTGCATCTCATCCTCCAATACAAAGTTTGAGGCAGCACGTCATTTGCAAAGGAAAATCTCGTAAACATTCTTCAACAAGTGACCCGAGGCCTAGAACTGATTCATGAATGAGACTTTAATGTAGCAAACAGAATAGTGCTATAGAGACTAAACTGATTATTATCAGACCGGACCTCACCATGTTTCAAATACTTAGGCAATGTAATAACTAGGAAAAGCTTACTCTCGCTTCATAATGCGCAATGAGGTGATAACTCGAAGGAAACCTTCGGTCTTGTCTTACTGTAGGTTTAGTTCCATTTTTCAAGGAATCCCAGCACGGCCCGGAATTCTGCGTTGAGTATCGGCAAATAAAGATAAACATTTTCCAGTTTATTCCATTTCACACAAGAAAGTTAGTATCAAAAACAAGAATCGCGTATTGAGCAACGTAACGCGTATTCATCCAGCTGTTCCAGATACTTGGCGATATCCCTAAATCAGAAGCGCCGAAATCGAATCCATTTAATCTAAATGATTGCTTCGTATTTCAAGGTATAACACTGTTGACTGTTGTAGGATATACCCTTTCTCGAATAAGTGCCACTAATAGTGAACACAGGCAACCCAAAAAAATAACGTTGAAGTAAGAAGTCGCGTTTCCTGGTATGTGAATACGATTCGACTTACCTTTTGGACTTCACTTAGGCACAACTTGGCTTGCAATGGATTCTCCTTGTGCAAGAGAGCCTGTCTCGACGTGTGCTCTCCGGCCTATGTTCAGAATGTTTTGTGACACAAGATAGAAATTTGTTGCCCTGACTGATGAGTGATGTACAAAATGAATATCATCGTAAAATGCACAAAAAGACGGCACACTCGTGCCTTCTGTGGAACGAAATAGAACCATGTGGACAAGCAATTTTTGACACAACAATCCTTCGTGTGAATTATAAATCGATTAATCCCAAGCTTAGCAATCCTCCCATCTATAGGAATTGTCCATGGTATATACAAAGCAAATCCCGCAAATCCCTCTCTTGATATCCATCGTTCGTATTCCAAAATCAGAGATGGGAATGTAGTCGAAGCCGAGTTCAAAAACCGGAAGTAACGCCAGGAATGTAACAATGTGGTCAAACAATTGAATGATCCACCAGTCGGAGAATAACGAATGCGGCTGTAGCAATAACGGTAATGGTACGACGTCCCAAAGGGGGTTAAATATGTGATGTTGTGTAATAATACTGGTAGTATTCATTCGGTACCTGCCGGTGGAACATCTCCATCTTTTGTAACAATTACATAGTCAGCACTGGTCCTGTCCCCATCAACGAGTTCGTATTCACCTTCGCTAGCACCTGGGGTAGGTGGTAGAGCTCCTGGGATATGTGATGCTAGAGCTGTTGTGTATGATTGTTCTGGCTTCGGAGCAGCTGGCCTGGACGTGTGACTCTCCCCGCTTATTCCAACTCCCCGCGATGCGATATTGTTTTCAAATTTTGGTTCTAAAGGGCTTATAGGACCGCCTGTAGACTGTTGGTGTGAAACTGATTTACCTGGTGAGAAGCTTCCGGGGCTTGCTGCTGCTTGTTTGGCCTTTAGTCTTTCCTCGGTCGCTTTAAGTCTGGCTTCGAGTTCTTCGAGTTCGGATGTTTTTGTAGATATTTCATTCTTCCTGATAGATAAAAACACGATCTTAGTTTTGTGTTGCTGAAAATAGTGTTGTTGGAAAGAATGCAAGAATTATGAGGCCATACTTCTCAGAAACTATAGCGTCGAGGTCCTCGCTGCTGTCAAGCTTGAACAAATCATCCAATGCGAGAGCGAATGATCGTGCCATTTGACTAAATACCCATCAGTCTCATAACACAGCTTCCAAACCCATCAAACCTACGATTGTGGCCTGCCAGTTGGCACATATTGACTATCGAGTTCGGCGTCGGACATGATTGATTGTGAAGTTAAAGTATCTCGAGCTATCTGGATATAGGGCTGTAGCTTAAAATGAACCCCGTAATTGAGATCTTCGGGTACGCAGCACGAGATTGAAATTTGGAGGTTGGGTATGGAATGTCCTTAGAATTGTAGATGGAAAAATCGTCTTGTAATGATAAGAGTTGGATGATTTCTAGAAAAGTAGAAAACCTTGAGATTAACAGATTCCGACTTCTTCTTGTATGTGTTAATGAATCGTAATAAGTTTGATGCGGATCTCTTGATGCGGATCCTCTGCTTTCATAGATAGATTGGAGGTTGGCACCTTGAAGAGAAATAATAGGGGCTGCTAGACTAGTGTCATGTGAAATTAATGGAGAAGCTTTTGGTTCGTTCTTTCCATCCACTGGGGGTTACAAATGACGAGGAGTGGACATATGTGTATATGTGTATGTATATGATCAAAATCCAGGAACAATCTTAAGGGCATTTGGTTCATGACATTTTAATCAAAATATGAAAACGTCTAACGAGGTGAAGTTGTCTCGAATGAGAGTGGCAAGGGGAATAGTCAAATGGAATGTGAGGAATGAATGCGTATAAATCCTGTCAACTATGTAATAAAGCCACTCAAGTAAATATAGATCTATAGAAATAGAATAATCAGACCAGCTCTATGCTGGTAAATTGATATATTGAAAAATTAACCATAGCTAGATAACATTTAGACATTTGGCATGAAGATCATCATTAAGCAATACCCAAATTGGCAAAGGTAAGATTTCCTCTGAGGGGCAATATTCCTAGAAGGTTTTATCGGTTCATGAAGCAGATGAAAAGCAAGTTCGTAAAGCATTGATGTGGCTATCTAGTATCAACAACGCATAAAGGTGTGTATTCGGGAAAAGGATAAATGGATGCGTTGGATACTGAACATAAATAGGGCATAGATTGAAGGTATATTTGAATAAGATGACAGGATACCTCTTCAATGCCATGCACACTTTAGAACACCTCATTCTCCATTCCTCAAAGGATTTCTCAAGTGGTTTAGACGACCCCTTTAATGCTAATAAGAAGCGACAATTTCAACTTGGGTAAGGATTCTGTTGAAAAAACAAAAACTTATAAGAGGTGGTAGGCCGTCTTTTGGGGCAACAGCAGACTCGGGTAGGTAGATAGATAGATAGGTAGGTATCGGGACTCGAAAACTTTACTCCAACTACGTTCCTTCATCGTCATAGATACCGGTAGGTGCTAGATCGATACATAGTAACTCGTACTGTCAACTCATAGCGGTAGATAACTCTACCCGTCATAATCTAATGAGTGTCTGGGTGAATAGCTGAACGATCTACAGCGCTGTTTTTAGGTTTATGAGAAGGATAAAATCCTTGACACTGATGACGATGCTGAACTCGGTATGTTGGATATGCGAAGCAAATATAGTGTGGGAGTGCAGCTGGCTCGATTGTGCAAAGACTCGCGAGCTGGAAAGAAAAACATGATCAAATCACTAACATGTCCAGATATGTAATACATACATACGTACGTACGTACTTCGTGGGTGGGTAGGTAGGTATGTAATCCTACATACACAACTTCATCTGTCTACTGCACTGTACATCGATCGCATCGCATCTTTCCAATTATTGGAATGCTTCACCGACGATTCCCAACAGGAGAATCCCAAAGAACTGGGGGATGGGATCTTCAAATAGGTATACCTAGGTAGCCGACCGAGCGCTGGCTTTAAATTCCGAGTCCATATCCAATCCCATTTCCATTTCTATTCATTGGATCTCCTTCTATCTTGTTGTATTGTTTATCTCGATGTTGTCACGTGACTCTATCTAAAAAATTGGGCTAGGAAGCTACCTAGTAGGTATTGTTATGTTCAGAACAGAACATGCGAATGTGAAATGGTATGAATAACCTCATACTCATAAATTTGATCATAAATCAATCAATTGTTGTCCCCATCAATCACGACCAAAATTTCTATCAGTCGCGATCAATTATAACTCTTGATCAAGATTTAATCCTTCAGTAGGTTTTCGCATCGATTACATCGCTTTAAATGCATCATTAATTGTTTGCAAAAGGTTGTCTTGATACTCTGAACCTTTTGTCAATTTAATCGCGAATTTGATCCACCCAACTTCCCTCTTCTTCGTCGTGGCTCCTCTTCACCCTCCCAAAAGTCGTGGAAATCCCCTCGAAAGCTGGCGAGGAAGATACCGTGGCATGAATACTACCACAGCCTATACGCCTCTTGAATGTTTATTGTTATTTCAATCTTTAGTCGCATATGGCACCGATCCAAACTCATTTACTCAAATTTCTCAACTCTTGACCAACAATTCCCTGGTTAAGGATGGGGAAACGTACGATGCTGGAAGACTAAGTGCTGATTTGTTGGGGGATTTATATTTACGACTTCTGCGAGAGGAATTAAAGAATGATGCAGAGCAAGATGTGCAAGAAGAGACTGGACCGTCGCCGTCAAAAAAACGAAAACTCTCAAGTCCACATTTGCCAACTATCAAGGATGCCCAACCTTATCGAGAAAAACTGCCAATTTTAGTGGAGAGGTTATATGACCGGTACAAAGATTATATGGTACGGGCCATCAGGGAAGATGAGGAAAGCTACAGAGCTGTTCAACGAGATATTGCGGCAATTGAGAGAGGAGATTGGGATGAGAGAATATTGAGAGAAGAACGGGCGGTCACGGAACAGAATGGGCACAAACAAGTCGCCGATGCTGGCATGAAGCCGAATGGTACCACTAGCAATGTTCCTATCACAGAGGAAGGTATATCGAAGGAATCAAAACCTTCGGATACCAGACTACAAGATCCACGGCCGACAGAACCTAGGCGTCTGGAGCCCCAGCTGCCACAAATCAAGTCATTTGAGATAGCTATTCCTCAATCATTACCTCAAAATGTAAGAGAGCAATCAAGAGCAAAAGCATCTCCATCTCCCGGTCCATCTTCAAGAACCGAAGGTCGACCAGAAGGTTTGGCTATCAGTGATGTTTTAAACACTCAAAATTCCACCCCCGTTCTTCCCCCCAGAAATGTCACGGAACAACAGCCTCGAAATGGTATGCAACATGGGGTACCACCAATGGCTCATCAAAGATCTGGCAGTCATGGTCCATACGGTCCATCTCCATTACAAACTCAAGCTCATTCGCCACAACTTGGTCCTCCTCCTTTACAATGGGAACCACCATTCCACCCCGGGGGTCCCAATCCTCCACAGTTCCACAACCCTCAACCTGGATCGCCGCATCCATCTCCACACTCCCAGTTCTACCCCCCACCGTTCCCTTCATATCCTCCCCATTCGTACCCGCCCCCTAACCATCGAAATTCCCTACCAAGTCCACATTTACCTCCGCCCCATCATTCTGTACCATCATCTCCACTGAACCCACAATATCAACAAGGCGTTCTCTTACCACCCCCTCATACAATGGGAAGACCTCCAAGTACTACTGGCACGCAACTAGATGCGTTAGCGGACGTTGCTGGGCAGCAATTCCGTGCGAATTCTGGGTCACCTATGGCTCAGCAAGGACCTCTACCTCCGGTCTCTTTGCCTCCAGGGTCTATGCCACAAATTCCACCTCACATGCCATACACACATTCATTCCCACCTCCACCTCCACAAAGGCCTCTCTCCTCGACTGGCCACCCTCCTCCACAATGGATTCCTCCCTTCCAATCGCCACCATACCCACTACCATATCAACTTAATGGACCTCCAAATGGACGACCGCCATTTCCCCGGCCAGAACTTGTTGCTCCGGAGAACAGGCAATACAATTCACCATATAATGCAAATCAAAGTCCACGGCCTTCTCTAGCCATTAATAATTCAGTGCAGCCAAGACCGCAACTATCGCAGCCTCATACCCCGTTGTCTCAAGCACCTCAGACATTCATGACTGGAAGTGGCACTAAATGGATACCAAGACCATCCGGCGCTACTCCAAGATTACCTAGGGAGCCTTCTCGTCCACATGCCGAAGCTCTTAGTCCTATATTAAAGCCTAAAGTATTACCTCAATCAGTAGAAAAGTCTCCACAAAGGAAACATCGGCCAAAGCAGGATCCTGTAAGACCGGGCAACACCAATACACCGAACACGTTACGCAAGCGAGCTGGCAGTATAACCTCAACTCCCACTATTGGCCCATTTAGAAGAAGTCAGTCGGTACAATCACATGCTGACGAACTCTCTATGGATAACGAAGGTTCCGGTCTTCACTTCAAACAAGAAGTCGCAACACCCCGTGGCGTTGGTGATGTAGCCGATATAGCGACTGATGATAGTACAAGTCGACAACCCAAAATCCCACCATCACCTCGTCAAGCCATGAAACGAAAACGACTTGATAGTCCCGAATTTAGGGAACCCCGTGGTCCACCCCTGTTTGTTTTATGGACTCGTGCATTCCCGAAGATTAGTGTATCTGCCTTGGAATCAATTAGTGGTCATCGGAACGCGAGCACATTTGCAAATCCTGTTAAGGAGAGAGATGCTCCTGGTTATAAAGATCTCATTCTCCGTCCTCAAGATCTCAAATCTATTCGAACGGCTATCACGGCTGGACATAAAGCTGCGGCGGCTGCAGCTGCTGCTCTGGCTACACCAGATGATCAAGGCCAATCAAGTGCATGGCTGCCTATTGCTGAAGATCTCATTCCTCCAAAAGGCATAATAAATTATGCTCAATTTGAAAAAGAATTAATGCGTATGTTTGCCAATGCTATTATGTTTAATCCCGATCCTGATCGTGGATTTGGTAAAGCATTTGAGAATAAAAGGAAAGAGTCTGAGAGGGGAGCGGTGTACGAAATTGATGAGAATTCATTGGTGAAGGATACAAGAGCTATGTTCATGGATGTCGAAAAGGATATTGGAGCATTGAGAAGTGCAGAGAGGAGAAGCGAAGAAGCTGCAGAAAGAGAAGCTCTTGGTGGACCTTGGGGTATTAGACATATGAATAGTCATGCTGCACCTGATGATGATGATGACGATGATGAAGCTGATGAGCTAGCAGGGGATGGAGATGGCGTTGTCGGCAACGGAAGTGGCACGATAAAAAGAAGAAGGAAAGCTTGAGGCTGTGACTTCACTTTGTAGTGTTAGTCGTCTTTCAAGGGAGTTGTAAATATTATTGTGCTATGAGACATACGTTAATAATGAAAATGAGAAACATTCTCATCGAATATACTGGTTCTTGAGTTTATTTGAACAATACGGCGATACTGGTGATTAATGACGATGCTTTTATGATCTGGGAGAATTCTAAAGACCAAAGTAGTGCCATCTTACATTGAGTTATAGAATCATGCGTAGAGAGAGCATATGGGTTGCATGGATCAACTAATGATGGGAATCTATAGACTTTTCCTAATAGCATGAAATAGTTTACGGAAACCTCACTGGACTCTGGAGCCCCCAATAGAGACACTCAGGGAGAGTCAAATTTAGAAGACTATCTCAAGTTTTCGCTTTATATAACTGAGATTGATGGTAATGATAAGCTTCAGTAATGAAATTTGATCAGTTTGTATTTCAGGAATCATTAAGATCTATTGCGGAATTGAGAAGGGAGGAATAAGGAATATCAGAGCTGGCATACCAATTGCTTCACAAATCAGGGGAAGAAGTATCAGAAGATCAAAGACGAAGTCTTTCTATCTGGAGTCAGTTACTGTATCTATGCTTCACCTGGCCAATTGACATACTGGACATGTATCTCACTGAGTCTTGATGAGATGGTGGCTATGTAGGATGTGATTAACGACCTATCGCTTGAGAATGGGAGTTGTTCACGTTTTGCAAAGTCCTTGCTCATCTGGCTGATATCACTCGAATGGCACAGGTGATGCGATTCTTCATAAAAGATGGAAAGGATACCTTCTCAGCTCAGCATTGGAAGCCCTCGCACATGTAAAATTCGAGACTCAAAGAATAATCCGTCATTAAATTTGCCATTATACTATGGCTCACAGAATCAAAGATACCAAACATCTGGACCGCATGGATATTTTGAAATCGACAGCCATCAACGAGAATTGCAAAGTATCCTCAACTTGGAAAGATTTCGAAGCAACTGTTATTTTAGAAGTCTCAAAGATCTATAGGGAGGCTGCTGCTGCATAAAAACCACCGCAAGAGAAACTAGCAGGAAGGAGTATTGTGATACCTAAGAAAAAATGTTCGAGTACCTGGGTATATAACAATTTGCCTCGCGAAATTTGTTCGCGCCCCTTGTCCCTCAATTTCATGAACCAACGCCTCTAATACGTGAACTAAACGACCGAGATCTTTTCAATTTAACCATATGTACTGCGAAGCATCCGGGGAGCAATCCTGTAATCTACACACTCGATAGTTGGAATTGCACCCTCTCCGCACCCCTAAAAATAAGAAAAGAGAGCATGAAAACTTAGCTTTCCTCGGGCGATTCATGAAGTACAGAAAGCATAGAGCTCATGGAACTGACGTCACTACTATAGTAAGACCTAGTAACAGTTAGAAATCTTTTACACGCAAGCATACCACCAACATTTCAGTAAAAATCACCTGTCATCGTCTCTTCGGAACATCCTGCTATCTGGACTAGTTGCATAATCTCCATTTGCATCTCTTTCACTAGACCTTCCTTCATATCCATGTTCGTTCTCAATATCTCTCATTTCCCTTTCCATGTACTCATTTTCACCTTCCAGTTCGCTTATATCCTTCTCCAGATCGCGTAGTTCCTCAGTATCACGATATCGTAGATAGTCTGCCTCAGTCATTACTTTCATCTGTGGTATCGAATCTGCTGTGAGATTCTTTCGTTCTTCAGATTCGGAATTCCGGCTCCGGCTGTGACAAAGTTCTTTCTCTCTGTGGATTGTGTCGCGCGAGTCGGATCGTCCACGTTGGTTAGTATAGTCACTGCCTGAACAATGAATTAGTGTGAACTTTCCCAAGCGAATAGTGGAGGAACTCGTCACTTACCAGATTCGCCGGAAATCATGGAACCAATTTCTTTCCCCTCATATTCCTCTTCAACCTTACTTGACCAGCAGCCCATATTTTTAGATATCCTGCAAGTACCCAGGTATGTAAGAGTCTTTAAGTTTTGGGTATCACAATATACAGTGTTGTGTCAGCAACGTGAACAAAAAAATCAAGCACCGGGCTTCAACTAAAGAGTCAAACATCTTCACGAGAAGCAGCATGAGAGATGTACATATCACCAACATCATTTAGAAAAGGCTGACGCGGTTCAATTTGGGTCGAGACCTGAATTGCGGTTGTTCATGATGTTGGATGTTGGGTTAATCGCAGTGTGGCGATGTGAACAAACGCTGGCCATTGTCACGACCTAATTCACCAAGATGTGTTCATTGTTATTCATTAGACCCAGGTAGGTATACGTGATAAGAGAAGAGAGTATTGATGGATGAAGTCATTGGATTTATACCATCTATTTATATCATAACAAGCTTTCTGAATAATTTGTGAAATCATTCAAAGATATTGATTAAGGTGTAACCTTATAAGCCTTGAAGCTTGAGGAAAAGGATAAGTCGAATATCTATCTCACTTTCAGATCATTTCTTTTTCAGACTACCCTTTTATATCAAAAAACATTTTTTTAATTCATTAATATTAAATATAACTTAATAAAAATTTAAATTTATATAATTCAAATCATTTTAATTTTATTTTGAAATTTTTCGAGTTTTAGAATTATTATAGATCGATTTCTGAGATTTCAAAATATCAATTTTTTAATTTGTATAGAAATTATATAGAAATTTAAAATTTTATAAAATCTATAACTTTTAAGGAAAATAATTAAAAATAAATTATAAATTTTATTATAAGTTTATTTAACATTTATTTTGAAAGATTTTGAAAAAATTGAGAATTTATTATAACTAAATATTTAAAGAAATACTCTTAAAATTATAGGAATTATTTAGAACAATTTATATATTATATTTCTATGTGAATTATTTATTCATTTTTTTATTTTAAGTTTCTATATAAATTTAGATTTGAAATCTTTCAAACAATTATTAAAGATTATATAAACGTTTTAAATATATATATTATTTCTATACAAATTGAAAAATCGATATTTTAAAGCTTTAAAAATCGATTTATACAAATCCTAATAATAATTTTTTTTCTCAAAATAAACAAAATAATTTGAATTATAAATATAAATTTTTATTAAATTGTATTTAATATTGATAGAGATATTAATAAACTTAAAAACTGATTTTTGGTATAAAAGAATGGTCTAAAAGACGGGTGGTTTGAAAGTAGAGTGGTCGATTTAATGATAAGGATGTTGTCGGGGTCTAGGTTTGAATTTTAGCGCTTAGGTAAGTCGTTTTCCAGGTGCCTCGAGAATGGACGGCCCCTGAAACGCGCTAAAAACTTGCCGATCAAAAGCCTACAACGCAAAACATTCATTTTTCACCGTTTGACTAACATCCTGTTCCAGCCTTCCAGAGTTTTCTCGTTCAACAATGAGGTCAAGGAGGAACGCATAAGAGCGAAATGATTAGCAAGGACATTGAAATCTCCTTTAAGAAATCCAGATTTGCCGCTTCAAGTTTGTAAGCCACATCGATGGATCCTGAAATATAGAACCCGCGCGATGGCCAAGCGCGATGAAGAAATTGGAATGGACGCGCATGCTATTGTCTGCAGAACTGTCACTGTCGCGCTCTAGATCTGGGAGAGTCTAGAATCTAGAATCTAAATCATTCTCAAGATCTGTGCAGCTTGTCAAATATATGACAGCACGGATTATACTTTTTGAAGAAGTTGAGCAAAGGCCTTTTCATCTTCATCCGTGGTAGTTGCGCACATTTGCGCGAGTTTGTCACATTTACTAGAGATGATAGTGGAGTTTAATCTCTTGGCAAGCTCTCCGTCCTCTTCTCACATTTCTTTTCATTGGTAGTTGCAGCCCATGATGAATATTGCGGGGATTGTTTCCGATGAAAGTTTCATCTGGACTGATAATGTGCATTTGGTGATTTGAGTCAGTTTGGTAGTGGTGAGCTCAAACTTGCTCATGGCAATTAGCTGATGTCTTGGCAATGGGTTGATAATGGAAGGTTTCCTATTTCTCGAGCTCGATCGTTTGCTTTTGACATTCGACTTCATTGCTAGCAATCTATCTTCTTGTTTGTAATACCTTTATCCAATAGACATCATGGACGCCATTAAAGCTCGCCATATCCAAATGGCGGATAATACGTCAACCATGGAACCGCATTGGGGATTTGTTGATCGTATATTGCCATGTACAAATGATGCTGGTTCATGTGAATATCTGGATTATGTCTATGTAAGTCATTTTGCCAGTTGTCCTGCTTTCAGAACTCTATTATATGCGGCTTCCTACATGCCACCTTTCATTCCTTCTGGCAACATGATCCATATACATTATTTTGACACTGACATTCTCTAGCACGCACACGATATATCTATGCTCTACACTTTTATCTTATGGGCAGTAATAGGAGGCATTCTGGTTATACTCACTACTCTACATTTCGTAAAACCTTCAGGACAGGCTTCTACCAAAGCTAGAGACTCAGAGATTCAAGGTAGCGCGGGAAATTCATCCTGGTACTATCGTGCATGGCGTGGAACAACGGCTGCTTTCCGACGATATCTCCTTCCAGAAAGCTTCATCAGATTCTTTGGACATGTTACCAGTTTGCAGGTTCTGATACTAGCAATCATGCTAGGTTACTTACTCATCTTTACGTAAGTATTGCGCCCCTTTGAGGACAAGTACAGCAGTAATAACGTTCGACAGATTCGTTGGAGAGACCTACAAAAGATGGATAACTCCTGTCAAAAATTCGACTTTGTTCAATACCCGATCTGGCCTCGGTGGTTTCTCCGACCGTCTAGGAGCATTCGCGTATGCATTAACACCATTTACGGTACTCCTTAGCACTCGGGAATCAGCTCTAAGTCTCGCGACTGGAATTCCTTATCAATCGTTCAACTTCTTACATCGCTGGATTGGACGTGTGATTTTTATTCAATCCGCTGTGCATACATTTGGCTGGACACTTATCGAAGCACGTTTATACCAACCGCAACCGACTACATGGCAAACTTTCATTAAGCAGCCGTATATCATTTGGGGTTGCTTTGCATTATTATTTGTTTGCTTTCTATATGTTTTCAGCATCCGAAGAGTTATCCAATGGACAGGATACGAATTCTTTAGGAAGACTCATTATGTGGTGGCTTGTTTATATATCGGTGCATGTTGGGGCCATTGGCAACAATTAAAATGCTGGATGATTGCCTCTCTCGGATTATTCTTTATTGATAGAGGGGTGAGAATCTTGAGGACCTTGCTGATTCATGTTGGATATTTTGACGCCAGTAATAACGCAGGTAAGCACTTAAATTGATCTTTAACAATTAGTTTCGCTTGTTAACTAATTTAGGCCTCGGATTCCACCCTGCTCAATCGACTCTTCAGTACTTTGATGACAAGGACGGTGGTGTCGTTCGTTTGGAATTCGATCACAAACACGCCCCATGGGTTCTTGGACAACATTTCTTCCTCTGCTTTCCTGCTCTCAGTATCTGGCAATCGCATCCCCTAACTGTGGCATCAGTACCTTCAGATCATCACACATACATTATTCGCTGCCGCTCAGGCGAAACGGGAAATCTCAAAAAGCTAGCCTTAGGTGGTCAACTCACCACTCCTGTAATCCTCAGCGGTCCCTACGGAGAACAATTATCAAAACCAACAGAAGAACCAACCAACATTCTAGCTATAGCCGGCGGAACTGGTATTTCGTTAACACTACCTCTCGTTTTGGCGGCTACTGCTAGCGATGCGAAAATTTACGAAGGACGAGCCATTGATTTTGTTTGGATTGTGCGACGGAGTTCGTGTCTAGACTGGATCCGAGATGAATTACAAGAGGTAAAACTGAGAGCAAGGGATGCGGGAATGAATCTTAATATTCAAATCTATGTTACACAAGAGGAAGATCCCGAATTGGAAGGGAAAACGGAAGAGGCTGTTATCAATGATGAAAAGACAGTCACGGAGACGGATGATAAAGCCATGGTGAACTCGATATCAAGCTTGAGTTCGGAAGGGGGTTCTGGGAGTTTCAAGGTTTCATATCTGGGTGGCTTCAAATGTTGTCATCCTGATTTGAAAAAGGTGGTTAATAGCTTCATGCAAGAGAGAGCGGGGAATGTATATAGAACGAGGGTCATTGCGAGTGGACCCAATGGCATGGGAAAGGATTTGAGGGATGCTGTTGCTGAATGCAATGATGGATGTGCGGTTTTGAGGGGGGAAAAGAAGGGTGATGTGGAGTTGGCTTGGGATGCAAGAGATTGATACCAGCACGCAAGGAAATCTTGGGACAAAAAGCATGCTAATGGGGCGTGGAAGATAAAAATATAGATATGACTTTACGCATTATGACTCTATGTACAGCTTGTATTTTCAATGTAATAGAAAATAATAATAAAGCAATTAATTTCTTCAGAGCTACGTCTCTTTCCGTAGGCCAATGTTCTTCGACGTGGATGAAGTGGCGATCGTGCTAATCCAGTGGAATCATATAGAAATCTGAAATATACAGATATTCCCTCCATTGACTGCTAGCATAAATCACTTCAGCCTTCTCCCAATAAACCAGGTTATATTCCGCCCATCTATGCCTTCCTCCAGGCCTTATTCGCGGAACCAGAAACGAGAAATTTATATCCAATGACTCAATCTCACTTCCCAGGGATATAGGCGCTTATTTAACGCACAAACAAGCCCCCTCGCCTAATATCAACCCAATTCAGAACCTCCAGGTTCACCATAGGGTCTGCAGGATTGATGCCGGTCTACCGCAATAAAATATCCGGGCTCTTTACGAAAGCACCCAAGCAAGAGTCTAGATTCTGCATCGATTCCCGGTGTAATTACTGAAAATGACTGCGAGAATGGAAAGGTGTTGGGAACCAACACGCTCGGTTAGGACTTGAAATGACCGCTTACTATCCGAATTGGGAAAGGGTTATTAAGAAATGGGTCTGGGGTAGGCTTAACTCGTATTGATTTGGTACTTTAGAGAAGATGGGGCCTGAATGAGGGATTGGATTACCGAATGAATGGGTTTTACACGCTGGTGGACAGGTGTGGTGGGGTGTGGCGATGGTATTCTCCGATGGGATTGTCCGATGGGGAATTAGGATGGGAGAGAATTGGGAGGGTATATAGGAGATTGTCCTTAAGAGTGGGAGCAGCGCTGAGAGTATCTGCATTTGGCAGTCATCTTTGAGTTTACTATTTTCAAGCACTCAATTTGTTGTCAATCTCATCACTGACTTATCATATACATCCGCTGTTGTGGAAACTCCTTCTTTATAATAAACCACGAAAAGAAAACCATGCCTGAATATAATTGCATCCCTAATCACAAAATGGCCGTCACTTGGAAAACACCTAAATCATCCCTCTTGACACGATTCAGAACTACAAGGTAAATGCTCCATTTTTCACTACTTACTTGCGTCAAATTACTAACACCTAACTAGCTCCTCTTCTTCCACGTTCTCATTTTCCTCTTCCGAAGACAATGAAAGCACTCTCGACGATGAAGCCCAAGCACTGAGAGAAGAACGCACAGGACAGAGTAAGTTCTACATATTCAGTTCAGCAAGCATTCTGGTGATTCTAACGCAAATCAAAATAGGTTGCAAGAAGAAGAGTAACATGGAGAAATTGGAGAGAGTGATTATTTTCTGTAGTTTGTTTTGTTAGGGCTTACTTCCTTGGGCATGGGTTTGCGACCTGGATTTGGAGTTGGGTTTGGGTTTGGACATGAAATTTCGACTTGGTGCAACGGATAGGCTAGGGATGGCTAAAACTAAAATGAAGTCTGAGGGATTGCGCTAACAAGCGCAACATGATATGGGAATTTTTACTGGATGAAATGTATGGTGCCAGATCTCTCCTAGATTTGGGATTTCTATCTGGGATATTTCTCACGTGGAAGAATTTTTCAATGCATTTACATCCTCAAACCACTCTTCCCTTGTCTCCCGTGTATATTGAAGTCAAAAATTGCTACTTCATCCTCTTACATTCACTGCGCGAGGGTACTTATTCACCTCCTTCGCTGGTCTCTCAGGAGATTTCGTGTTATTTATATGGTAATTGCCGTTATAATTAGACTTTGAAGATAGTCTTTCGATCCAGTAAGTCCTAAAATCAAAAGGAAGCTAAACTAGAGGTGAAAAAACACAACACGCTTCATCCCTCTGAGAAAGCCTCAATATTTATATCTTTTCCAGTATCAACGAGATGCTGCTCTCTGGTATGACAAATTGCCTGATAATGTTTTGGGTAATAATTCACGTCTTAGGCAATATCAAGATCTAGAAAAGAAGAAGGAAAGCGTAGGTGTATGCCGTGCATGGAAATATACCAATCCCCTGAAACGTAAGTGCTATGCGCTCTAATAAACCTGGCCAGATCATGTCTATTATTTACAAAATCCGAATAAGCAGCTTGTATCGTTGAAATTTGTATGGATTCCATTTGGAGGGTTTTGTCCTCGCAGGTTCACCTTCTTGATACCAACATTATTTTTAGAAATTAAGAATATGTCGTGGCCTGGAAGAACAAAAGAGAAAGAAAAAAAAACTCCAACTTTTTTTCAAACACATGAGTGAATGATTCCCATTCAATGCGTTGAAAATTTTCCTTATTTCGGTAAAGGTTGTTGGACTGATTTTTGCGCTTGTAGCTGAACAATTTTTTCATTACCGCCAACCTTCAAAACCATATACAAAAAAAGCATATCCCGGTGCAGCATATTGGATCGGACAACACGGTCAAGCAAGTATTTACTTGTTCATTTACTGCATAGTCGGATATCCTTCTCATCATAGCCAGCAGCATACTCTATGACAGAACGTGTTGCAGAAGTCACTACTTGCAAGACCAATGGAGCCAAACAATCTTTACAGAGGTCCGAACCCATCGATCCAGTCAATGAAGGCGAGAGAAATGGTCGATCAACAAGCTGGTGGAGAATCTTCGAGCAAAGATTATGCTCTTCCTGTCGATCCTTCTAGCAAATGTGCATTTGATCATTTGACAGACATCGAAATGGGTATGGGAGTTACAGGCCATGAAAATGGTGAAGAAATTGGCGTGGTTATTGAAAGTGTTAAACCACGAGTTCGATTACCGGTAATGACGCAAGGAATTTTCAATTCCGCAGCCATTACACAACTTCAAGATGAGCTTGAGGATGTCAAGAGAGAGCTGGATAAGCAGAAAGCAACATCTGTGCCATCAAAGGATGAAATCATTCTACCAAAGAGAATGAGTCTGCCGCAATTGATGGAGATATTTCCAGCAGTGGGAGATCAGATCAATGCTAAGATGGACCAGAAGTTGAGTGATGCTCACAAAGAGCACGAGATGAAATTCAAGACGTTGCAAGATGAATATAAGGATGAGCTTTTGAGAATAGGAGCAGTTGTAGGCGAGACGGAATCAAGACTACACGATGCTGAAGAAAAGCTGAGGGGCTTGGCAGGATCTGGTCAGAGATGCCCAAATGAGTCGTTTGGTAATGCCTTGCTTGGCATTCAGAACTCTCATGGACCTGCAAGAAACACTATCAATAGCAGACAAGACCCCAATCCAGCCGCACAGAGTGTCAACTGCCAAGCTCCACAAGCGTTTGTTTTTGGTTCTCCTACCCCTCTTACAAATCCTCTCCGAAACAACGGATTGGCAAGTGGCAATAGTTCTACTACCCCTTTTACGAACCCTTTCCGAAACAACGGATTCGCAAACAGTGATAGTTCTTCTACCCCTCTTACAAATCCTCTCCGAAACAACGGATTCGCAAGTGGCAATGGTTCTACTACCCCTTTTACAAACCCTTTCCGAAACAACAGATGGACAAATGGCGATGGCAAAAAAAGGGGATGCGATGAGGCTATTCAACCTGAATTCGGCAGAGATGTCAAGAGAGTGAAGAGATAGCAGTTATAATAATGAGAGAGAACGCTGACTCAAATGATGGAGAGAAGACTTGTGACGATTTGAAGGAATACCTATATCAGGGAGGTAAATATAGTGCAAAAGCACCATTCTCAGTTGATATAAAACGAGAGTTTGGATAATTGTCTCATCAACATACTGGTTCCTGCTGGCTTCAAAATTACATTTGATTATCAGTTGCAAAGTTTGAACCTTGCAGGAACTATACAGCTGGTCATAATGAGAGGTTAATGTTTCGAGAAGTGGGAGGATTTAATGATCGCGTAGGGCTTCGAGAACGAGAAATCTTCTGGCTTGCCAACGTACATAAAAAATGGAGGATTGTCTGATCCAGATCGGGGTAGTTTGGCAACTTCATTAGAGCTTCGTCTGTCTTTGCGTCTGAATAGCTTCTTCCATATCTCAATCAACAAAACTCAATCAAGTCCTAGGATTCACTGAATCAATTTGCAGAGTGTGCGTGATCTCATGACCGAGTGAAGTAACATATCTGAGAATATCAATCGTGTAGTATGTTTACTGCCTGGCTGTCCACCGTCTGGATCTAGAAGCGTTAACGGTAGAGAAATCGAGACCTTGGAATGCAATCTCTGCTAAGTGCGAGTCTTTCACTTATTAGTTATTCTCATGCTTCTAATAAGAGTCGTTGGGAATGGAAATTGTTATTAGCATCGTGGTGTAGACTTGGTCTGTAGGCAGTATAGCAGTCATGGTGGAGTATTGGCATGTTGCTGCTGCTTTAACATCGCGACTGGAGTGATATTAAAGCAGCCAGTTGGGCTAGCACACCACCACACGAAAATATCAAACAAATCCCTATACAATCACTCTACAACGATACTATAAGATTATTCAAGTGCACTATTGATCCTTATTAGATGCAATAAGAGATAATGAACTCAAAATAAACTCAAGTCTCGAGCGTGAGAATCATGGCCGCTCTTGCGGATCTTCACCACCCGTGCTTTTCTGGCATCTACGTCGTCGTTCTTTCCATGTTACCGGCATAGCAAACATGAGTTTGTTAGACGTTTAGTATTTGTCCTCTTTCCTATTGTAGTAATGGAACTAGGCCGAATGGCTTTCTCTATTGTGAAAGTTCATTTATCATCTCCTCATGTCACCTCGCCGAATCCATACAAACACCTTGGAAATGTATCTCGCATTACCTACAACTATTCTTTCTGCCTCTCTTCACACATAGCATAATTACTTCTTATTGCTTACTGCTATTAATACCTATTCCAGCGTTGGATATCACAAATTGCTCATACATTACTCACATAAAGGCTGCCTCATCGACCCTCATCGGAAATCTGTGGCTTACTACACCACATTACTCATTAAAATCCTTATGAACTATCTCACTGAGTGCCTTCTATATGCTGGAGTTATCTTAGGGTTCGAACCAGACTCGATACTCACTCTTGAACAGAACTTGGAACCAAAATTGACTGCTGGTTTATATTCCGAACCAAATTTCCCCTTGACGACCACCTACAAGTCTTCACCTACTCGTGCACCCCTTTCACATATTCAGCCCTGGACGTGGTTCTAATTAAAGTCCTGAAATACACTGGCACCCTCCGAGATAGTTTGCAGTCTCGGACGACATCTCAAGTTCTGTGATGAGAGGATTTTGATCGATACAGAGCAAGTCATAATTCAAATGACGGCAATATCGCCATACCTTGATATTCGACCACTTAAACACTTTGCACAGAACAAGTGCTTTCGTAGCACTAATTCTTACTCAACAACGTACCGTGCACTATATCATTTATGGTCAACACTAGCAACTCGACCAACGCCACGGCACCCATTAATAGCACCCTTCAGGCATGGCATGACTTGCAAGGGCATGTTATCGACAAGAAGTATGACGCTGGCTATATCTTATTATCATTTTTGGTCAGCCTGGTGGGCGCCTGGACTGCATTTGAGCTGCTCAATCTGAGGACAACAAGAAAGGGTCGCTATAATTGGTACGAATCTACCAATCTCTTAGCAACTTATTGTATTAAGTTGACATTAGGACGGTTCTCGCGTTTGCTTCGATAGCAATGGGAGGTGTTGCTGTTTGGTGTATGCATTTCATTGGCGAAGAGGGAATCATTCTCGGTGGAGGTGATCCTACCTTACAAATTTCATACAACAAGTCTTCCACCTCTGAATCTTTCTTCCTACCCGTTATAGTTTTTTTCATCGCATTCTGGACTGTCGGCTCCCACGAAACGATAGATCTGCCCCGTGTTGGTCTAGGTGGGACTTTAGCTGGGCTTGGAATATGCGGTATGCATTACCTTGGACAAGCTAGCATTTCGAACTATGCGTGCTTTTATAATATTGTATGGGTTGTCATTTCTGCATTCATAGGTATTGCAGGCAGTGTAGGATCTATCTACCTATTTTTCCTGTGGCGCTCATCCTGGGCCACATGCTGGTCGAAGAAGGGCATCTGCGCTTGTTTACTTGCTTTTTCCATATCCGGGTTACATTGGTTATCATCTCTTGGGACGCACTACCGTCTTCACAGTCGCCCAACACCTCCGGTTTCGAACCCGACGGAGCATTTTGCTATAATCGTCGCTACAGTTTTGGTACGTTGGATTTCGCAGATTTTGTAGCCCATACTGATTAATTAAGACCATAGTCGCTGTCCTTGCCAACATGACATTGAAATTAATGCTCTTTGCCCGAAAACAAGAAAGTATCAACAGTTCTCAGAAGCTCACTTTGTTTGCAGCCATATTCGATAAACATGGAAATGTATTGATCGGTCCACAAGGCATTCTGCCAAATCGAAAAATAACCAGTTCCTTCATCGAGGGCGTAAGGGAACTCATGCCTTACTTTCGTTTTCTTGAATGCTAATGAAATTTAGTCATTAACTGAGGTCTTCAACACATCGCATCCAATATTTCTATGGATTTTTAGAGCATCGAAGAATTGGCATTGTGTTAAAGATATCATTCCGGCAATGCGCCTCAATATCAGTGCTCACATTGAAAAGTATAATCTTAGAGGTAGAGAGGAAGTTAGTCTTGTGGATGACGATGGCGACTTGATCAAGGACTATTCTATTGTCTTTCGAGAGCTTTTCTGTATTGCAGCCGCCGATCTCGCGAATGATCTTCGTATACCCATGGAAAAATTAGGCCCTTTGTACGACGATGTCATTGGTACCGGGCAGAAAATTCCATTTTCAGCAATTATTAAATCTCGTGTTGCTATAGTAAGTGAGTTGGTAGAAAAAACAATTGGGGATATCCAGCATAAGATCAAAGGTGGTCGCCGCGCCATTAGAAGGCCGAGGAAAGACGTCGAAAAAGATGCAGGAACAGGAACTGGTCAACTACTCTTTCTTGTCAAGAAAGTTCAACGACGCGAAGCAGAAGCTTTACAGGCGGCGGGATATCGGTTTGGAAAGATTGAACAAGTTCTATCGCTGCTTTCAAACACCATGAAGATTAAGGATGAAAATCTTACCAAGAATCTGTCGGAATTATGGAGATTTGCAAATCAGGATGAGATGTTGGATCCAGGTTGTCATCTTGCATGCTTCGCAATTCGAGCTTCTGTCCGAGGAGGATTTGACATTGTTGTCAGGAAAGATGCTAAAAGTCAGCTTCCAACTATGACCTTACCTTTCGAATCACTAGAGCAATGGCAGATGGACTTCTTGACCGCGATGAACACTCTCAATGTAACGGAATGTCAAAGGTTCTTGGCCAAAGCAGTCAAAGCAAAAGAGCTACCTACAAGGGAGAAGACATTTTCCAATCAACTGCTTACCACGCTCCAATCACTAAAATACGAAATCGGAGATCCTATCTTCAGTGAAGCATGTCTCATATCTAAACCGATCGAGGCTCCATGTCGTGGAGCTTCCGCAAACCATAGGCCTGGAGTAGGATTTTTGATCGCCTTTCGACTCATGGTACCCATTAACACTCGCCGCGCGCCAGGAAAGAAATGCGCGTTCGCGCCACTCACCCTGTTCAAATTGCAACAACGTGTTTACAAAAATTCTTTAGATCATTCTTTTTTTGTGCGTGCAATATATCGAGAGTTCTCACCGATATTTGCAGCAACATGTCGTGATAGGTCACAAGACAAAAGACTCCTATCACAATGGAGACCTGCCAGATCTGGCGAAGAATTCAAAGTCGAGGTAGTGGAGGAACATGATCCGTTCGGAAACCTTATTACAAGAATCAGGCCCAGCAGGGAATTGCAATCACGACCTACTATGGAACGATTGAAAACACTCTGGGATGTTAGTCTCGGGCGCTCTAAAGACGAAAATGGTTCTAGTGATAGACCAAAACCAATACGAGCGGCTTCGTACCAATCCATGGGGATCTTAGTCAGTACAGAGGTTGAGAGAGATGTGAAGCTTAGCTCGGATAAGAAGGATAATGCGAAAGGGAGGGGATTTGAGGCTAAGCAGGGGAATAGGGGGGTTACGGCGGTAGTTACGGAAGATGTTGAGCCGCTGACGTTTGTGGATGAATTGTTCCAAATTTGTGTTAAAAATACGGGCATGCCTCATTGAGTAAGTAAAGTTGATAAGAAAGGGGATGATGGCATAGATGGATGTGTGGGTGTGTGGGTGTATGTATATCTTTTGTATTGTGGTACTACTAGATCAGACTAGACTGCGCTTTTAGGCGTAAGATTGGATCAAAATTGATATTGTACCCTAGTAGTTTTATGAATAGAAACCTATGATTTTTGGAACTCTGAGTGTTTAAAGATTCGGGAATCAGTCTATCTTTCTTCTAAATACCTGAATTTATGTATTGGTGTCTTCTACAATGAAACAAAAGACATTGTTGGGGCGATGCTCGTGTCAAGGTTCCATCAACATTCAATGAATGACCTTGTACCAGCAACCGTGCACTTCTATTTGGTCGATCTCAAAAATACACTCAAATACACTATTTTATTACTTTTTAGAAATTAGATTATTATTCTTTTGAATAATTTTTTTTAAAATAAATTCAATAATTTAATTATTTATATATAAATAATATTTATAATAAGATTTTCCTTTTTCAAAAAAATTAATAGATATAATATATATTTTTAAAATTTTCTTATTGAAAAGTTCTTGAGAATTCATTTATTTTAATTGTACTTTCTGATATATTAGAATTTTAAAATATTAAATGAATATTTTATAATACATAAAATTTCTAAAAATAAAATAAATAATTTTTATCAAAGAAAATATAAAAATAAATGAATTATTATAATTATTTCAAAAATAAATATATAATTTTGTTTAAAATTAAATATATTTAAATGATAAGTTTTGATGCAAAATGACTGTCGACCAAATAGAAGTGCCCTAGTACTATATGACCAGTAGAATCATCATTTGGAAAAAATAATTAAATGGATTTCTAGGCCTAGCATAGCACTTTTCATCAAAATGGTGGGAAAGAGGTATGCTTATTCAGTTTTAGGGCACTGCATTTTAAGACCATTGAGTACTGAGAATGAATTTATTAAATAAAGGTGGTATGGATGTAAGATACGACAAGAAATAGGGAGATGGATATTCAGGGTGGGTGAACTCTACGTGGTAGGCTCAGACGGGGTGGGAGTGGAATTTATAATGTGTTTTGAATCGAGTAGGTACCGAGATTGAGTTTGGAAGGAATTAGAGATGGGTTATGATGGATATCAATGAGGAAGTATGTAGAGAAGGATAGGAGGATTGGAAGATTGGAAGATTGGAAGATTGGGAGGTATTGATGTGTGGAGGTAACCTTGAGTACTAAGACGTGAGTTTGGAAGGGGGTTGTGTGTTGATCTTGATGGTTATGTGGATTGATATTGTGAGAGGTGTGTAATGAGTGGGTTTGATGGGTTGGAGAGAAGAGTATTATCTAGTGTCTACTGGATTGAAGGGAAGAAATGTGTATAGATTCACTAATGTTGAATAGTGACGAGCATGACATTGAAACTTATTGGAAGTTTGAAAGTTCTAATCGGGTTGTATTGAAAGAGTTGTATTATCCATCTACAAGTCAGCATGTGCATCGTTACGTTGAAACACTATTGATGGAAATCTACAAAACTATACATGGAGAAACTTGATTGGATTGAGCAAGTATGATAATTATACAAGTCGAACGAAAAATCTCAACTCGGAATATAAAAATTAAGCCTCGTCGTCAAGATACGGTGGTACGAAAACAGCTTTTCTACCGAATCTTAGGAACAAATGGGGTGGTTTTGGGTCCTCCTGTTTTCGTTTTGTGTTTGCTTGTTATATGGCTTAAACATGTCCCTTTTTTCACATAACCACCATCCTTCTCGTTGCAATATGGGCAGAACCATGCAGCAGATTCATCTGCTGGTATTTTTGCTTTTCTTGATGATTGGGATGCTTTTGGTGCTTTTGGCATTTTTGGTCCTGATGTTAGGACGATGTAACGAGGTTCTCGAGGGGGAGTGCGAGGGCGAGCGTTGGCTAGTGGAGGAGGTACCTCTTGCACAGAGTCATCGGAATCACCACTAACATCTTCTCCAGGACGCAATTTATTGTAGATTTCCCAATATTCCGGCGAGTTCTTGCTCAATCCTTTCAAGGCGTCCCGAGTTTTACGAGTGCGACGCGATTCCTGATCATTAATCAGACCTCTCGCTGCACCACCAAGAGGAGGACTGATCAAACCCAAATGTCCATCCTTTTGGCCATATATTTCATCGAATTTACGGATCATCTCCGATACCTTTTGCAATTCCTGTATGTTTTCATCATGGGATCCTGCATGCGCCACAAGGGATATTCCCTGTTCTTCGAGATCTCGATAATATAGCCGGCCGTCAAGAGGAACATCATTCTTCTTATAAAGAACGCCCTCCCACCAAGCATAATTTTCCCACGGAAATGGCTCTATCAAAAGGTCAAGATCTCCAACAATATATCTCGAGGTACCGAATTCGACTCTGTAACTAGGATCAATAGCTAATCGCGAATCGAGTCGTGGATTCCGTCTTTTTGCTTCGGCTTCAGCTGCCCTTGCTTTGTCAGTATCTCGCGTACCCAGCCTATTATGTTGTTTTCTTTGACTGTCTGGCTCATCTGGTTTATCGCGCTTCCTTATTTCGTCCAAAAAGTCTTGCTGCCATTTCTCAATCTCTTCCTCTTTCTGTCTCTCTTGTCTTTGCTTCTCTTGTTTCTCCTTCTCTTGTTCCGCCTTATCTTGTTTCGCCTGCTCTTGTTTCGCGTCCTCGTCTCTCTTTTTCCGGATTTGCTCCTTAAGCTCCTCTTCCTTCTTGCGCATTGCCAATCCTGCAGCTGATCCCGAACATGCTAGGGGTAATTTCCCATATGTCCTACGGATGAAATCATAAAAGGCTTTGCCCTCTGGTGGAAGATTCCTTTTTTCAAAAAGAGTACCCTTCCACCAAGCCCGATCTGACCAAAAAGTGAGGGCGTTGTCAAGTGTATCTACGGTGGTGATGTCGGGACCACCCCATTTAACTTGGAAAGAAGGATTGCCACGTATTCGCGGGTCCTCTGTAACATCTATGTTTGGATCCACATAAAACATGTAAGCCTGAGCTCCCACTGGAGGTTTTGAAGCTCCAGGAGGTTTGTCCGTATCTCCCGGTGGTGGAATGTTCTTGACTTTGTTTCTATCAACATCAATTGGTTGAGCCGGTGGTGGAATGTTCTTGACTTTGTTTCTATCAACATCAATTGGTTGAGCCGGTGGTGGAATGTTCTTGTCTTTGTTTCTATCAACATCAATTGGTTGAGCAACAACTTCTTGGCCCGCAGCTGTGTCTGGGGTATTGGCTCTGACAGGAGATACAGAACGGGCTCTTTTACGGCTTCTCTCTTCAACAATCTCAGGAGATCGATCACGTTTACGAGCAGGTTGAGGTAGTAGTGTCTGTTTCTCCGCTTCACCACCAGCGGCTGCCCTCTTTCGTGCCATTTCCGCAGCTATTTTAGCTCTCTTATCTGCACGTTGTTTGGCTATTCTACGGTCTTCTTCTTCTTCCTCTTCAATCTGAAGACGGATTTCCTCTGCTTCGGCAATCTCAATATCAGCCAGTAACTGCTTTCTGGCCACTTCCGCGGCCTCTGCTTGTCTCTGTATCTCGACTTGTCTCTCATATTCTAATCGTTGTTTCTCTCTCGCTTGTTGACTCCTCGCGCTGTCGGGAAATAGGAAGAAACGTTTAAGCCATTTATCTGCTCTGACTCGTAAAGTCTCAGGCTGATCTGCGGGTGGCATGTATACCTTGAGGTTCAGGTCTGAGGGAGTGTAATCATTAGGTTGCAATTCTTCCTGTGGTTCAAGAATTACGGCGGGATCGCCGGGATTATATCGCACTTCTCCTGGCATACGCTGTCTGTCAACGAGGTTCAATGCCTTTTTACTCAATGCTTGGAGTTCTTTTGCATCAATTCGATCACTGGGGTGATATGAGAGGCATTGTAGAATCGTTCGAACCAGCGTTTTCGAATACTCCTGTTGTGTTGCGATAGGCTCTGTTATTAGGTCTGCACCAAAATAAAGCTTCAGTCCTTGATCAGTGGGTGAGTCTGAGATGCCGATATTCCAAGCACTGTCCCCGAGTTCTCTTCCAGTTATCATATAATATAGCAGCGCACCTATTCCAAAAATATTACAAGGTGTACCAATGCTACGTCTCTCCATGCCGGGATATTTTTGCTCCTAATAGGAATGTAAGCGCATGATTTTGTTATCAGGTGAGAATTACAAACCGGAGTTGCCCACTTTGGATCAGCACGTCCTCGGACACGAAACATCCATATTTTGTCCATAGGATCGCTGGGGACTACTGCTGCCTTTTCAAATTTCCCAAGCTATAATCAAATTAGCGCCATTCCTTCACATGAATGCTTGTACGCACTAGAAATCGTGTGCCATTACTGTGCTGGTTTTTGCCATTGTCCATTGCACAAAATACTAGATAACTTAATGCCTGTGACTGCTTCAAAAGATAATGAAGTGCTTACTGCTTTCTGGTCTTATATCGAGATGAACCACTGATTTGTATTCTTCTCTGGATTCGTAACTTGCTCTTGTCGAGTGACCGTGCTCTAGTCTCATACAGATCCTCGCCATACAACCCATAACGCTCCAAATATCATTCTCTGAAAGATATTGTTCGCTAGGAAGACTCATTAGAAAGTGGAAGTACTACCAATCAAAAGACTTACCCAAAATTGTTCTCTAGCCACTGATTAAGATTTCCTTGTTCATAGTAGGTTGTGTATGTCCTTCCTACTGTTTCTGGGGCAAACTCGTGAACATACGCGGGATCGAAGGTATCGTCCACGCCAGTACCCAAGTCTTCGTCATATGGTCTAGTTTGTCGAATTATATGATCGGCGTCGTGGCCAGTACTTCCTCGTATGTGACTGAGAATGGACGCACCATTTTGTAGCCTTGCTTTTGCTTCAGGACTAGATGCTTGTTTTACAACAATTCTCTCATGTCGTACATAATTTGCCGCATCGACAAAACCCTTCTTGAAGACCGCAACACCCTTCCCTAAAACCTTGTCCGGGATCCATCTAGAATCGGGAGAATTATTGGCGTCGGCATTGATATCCCATCCATAAATACGGTTCATCCATTCCTCCCCTCGTTTCTGATCCTTTTCAAAATCGGAAAATTTCTCCCACTCTTCAGTGGTTGGAGGTTTCCTTACACCTCTAAGGCCTCCTGGGTAAAATCTATTGGAAGCACCGGCAGCCATATCTTTGCGCAAATCTAGAAGTAAAGTTAAATTGCAATCTTCCCTCTTGGGTGTTCTTAGAGAGCCATCGATAATTGATATTTCCCATGCATCATGGCAAGGCAATGAGCGTTCAGCGAACAAAGGTCTTGAACTTGAAAGGGCGGAAAACACAAATGGATGAAAGAATTTTCTTTTCTCTACATTGTGAACCGAACCCACATTAGGAGATTGCAATAAGGAGACAGAAGTTTACCGAACAATAAATTTCACCGGAATTGGATGGAATCCGACCAGTGTCCATATTCTTGGTGAACATCCGTTCAATCAGCATAAGTAGCATTGCCTGATTGGTGGACTGACACTTTCAGACTAATTGAAGGACACTCCATGGGTTACACTTTGCTGTCATGTTGCATCCTAATTTGGACGAGAACAAACACTCGCCGTGCCAGAGTTTCATTTGAACGGAGGAAAAATATTCATTCTGAATTTGGTTCCTTCCCAACATACGCACTCGCAGTATGTGAAACAATAATACAAATCAAATAGTTAATAAAACCATGATACGATATCAATTCAAGTCAAAGGTGTATACATACCTATGTTTATGTAGGTACGTAAAGGAGGTTTGAAAAGTTGTAGTTGAGTTGTGATCTTCGTGGGGGGTGCCCAGTACGAAGCTATCCTCAATAGGGTTAGTGCTCGACAAGTGATCTGATTCGACTTATCGAGGGCCATCCCGACCGAGAAGGCAGGTATCATTGTTCTACCCCGTGATATATCATTTCTACCTCTAAAGTAAACTTTGCTTCACGTTTCATCATTGTGATCTTCTGGAATTGGGTTTGTTCATTAACTACTAGGTAGACTTTAAATTACTATAACTCCCCACCGAAACCCAATTATCAGATTTAGCAGCGCAAAGATCAACCCCCCGTGCAAACACATTTTCACTTGATTCATTAACCCGATCCCTCGCCCAACAATCCCACATCTGTGCTGTTCAAACTAAACTTATACTTCGCCTCTAAAACGTATGGGCCATCTTCCGGACCCCAGATTTGTTTTCTACCCCATTCGGGCTGATTGATTCCATCAATCCAGTCCTCGACTTCCATGACTACACATCCATATTGCTGGATTGTACGTGGTCTATCGGAGACGTTGAAGAGTCCTTGAGTTTCTTTGAGAGCCATGGATCCGTTTTGACCTCCGCAGGAGTATACCTGGAAAGCGTCTTGGTCGCTGTAGACATCGACTTGGATACCGGACCAGGCGGAACGGAGACGTGCGACGGGGGATGTGTGCCATGCAGCACGAGTGGATGGATCACGGTTGGTAATGTAGGCTGTGTCATATCCGGTGCAATTTGCGCCGCAGTTTCCTAGTAAATCTGGGTTGGAAAAGTTGGCACCGATTTGTTTTGGAGTGCTCCAGAAATCGTTGAGTGATTGAGGTTGATTCGCGATGATGTCTCCAGTTGGGATGAGGATGCTGTCTGTACCAATTCGTTGCCCACCGTATGGTAGATAAAGAGAGTGGTTGAGAGCAGTAGCGGTCTCATTATTGGCGAAACCATCAAGGTTCCAGTATGTCTGTTGATATGTTAGGGACTCGTGTCGAAGAAAATAACAAAATTGTTTGGGAAAGGAATAAAAAACATACGTGCGAACTCAACATAATAGGAGTCTTCTTGGTGGTAGCAATAGCAATCATCTTGAATGACCAGGTCATGTTAGTCAAAGTGTAAGTGACATAACTGACAACCTCTCCTGGGAATCCTTGTTCTCCATCCGGATCTATGAATCTCAAAATTAGCAAACCATACCAATCAGAAATCCAAAATTAGAGGAAACCCACCAGTCAAACTGAAAGTAATCGAGCTCGTGGTGTGAGCAACCACGGTCCAATTTCTCCAATCCCAACCATCTGGACCACCATGCAACGTATCAACTCCCGCCGGGTTATCCGCTGTCGGATTTTCATTCGGCAACACATTGTACGTCTCTCCATCAATAACAAAACTCGAATTCTTGATACGATTTGCGTATCTTCCCGGTACACCACCAAAATGAGGATGTTGTCTATCTACTCCATAATAGCTTGCATTATCGAAACCTCCGACAATATCACGCTCGATACCAGAGGTATCGTTGATGAAAAGATTGGAGATGGATGCACCATAGGCGATGAAGTTTGCACGGATACCCGGAGCAGTGAGCTCGTATTTGCCATTGGCGTCGGGTCCGAGAGAGGAACCCGCGATGGTGTTGTTTCCAGCTACTCCAGTATATGATTGACCGGGAGATTGAGCTGCAGTTAGGCCTGCTAGCGCGCCAAACAGCACTGTCGATATCATGTTGATTGGCACCATTTTGTAGAGTTGTTTTACTTGAAAACAACTGTTCAATTAGAAGTGGAAGTAAAAGCTTAGAAGTGGTGTCGCTGCGATGGACGAGTGACTTTGGTGATGTAAAAGACGATGTTGTGTTCGGGGGGTGGGTGAGGGTTAGGAATATCAGACTACGTTGATTAAGCCTTAGATCGCCGTCTCCACAGTGAATTCAAAAGTCGGGGTTTCTGGGGTATACTGATCATCCGATCGTTCAGCAATCTCAGGAGTGAATGATCGAAGAAGCTTCCACTTGACGATATTCTCAATTGACCCGACGTCTACCGTGCACAGGATTCTTTCTCGAAGCGTTGCGTCGGCGTACTAGATATCGCACGTCAATCCACGAACAATCAACAATCACATAAGTTTCCGAACAAAGCAAACGAAGCAATTGTTTGACAACTTCTCCTGAGATACAAAGGGGAACTACGACTCTTATATCGCATTGATACCCCAGCTATACGACTGCCCCGCATGCATCTAACTACATCTACCTACATCGACTCATCCATAACACTGCATTTGTCTCCATAGACTAGCATGCAGTGAAAGCTAATCCTAGACAATCCACGTCTTCGTTCCTTTCATTCAATTCGTTAATTCACCGTTTCCTCCGATCAAATGATGCGGGGGTATCATCGCTCACCTTGTACTGCAGGCTTGTCGGTGAATAGACAGACGTAGTAGGACTAACCGTTTATACTTTCCTCTCTCCGACCTTCCCAGCCTGCTGCTATAAATCCTTTCCCCGGATCCCGAATTCTCGATACATGAACAAGTTCCTGTTTAGCCATGTTATGATATAAATGAATCCAGGTACAATCCTTGGCTTACCTTGAAATCCTCACGTAAAAGCTTGACTCGTTCTCCTTGTTCCTGCCCATCCCAATTCTAAATTCCACGACGTCCCAATTCCAAGATTGTGAGTGGCGCGTTTAATAAACTTCCTCCCGCCATCTTTGTGCTGCTTAAGTATGTACTGGTCATCCTCGGTACTAATACAGAATGCGGGGTTTGCCCCAACCTTGTATCGAGATACTGGGGACCCCAGATCACTCCAGTTACCAACAATCATTAGATTATACGGAGAGAAGCCTTCATCCGTATATCTGAATGGCCAGCATTCCGTTGACATATGCGTTTGGTATGTTAGTGACCCGAAGCTTTCCCCTGTACTATTCGCGCGCATAAACTACCTACGCACCCATCTTTAATTTCTACTCTCCACGGAAAATCTTCTGACCGATAGGCCAGCGCGATCCAACAATTTGTACTCCATGTGCCATGTACCTAGATATGCAGGCAGGTATGCGTTCATATACTTGTTATTGATGTGGTATCGCATGAGCGTCGTACCACACTGGCTTACGTGATAATTGAAATGATGGACGAGACGAGTGAACTTTGGTTACCATACTGCAGTAAGTTCTACATAAGCTATACACGTATCAAAATGGACAAGTATGCTAAAAGATTCATTGTTGCCCGCCACTTCAATTTCCGTTCTTTATAATATCTACACAAGCGCGCTCGATTTCAAAGCAAAGGATTTCCGAGAGATGTATTTGACAATACTAAACACGCTCTTACACACTTCTGAACTAACCCTCCACTACAGCTTCCCGCCCAGCATATTCATGCTCATGCATCAATCAAATTCTCCTCTTGCCCATCTTTCGCCTTTCCTTCCTCACTGTTGTCCGTTGTATCCTTGTTGCTAGCACGTCCCTTGCCCTTGCGGTCAGCTGCAGATCGTTGGTAAAACTCGGCCAAAATCTTTTGTGGGATGCGGTTGAGCAATTCCTTGGGGTAAATGCGGAGTAAGCTCCATGCTTGATCGAGAGACTCATAAATGGTTCTGGATTCATAGGCAGATTGTGAAATGAAAGTACGCTCGAATTTCTCCAAGAACTCCAAAGATAGCTTATCCTCTGAAGACAAAGCCTCTTCACCAACGACAGCCTTCATTGATGCTGCATCACGACCAATGGCATACTTAGCGTACAACTGGTTGGAAACATCACCATGATCCTTTCTAGTGAGCTTCTCTCCGATAGCAGACTTCATAAGACGAGAGAGTGACGGCAAAACGTTGATAGGCGGGTAAATACCACGGTTGTATAATTGGCGATCGATGAAAATTTGTCCCTCAGTAATATAACCAGTCAAATCGGGAATAGGGTGAGTAATATCGTCGTTAGGCATAGTCAAGATAGGAATTTGAGTAATGGATCCGTTTCGACCTTGGACACGACCAGCACGTTCATAAATGGTGGACAAATCCGTGTACATGTAACCTGGGTAACCACGACGACCTGGGACTTCTTCCCGTGCAGCTGAAACCTCACGAAGGGCATCACAGTATGCGGTCAAATCAGTAAGAATAACCAAACAATGCTTCTCCAATTGGTAGGCGTAGTATTCGGCGGTGGTAAGGGCAAGACGAGGAGTAATGATACGTTCAATCCTGTGGAGTATTAGTCTGGTGGTCTACAGTGTCAGAATGATATATAGGACTTACGTAGGATCGTTAGCCAAATTCAAGAAGAGAGTGACACGCTCAAGACTTCCGTTCTCTTCGAAATCCCGGGTGAAGAAACGCGCAGTTTCCAAGTTGACACCCATAGCTGCGAAAACAATGGAGAAGTTCTCCTCATGTCCATCGTGGGTGCCTTTGTTTGTGACACCTTGTTTCTGTACCAAACCAGCTTGTCTACAAATTTGAGCGGCAATTTCGTTATGCGGTAAACCTGAAGCAGAGAAAATAGGGATCTTTTGTCCACGAGCAATGGAGTTCATCGTATCGATGGCAGAGATACCAGTTGAAATCATCTCTTCGGGGTATACCTAATATAAATTAGTCAAGAATGCGAAATCCAACCTGCTTGTCTTACTCTTGAATATGGATTGATAGGACTTCCGTTGATGTCCAAATAATCTTCTGCCAACACCTTTGGTCCCTTATCAATCGCTCTTCCAGATCCATCGAAAATCCGACCCAACATATCCTCGGAAACACCGAGTTTGAGACTTTTTCCTGTGAACTCAACGGTAGACTATCAAGACATTAGCAACAGTCGCAGGTATTGCGTGTAGAGCCTTGCTATACCTTCTTCACATCGATGCCGTGAGTGCCCTCGAAAACCTAGCCGCTGGTTAGTATAAAGTGTTGGTTTACGTCGAATTCTCAATTTCGTACTTGGACAACTGCTCGATCACCTGTAGATTTATAGAATTAGCAAGTAGTTCAGCATGATCAATGGCACAAATACCACACACCTCTAGCTTCCAACACTTGTCCTGACCTCTGTGTACCATCAGGTAGCGTCAAGCTAACGATCTCATTGTATCTTGGGAATTTGACCTGCGATATTATCAGAGAACGCTCAAAGACCCCCTATCCATCTTCTTCCACACTTACATTCTCCAAAATAACCAAGGGACCATTGATACCACCGATAGTGTTATACCTGATTCGAGGCGTAACACTGTACGACGACGACTCTCTTGGATCTCCCATTGTGGCGATCTGGTGTGCGATTTATCTGAGTTGTGAAAAAGAAAATTGGAGAATATGCTTCAGCTCATAAGAAGCTCCAGCGATTGTTATGCTGGTTGGTTTCGTAGATGACGAGCTTGGTTTGTTTGAGAGGTTGGAGAGCTTGAGATGCTTCAGAGTGGAGCTTATTATTAGCTTGTTTGAATCGAGGCAATTGCGATAAGCGACAAGGTTGACCGATATCACGTGATGAATTCGCTCCTGGCGGCAAGTCGAAGTGCCAAGTTCTCTCTTGATATGGTTTAAAGAATCAGTGAAAAAGCATTTCAAAGTACGCAGTAAGACTATGTAGATTCATTTGAGGTCGTTAGATCACTCCGGAAGTCGCATGACAGTAAGCAATGCTATACATACACTATTCCACAATCATGCTCCGTTCTCCCCAATTCCCACCGAACGCCAGTCATCCATCTCAATTTGTCATATACAGTTCTGACCCTTCTGAAGGTATCCATCGCGTTACTTATGGATATTATTTACGGCTTCTTGCACCAATCACTGCCTTTCCAACGCTACTTGCATTCGGCTTCCCAATTTCCCCCGTAATCCATTGTCCAATATCAGCCAATGCATCTAAATCAACACCAGTCTGCATCCCCATACTCTCTAATAAGTAAACCATATCTTCTGTGGCTACATTTCCAGTGGCCCCAGGACTATACGGACACCCACCTAGCCCCCCTACACTACTATCGAAAGTTCTGATACCATGCTCCAAGCTCACCACAGTGTTGATCAGCGCCTGTCCATATGTATCATGAAAGTGCATCGCGATATCCTCATTCAGTATTCCCGCTGATTGCATTGTACGTAAAAGTTTTTGAGTCTTAGGTCCTGTACCCATTCCAGTCGTGTCTCCGAGATCAATCTCATCCGCTCCCATTTCCAATAATTCTGTCGCTATTTCCGCCACTCGGTGGGGATCTACATTGTCGCCTTCGAATGGACAGCCCAGCACAACTGATATGTAGGCGCGAACTCGCATTCCAGCTGCCTTTGCACCTTGTATGACTTCTTCAAATCGTTTTAATGATGTAGCGATGTCACAATTAAGGTTCTTTTGTGAAAATGACTCGGTTGCTGCTGCAAAAACGGCCATCTCAATATATGGCTTGTTGGGAGACGACTTGAGTTTCTCCGGACCATCAGCAAGAGGAACGTCGGCAGTGTTGTATGCATTTCGGTTTTGAGACAATATATTCAGGGCTTTGTCAAGACCCTTCCTATTGGGCGCTAGGAAGGAGTATCTGAGTGGACTGGTCGATTGATTATTTTTTTGCAGAACATGTTCGAGAATCTCACTCGCATCTGCCATCTGCCAACATCCTATAGTCAGTCACTGTTAATGCAGCTTTCAAGACTCCCAACTTACCTGTGGCACCCATTTTGGCGCAACGAAAGAACCAGCTTCGATATCCTGCAAGCCCGTCTTTGCAAGCCTGTCAATCAACCTGATTTTCGTTGCTAAAGGTATAATTGTTTTCTCGTTCTGTAAACCATCTCGGGGTCCAACTTCCACTAATTTCACCCGATTGTCACCATGTTGTTGATTCCCATTTGTTTCGCCTACCAAAGGATCGACTGCTGTTGCGAGATGTCGCAATTGACGAAGCTGTAGACTAGCATTTCGGCATCGAAATATGCGCCGTGATAACATCATGAATAAAGTTGCATTGTTCAATTTACTTATCACTGGTGGTTTTATCTTTGAGGTCGAGCTTGATGATTCATCTGGGGAATTGTGCGGGGAGAGCTCGATATATGGGCCGACGTTTAGCCGACTGCGTTCTGGTTCGGACCAGCCAATAGTGAAGAGACAACTAACATTTCATCCCCCATAATATTCCGCGAATAACCGTCCAGTTCTCCAAGTAGACTCTGGCATTCCTCATGTCTCCTTGCAAATGGGAATAGCCTCTATAATGATGATTGATGTACATAAACGCGAATTGCCCTCGAAAAATGGACATTCGATCCCCCTTCACTGGATCTACTATTAGACGAGTCAACAAGTACTCCATATTTATCGTTAGAAATCACGCATAACACATACAACAGCAAGTGATATCAAAATTAAAAAAGGTATAAAAGTTCTATTTTCCGTTTTCCGTATCAATTAACTATAGTTAAGCGCTTCAAAGTATCTCAAGAAACTCCCCCAAAAGTCCATCCCATCACCCATTACATCATCGCCGCACCATCAATACCAATGACCTTTCCGTTAACCCACTCACCATCTTGACTCGCCAAGAAGCAAACGACTCTGGCAATATCGATGGGGAGACCGACTCTGTGGAGTGGCGACCAGGTAGCGGCATACTCATCGACTTCATCGTCGTTAAGGTTGGCGCCGTTTGGAATGTATTCACGGCAAACCTTGTGGTACATGTCGGTACGGATTCCACCTGGAGCAATGCAGTTGACGGTAATCTTCTTGTCACCAAAGTCTAAAGGATTGTTAGTACGGTGCTTGTTGCGTGGGAGAAGAGACAGGAGATAAACATACCAATAGCCATGCAGCGGACGAAAGTCTCAATAGCACCCTTGGAACCAGAGTAGACAGTGTGTTGAGGAACACCCTTAGCTTGACCAGTGATGGAACCCATCATGATCAAACGACCTCCAACTTCCAAATTTTTGTAAGCCTCTCTGGCAACGAAGAATTGACCTCTGGTGTTGATGTTCATGACACGGTCGTATTCCTCCTCGGTAACATCCTTGATATGTCCGAAGGTAACGACACCAGAGTTGGAGCAAACAATGTCGAGTTTACCCCATTGCTTTTTGGCTTCAGAAAAAAGGTTGATGATATCAGAAACGACGGAAACATTTCCTTGTAGGGCAACTGCCTCGGAACCGGCCTTCTTGATAGTGTTGACGACCTCTTGGGCAGCGGCATCGGAGTTGGCGTAGTTTACAATAACTTTTGCGCCGCGACGACCGAGCTCACAGGCCATTTCGGCACCGATACCACGACCTGGTTTGTAATGTTAGAATGGAAATTGAGAAGGAAGAGTAAGATCACGTACCTGATCCAGTAACCAAAGCAACTTTGCCCTTCAAGCTGGCGCTCTCAAGACCGAGAGGACCTGGGACCTTGGTGTAATCGATCTTCTCCTTATTGCCATTGGTGGCTCCGTTTGATCCGTTTGTAGAAGACATTTTGGGTGATGTTTTGGAAGGTTTGTTTGGTGAGAAAAGTACGTGGATGAAATGGGTATTAAGAGTATTGCAAGATTAAAGCAGAAAACAATGAAGTAAAGATGGTGATAATAAAGATTCTACTTCCTGAGAACTTACAGTCTCTATATATCATTTCTGTGCAGCTAAAAATACCAACAACACAAGTCAAGTGAAGTCAAAGCAGACCTAAGGTAAGCCGTCACCTCAATGCGCAAACACAAGGATTGACACTTTCCATATCTGATCTCGCTCTATTCGAAGTCCGTGAGAAGCGAGCTTCCGAATAAGACTATAATTTCCTGCATATATTAGAAAGAGTCCGTCGAACAGCGATGATCGTGCTGGACTTGCTGATACATATGCGATGCGAAGAATAGCACGGCTTGTTGTGTCAAAGTTTGGATGGTTTTGCGGCTGATGTAGCGGATCCGAGATTTGACGTTGTGCCGCCATGCCGAAATAGTGAAGTAGTTTACGGACTTCCAGCTTCAAATTGATGAATTGATAGATAAATGGTGAGGTGAGATTCCAGTCAATAAGCCATGGCATATTGTTGCTGGGGGAAGTGATAATACTTCGTACAAGATGTACTCAGCTCGGCTTTTCCATCCTGCACATCTGACCTCGGTTACCTTGCAAAAGCCCCTTCATCGACGTGAACGCGATAATTTGGTCATTGGATATCCATAGACTGACCATCTGTAGACTAGAAAAGAGTATACAACTGTCAATGTCGTGTACTGAATAAAAAGAATAAAAACAAAATAAAACTCCATTTTCCATGTACAATAGGGTCAAAGATAGAAGTTAGCGGGGGTCGATCATAGTCCGTGCATGGGTCCATTCCCATGTCTATCATCCAATAATCAAGCTAATCAATGTTTCATGTATCAAGACCTTCTCTCTATGGTTTTTGGGTCAAACGCCCACACCATCCTGTGGGGTTGTCCGATCAATTGATACTCAGATACACACTACTACTACTCGGATTGTTTGTCAAACGCGAAGACCGAAACCGAAAGAGAAAGAGAGGAAATGGAAGAGGTATATTTCATGAGATGGCATTTTCAATGACGTCTGTTGTGATTTGGGAGTATTTTTTTGGCGATGCTATCTTTCGGAATGCTTATTTGTAAGGTGAAATTTGGAATTAGTCCAGCTCCCCCATTCGAGACCGCTATCAAGAGCTGCAATTCCTCAAAACTCAAGTCCACTATCTTCGTTCTTTGGGCAATAGAGGCGGTGGCTCGATACAACACACGAAGGCTCCAATTATCTAACTTAGTATACTAATATGGTATAAGTAGATGCAAGCCAAAGAGCTCGAATCGCGATATTTCGGGCTTCGTGTGCTCGTGTCATCAGCGCCTAAATGCTCCGTAGTCTTGAATGATCCGAGCCCACGTCCACGTCCATTAGCACGGCCCTGCGCTTCGGGAGCTAAGAGCTATACGCACGACGGGATTCGCGCTTTCATCTTCTAGAAGTCTTTTATAGAAGCTCTAGGTAATCAGACGACTTCTAACATTTGTTTGACTTTGTGTTCTCCCGTATTCAAACTTGGCAATGCTGGGCGATGCTGGGCGGTGGAAATTGCCACGTGACGTATGTCTTGGAGCACATCCAAGTGAATCTCCCGAGAAATTGAAGCTGTATTTATGATGTGTAGACGGCGGGTGAATCGTTTGATTTCCGAATTTTGAAGCAGTGCGTTGTTCAAACTTCATACAACTGTTGGCTCTGGATGTAATGTTAGATATGGCTGACGCATGTCGTGGAAGTGTGCTTGAGCCCGACTGATTGGGGATCTCAACTGGTGCCCGTTGCCCCATTTCAATGACTTCGATTTCGATCAAACGAGGTTATATTGGAGGGATAGATCACCCACAACGTCATTCGTTGGTATCACCGTAGACGCGTTAGTGACACCACCGTCGTACGATGATACACATCGCGGCAATTCTGTCAAACAGGGCACGAAAGATCAATCTGACGTAGAGAAACAGAAGCTAATAAATAAATAGTGTATTTTTGGTATCGTAATGTAGAACCAATTGAATATTCTAGTACTGGTAGAAATAAGTATGAAGAATAATCATTCTTTATGCGCTTTTGAAAATCCCCACCCATGGTCCAGTTCCCCCGGAAAGAAATCCTGCGATTGTTCAAGATTCGCTCGGAAAGGGCTTTCTACCCCAGACAACATAACTACAAAGATTAGCATGGCATGATTTATGTGATGATCAGAACTCACAGAGGAATATATGCGTGAATATTCCTGTCCCTCCCAGATTCCTTTGCTTTGAGAAGTAATTCCTTGACCTCTTCCTCATTCATGTTCGATCCCTCTACTACAGTCCGTGTGCTCGAATACAAGAATAGCTTTATGTCCTTTTGCATCATTGCACCGATTTGCTTCTCTTTTGCTCCTATCGCCCAATCATTTATCGGATTGTGGTAGACTGTCTCTGTTACCTCTTCGAACCCAATATCTTCCAACCATTCCATGTATTTTGGAATATTAGTCCAAGGTCTACTGCCAGCCTCGCCCGCGTCAACACATGCTTGGAACCATCTTGCAATTCCACTGCTTTCCAATGAGTTGTCAATGGACCCTAGCGGGAGTTTTGCATCAAGAATCTGGAAATAACCGCCAGGCTCAAGGGCATTGTAAGCCGATCTGAAGACCTCTTTCTGGTCGCTGAAACACATCATCAGATCACGCATGTGGACGAAATCAAATTTGTGTGGAAAGTCCCATGCTTCCTCGGCATCAGCAACGACAAATTTGCAGTTTTCGGGTTTACTGTTAAATAATTAGCCAAAGCTCACTAGCATTGAATAGTGAACTTACCTTTCACGCGTTGAAGGGCTAAGGTCAGTTCCAATAACTTGCGTATTTGGGTACTCAGTAGCTGTTCCGGTTAGCGTTGCATTCCGACAATCAAGCTTGACATTACTTACCAAATTCAACTGCCCATATCCCGTGTCCAGTCCCAACACTAAGCAGAAGTTAGTAACTGTAATTGATAGTTTTAAGATGAAGAACCCTCCAATGATGTATCTGAGTGTAGCAAGACACAACATAAGGCTGAGTGATGGGGATCACGGGACTAAAAAATGATGAGCTTTACTGACTCTAGGACATGCTTCACCTCTTCTGGGTTTAAAGGTGGTAAGTATATTTTTCCATCCATCATAACTTTCAGCAACTGGTGCTGAAGATCTGGCCAAAGTGAGCTTCTGCACAACAAAGCAAACACACATATGATTAGAATCTACTAACCTAATCTATCTTGTTCGAACTAGCAAAGTACATCTTTCAGCCAGGGCATTTCTCGAGTTGGAGCACAACTCTTACCTTATCGATAGGTAATTTATATTCTACGAGGGCTAAGTTAATATCCTGCATCGTGCTATGTGCGGAGGATGAGACAGAGGGCTTACTTGTATCTTTATCTTCGTGAAATGTTCTCGTCGTTTCCATGCCATATTCTTCTTCACTATCGGAGTAATATGTATCGGCAACCTTGAAAGCATCAGTATGTCCTGCATATATCTTATGTAGTTGAAGAAATCCGGAGGCCACGAACTGCGGGATCAACTTCTAGCTCAACGGCCGTCGTTTCCGTAACCACAATATCAAAGCCGAACATGATGGCGAATTTCGTATGTACTTTGTATCAATGACTAAAACGGCGTGCAGAAGTGTGACTTTTTCGAGGGAAGGCTTGATATGTATGAATGATATTGTGGATGCAAGAGATTAAGAAGTTAACGATGTTTATCAAAGGTGGGATTTCAAGCCAAATTTCCAACGATTGGAGCAAGCGATGAAGATCCCCAAAATGAAAATATCGAATTCTAATTTCTCTTACTCTCTTATTACTCCCACTTTGCACACGCAACAAAAATAGAGTTTGAAGCTTTTGTGGATCTGGAACGCTACTATGGTGAGCTACCGATAAAAAATATGTACGAAGTAAGACTGGCTGGAGATTGGCAACGGTACTGACTACTTAGTACTGACTAGTAGTGACTACTGAGTCCTGACCACTGACCACTGTTCGCAATGCAAATAAGATCGAACATCGGTACTGTAAGGTTACTTGTGCTGTTTAGCTGTATTTTCAATCAATATTTGTGAATTGTGAGTCGTGACGACTATGAAGAGACGTAACTTTCCGTATGTAACCCTGGTTCCGGGGATGTATGTCCTTGTACCCCAAGCCATGCCATGGTTCAAATTCGGTACTTAGCGTGACATCTAAAAGTGGAATCTATTATATATGATATATCACATCACCACCACCTAAGAAAGACATGTACGGAGTAGCTAATGCTAGGGCTAGCACGATGGCTAATGTAAGGATATATAGCAGAACTTGATCAGCCATGCTCGCCATGCTGAAAGTGTATATCTATAGTATATATATATATATACATATATACATATATACATATATACATATATACATATATACATAGATACATAGATACATAGATACATGTATAGGTACATCCATACATACATTCATACATCTATATATATATACATACATTCATACATCTATACATCCATACATCCAGAGCAGAATAAAGGAGGCTCTAATAAACCTTGCATCTTGCATCTCGTAGAACACATGCAGCCTCCAACTATCTAACTTTAAACTCGAGTAGAATCACCCTGTCAGATAAGGCTTATTAAAGGCTTAATCGCTAGGACCTTCCTTCTAAGTAGATGAATATGCATCACCAGAGCCACACCCCCCCAAAATTGAAATGCTGTCAATTTCATGTCATTTATGATTCATCTAATCGCATTAATCGCATTCATCGCATTAAAATCGTCTAATCCACTAATATGGTTAACTCAATGAAGGTAAAACTAATCTATTGGATCACTGCACGATGAAATTCTTCCAGAAGGTACCGACGGAGTATACCCATCATAAAAATTGTTAATAAAGAATGAAACCCTGAATGAGGATGAATATGTCGTTTTTACTTCGTCTCCCAACACGAATGATATTCTACACAAAATTCATCATCTCATGTTCGAGTCGGAAACCGTCAGGATTCGAGCTCCGATTGTAAGCAGGACCGTCAGCTTCGATCAATCAATTTTCGGTAAAGAGCCACCATGCTGATTGCTTCCCGTCTTGTATCCTTTGAGTTCATCTCATTCTCCATCAATATGAACAACTTCACCCACAACCGCGTATGTGGACAATACCATCGACTGTTTAATTGAATCTTGGCAACAAGGGAAATGTCAGGATGGATGCTTCCATGTACAGGTCTTTGACGATTGATGAATACCAAATACGAGTCGTACACCTCCTTCCAAAATTTCGCATTGAATCAGATCGTACCTTGAACGTGCATATTGAATGCAAATTGAGATGTGTAAGTTTTACTGACAGGCCTCAGTACGAAGCTTTGTCGTATGAATGGGGTTCACCACGAGATCGCCGGATGATCTTTATTAATGGGCAGAAATGTCTAGTTCGAGCCAATCTTTGGTCCGCCCTCAATCAATTAAGGAACGAATATACAGAACGGATACTTTGGGTAGACGCACTCTGTATCAATCAATATGATACATTTGAGCGAAACCATCAAGTGGGGCAGATGAGCAAGATTTATGAACAAGCGACAAGAGTGATTTGCTGGATAGGCGTTGATGAAGGGGTAGAGGTTCCTTCCGCTCACAATGTCGATACGACGGAATTCGTTCCATCCATTGCGATCAGGACTCTTCAAGCTCTCAGTCGGTCAGGTAGACGATCAGACCAAAGATTACCTACCACAGGACTGCCCTATTCGCTCTTGCCTACAAGCCCAAGTCGCTCCCTGGAATCATTATGTCGATTGTTCTATCGCCCATACTGGAAGCGACTCTGGATCATCCAAGAGTTAACTCTGGCCAAAGAAATAATGGTTCAGTGCGGTGAATATAATTTCGAATGGAAAGATCTCGCTCAATGTTGTGATAATCTAGAACAGATCTCTGAACATTGGTTGACTATTCGAGACAAGAAAGTATACAGATTGGTCTGTAAGATCAAGGATAGTATCCCATGCCGGTTACATCGGCAAAGGAAGGAGAGACAAACGCACGGGGAGCAAGCACATCCACTTCTTGAGCTTCTCTTTACATACAGCGAAGCACGATGCGAAGATATTCGTGATAAAGTTTTCGGACTGCATAGTCTTGCCCATGACTGCTGTAAACGAGAAGCACCGGTAGATTATGGTATCTCAGTTCTCGAGATATGCTCAAGGGTCCTGAATCATCATTTTTCCGAGCATCAGTCACCACTGTTTTACACAGCTAGGCATACGACCGCGGCGCTACATAGGCTTCTAAAGGCGCCAAAACCAGATGAATATTTGCAACGGAAAATGCTAAATTCTACAGCCAAAGCCACACTGAAATTCAACGGCACTCTAGAAGGTACCATCTCATGGCTAAGTCCTGCATCTGACGATCTACCACTCACAGAATGGGTCCTGCCTCATCAAGGCCACGAAACGATTATAGCAGAAGTGGCTCAAATCCACGAAAAAATGAACGCATCAGGATTCACAAAAAATCTGGACACGTACCGGCTCTCCCACATCGGCTATGCCAAATACAGCCGCGCAATTCCAAAGGGGAACTCATATATCGAACTAGGCTCGCCCATCACAAACCACATCTCCAGCCCAAGCGACAAACCATCTTCCAGTTCTTCCACCCTCGGAAACAAACTTTTAGGTTTCGCAAGTAGCAAAATACAACAAGCGATCAAATGGCGCGATCTCGATATCATGTTTCGTAAAGGCCTCGCTTGGACTCCCATTATTGGAGGAACAGATAGTAGAACTCGCGTGCGCATATCTATCTCGAGTGAAAATTTACTGCATTACGTGCCGCATAATGCAACCACGGGTGATCTGATGTGTCAAATTGATGATAGTGATACGATACTCATATTGAGATGGGATGCTAGTGGAAAAGAGGGGTATGGTAGGTATGTGGTTGTGGGAAGGGCAAGCGAGGTACCGCATGCGGGGAGGAGGGAGCAAGAAATCTCGAGGTATGGAGCGAGGGAAAGAGTCAGAGTTTGGTTGGATGCTCCGACATTGCAATTGTTGAGTTGGGAGGAGGGCTAGTTTTTGAGTGATTCGCTTTGGAATTTGGTTCGAGATATTGGATTCCTGCCTGTTAGCGGGCTATGACTATATGTACTCTAATGATTGATGAAATGAGGCTTGGACACAAGGGAGCATGGGAAAAATATCAGTGCACTAATGAAATGGGAAATGGTACGGTGTTTACATTAGGGTGAATGTTTGTAATTTTTAACTTGATAAATTACGCATCATGTTTCGCTTGATAAGGTCAAGAGATACTAATATTCTATAAAAACCAACTCTACGTATAGCACATTCCTCATAGTAATTTACCAATAACATACTAGATACCTACACTACTACCACACTGTACAATGTATCACCAATTAAGTATCCTCAATATCTGAATCCCATCTCGCAATCCAGCCCATCACTCTCAATACATACCTATCCACCACCACCAACCATAACCACAACCACAACAACAGACGACGAAAATAAAGAACAAGATCATTCAAAGATAAAAACATCCACCATCTCCTAACATTTACCCACTAACCATACCGAGCAAGTCGAATCTAGACAAGAGAACCTAGATAAATACCCGCCGTACGAAGTGGAGTATCGGAACAGTCAAACGAGATCGTTAGCGAAGAAGAGAGAATAAATAGGTATGCCCAGACGATTTTTGAGATCTGGACGGAGATAAGAGAGAGGAGGGGTGGGCATTACGGTATGTTTATTCTTGTATTTCTGAATCGATGTTAGAGAGAGTTTGAAAGAATTGGACGTGAGATGTTCCATCTTGCTATGTGAAGAGAAGCGAATGGACAAAAACGAAAAGCAAATCGTCGAAGTAAGCTTCATCTCTCCTTCTCATCATCGTCTCGGAACAAGTAGTTTGATCCTATCGTGAGGCACTCAAGAAGTGGATGAACTCGGTTGAGATTGCCATGTGGAAGGTCCGTACAGGTGTTGCTTTGTAAACCGAGCATGGGTTTGAAAGCATTCGGGATGTGGGAGGTAAGCCGTACAAAGAAAAAGGTTCGAAGAGCGATGAATGGAGATGGTTTGATGGGGAGCTGGTGGAAGTTTTGACGGTTCTGCGGAGGCCTTGTAGGAAGGTTTGAGGAAAGATTAGGAGATATTGGCTGGGGTGAGTTGGGGTGAGTTGCAGATTGCAGGTTGCGAGGGAGAAATTTTGATTGATCTGGCGAGAGTGAACATCGACTTGTTGTTAGCCAATGCACTTGATGGTTGCGATAATAAGAACTCTAGGTGTTGTGAAATCAATGATGGAGATTGGCAGTAGTAAGTATTTTATTCTCGTCGAATAATGAGGGTTGATTATAAGAGCATTAGCTGGTCAATCCCACGATTTATTCATAGCAAAGTTCTGGATACAAGGTTCCTGTAAAATTTCTCATACCAATACCTAGGTAACCTTCACCATGGTACAAAACAAGAGATGAGCTGTCTATTTGGCAATAAATGCAGGCCGCAATTTATGAAAGCTAAATACCATGATGGGCTTCACAATGAGATCACTGCAGAGATTGTTTACCACGGCTGGAGAAAGTGTCAAAGTGATAAAAGTCCATTTAATAAGACTGATATATACTCGCATTTAATTAATATAATTCTATTCCAAGAAAATGCTATCGGTAGGTATATATCAAACATTCTAACCCATTTTGTATACGCTCAACGCCACTAAACGCCATTCAATGTTGCATGCAAGCAATCCACTTGGGTACCATAAACTTTCAATACATCATTAATTTGGCGAATCTACTTCGCCATGAATCTGAGCTCCTTGTGGCTCCTCTACCGGAGAAGTAACGATCCTCATTGCTTCAGCTAAAATGCTGAACCCCTCTTCGATTTCTTGCTCGGTGATATTCAAGCTTGGTACGAATCTCAAAGTGTTGGTTCCAGCAGTGATAATCAATAAACCTCTCTCTCTAGCAGCTGTGACGATAGGTGTAGGGTCTTGGCTAAGTTGTAATCCCAAGTGCAATCCTTTGCCCCTGATTTCTTTGACCAGTTCTGGGTACTTGGATTGTAAGGCTTGGAAATGCTTCTTAAATATTTCCGACTTCTTAAGAACATCTTTTTGCAAAGATGCGTCAGAAAGTCGAGAGACAATGTAATGAGCTATCCTGGATCCTAGTGGATTTCCACCAAATGTGGTTCCGTGATCACCAACCTTGATCTTCTCCGTTACATTCTTATTGACAATTGTTGCTCCAATAGGGAAACCATTTCCGAGTGCCTTGGCAGTAGTAATGATATCTGGATGAGCTGATTTTGGCAATGAAGCATGGGCCCAAAAGGTTCCAGTTCGTGAAAGTCCACATTGAATTTCATCATAGATGAGGACTGCACCAACCTCACGACAACGAGCTGCGAGTGCGGTGAGGAATTCTTCGGTGGCCACGATAACACCACCCTCTCCTTGAATTGGCTCTACTATAACACCACAGGTCTTCTCCGTAACCAAGTCCTTGATAGCATCCACATCATTATATGTTCCATATTTGAATCCAGGTAACATTGGCGAAAATGGCTTCTGATATTTTGGGTTTGGCGTGGCAGACAATGACCCCATGGTTCGACCATGGAAAGAGTTTTGAAATGAAACGACTTCATGTTTGTCTCCTGATGGATCAACGACCTTTCCGGTCTTTCTGGCGAACTTTATGGCAGCTTCATTAGCTTCACTGCCCGAGTTGCAAATGAAGACAGCTTGGGCATCGTGCATTGAATTCGATTCGAGAGTCTTCTCAATGAGGAGTTTGGAGAGAGCCCCGGTCCATGGGTTATGATACAAGTTGGAAGTATGCATAAGAGTTGTTCCCTGGTGTAGTGTATGGTGTCAGTTGAGTCACTTGCAGGAGAGTGAGGGGCCGAATTTACCTGTTCTAACATTATCTTTGCGATTTCTGGATCGCAGTGTCCTAGAGCATTGACTGCTATACCCGCTGTGAAATCCAAGTATTTCCTGTTTTCCACATCCCAAAGATGACATCCGGCTCCCTTCACAAACATTGGTGGTGGGCGGACATAGGTGGCAACCATATATGGAGCTTGTTCTCCGATGAGATGTGCTGTTTGCGAATTTGGTGAAGGATCTGGATGCGATATATTGGGCTCACTCTAGATTTCGAGTTAGTAAATCATGAAACAACTGGCACATCAAGAAATATATCAATAATGTGCTTAGGTTCATCCCTTACATTTGTAGCAGAGGCAGTTGCTTGTGAGGCATTTCTTTTTATGTAGCCATTGGTAACTGGTGATACATTTCTAGCTTTCAAAGCAGCTGTCACTCTTTTCGCAGACAATCGAAGAGCCATCGTGAGTTATACAAAGAGGGAGAAAAGGAGAATCGAGTGTTGAAAATTATGTCTGACTCTCAGCAACAATGATGAGTCGAACTGAAAATATATATACTAGGTATATCGATATCAGAGGACAAAAAAAGATACCAGGGAGTCAACAATCTAAGCGTTATCGGAGCTAATCATGCAATGCAAGGATAAAAAGGTTACTTCGGAGTATAATAAGTCCCCATGGAAATAGAATTTTTACCTAAATTTATTGTCAATTAATATAGAATTCCTGCAACAACCTCATCATTTTAAGGGCGTAAATTCTGTCATAATATATATATATATATATATATATACATTTTATATGTCATTGCTCTCCAGGGCTTTTCCATTTGACAAAACTCTACCGTGATCTTTCTTGACCCTGACATATTTTCTGCCACCGCCTTATCGTGGCTCTGTCTATAATAGGACTAGTGCGTCTAGCCCCACCATTCAACATTAGGTGAGCGCGAGGGCGTCACGGCGTCACGGCGTCACGGAGTGAAGCTTGGAAGCAAAACCACATTCATCCCTCTCCCCTCTACATTTATATATCCCTTCAATAACGTTAATATACATTCATCAAGTATCATTCCACCATGCAGAGAAGAAGTAAGAGATTTGCATTGTTAATATCATCTTGAGAACGTCGATTATGTCTTTTTGATGAGGAAGTTGAGGAAGAGGAGGGTCGAGACATGTCGGGGCTTGCTTGCTGTGCTTCTGAGGAAGAACGCCGATCTATGATTTCCTTGTACGTCTTGGCCAAGTCCTCCATCTTACCCTTGTAGAAGTCGAGATTGTGGGCTCTCAATTGTGGCTGCAAGGTAACTTCCATTAATTCTTCATCGCTGTCCTCGAAATCCGAATCATTGGTAGAGAGGTTTTCGTCTGATGAAGCTGATGAGAACAAGCCGGTATTTGAGGGCAGCTTGTTTGCTGCTTCGAGATTCTCGAGCGGTTTAGGTTTTGATTTTGAGCTACCTCTCTTTGATGATGTTGAGGATGAGGCAGATGGTGGGTTCTTTTTCACAATTTGATAGGTGATGTTTGCGTTGCGGGTTTTGAGCACTCGTGGAGAATCCATCGTAGTATAGTGACTCTCAAGTGATGAGTCTAAAATGGAATTATTGCTATATGCAAATGAATCAAGAATCTCATGATACCATCTTATTATTTCTTTATACACATTTTTACCGCCTCAGGACAAACAGGGTTTACCAACACATGGACTGGACCCGTCGCGACCATAGCGCTGAACAAAAACTTCAGTTTTGTACCTTCTACAGCCCCAGCGTCACCTCGCATGATTTGAGCCTTTTCGTTACTGGCTAGTGGTCGAATGAGATTCAGAAGCCTTCTGTAAGGTCCAGGCTTCTTGCATGCCAGAACAAAGCTTCTAGCGTTAACCGCTTTTTGTATACCTATGTTTCAACAATCCCGCGCGTCAATGGCGGCCGCATTGGCTTCTCCCTTGTCGGTAGCCGCGAGTACCCATTTTTCAGTGCGGCTTTGTAGGGCGTTTCGATATTCGACCCCAGATTGCCAGAATAGCCAACCTTAAATGCTATGTCACATCTTTACATCTCACCTGAACCGTTCAAACGTATGATTAATCGCTCAAATTCCTGAAACAGATTCTTCCAGACGCTCCCATCGACTTCATCATCGCGCATGCCAATATAAGGATGGGCCAATCACTCGATGTTTAAACCTCGCAGAATTGGAAGCGAATTGTTGAACAATAAACAATTCTTATGCCTGCTCTTTCGACGGTCTCAGGAGCTCGATGCGGCAGCCTATCTGAGAATCGAGATCTTGGCCAAATGTAACTTTGGACTAGATAAAAAGCGGCCTGTAGTTTATGTCAGATTGATCAACATAAAAGTGTCATTCATCAGCGGAAAACTATTTATTTGCATAACTCATCGCTAACCGTACCGAAAGGTGTGTTGCATCGAAAGGTATGCTGTTTGGTAACACGAGGGGAACCCGTCTCACTCCATACATCCTCTAACACAAGGCTTACCCCGGATTAACAATTTTACCTCCAGTAATGCATCTTTAGCCAATTGAAATTTATTTCTGAATGTTCGTGCCGAGCCAAATGCCGCAAAAGGTCCATTGTGGCAGCATTTGAGGTCACACTCTATTTTACCCGGTGTAGTCACCACTTGTACATGAAGTGCTCATTCTATGCCCAAAAGAAGAACAAATACCACAATTTGCCCATCATAAAACTATCATGTTTTGTACTTTTATCCGGTCATTCAACGAAAATGCCTGCTTCATCGAACTTCCCAATATCTCCTTCATGTGAAAAGCAGTCTTCGATCGCGGCGAAGGGACTAGACACGGCCGCATTTGAAGTTTCTACATGCGAAATAAATCCATTAATTGAGAAATCTCTCCTTTGGAAGCTTGATCTGCATGTTTTTCTTCCACTTATGATCTTGTTTGTTCTCGCTTCTCTCAACAGGGTCAATATTGGTAACGCAAAGATACAAGGGATGACTGAGGAGTTGAAGATGGTGGGAAATGATTTTAAGGTTGCCCTCATGATTCTCTTCCCGTCGTAAGTTCCTATCTTGGCTCTTACAGATCTGAAACTAAAAAGCCAAATCGAACTCCATACGCTCAAATAAAGATATTCCAGATCGATTCAATAGCCAATAACATCATCATATTACTGAACCACGCGCATTACTACTGCTAACCAAGTTTAAAGCTACATCTTCTTTGAATTTCCCTCCAATCTAATTATTCGTCGCCTCCCACCATCACTCTGGTTGACTATTATAATGACCCTTTGGGGGATCATAACAGTCTGCCAAGGTCTAGTGCGCAGCCACAGTGCATTGGTTGGTTTGTGGTTTCTTCTCGGACTCTTCGAGGCTGGTTTCTCTCCTGGCGCTGTCTATCTGATTTCCATGTACTACAAACGGTATGAATTGCAGTGGCGCTTTAGTCTTTTCTTCGCAGCCTCAATTCTCTCTGGGGCCAGTTTTTTCATTCCGACAATCATCCAGGAAATGGGATATACAGCAATTGGTAGTCAGGTCAGAACTATTCCTATATATTGTGTGGCTGCAATGACGGTATGCTGACTCTTATCTCTTTCTCTATTGATATATTTTGCATGTAAAGTTTACTGAATCCAAGTACAGTGTCTTGTAATAGCATACTTGACCGATCATCTTCAGCATCGCTTTGCCTTTACAATCGCTGGACTCGCAGTTGGTATCATTGGCTATGTGATCCTTCTTTGCCAGTCGCATGTCCCGACTGGTGCTAAATATATGGCTTGCTTCTTCATAACTACGGGCGGATATATGACGCAACCAGTCACTTGGGCATGGGTTGCTAACGTATGCTGTTCCAACTTTTCAAAGCCCCCTCCCTATCAATATTTCCCCTCAGTTATCCCATTCTCATCGCCTCGCACACTAAACAAAAACCTAATAATCCTCAAAACAGAATATGGCAAGGCACTACAAACGTTCCATTTCCACCGCCCTTCAAATAGGCGTGGGAAATATTGGTGGTATTGTCGCATCTAATATCTTCATAACAAATCAAGCGCCGAAATATCCTGTGGGTTATAGGGTTTCTCTCTGAATTTTGATCATGTGTGGAATTATGTGTACGGTTTTCTTCTTCGAATTGAAGAGAGAAAATAGGATTAGAGATAGTGGAGGGAGAGATTATAGGTATAGGGAGGATGAGGAGAGGAAGAGGAAAAATAGAGAAGAGGGAAAGGAGGAGGAAGGAAATTGGGGGGATGATTGGCCGGGATTTAGGTTCGTTTTGTAGGCTGGGTTGGAAGGGTGTTTGGGATGGGATACGCCGAGTTCCCTTTTCGTTTGTAGTTTGGAAATAAATACTTGAAATTTATGTGCACATGCATTGAACTACAAGTCCTACAGAAGTCCGTTCCGAATCTTCGATAGATCATATCGAGAGTGTCTACTAAATATTCTCCATAACTCATTACCCACTTTCTCGTTACATGCTGCTTCTCTTTCGTTTTCTTCCATCCCAATTCCTAAGATGCCTATCTCAAATGTCAACTCCGCCCCCTGCCCTGAGATTTAAGTTGGTGGATCACAGCCCCGTTTGATTTTGTACCCATCATCGCATTTCCAGGAACGTCTTTTGTGGAATATGACTTCTGTTTCTGGTGGAGAAAAGAAAGGGGCGGAGTGAGAGGTCGAGTAGTAAGATGGAGGTGGAGATATGGGGGTTAACACTTGGAGTCAGTCGGTTGGTGATGTATGAAGAAGATACCTAAGATTGTTGGGAAGTGAATTTCTGAATCGTGGGAATGAGAATGGGGAGATGGTGGGGAGAATGGATAGTTGGTGGCTGGAGAGGGGAGTGTGAGGAGAGAGAGGAGAGAGGGGGGGAGAGGGAGGAGGAGAGGGAGGAGGAGAGAGAGGAGAGAGGGGGGAGAGGGAGGAGGAGAGGGAGGAGGAGAGGGAGGAGGAGAGGGAGGAGGAGAGGGAGGAGGAGAGGGAGGAGGAGAGGGAGGAGGAGAGGGAGGAGGAGAGGGAGGAGGAGAGGGAGGAGGAGAGGGAGGAGGAGAGGGAGGGGAGAGAAGTCATTATTGATTTGTTGTTAGAGTTCTTTTTCTAATTTGTATCTCTTTTGACCTGTGATATTTGATTCAAAGGGTGAGAGTAGCTTCATGAGTGATTGGAATGTGAGACTCTGTTTGTGTGGAATCTGTTCACTCTTTCTTCTTGCTGAAAGTGTTCAATCAGCACTGATTTCAAGCTTTTCAATAGACATATCACAATGAACGAAGATCATTCGTACTCATCATAACAGCAAAATCCGCTCAACTTTCATAGGTAGCACCACGATGATTCAACAAAAGCTTGTATTGAGAACTCCAAGATTCCACAGTGAATACGACACAATGAATAGGACACAATGAAGCTGCATTACATATTTTTCTTGTGGATTCTTCAGCCAATTCTTTCTTGACAACATATTCACAAGCAGCATTATTCACTCCTTGTTAGGCCCCAATACCTCCGAGATTACATGAAGTCACAAGATAAGATTCGAACTTGGCTGTGCTGAGAACCGAACCGAATTCGCACAACTGCAGTGATTTCAGGTTTATTTAAATTCAGGAAGAGAACTTGCCTTTGAGATTTTGAATCTGTCAACAACAAATCCTTTTTGAGGTTGCAATAGGAAATTCTTTCCGCACAATTTATTCTGTATCAGCACCTTTAAAGACCATTATCTAAAAGAGAAAGGCTGTTGGCTTGATCAATACATTTCAGCAGGAAGAAGATTTTGAGTAAGTTTCTTTCTTTTCACTCAGGCGAAGTTCTACAGAAATACAAACTCTCGATCTGTGAGCTAGTATTATCAAACTACATTTCAGCATTTTGCTTCCATTCAACAACTGTATCAATACAGCGTTAAAAGATACTCCCTGCATCGATCAAGCTAATACAGAATATAGAAGCTCATTCCTTCACCATTCACACCTCACTAGCCAACCATTCGTCGAAGTGAAGTCCACACACCAAAAACTCATCGAATTATCCGGCCATCATGACGGAAAAATCCAAAGGACAAGGCGAGAAGCCATGGATTCCACCTAATCTGGCGGCAGTACTTCATGGACCAGTGCCGAAATCACAATTAACACCGCTTGATCAAATACATCCGCGGAAGCTTTCAACTCAGCATCTTCAGTCTCGATCTGCCATGAAACCATCCATGGAAGAGATGAAATCTCGATTCAGGCGTTCAAGAAGCCCACCCCGACCTCGCAATGTACTGGAGCCACGGTCTATCAAAGCGACTCGATATCGATCCATGCGTTCAAGGAGCCCAATCCCACCTCCACGGATTGACAAATTCCCAAGGCTTATCCAAGAGATGCAACCTCAATCCAGTTTTCTAAACAGCCCGCTTCAACGTCGAAATGACAAATTCCCAAGGCTCATGGAAGAGATGCAATCTCGATCCAGGAGTTCAAGAAGCCCACTTATACGTCGAAATGGCATGGAGCTCAAGTCTATGGAAGATATGCGACCTCAAACCAAGCGTCGAATTGAAGACTTAATGGAGCCAATGTCTGTCAATAAATTACAGCTTACGCCAAGATCTATTGAAAAGATTCAACCTCAATCCAGCTTTTTGAATAGCTCACTTCGACTTCAAGCTGACATGGAGCTAAATTACATGGAACACAAGCAACCTCAACCCAAGCGTCGACCTCGGGATTTAATGGAGCCAAGGTCTATCGACAAAGTTCAGTTTACGCCAAGATCTATCGAAGAGTTGCAACCTCCAACCAAGCGCTCGATTAGCTCACTTCGGTCTCTGATTTCAATGAAATCAAAATATATTGATAAAATTCCAATCCCGGGCGAGGTATCCAATGTTCTAAAGGTTTCACTCAAGTCATCAAAGACCATTTCAACACCTTCTACTGACAATTATTCCAAAAAGCAAAAATGTGCAAGACAAACATTTCACAAGTTTTCTGATCTTCCATTAGAGCTTCAGATTATGATTTGGCAATGGTATGGAAGGATCCACGCAAACAGTAATTCGAACATCATCAAGATTTTCCGCTGTTTCAGACCTGTGATACAAAATCTCACGGTGAGAGAGAATCCATCAGATCGGATCCCATACTTTGCAATAAGCTACAAGCTTCCTCCCATCTTTTATGTCTGCAAACATACTTTCACAATTGCGAAAGACTTATATGAGAAAGAATTCCAAGTAATTCCAATGATCAAGGATGACAAACAATTGACATACTTTAATGAAGATAGGGATATCATTGCTTTGGAAGATGCTCATGTATTGAGAGATTGGAGGTATAACCGCCAGACTGAAGCTGAATTCACCGGAAGAGCGCAAATGAGCTTATTCCAGCCTGCAGCCGAGAAAATCACAAGAAGAATCAACATGAAACATCTCGTTATTGGTGGAACAAACAGATCAATAACCGAGGCGAGGTATCTGGCAAGGTTTTATGACTGCGAGTCCGTAATGTTGGGGGTACCCTATTTGATTCGCAGCAGATTCTTCTCTACGGAAGAGAGAAGCAAACCCGACCGTGAAGCTATCTCGACTCTTCGTGATCGACTTTCAGGCTTCTGGGAGGAGGAAAGGCGATGGCCTCTTGTTAGGGAAGACTATCGCAGAAAGCCCATCCGTCCAGTGGTAGTTGAGCCAAGTTGGGATCCGACTGGACAAACGATATCCAACCCAATGTTCTTCATCTGTACCGATGGCGAGATATTATCACAACTGGTACGTATTATACTTCACACTATCCTCAGCTGCTGAATTACTGACCAATGTGTAGCACCGTTTGCATCCTGCGATCACAAATTACATGACACTACTCCCAGGAGCGAAGAGTTCTATTACTTTCATGAACGATATGAAGTTCTCACGTAAGCATGCAAGGCTATTCGAATACCCCTGGAAGTTCATTTCAAAAGAGTAGCTAGGAGTTCCTTGAGGGTTCGTTAGCCTAGAGGATAATGTGGAAAAGCAAGTGTGCTTGCAGACTTACCATCAGTCCGCTTCATTTACTGTTTATTCAAGTCCAACATTGCGACAAACTTAGGTCAACCACGAGGAGAACAAAATAATTTGGAGTTGAATGAACGTGGTTCTGGTTACTTGGGATATTCACGGAATTGGAGAGTCTAATGGTCTTTTATTCATGTTCATTCGTTGATTGGAACAGCGGGGGAATTTTTTATCTGGGCAGGTTGAAAGACTACAATACACCCTGTTTTCAATCTGAAAATTTAGCAACTTGTATGTCATCTGTGGCACAGAGACCTTTGTAAATAGCACAATCACCTTAAAATTATCTTTGAAGTTTCCCACTTGATAATGTGACTATGACTTGAGCACAACATCATCTAATCATTACTTTTAATGCCTTAGTTACAAGTAATCTTTTCTGGTAGTCTGAACTACAAAAGGCTCAATAGACTCCATAGAGTGGAATAGATATTCCATGCATTCACTTGAGCAATTAGGCAAGACTTTGCATGACCTCGGGAGGTCTCGGTAGTTGGCACCTCACTCAAATGTAGAAGGACATTTATACAAAAGGAACTGTTCTCTTTTACTGAGCATGTTCACTGAGAAACTGTCTTTTGATAACTCTTGCAGATGCAAAGGCTCTACGTGAGCAGCTATTGAAGGTGGTTCTGTGTGAAATCGGTATAATGTGATGGATGAAATCTTATTCATGCCTTAACCAGAACATTCACTTCTTTGTTACGGCACCAAGGAATAGTACAGCTGGTCATGGTATGGTTGGGAATATTCATTCTTATCAGAAGATAAAACATTATTGGAATCTGGGGTATTCAACTACTGCAGGTGCCCTTAAGCTGCCTCGGCTAATAAACTTTGTTTTCATGTCGACAACTTAAGAACAACAATTTCAATCTTCTTGCTTCTCAACTCGGATTCTCCACAACCCCTTTTTTTGATAATCTCATGCACATCTATTGATTGACTTCTCATACACTGTCCACAACTTTACCCCTTCGACCTGACAAAAGCACCTGACAAAAGCTATTCATCATACCTAGTCACTACCATTTACATTACGAACTTCGAACTTCATCAACTTTTACACCATTACCTCCAACATGGCTATTCTCACCCAGTTTACGGTATTCCCCAAGCTTTCTGATGATTTAAAGGCTATGATCTGGGATTTGGTTTCACAACAACCTAGTCGAATTCGATTTGGGGGCAACCGTCTTCGGGTTCATAAGGCAAAACCTTCCAAGAGTAAGGACAATGAGCTTGTTCCTGACAGAGATAAGATTTTTTCTGGCAAACATCCTGATTATCCCCACCCTTTTAGGGTTTCAGCTGAAGGCAGAGTACCTTCTGTGCTTATAACTTGCCGGCAATCTCGCTATTGGGCAATGAAGCATTATCGTTTGGAGTTCAAGTATCAATTGTATAACAAGGCTCTGTGGTTCAACCCTAAAGTCGATACACTGATTTTCGAAAACTTTAATACATTGCTTACTTTTGTTGAGGGAGGCTGTACCCACCAAAGCCTAGATTCGTCTTTCAAAGACAACACTAAAATACCTGTCGTGGAGAGAGTGGTTTTGCTTGAGCCTTATCTAGCATTGTACTATCATGATGTCGTAAAGACTGCAAAGGATTTCCCTCACTTGAAATCGCTCGTTACGAGAGCCGATGAAATTCTTTTTGAAGCTTTTTTGCCTTCTATTAGAGTCCACATGAACCAGGTATGGCATTTTGATGAGTTGAGAGCAATCAGAGCTTGCAGTCAAATTCCAGAATCAATCAGAGCTTGCAGTCAAATTCCAGAATGGCGAATTTTGACGGCAGATGAGATGATGAATACTGTAAGTTTGACGGAACATCTTCTTTTCTTGTATGGATGACAACTACTAATATTTTCTAGGGCTTAGAAGAGCCATTTGGTCCTTCCAATAAACCACCCAAGCGTCGACGAAGAAATGTCAAGGTAGTTCCAAATCAAATGCCACCAGTTCGTCGATTAGATCGAATCAAGTCTATGAGACAAAATAATATCTCGAAGACTAGATAAATGCAAAGATAATTCTCTCATTCAAGGCCCTACTTTACAAAGGGACAGCGGATTTTGGGTTTCGCGTTTCGTTGTACAATCTACCACTCTACTCGAAGCGTCTCAGAGCGACCTGTTATCTTGAAGGGGTTTTTCTTCATTGACATGCCTGGATCGACTGCTACGTCTGAATGAAAGTCCTCTTTGCTTATCCACCCGATTTATTCTACAATCAAGTATCACGTCTTTGCTTCGCCTTCTTTTCACAACTACATTCACAACATCTCGAAGCATCCCATTGATTTTCCTACTTTCAAATACAAAGAACCTAGCACTTGCGTGGTCTCGAGCCCTTCCAAACCGCTTTCATACGACATTCTTCTCGTACCACTTGTAGCTCTCAAAAGTTTATCATGCTGCAGTTGTGTCTTATACATGGCAACAAATCTCGACGGTTTCTCTGCACCATCGCTTTTCGTCATTACGAATCGAGAATCACTTCTGTCGAAGTATTTCATACATTGACGATTGTCGCCGGTAATGGCAACATGGCAACTTGCACAACATGGATTACTGACTGGTTGGGGATTTCTCTTTTGAGAAAGCAGTAGGATACTCAACCGCTGGGTAATTTCTTGACAGCACGTTTAGTCAGGATGGTTGGTGCTGGATAGAATCCTAGTTATTATCTTATTTGTGGTTGTTTTTTCTCTTAGAATAGGATCCGCTGGGTCCCTGGACTGAGGCACATTTTCTCAATACGATATGTTCTGGGTATAGAGAGTAATATGCAATAATTGCCTTGGTAGTTGAATTAAGCTTTCTCAAGAACTGAATTCAAATTCCATATATTAACTAAGTTTGTCCTTGAATCGTATGTGATTGACGTAAAATACTACGGTCTCAGTTCCGTGTATTCATTACAAATCTTCGACCCCAACTCTTGCAAGTAAATTGTGAGATATGCTCCAGTACCCAGCTATTAGAACAGAGATCCATTCTTCCTCGAGTTGTAAGCATGGAAACAGCGTTTCCCGTCTTTGTTGTGTTCCATCAAAACACCAAAAACTCCAGACCCCTCACAAACACCCATTAATGTTTTCCACTCTGCGAAGCTCATCATGTACATGCTCATACCCGAGCCCATAAAATTCGACGCCTTTTCCGCTGCCACGGGGGTTTTGTAACCACACATTGTTACGAAGTAATCCTGAAGCCATTTCCTGCACTCTTTATTTGTCCATTTTGTTTCTGGGGCATCCTGCAACTTTTGTTGAGGAACTAGTGCATCATGTTAGTAAACTGACGGGGTTCGGAGGTCTCGGGATAATAGTGAAGATGTACCTTTTGATGTAGATTTACCACTTGATGAAGATGCCTCCGATGACTTTATATCCACGTTGGCATTCAAGTTTGAGAAATCGAAGATGGTATTTGCATCACCTCCTGTTGGCGAGTTCGTGGGTACCCTGGGTACCCTGGAGTTATATGGGGGAGGATACGGAATGTCCTCATTTGGGTCTGGGAAAAATGAATATACCCTGATTTTGCGGCGACTACCAGACATTGTGGAGAAATGTTTGTATGGATATTCTTGGAGGTGGTAATTGGATACTTGGTTATATTTCACCGGAAATGAGTAGATAGCAGTCAGAGGAAAGAGGAAAGAGATATTATGGCACACAAGGGGAAAGCGAACTTTTATAGGAAGTGATGTAGATTCTAGTTCGAAACTAATCTGAAGCCAAGGTCATAGATTTATAGTGTCTTCTGAAATAGGATAGTATATAATATGATTGGCGTGTATAGTACACAATGTTCGGGTAATTGTTCTTATCTTCAATGTTTTTGTATGTTTTAGATAGGCACTAGAAATTTCTAACGCTGATTGACATATGTACCTAGTATTATGTATGACGATGTATATGGTCACATATCCTATAATTTGATGAGCTAGGTATGGGGACTAGAAGAATACCATGCCCAAACCTTAAATTAACATTGCTCGGCAAGTCTTTAATTCCAAGTCCATGATGATCTGACATATCCGGGTCATCCGGAGACTCAGATGAATTTCCTTCCTCGTCGAAATGTCTGAGAAGATGTCTCTATTGTAATGCGTTGCATTTTCACCCGTCGTTAGTATTATGATGTTCCACTCAATACACCTGATGGAGCCGAGAAGTTCACGTGATAGCCGACCTTAAGATCGTCCGACCAACCTTTTTGTTAGTCTCTTGTACCAACATGAATACCTCACGAACCAGGACTTGGCATCTCATAGTGATTAAGCTAGAGTTTTCCTTGGATCATTGGTGTGCTAAAATCGTGTGGTAATTTTGGTGTATATGAAGTACCTCTCGAGTTTCTATGGATAATCACCTGGAACCTTAATAAGTAGCCAATGTCACGATAATGAAGACACATAATTGTTAAAAAAAACCTTTTAATGAAAGCTGATTCTATATTACATAATTTCTGAACCGAACAAATGTCAATGACCCACATATGAGAGCCATAGCCCCAACTATCTATTCCTAAACACTACCATCTATTTCCAAGGCTATCTATGGGTAAGGCATTATTCCACCAGCGACTAAGGCAAGTTACGTTGTTCTTTGTCTATGCTGATTCCAAAGATTTCTTGGGAAGTTTCTTGGTGTTGTATGTAGAGCTGACCTCAAATAACGAGTCAAAAAGAGAAAGTGTCGCATTTGCGCTACTCCTAGTCATTGTTAGTAGGTTGTAATATTGGAAGTAGAAGGCTCTTAACTTACATTGATCGCTGCTCACCTCGTTTCACGGCATCTAGAATATCATCGAACTTGACAATACGAACTTCAGGGGATCCTGGAGTGGCAGTACCTTCCCTGATACGGTCAGCTTTGGCGTTGTAGGAGAGCCTCTTCACCTCCTTGTCAGACCAGATCTCCTTGAATGTACCCCACCAAGTTGGCGATCTTTCTGCGATGACTACACGCTTGACACCATCCCAAATAGTCAGTATCTCAGTCAGGACATCTTCCTCGCTCTCGCCACTACCACAACCGGCACTCATAGAAAACACGTTTTCGACCTTTTTGATCTCTTCAGAGATGACATAGTCTTCTTCCGCAAGAGTTTCGAAATGCTCACATGTGCTACTACCAACAAGACTTACATAGTCTTGCTGATAATTGAAGTAGATAGGATTGCGAAGAACATCTTTGAATATAACCGTGTATCTTTTGAGTGCTTCTTTTCTAGAGTCGCGGCAGATGTGCAGAACCACCGGCATGATATAATGACCCCGAAACCCTTCATCTTCTGATCCATCTTCGTCGCAAGGCTTAATACGCACAATCTGTCGATCGTCCGCAGCCGCAGCCCAGATCATAACTTGAAGTTCCGCCGGTAATCTGGGAAAGAGACAAAATGAACGCCGAGCTTTGAAATAAGGATCCAAATTGTGGTCGACACCGATGATGAGAGGATTGGAAGGTTCGAATAGCTGCAATTGGCGTAGACTAGTCTCCATTCGGAGAAGATCGAAGGTTTGTGGATGCATAATTGTAATATTTGGTGAGTTTCTGCGAGAAGTTGTTAGTTCGAATAGAATACGCAGGTGTTTATGGGAAAGTTACGCGTCTTAGTACTTACTTTGATACGGCAGTAGAGATCAACAAAAAGCGTGGTAAACACTAATCTAATTTGCTTCCCACTACTGTAGTGATAGGATAATTTCCCTCTGGAATATGCTTTTCTCTTTTCTCTTGTGTTTTGTTATGAAGTTCAATGATTCTCGAGTAAATCAGAGAGTGGTAGTGTTCTTGTCTGATCTGTAACCGAGGTTTCACCGACTTCTAAACACAAGTGATGGAAGTGAATAGACAAATTGATAAATATAAACATCCAGGTGAAAAAAATGATCAGAAAGCAAGTGCGTCAGAGCAGGGATTGATTAAAAACTTGTTCAAAAGGCTCTCAAAAGTCAAAGAATTTCAGAGCCTTATAGCTTTAACCTTATAGCTTTAACTGACAAACTTGCCTCACCATCGAGCTGGCACATTGACAGTTATTGTCAATTCGAAAACAACAACATACACACAATATACAACCAGCTTCATTGCAAGCCGAATAAGTCATGGCGGTCACTACACTGAAGAGATTCACATGCTTTCCCCAACTACCTCTCGAGCTCCAGATGATCATTTGGTCCTTTTGTCCCTATGTCGACAAGCAGGTCATTAATATCACAGACGAATGTGGTGTAACTCTAGCTAGAGGTTCATATAGAAGAATCTCTAGAAGAGAACATAGATCTAATCAACTTGCCGTGGATTTCCCAGAAGCAAATTTTATCAATGTCCGATACAATGTTCCCTCACCTTTGCAAATCTGCCAAAAGTCCAGAAACGTTGCTCTTCAGCATTACCGACGAGTTGCTACTACATATGGCGATACCAAGTACGGATCACTTTTCTACATTAACCCCCATCAGGATTCCATTTTTTTTGAGGATATAATCACTGTTTTACCATTTTCCGATCTCCCGACGATTGATTTTTGGAGCCTTAACGGAAAGACTCTTTCAACTCCCGACGGTGGAAATCTCTGTACTTCAGTGGCCACTCATTGGGCTAAGACTGAGCCTCCAAGTGTGGATCATCTTATGTATGCATTGTCCAAAGTCCCAGAAGTTGAACATTTATACTTTCTTGATTGCCCTTCTGGACCCTTCCCTGTGTCACGTGTATCGCAATATAACATACAGTGGATGAGCAGGGAGAGAATGGAGGAGCTTGCCGAGGTATACATAAAATTGCTATTGGAGGTTACGAATGGTGGAACGCTTGATTGTTCACCAAACTCAACAGATATCAAGGAACGCAGGGGTATCTTCCGGAGCAGCTGGGTGATGCCGATAATAAGCTGCATTACCACCGAAGAATTTTGTTCTCTCAGTTGAAACGGAGGTTGAATGATTGAAGGTAAGTTGAATTGGTACTCTGAACTTGAATCACATTCCCTCAAGACCAAGCCCGAACTGACTATATCTAGTTGGAAGATCCTTTGGCCAAGACTAAAAATGTGAAGGATCGAGAAGCACGAGCATATTGGTCACCTTGTTGCCAACATGGATTACACAGTTCTACATGGCGTCGGTTATTTTTCAGTGGGCCTCTTTTTCTTTTTCTGTTTTTTTCCCCAAAGAAGGACTTGAATAGGAAGGATTAAAAGGTCTCATTTTCAACCATGGCATGGTGGGCCAAATCTAGGGGATACAACATACACAATGAATGTGGCAGGCAGGTCTCAGCAAGCAAATATTTTGGGAGTACAATTTGGGAAACAGAGTTGGGTATGTGAAGTTGCAGCTCGATACAACTGAATTGCTGAATGGAGTCATAATTTGAGAATACGATAATTACACCTACTTTTATAAATTTGGGAAACTTGAGACAAACATGTTGAGCTTCTGGACCTCTAGACTTCTTTATTGTGACAGAACGTGATGGCTCTATAAGCAACGATCGTTGGAGACAATGATGTCGACAACTGACCAGGAGCCATTGTAGGGACATGAAATGGTAGTACAGTACTGCCAAATGACAAATAAGGATTTAGGCACTTCTACAACAAGTAACAATGGTACCATGACTTCATCCTACAACTCACTTACTCAAAAGACTAGCCATAAAGCTGACTACTGGCATCATCTTCTTCGATGTCATCTCGAAAAATAGCCGAGAAAAGATGTCAGGTTAATTTACCTATATAAGAAGAGATTTTGTCGACATTATGTGCATCAATATAGAAACAAGCAGTATAACTCAGTATGGCATCTCTGTTACATCAAATCAAGATCCGTCAGAGGGATAAGAGAATATACAATTTCATTTTTAAAAAAAAAGAAGAGATAGAAGAGGGAGAGAAGCTACTCTACGTGTTGCGTTCGAAGAACCAGTCCAGGATTCTAGGCCCAGAGGATGCCACTTCCTTCCCGAGCACCAACATCTCATGTCTATCCGGATCCCCTCCTCTGGTCTGCTTCTTCTGTCCTATTTTTTACGAGGAAGAATGCTCTATATTTACGCTTTTCGGAACCATGCCAGCCGAAATACAACTGATGATAGCGGAATTTGCATCAAACAAGCCGACATGTATGAGGCACTGGCATAGAACCCACAAGAAAAAGCTCATTCATTTATCAAAATACCCACAAGTGCAAGGTCGAATTGTATATAGGGAGAAATTTACAGGTTTTGGGGGAGTGAACTACTATGATGAATCTCTAGCCCTTCTTCGGGTATGCCATGATTCTCTAACCATCGCAAAGAAAACGAGATCTCAGCCATATCTTACAAAATATGGAAGTCTAGTGTATGCTGACTTCGCAATCGATACTATATTTGTTCCTGACTTTGGGGCATGATTCAATACCATGGCTCCTTAGTTTCGACTTCGATGCCCGATTCTTGTCGCAGAACAAGGCGCTGGAGGACAATAAAACCTTGGACGCTGAGGACTTGAGGGACTTTAAATTAGCAGACCACGAGGAAAAGTGATATTCAAACCATCAGAAAGCTCAGAGCTCAATGCCCTTTTATGTGCTCCTGCAAAAGACAGTTAAACAGCATCTTGAGAGTAAATTCAGAAATCATCCAGGAAAAAATCGATAGCCAGTACCCCAAAACCCCCAAAGTACGGGTCGGGACAGGATACTATCGACAAGATGCTGTTTAACTGTCTTTTGCAGGAGCACATAAAAGGGCATTGAGCTCTGAGCTTTCTGATGGTTTGAATATACATCTCAAATGATCTAGAGAGCTTACTAGTTCAAGACCATAAAGTAGCATCCACAGGTAGATTTTAGTTGAATCATAAGTATGTGTGATTTGCTCCGTTAGAAGGCGCAACCAGTGAATGATATCAAGAATTTGATTATGGCAAAAATAAATTGGCATCTCAACTACTATATAAAATGGCTTTGCCATCGTGTGACCATTTTCAGAACATGACGGTTCGTGCCGAATTCAAAGGAGGGATGAATGAATGGCTAAGCTGAAAGACCCACACCCTAGTAATACATCCAAAACTACTCCCATTTATCACCAAAGTGTTTTCTATTAATTATCTCATATTCCACGTGTCTGGTCCATTCATAGTATTTGATCATATGGACCGGGACATTTGCGTGCAGGTGCCTCAACCATTTGACTGTTTTTCCATCGTTAAATTTATCTCGAATAACAAGACGTGCATCTCTCTGTAGCCTCTCCACTCTAGTAATAGGCGTCATATTCAGTTGTAAGGCAACCAAATGAGCAAGAATAGCGTTTCCAACATCATTCGACATCCTCGTCAAGTCTCGTGCGACATCTTAAAGGAGAAAATATTGTAAATGGATCGCAATGAGAGATATGCTAAGTTGCTAGCCCAGCTTATAAGCGGAAACCATACTTCGTTTGACCCTTATCATCTCTAGAACTAGTGATGAGCGATCTAGCTGTGATCAACAGCGCTCCGTACATGTCTAATTCCCCTTGAGCTTTACATAGCGGCAACAAGCTTTCAATCGATCGACAAGCAGACTTTGCGAGCTCGCCATGAATCAAAGCAGTGTCTTGTAAACCCGAGTCCATGGAGTTGACATCTTGGTTACCCCATAGTTCATGAAAAATAAACTTAATTTGCTGATTTCCCATGCACATCGCTACTACAATAGTGCCCCGAATGAACGTCATATACTCAACAAGACCGTCCGAGAAAAGCACGGATTGGAACAGTAAGATGAAGCAAGTAGCTAACATTGCGTTTCCTTCGTCGAATGAATTGACGCCCGAAGATATCGCCGCATTGAGACATTACAGGACACAGTCGAAGCTGCAGGGTCAGAAGCAAGGTCAGAAGCCGATAATGCCAGCATGGAACGAAGAAGATAATCATGCTTGTACGATATGAGTGATCTAACCGAAGATTCTGGCCAAAGAAGTTGCTCACGTTTGATGCGACGCTCGGTATCTCATGAGTCCATACGGAGTCATTCCCAATGGGATGATGCGGGTATGCTTCCTGAATGAAGTGATTGAAAAGCCGAAAGTCGACCATGTCAAAGACTGTGCTAATAGTTGAAATGGGACAAGGTATCTGTGAATTGGGCAGCATTCCATGATTTGAAACCTCAAAGCAGGTTGATTGAATCTCCGACCATTCACAACCAAGTCCTCTGTGGTCGCAAGAGTCACAGATTGGGTGGTTCTCTTTGCACGGGAGCTCTTATTAGTAAAGTCAATCATGAACAAACTCCAGAGTAATACTTTGATGCGGGCTTTCTTGCAGTTCAGAAATCCTTTTCTAGATTTCTTGTGCCCTTTCCGGACCTTCCTCTGGCTACTGACGAGAGTGTCAGACAAAGCTCCCAGCGAAGAGTCTCGTAGAATCAAACTTGATTTATTCTTGCAATTATCCATGGTCAATTATTCGGCAGTTTATGCTCACAGATATCTTGATGTTGCACTTATTTGGATTTGCAATGATAAAAGGATAAGTGGACAACGAGGCTCTGAAAACCATTGGAAGTCGTGTAGCCTTGAGTTAGGCTTTTTATAAACATTAAAGGCATTTGCTTCTCCATATCATTCTTGTTGTATACAAATCTCAGCGTTAGTAATAAATTATGCTGTCTAAAATAAGACGTGTCAGCCGGTAAGATGTTGTGGCTGCTTTGGCTTGTTTAGCGAGGGCCACTCCAATAGGGGAAGCACAACAAGGTTATTCCTTGCATCTCATTCGAAGTGACGCTAGTCTTTAAACTCCACAACACCACAACATCAAAGGTCTAGATCCCTCGACGTCAGGCTTGGATGTACAATAGTAAAGGCCGAATAAACTACTTCCAAAGTCGTAATTCCGACGTCCGCAGCTTCGTCCCAAGATTACAAGATTTGATACTGAGAATCGAAAAATCGTGATCACATGACTTGAGAACCGCATGTCAATGTGAACATCACTTCAATTGAACATTTCTTTAATATTTTGATTTCATATAAAAATACACCATAGTTCTCTGCCAGAGAGCTAGCTATATACTACAGGAGATCTATTAGCAAAACTTCTAGTGGACATGATTACGATATTCCCGAGCTCATGTTTTTCTTAATGCATAACTTCGCACATCCACTGTTGTTGAATCACCAGCTGGATAGTGTCCAAACATCAAACATACTGCTAGAAAAGTACTAGAACCTGTGTTGATTGTTTTGTTGCTTTCGCTCGTCTTTTTTCTTTAGAGGTCATAGATATCTTCTCTGATGTTTGCTTCATTGAAGTCTGCGGTCTAGTTGACAATAGCAAACAGATCAGATTGAAATGGCAGATATATACCCCAGTGGCATTTCTTGAATATAGTTTAGTTGTCATCAAATTTCTTTCTAGACTTCAATAGCAACCAAGAAACTACTCACTTTAGAGTAAAGAGATGAAAGAACTTAGAACCTTTCTCAAGGAACGTCTCGTCTCTAAGCAATCATATGGAATTATGACAAGCTATCTTCATCTTGTCTTTTGATTCCGTCTTATATACCTCTCAACTACATTTGAAGTGTCTAAACCATGAAATATATAGATCTTATCCCTACTTCAATACTTTTAAACTTTCATGCCGAGCACTGACAATGACTGTGTCCATGTGTTGTTCCTCAAGTTTTGTTTCTTCCTGTTTGAATGAGCAAGATAAGGTCCGAGCTCTCAGTCATCTGGTTAATCCTTTCACGGCTCAGTCTTTTTGTATCCAACATATTCGAAAGATGAAGGGCTTGCACAATCTGAACCATCAATTATTTTCTCTCCTAGTGGTCTAGCGCAGCATAAACTCACCTTTTCACACACAAGTGTTTCGGCAAGAAAGCTGGAAATCTACTCTTGATATATCACACTTTACAGTATCCTCGAAACTTCGAACTCTTACAGCTCCTTTCGAATATTGTGACCCTTCCTTGTACAGGATACAGCTACCATTCATTTGCTCAGCCACAAGCCCACATAGACAGGCCATCGCCATTTTGTATCAACACGACCAAGCTCCATCGGCTTGAAAAGAATTACTGGCGCGGTAAATGTGAGTTCCAACCTTACGTCTTACACTATTGGCCAGATCTATACTTACCTGTTCCACTGGCAGTATGGACTCACAGGCCCCGCCTTTATCTTCGAAGCAGACTACTCATAAAGAAGGAGGCTCTTTGACAATTCATAATCTCCCGCCGGAGATAAGTCAAGCGATCTGACAGGTATCATTGAGCAACAATCGGGTCATAACAGTACTCTGGGCGTATAAGACGAATCAAGACTTGGGCAAAGAAACCATTGCCAATGACTTTCATGCGACCTACGATAAGATTGAGGCCCTAGAAGTGTCTTCCGAGTTGCGCACCCTTACATTAAAAGATTACAAACTGTGCTTCCGCAAAGACATGCGCCATCCAATTCACTTCAATGGTAACAGGGGTGTTCTCAAATTCACGAGCTTGACACTTGCAGAGATCACCTACTATTCAACTGGCGATGTTTGGAATACCGATAGAGTGCGAGCTGCTAACATGAAGCGCATTGCCGTTAAGATGGCGCCCAACGATTTTAACGTCTTGACGCATCCAAGCGTCATATGCGATGCAGTTTTGCTGTGTTGTGCCACCCTGTTGTTTGCTACCTTGGAAACCATATTCGTACAGCCATCTTTCGTCATGAATCAATATTTCGAGGCAACCTTCCGCGCACGATTTGAGAGAGGAATGCAAGGAATGCAAGGAAAAAAGAAGTATTTTGGTCCTCTTCGGGATGGAGAGCCCTATAGTATTCCTGAGATCGTTTTCGTTTGCTCCAAGTACGATCCAGATTTTCTCAAGGCATTTCAATGTTGAGAGTCTATGGTCAGGATAGCTACTGTGCGAGGAGCAGGGGTAGGACTGTGAAGGGACTCATGAGAAGATATTTTGTGTTTCAGGTAAAAACGGTATGTGAGGAATGGGTTAAGTTTGATGGGCGAAGCTGTACTACTGAAATCTATCATTGTACCAAACATTTATCATATATGTAATTTCATTGTTTTAGAATTGATTCATAGTACCACAGCAATAGAATCTTGTGTCACTTCAATATTACAGCCTCTTGCATTCTTGCCATACCAATTTCTTCAAATTTCTCTATCTGATAATCAAAGTAACTCTGAATCTATTGTTCCTCATTCCAAAACATTCCCGAAAATTCAGAATAACAACAATCCTCTATCATGTCTTCTGCACAACAAACACAATCCGAATCATCAAGTCCCTCCAACACTGGCAGCACTAGAAGCTTCGCAATTCTTCCTCGTGAGCTCGATGACATTATATGGTCTCAAGTTCCAATAAGCTCAGGTCCCCGTTTAATCGAAATTAGTGCCGATCCCACTGCTCAGACCGGCGAGAAACAATTCAAAATAAAAATCGGATTTTGTGGAAACCCCGACCGCCAGAAATTGTGTGTCTGACGACGATGCAGTTCCCTTGGGAGTTGAGGAGAGTATGCCGCAGATATGGCATAATATGAGGACTTTATAAATGTACTGGAAAGATCTAATGTAGCTTAGAATTCTGGGATTTTCTTATAACATCTGTGTCTGATATCATCATGGCGAGGTGGAGGATCAACAGTACATAGCAATTACACAGGCTCCAAGATCATGGTATGATATCATCTTTTTTATTTAAGTGAATTCTTTGCATCAAGTAATAGAACCATTAGGCCCAGTGAAAAACTTGTGAGCCACATGGCGTGATTTGTGACTCCAACCTCATCTCACCTGGCAAATATCATCTTACAGTGAAGCTACGCATAAATAAAAGACCTCAATCTTCTCTTAGACACACTATCCCTAAGACTCTCGAACATCCAACAATATTCTACAAATGGCGACCCCAATCGTAGGTCAGAATGAACGCCTGGATCCCGTCGAAATAAAAGCAGAGCTGGACCCGAAATTCTGGAGCCTCAAGAGCACCGGGACAAACGAAAAATACCCTCCACAGCTCATCGAAACCAAGAAGTAAGATCTCACATTCGAAGTACTTGCGAATAAAAGCCCAGAGAGAGAAGTAATCGGAGGCCCTGGATCGTTAACTTCGAGGTCATATCAATTCAGAAATCACAGTAATTCACAAACCTGGTCAACTTCACTCCTCGCGCTCTACATCCCTCACCAGGTTGTTTCAAACTCGACTATAAGATCAAGAATCCAATCTTATTTCGCCCTTCTAGCGACGTCCTCGTTTTTCAGCAGTTTGCTCACTTGCGGGAGTATCCTGTAGCAACAAAATGGATTGTTACTAACTATACTGCGTCGACCCCGGTGGCAAATGAGACTTTTCCAAGAGTCGAAAGGGTGGTGGTTAACTTTGAAGTGCAGATGCCAATAAGTTGGAGTTTCCACGACATTTTGGTGGAACTTCTTCCAGTAATCAAAGAGGCTGGAACGCTGAAGGGAGTCATATTGTTGGTGGTACGACAGTCTCTTCAAGAACGTGAGGTGGAATTCTTGCGCATTGACGAAGACTTGAAAAAGCTCGTTGACGAAAGCCCTGATGTATATCCACCCCCTATGGGTGTTTATATGCCCAGGGTAACCTGTATGACAATGGAAACTTTCGAATCGACGTTTGGTTGGTATGGTTTGGGTCACACGGACAGATGAATAGTGCTTATACTTCTACTTGAGTCAAGACTTTGAGCACTTTTGAACCCCAGAATGAGCAGTGGCTGCTTCCGGATAATGGCTGTAGAAAAATTACAGCCAGAGGGTGATGGTGATCCACGCTGACAAAATCTCCATGGCTTTGCCCTTTCGAGCTGCAAGATTGTTGTATGTAGTCCGCAGCAGTTGCTATCAATCTTATGGTAAGTTTCATCTCTCCAAATCACCGAACTTTCTCAGGGGTTTATATTGTTTCCAATATCAAAAGGCATTTACGCTTTAGTCCTGGTCATGGATTGTCTAGATTTGCTGACTAAGCCGGAAGAAACCCCTCTCCCCTGCAAGTACCTATTGCTACCTAAGCCGCTATTGTTCAGTCGTGGTCTCAAGCAAGAAATGGTTATTACCATCAAGTGCATCCAGCCCATATCAAGTCAACTTTCAAAATTACACTTTCATCTCTTGGGAGCATTACGTCCAAGGAAATCAATCACAACGAGAAGTACATAAACCGCCAGTCCACCATAACCTTGCAACAACTCCGAGAGCTTGAAAACTTAAGAAATCATGTCTGAATTGGAAGGAAAGTCTACGAGCTTTATGCAAATACCAGAGATGCGACTTGCAATCTGGGAAGCCCTAGTCCCACCGCCTCGACGAATATACATGCAAAAATCCTTCTTGTCTCTTCCGGATAATAGATACTGGGTGGCAAAAGTCAGTTCTGATTCCGGGTCCCTCACCATTCCGAATCCGTCTATTCTAGGAATATGCGCTGAATCCCGAGATTATTTTATTCGCGAAAAAGGATACACTATATTTAGCTGTTCCCTCGCAAAACCAATATACGTGAATTACTCAAGAGATCAGCTTTGGTTCGAGTCTTTTTCCCGTCTTTGGAGTTACGCCAGGAAAGTCTCTTATCTAAATCGCCTGGAAAGACGCAAGGGCCAAATGAGTGAGGAAGTTTTGCAATTATCTAGGTTTAGAAAACTTGGTATGAGCTTGACTGACGAAGACATGCGGCGGTTCTCTGCCCGTATCATTATTCATATAATTAAGAGGCTCCCTGAATTGGAAGAGGTTGTCTTCGAGCTTCCGAAAGACAAATTTGAGGATTACAAGGCTAATATACATGAAAAACTAAGGGGCTATGAAGAAAGGATGCGGACCCACAACATCCTCGATCCGAGAGCCCTTCCTAAACTTATTTACACAATGCAGGAAGTTGTAGCTCCCCCTGAAGATATATGAGCGCGGAGTTCTCGAATTCACATGGAGCATTAGAGACGAGAGAGGAAGATGAGAGGATTCGTAGATGGTGGGAGGCTTCAGAGTGATGGGTGCTCGGAGACATTCAAGGTCTCTTAAAATCATATTTTCAACATGTAATCCATGATTGGATAGTATCATACGAATAAGTAGAAAAACTTGAGACTACCGGAAAATCGAGAGCAATTGATCCAATCCGCATCGGCAACGATCACAGCGAAGCATTTGCATTATTTGCCAGCCTTGGACCCGAATTTCGTATTGCCATATGCGAGCTAGCAGTGGCAGCTGCAACACCTGCTTTGCCGGAATTGATATTTCCATTTCAGAATCAACCAGAACTCCCAGAAGATTGTTTAGAAAGTGCAAAATGGGCCGATTACCAATCGATCACAACTCCAAATCTTTCGATGACTCTCAATACTACACGTTTCTCAAGAATTCCAAAACGTGGCATTGAAAACTTATGGCATATTATATGTTCCAATTATCAGCCCAATGCCATTCCGCCCCTCACTCGACTGTCCCAGTTTCCATGATATGCATCACAGGAAAGGATATACAGATATGGGCACGCCATATAAGTTTTACCGCAATTTTTGGGTCAAATCCATTTTCTATCGCTGCTCATCCTGCCAGGCCAAAATTCCCCTTCCGCTCCAGTACCGTTATTCGGCCAGAGCCCGTGCAAGATTCAACCCGGAAGATATGGAAGCTCATCTTGATTTTCGAAGATCTCGAAAACGTTATCTTCTCTTTTTCTGAACAGTCAATTTTGCGAAAATTCACGGAAGGAACGTGGCCTACTCAAACCCCGAGATTAGAGGAGGTTGCAGAGGGGTCTCAGGGACCATGCGCATTGGGAACAAACATTACCTATTGCTTTATTAGCCTCTCCGGATGAGCACAAATCACTGCCCGATAATTCAAAGCATCTATTACCATCACCGCGAATGCCAAAAATTGAATACATGACTTTGGATGAACTTTCAGCTGCTCATCTGAGGGGACAACCGTATATGTGATTGCTCTGGCAGCGTACCCAATTTGGGCGTGGTATTACTCTCGGCCACTTTGTGAAGAGTTCGAACACCAACACAGAACTCATGGTAATTGAAGCTATTATCAAGAACGCATTCTTCACGCTTGTGTGATATTTCTCTAGGTAGTTTTCGAAGCTGGAGGGTTTTATCGAGTCTATCTGGGCTAGACTTCGATGTTATCTATCGTAGTTCATAATTAGTCACGTGCCAAAAGCTGGTTGAGTGTTAGATAATGCAAATTCATAGGTTTTCGACATAAATAAATGTTTCATGGGCTAAATTGCTTATTAACTGTGATCGAATATCTTTCTCGTGCTAAAGTGGACAAACTCTTTCGATTTGAGTGCTTTTGGGGGTAGCACTGTTCAAGGTCCAACGGCTATTGCATCCTTCCTTGAAAATAGGATTGGCTCCGGAACTCCTGTAAAGGAATGTATGCTGGTACTTGATACCTCAGAAGATAGTTGGAGTCAAGAAATTGGACAAAGAGAAAGAGAAAGGAAAGTACTTGAGGATGTTCTGAGTACCTCTGTGGATTCTCGGTCGAGGTAATGGAAGAGGCAATGCCCGGGTTATACTAGATGACTCGGGGATGTAGAGCACTTCTATGGCTGTTAGTTGAATATCTTTTAAGGTGAAGCTATAGCCATACACATCATGACTCGGATCTATCGTAGCCACTTTTCACCCCCAAATGTTGCTACAATCTAGCTCTAGGTAGTTTTTCATTTTCTTGGGAAGTTGGTGATGCAAGACTTCTCAATGATCCTACATGGCCAAGTAATTTTCATAGTATCAGCAGCCAAGAATAGAATGTTGCTCTTTTCTAAAGAATTTCCTGCGTGATACAACTTTCCGCCGTAGTATTCTATCTCTTTACCAAAGATTAGCCAGAATCTCTGGGGAATTCGCTGCACTGTATCGGTAGAGGAGCTTCTCGTCCATGTTGTACTTCCGTATCATTGAATTGAGTCCGTGGAAACTACAAGAAATTTGCAGTGGATCTTCTGCAGACGACATGAACAGATCCGTATCTAGAACAGTAAATCACTGTGAGGGCGTTATAGAATCTTCATGCTTTATTCATGATGCTGAAGAGACTGTGTGTGTTGATTTGGATATCCTTCATTTTGCCAACATACCATGAGCGACAGATGAAGTATCTTCAACATTCGCAGCAATCTAGTTTCACTCAACGCGGAACTCTCTAGTTGTTGTAACACTCTCCAAGATTTTGAGTTTCAAGGACCGAAAATTGCGACGAATATACGGCGTCGAAATGGTCGTTTCTGTAAACAGTAGGGTTATCAGTCGGCTCCTGTTGAATATCCCCGAGAATCTAGGCTTGAACCGCCGCGGGGAGGCTTGGAGGTAGATATCTGGACAATGCATAGTATACGATTGACAAGCTATAGTGTTATCGGCCACAGAGTCATCGATGCATCTGCGCTAGTGTTCGGAGCTCTGTAGAGAGAATTCTCCGTTCGGTATTCATTTGTCATTCTATGATAGTCTAGACGGGTCGTTTATGAGGAGTCTGCTCAAATACATACTGACGTGATGTTAGTAAGTATTCATTATTCCAAGGACAAAAGAGTGATGGCGATAAAGCTGATAGTTAACTCCTTTCGCGATGGACAGAATCGACGGCAGATTTTGTAACTCGATGTAGAACAATGGAGATGGATTGGTGCGGGCATGAATAGTATACCGGACTCAGGATGCGCGGATCGGGTTCGAATGATTTTGCGAAGACATTCTCGCAGTAAACGTCGATGGAATGATTCCTAGGGCATATTTTCTTAAGAGCCAGTGACAATTTATAGCGACTGATCGTCTGTATAGGAGAAGCCTTGAGTTAGCGCAGTATTTCTCTTGTGAGAAGAGATAGTCGTTTTCATCGATGACTGACAACATTCATGCGGGAGCATCAGGCTGTCCAGAGCCTGCATTCCCTTCGAATTCTTGAGGTTCTTTGCAGAATCTATTTTGTCTGCGATCCTTCTTTCCAGAGCTCTGATTATAATCGACCTTTAGTTCTCCCGAAATATTCTCTCATCTGCATCCGCTGGGCCCCTTGAGATTGACTGCTTCACTTGTAGGACTAGTGATCTTGGCGCAGCTTCTTCATTTTGAATACATAAGGCCGTTGCTCGTCGGTGTCCTTGGCGGGTAGGTAACACTTGCGCTTGATATGATTACCCACGGCTTTAGAGGATGACATTGGTGTGCCCTCTAGCATTAAGAATAGCAACCAAGTGCCCTGCAGGATATTCAAGTATTTCAGGTGTTATAGTTTAGTATAGCACGCGATACACCTAGTTCGCGATTGTAGGCTCCCACCTAGTGTATTCGCAATTCTCCTTCTGTTTGAAACAAGCGTCCAGGTTATATATGTACATCTTTGAAAGTTTCCCGCATCTAGATCTGAGGTTTCTGCGAAGCTGTGGTATCTATACACAACTTTCTAGAATCCGGTAACTTCGATGTGGTGAGGCTTGTATACCCTCTTATGTGTTGTAGCCATGTGAGTCGATATGGTTCGTCACACAATAAATGATACGATAGCCCTTTGCTACTTTTGTTCATGAATCCTGGTGTATTCGCAGTCTTAGTTCCGCTCTTGTTCTCGTGGATATTCCATGGAGACCACAGTGGTTCTGTAAATTGAATTGTTAGTGAGTGTCCGTGAACATTCTACAAGAGCGCTTATCATGCCTTTCAATATTCAGGCCCATAGCTTGCGAGAATGCCCTCAAGCCTTGGAAAGTCAAAAACCAAGTGATTCTTTGGGAATAGAACCTGCTTTATAAGATTCGAGTGCATCTAGGACTCTTCTAGTAAGTTTAATCGACAAAAGATGCTGACAACAAAAGTAATCACGGTGGTATTTTCCAATCAAGTCAATTATATCGTACAAAGAGAAGTATTTTATAATGAGTGCCTTCAAATAGGGATTGTAAATTTAAGTTGTTTCATTATGTAACAACTCTTGACTCTTTAAGTTGATAAGACTGTGATTTGTCTTTTAATCAAATTTCTCGCTTCGAAAAGGGGTAAGAAACATATCCAAACTGAACTACTCCAAACAGCATTAAATCATTAAATCCAAATCAGATATAAAAATTAGATATTCAATCAAGAAATCTAATCTTTTCACTGATAGACGAATGGGTACTAGCGCAATCTGACTTGATTTCGCTCAGCCCTGGCACACTGTCAATACTTTAGTCCAGCAGAACAATTTCTCACGCCGACCGCTTTTCACAACACGCAATAAGCTATCCATTCCAACAAACATCAAATACATGCGAGCAAGTCTTTCTCTGCCTTCCATCTTAGCAACATCTCTCACGTCTCACTGTATCAGATCAACTGTGCCGTCCAGATATATTCTTCAGAGGCCACTAGTTAAGAAGAATAAGCCGTCATGGATACCACCCGTCAAGACTCTGTAGGTTCTATTTCATTATGAATGAAGATTACTCGTATGCGAACAGCGTGCTAACTTTTTAATGTAGGGATCAGATGTCCACCGGGCTGCTGGCACACCCACTATCCAACAAACCAGCCAAGGAACCCAAACAGGCACATTTACAACACAAGTCGCGATTGCAGCACAGTTCGACTCTTTTGTACTTTTCAGAGATTTGCCAGCCGAATTGAAAGCAAAGATCTTGAACATCGCCGCCCGAGAGGTTCCTCGTATCATCGAGATGACACCACAAGGAAACCATCGAGGATACGCACCTGCGCTTCTTGGAGTCAGTCATCTGGCCCGTGAAGAGGCTTTGAAAGTTTACAATGCATTGCGACCAGGATCTCCACAGCCTATCTACTTCAACCCGGACAATGATACCCTTATATTGAATATTGCACTAAGAATGTCAACTATTTCTCGAAGAGCACCACCAATCCCATTGCCACCACCTGGAATGATTCCATTTTCATTAACAGTACCTGTGTCAACACCATTCGTATTGCCACCACCTGGAATGATTCCATTTCCATCAACAGCACCTGCCCTGGGTAGATTTACGTCTATCGTAGTCCTTGACCTTATTAACATGCCCGACTTCCAGGAATGGTTGATTTCCTTGGGAGTTAAAATGTTTGTAGTTAGGTTAGGATTTTAAGCCCGTTTTTGGATAGATATCATGGAGTAGCTCTTACTACATGCTGGAGTTCTGAATAATGAAAAGTTTAGCTCTTTTTCGGGTTCTCTCTTGCTGAATGAAGTATTTGCGAAAGCTTGAATCATACCTGATGGTCTCCTTGGCACACTCTACCTCATTCAACGGTTCACCAGTCGTTTTTCGATCTCAATCACCACGTTACTTTCAACCCTTTCAAACCAAGTGCTACTACCTCGTTAATTTCGTCTCAACCTGGGGAATACGTTCCATCTCCAATCAATCAATCAATCATGGCAGCGCTCTCCTCCTCTCACCAACTTCCAAAATTTCCTTCCAGTCTATGCCCATTTGGATTTTCGGAAGCAGCAGGCACTCACTTTGCGAGTTGAGTGCTGGCTAACAATTTCGCAATCTCGAAACAACGTTACAAGCAGCGGAAGATATTCAGACAGTATTCTCAGAAAGGTTCTTTTGAAGGCAAGCACGGCGTGTGACTCTCAACACCACCAGCTTGGTCATTTACTTGTTTCTTCATGGATTCAGCGTTCTGGGACATAACATCTTTGTCTATTCGACGACAGGTGCCTTATGTTTTACTTTCCTTGCTCATTTTATCAATTCTGGATATTTTTGTTCAGACTTCTCCTTTGTTGTGCGGTTTATGGTGCAGGAGGACGTCTGCCAAATCATCCTGTAACTATCAAATTACATATGACAAGGCATAGCGGTTCAGAATCAATAGGGTTTTAGCGTTTCTTTTTATTATTTGTGTGTACCTCATAGTCTCAAATAAGATAAAATATCTCATGCTTTCAATTGTGCAACGTGAAAAGTGTGGCAGCGATCATGATTACTTGCGGATGTAACGTGAAAAACCAACGCATGAAAGCCTCTACTATGTTAGGACCCTTGAATCGACCAACAACTCTTTGGTTCTGATACCAAAAATCAACCTTTCATGGTCGGCAGCATGATGAAGTATGTGTGTGAAAAGGCTAGAGATCAGGCTGGGAGCTGCATTCGGTGTATTTTGAGGCGAAGCACACGGGCGCTTGCATTGCATCCGTTGCACCAAATATGCACATGTAATAATGTACAAGGCTATGTTTAGGCTTCTCAATGAGGTAATTTAGGTAGCCATGATTAGATGGCATGTGTTATAATTTACTAAATAAATATTGAGCCTGAGAGAACAAATTGCATACAAAATCGTGGATCTTCAAAATCCTTCTCGCTAAGCAGTTACAGTTTAGAGTAAATGAAATTCGTGATTGTCAGAAGCACATGCATGTAGTTCGAATCGACGTCTGGTATCCCTGAGATTTTGAATACCTCTTGACTGTGAAAATATGCCCAATGAACAGACGAAGAGAATAATCTGTTGGAATTTTACCTGAGAGTGATGTATTTCAACCACTCAAAGTTGGGGCTGCCCATTCCCTTGAAGTTTTTTTTTCATATCCATGGATGTCGCGAAATCCGCGGCTCGAAATGATTTGAAGTAGACGTTCTGCAAAGTCTATCTTGTAGCTTCAGAGCTCTCACTACAACTCAGATCGAACTGGTAGTATATGTGTTTCACGTCGGAAAGTTGGCTGATCACCACCGCACAAGCTGCCAACCATATTCATTGCCCAGTCCCTCATGCCATACAAGTAAGCTGTTGGTAAGTTCTGTACGCCGAGACTAAGTCCGAATCCACAGTCCAAAATTGTCGGAATCCATTGAGGGAGAAGAGTTGAAGATATCTGAAGAATCGACGAGAAGAAGTAAAACATGAGTATACAGCATGCCAGATGCCAGAGGGCGCTCCCAAGGGACTGTCAGTAAATGAATCAGCCAACGAGGAAGCTAGACTTACTTGGTAATGTCCAAGATTCCCAGGGGGTTCATTCTAGTACTCAAAATAAGACCGATAGGAAGTAGGAGGAGCCAGAGGAGGAAGACGCTGTCCCCAAGTCAATTCCCTGATACTCTATGAACTCCATAAGACGGGACTTACCAGACAAATACTAGGCTCCATCCTTCGTCCTCTGGTGCCATCATTCCTGACAAAATATTGACTGGGGCGAGGAAGCATTCGAAAAGGATAATAGCGACTAGAACCCTTCTTCTTCCTGGAGAAAGAGAATGGGTTTGATTCGGACTATCGTGAAGGCACTCGATATTGATATCTACTGTATGGCCCTCAAGTATGTTTTCAATTTGAGGCAAAGATGTTTCGGATATTGTAGCCATCTTTGAAGCGCAACCGGATAGGAGCAAAATTGCATAGGTGAGATGCCCTCGGGAATGCCAATAATTGCAAATTATCCGTCTAAATGATGTATAATATGGGTTTTATAATTTGTGTTTCCTAAAAAGCAAATATATGAATAGAAAGGTGGGAAGTTCAAGGTATATGACAGGTCAACTACCTAGTGATATATATAGATATTAGTATGTGTAGATTATAGCGCCAAGATTTGAGTGAAATTTGAAACCTTGAGTGCATAATTCTAGGTGGCGGTTTAGTTCACAAGGGGCCACTGATCACATCCATTGGGCAAAAGAATGCCTTATTGCTGAACTCCTCCCCACAATGATGCTGAATGACCAGAGCTTAAATCAATGCGTCATGACTGCTCCTTGTCCCACTGCAGTATTGTGAGAGATTAAACACAAGGCTTTCTTGGATACCATCAGGCGCCAGACCTTAAGTCGTGAAGCATCTCCCCTTGGGATATTCCTATCCGAGGCTCAGTGGTAGGTAAGGCTTCTGTCGGGTGTCACTACATAATTCATGTTGTGTAAGTTCATGTTTGTTCGAACACAGCGCCTTCGCAGGGAGCACCGTTTCAATGCGTATACGAAAAGTTTTGATCCCGCAAGTTGTGCAGCCTTCTCGCTCCCTTCATATATCAGCAGTACACCCCAGAGTAGAGAATGGTTCAAGCAATCATCGGGAACACAAAAACCAACTTCGATTTGCAAGCGATATCATCGAAATCGAAACGAGCAATATTTCGTAAGTTCCGATAATCATTGTTGATGCTGAGTAATGTTGTTGACTTTGCAGTAGTAGCATACTCAGAACCTTGCCCATGGGAAAACCAGAATATATTCTGAAGATGGAGAATGAGAAGCCCATCCACCAATGCGGTGACTTCCATTTGTGTCAATTTTTACCCCCAGATGCATCTCTCTTCATCGGGAAATGGGCTTTGAGATCCGAGTTTCTATCAACTTATATCAATCCAAACATTCATAAAATGGAACCCCGGATTCAAGATTCCCATACTTCAATTTTGACCATTATGTCCCGCCGGCCATCATGCCAATCTCTCTTTCTCTTGACTTTCGCACTCCTAAATATCAGCTCTTCGCTTCTCATGAGCGCAGCCTTCATCTGCCTGAATTATAGCAGAAATCTAGAGACACCCAGCTCCACTATGTCCACAGTAAGTCTTTCCCAAACCATCATCATAGAGTGACTCTAACAATTGGAGATCACCACTTCCATTCTGAACTCCTTAGATCTTCAATTCACGTCTTCACATGATGTCATTATATTCTGCAGCTTCATCCTCGCAACAGGTGTTTTCACTCTCACAATATTTTTATGGATGTCACATGGGCCCGACTCTTCATGTCCGTCGTGGCTTCTGCTAATTCAAGCGTATGGATATTGGATAGGTTTTAATCCTGTGGAGTTGGTGCTATGTATCTTCCCCTTAAGTGTTGGCGTTTGGATGATGCTCAATTGGGCAGTGGACTTTCTCCAGAACCGAAGAAACGGACAATATCTTCAACAGGTAGAGGTTAACGATAATGCGGTGTCTTTGGTTTGAGGCGTTGTGGGCTTGAGTTGTTTTTGGAAACAAGGGCAAGCGTTCGGGTTTGTTTTTGTCGCTGTGAGAGGTTATGCTCGTGAAGAGGTCCGGAAAACGCTGGCGAGACCAAATCCCGTGTTTGACAAGCCTTCATGAATAAATGTTGCGTTGAAAGGCAATTAAGAAACTGTTTCGGAAAACTATGCCATTTTGAACTTTGTGTGTGGAATTTTTATTTGGGTGTATCCTTCCGATTTCCCTGATACGTTTCCTCTGACATCAAAAGTTTGAACATGTGAATGAAAATTAGTCATTGGGTCCCCAAGTAAAATTTGAACCTAAGAAGTCTTCACATCTCCCAATGCAAAATCATTTTCCATAAAGTGACTGATATGATTTACGCGGTCGACTTTCGTAAAATGGCCTCAAGACCGTCCCACCTACCAGCTCTCATAGGATCAAGCTTTCTCAATTCCGAAAGCCAGGCTTTACAATCTTGTAATTCATCATGTTCAGGCAGGCGCATTTCCATTTCACATACAACAAGTGTGTACTCAAACAAAGCATCAAAAACCCACTTACAGTCCTCGCCTCCATCAAGAAAATCCCTCAGATTGATAAGTTGCTGCTTGATATATTGAATACGATCTTCTCGACAAAAGTTTGGAGTTATGGTTGCATGACCAACAGACTCAGTGAGAGTTGACATGAGAAATTGATGGTAGAACCATACAGACTGATCATACGGATACGCATCATTCCACATAGCTTTAGTGATAAGATCAAACTCTGAAGAATGTTAGCATAACTTGTAACGCAACATACTGGACTCAAGTGTACCATCATCTAAAAATTGCCGCCTCTCAGTCGCCGTCGCTTGCCTCTCGTCGAGCAGTCTTGGTATTAGTTTACTTCGGTTGTGCCAAGCTGAGAAGTTCTTCAACTCTGCATTGATCATTCTGGTAGTGTATGCAAATTCCGATTCGACCATGCTTGAGCCATTCAATTTGGGATCCTCTAATTGTGAAACAACAGTACGTCGATATCCCCAGCCATGGAAATTTCGATTATCTCTTGTCAACATCTTTCCCACTAAAACAAGTTCGCGCTGCCACAATCCTCTCGCAACATCGGCAGCCAATCTGTCATTTGCTTCCTTTAATAACCACAATCGATAGTTCCATATCCAATAACATTTTGGCCAGCCCAACATCAATGGAAATATAAAGTCTAAGTCTGCCTGTATCAAATCAAGAATCGTAGAATTCTTCCCAGGATTCAGGTGGTGCGGGTCTGCCCGGGTCTTGGTCAAGTCCTCGGAAGACGCAGAGGTAGAGGAGGATGAGATTACGCCAGACGTCGAGTTCTCGGACAGCCCAGAAGAAGGCAATTGGGTATCCAATTCCGATGATGACTCCGATGGTTTCGAGAATAATCCATGAATTAGCAAACGCCTGCGGATGTTCCATATCGTATAGTATTCGGGATTCTTTGATAGTAGTTTGGAAGTTAGGCCAAGTACCTCGCGAGTATATTGGCGCTCTGCAACCTTTCTAAACATTAGAAATACCATCAGTCAACTGAGTATTGACATACCTTGAGCTGAATCAGTTCTACCAAAGCTTTGTATTCTTCAATATCCTTTTGCTCCTTTAGCTGCGCTGTGATTGATTTTTGTTCAGTCGTCGCAATTCGTGGCATTCCATGCTATAAATTAAATCAGTCTCAAGCTATCACGAAGTCTTAAGTGACATACGCTTGCCATCTTGAGAACTTCTCTTTCTATTCTTAGAGGCGACAAACTGGCTGAATGATAGTTGGCGGGGTGGCTGGCAGTTCAGCCTTGTGAGATACCCAGTAGATACCTAGGTAGCTCTTGGAAAGTGCGACTCATGAAGTTGGAAAGTGGGGCCGGAGCTTTGTCATGTAAGCTCCGATCGACTACTCGTACATATGTGTATGTCGGCACAATATCGGCTCAAGATCGGTTCACGTTGTTAGTACTTGCTTCCGATAACATCCATCAATGTCTCTCGTCCCATGTCTTGTTTTTATGTTCTCCTAGCTAATTCTCCTCTCTTCATATGTCCAACAACGGGACCGAAGGATTATCACCATTCTTACAGTATTACTAACTTCAGCAGTGCAGCAGTACATTATCGGTAATGCCTGGTTTGAATGTTTCTGAGGGTCATTTTATTTGTGCTATTGTCTCACCATAGGCTTCGCCGGTGCCCTTATCCGGTCGACATTCTTTAGCCATCGTCAGGAAGAAGTCATAGGATAGCTTCAAGGGAATTCCCCGCTGGAAACTTACGGACCTACCTATTACTCTCTCTTCGTTCAGGAAATCAGCGTGAGGTTCAATATTTCTATTTACTTTCCATTGTTCCTTTTCACGAGAGAGCGTCGATAAGCCGCTGTTCCTTTGCATCTTATCGTTGTCCTCCTCGATTGTCAATCTTCATAGCATTGCTATGTCTTCCTTTTATAATGATGGGTGGATCAATAGCTCTCCAAAGATCCTCTGTTCTCCGGACGACTCAGGTTATGACAGTTCATCTCCCAGGCGAAGGTTAAGTATATTGAGTGGTGAGCGCCGTGTCTACCTTTTGATGCATGTCATTGTCTTACAGATTTGCAGACACTCCTTCGACTCATGACTCTCTCCTGCCACAGTTCCGAGATGAAAATGGGAAAGAGTGGAAAACGAGTCTTTCCATGCGAATCAAAAGTGTGATCAACGGAGTTCCTTTTGACCAAAATCTGTCAAATATTGCCCCAAATAGTCTTCGGTTTGATGGATCATCAGATAGCCCCAAAACTCCAGTTATTTCATCCTCTTCGACGGTACCTCGCCCCAATACCAAGTCAAGACCAACTCTTTCCAACGCGCTCCGGGCTCGAACGTCAGTTGACTCGACCCCAACTAGAAAGTCCGCTAGCTCCTTGCATTCTCCGGATCGATTTCTTCCTGTTCTAAAAAGATCTGATTCCGCGACACAAAGCTTTCGTGCTAATAAAGATCCTGGAAGTCTTTCGCCTTATGAAAGATTAATGAGACATAGCAGTGCAAGCCTTGATGCTTTCAACCCACGCCGACGTGCTACATCACCAATTCCCCTTGCTTCTCGACCCGATTCCAGAAGAATTGTTTCTGCAAATCGCGGCAGAGGTATGAAACAGATCATGATTAACTGATTTCCATTCTGATTAATTCATAGGTGCCACTGCCCTTATTTTTCAGAGAAGTGCTCCAACAACACCCTTTGGGGAGAGGCAGGTGAGTGCAAGTTCGATGTCCATATTTCCAATGGTTCTTTCCGCCTATTAGCAAATAGCTGTGCAAGATGGAAATTTAAGAAACGTTCATCATTTCTCTGCCGTACTGATTACCGCAGGTCAGTGTAGGAACCGTATGGGCCGTCGGAGGAGTGGCTCCTGTGAGCGCTGGCATCTCAGATGGACGTGGCGGTATGCTCGGCAGTGGAACTAACGCACCATTATATACAACATCCTTCTCCGCTTCACGTCCAAAAGCACAAGAAGATTTTGAAAAACATGAAGACAGGCTGGCACAAGCATTAGATATTGACCGTACAAAGCGCGTTTTTGAATTTCGAGACCCATTAGCCACACCACCCACCACTCCACTCGATTCTAGGTCCAAGAGGCATATATTCAATACTAAAACTACATGGAATGGAACAGAGTGGGTGCTTGGTGGACCGGAACAAAGTCCGTAATTTTGTTTCATGCTTTCCATATGTATGGATTGGGATTCTGATGACCACATAGAGCAACAATTGCCACAAGAACCTCGCACGCTTCCCGTTGCTCCTTTCAAATAAGTTTTGCATTCGCAGCTATATGGTCTTTACTAATCTTCAGCACAGTTCTGGACGCACCAAATTTACGAGATGACTTCTATTGCTCGGTTCTCGCATACTCTGGAACAAGTCATACATTGGCCGTTGGTCTGGGCTCATTGCTTTATGCATGGTCCGAAATGGCAGGAGTTCATTTACTTCACGGTGGTACTTCAAATGCATCTTGGTTGACATCGCTGGCATTCTCATCCACGCAAGGAGCCAAATCAATACTCGCCTTTGGCAGGTCTGATGGATCACTGAGTTTGTTATCGCTCTATGATAGTTTATTGCCTAGGTTCGAGGTCCAACAGCCTTGTCCTATAGCTTGCGTCACTTGGAGACCCTCGATAACAATGCGACCTTCCCGGAATCCACTGGCTTCGGGTATTATGGTGAAGACAGAAGATCTGATTGTCGGAGATGAACAAGGAAATATATACTACTATGCTGTTGAATGGCCTGATGCATGGGAAATAACTCGCGATGGTTGGTCTGGCTCTATGACACTTATTGCAAAGATCTCCATTCACACCCAACAGATATGTGGTCTCTCATTTTCCACAGATGGCTCGTCATTCGCAACTGGAGGTAATGATAACCTTTGCTGTCTCTTCCGCACACACGAAGTCACTCGGCCTTCCCGTGGTCAACTCGGTACCGCAGAAGAAGTATTCCTTGCCACGGCAGGTATGCGTCGCATACACAGTGTTGCGGGTCAAAGTCGTGTTAAAGAAATCACTTCAGGGGCAGAGAAACATCGTTGGGTTCATGGAGCCGCTGTCAAGGCAATTGCGTTTTGCCCCTGGAGAGATGGCCTCATCGCAACTGGCGGTGGAAGCAACGATAAATGCATCCATTTCTTTCACACCTCTTCCGGAGCCTGCCTAGCTACCATTAGTGTAGCAGCCCAGGTTACTTCTCTTATCTGGTCCACCACTCGTCGCGAGATCGCAGCCACATTCGGGTATGCGCAACCTGAACATCCATATCGAATCGCCGTTTTTAGCTGGCCAGACTGTAAGCAAGTAGCTGCTATTCCATGGGAAGGCGAGCATCGAGCACTATTTGCGATTCCATATCCAGGTGGCCCAAATGAAAGCCATAGTAGTAGGGAGGGGGGAAGAGCCTTGACAAGAACGGCCCAAGAAGGTTGCTTGGTCGTGGCTAGTAGTGATGAGAGTGTTAAGTTTCATGAGGTGTGGACGAGTAGTATGAAGGCTACAAGTGGAGGTGAGGGCTTACTAGGTGGAAGTGATATTCTGGAGGGTTTGGAGGGGATTGACAAGGAGGGCGCTGTCATCAGATAAACTTGTAACATGGCATGAAGATGGAGTATGGCGGAGCGAAGACGACTGTTTAAGCAATGTATACGGAGATGACGTACATTATAGGCTGTACACCTGTGCGAAACAAATTGAAATAAGACAAGGAGAGAAGTGGAGAGGGGAGGGGGGGAGTTGCTAGATGAAATGAACGATAAATCAGAGAGATCAAGGGATGGAGAAATGAAAACACGATACCACACCTGCTTTTCTTTTGGAAGTTGCAGACACGAGTACATACAAAATTTGCTTATTCTTCTGAATCGAAACAAATAAATATCCATTACCTGAAGCTGTACATTGAAACTCATAGCTTTAAATTCTCGATTATGTGAACTTGGGTGTGTGAAGTTTGAGTGAGTCCCGAGAGATATGAAAGAAAACGAGAGTAAGAAAAACATGGGACAGGTCACCGGGTGAATGTATTTGTTAATACATGGCAACCTAATGTAATGATGGGGACAGCTCACTGGGAGTAGCTACTGAGGTGGATGATGGGAATGATTATAATAAGATAATAGTAAGGAGGGAAGATTTCAATTTTCAATGAGGACCTTGTAGGTGTTATTGTTTACTTATTAGCTAGGTAGGTAGCTTGATAAGTAGGTAGGTAGATACTTATAGAAGATTTTTAGAGTAATCTATATCATATCCACCTACACTTAATACTACATACTAAACTTCTAGACATCAAGTTAGAAATTATAAATCTGTCGAATTTGTTGCATTTGTCGCATTTGTGGAATATTTAAAAGCTTAGAAGGAGGAGTAGGGTGAGAGAGGGATGTTAGATGTTAGATAGTAGGTAGGTAGTATAAAAGAGTAGAAAGTGATAGGGTTATAGAGTCGTTCTTCATATATACCATAGGAAAGTTATTATAGTATATTGTTTTAAATAAAGGAGAGAAAGGGGAGGCTTTATATAGTGTTTTATTAGATATACTAGAAGTTGAATGGGTGGGAATTGACTAATGTTTTTAAACTATAAAAGAAAGGGTTATAAATACTAGCTATAAGAATGAGCCATGTAATTAATACGAAGTTTTGCTCACAGTAGTAGGTAGTAAATAGTAGGTAGTAGATAGTAGATAGTAGGTAGTAGATAATAGATAGTAGATAGTAGATAGTAAATAATAGATAATAAATAGTAGATAGTAGATAATAGATAGTAGATAATAGATAGTAGATAGTAGATAGTAAATAGTAGATAGTAGATAATAAATAATAGATAATAAATAATAAATAGTAAATAATAGATAATAAAGTAGTGATTTAATACAAAGTTAAGAATGAGAATGAGAATAAGAATGAGAATGAGAAGGAGAAGAAGAATAGAAGAAGTATTATACTAGTTTTATTCATTTATTTATATACTCAATAACCCATATACTCAACAACCCATATACTTATAAAAGAAAGAAAAAAAGAATATACGAGATATCTATCTATACCTTAATAAATATATAAATACTAAATACTAAATATTAGATATTATATACTTATCTTTTTACTCTAACTACTGATAGGTATAAATGGAAATTAAAGAAGAAGAAGAAGAGAGGGAGAGAGGGAGAGAGGGAGAGATGAAGAGAGGGAGAGATGGAGAGAGGGAGAGATGGAGAGAGGGAGAGATGGAGAGAGGGAGAGAGGGAGAGATAAAGAGAGGGAGAGATAGAGAGAGGGAAAACAAATTAAACAGAAGAAATGAAAAGCAAAGAGTAAAAACAGAATCGGGATTCACCGGGAGCTTGAGGGAGGAGAGATATATTCAATCATGTGACTGATCGCACATGATAGATACATGCATTAGCGCTAGTGTCTTGGCGGGGTTGCGGCGCACGGTGTACTTGGGCGGGGGTGGGGTTTCTTCACAGTTTACTCATACTCGTAGTCGTATTACTTATTACTTTATACAGCAGGTTCTTTTTTCACTTTCGGTGTCACACTACCACACGGCTATACATTTATTATACAACACTCGTCATGAATTTTTAACATGTTTTTCAATTTTGTATTTATCCATCTACGCAGATATGTATCTCAACGCTTCGATCAATCGATCAGGAAAAATCCGCCAGATCGACATCTGCCTCTTGGGCTTACTTGCTGTACTAGCTTCCACCATGTTCACTCCTCCACTTCTCCACCCAACTGCTGTACCAACGTACTATCTCTCCGTATTTTGCAGCAAGCTGCACTATCCACTGCTCAATCCCCAATCCCAGCATGCAAAGTGCTTAGCAAGCCGGTAAACATTGCTTCTTCTTCAAGTTGCCTTGGCAAGTATGATGATCCGAATGCTGAACTCCAAACACCTTGCTCACGTGGAAATACAACGATGGATGGTATTTCTTGAAGGAAAAGGTAAAAAAAAAAGGAACATTCGAAGATAGGCAGAAAAAAGGGGGGGTGCATCCTCCTCGCAAAAATTCATGTGCTAAGAGAGTTCTCGAATTCTTCTTGTGTTCTGGCCCGCCAGACTGGCAAGAAGGATCTTGGATTTGAGGTGCTTGTAGACTATTGTCTCGAGCATCTCTTGAGGGGTCTTGGAGAAAGATCCTCCAATGGTGGTTTGGTCATTGTTTTTGCCCCTCGGCATGCGGCATATCTGTAGAGATGCTATCCTATGTGTCATGTTTCGGATACGTAAAGTGGAGATGGTCATTGATAAAAATTCCAGGTATTTTTGACACTAGATGGAATCGCGAGGAATGCATGCTCACTATCAATCTGAAAGAAAGTTAAGATGTAACTGCTGTAATCCTCCCAGAACCGTTTCTGTTTTCTGAAATTTTTGCAGACAATTGCCATTCTGGGCGAGACTGATCATCTTGCTGAACTTTTCCTGCGGGTATGGAGAATATTTGAACATTAGACAAAGCACATTTTAGGTACGTTAATGCCAATAGCATGACCTCTCAAGCATTAGCTGCTTACAGGAGCAGATGCAGACGAACCTGCATCTGCAACTACACCTGCGCCAACCTCTGGAGAACCAGTGTGGAGAGTCTGGGCTTGAGCTTGTGTTTCAATTGCAGCCGTAGGGACTTCCACGACCGGAACGACTTGTGCAGTGGTTTCCTGGCCCTTTGGTTCGGCTGCAGTCGGAACGTTTCCGTCCTGCTTTTTACTTCCTGGGACCAGTGTGTGACTGGGTTGGACTGATTGAATTTCCGGCTGAGAGATAGCTTGATTTGGGGTCTGAGTCGATTCAATATCCTTGACAACTTCTTTTTCGCGACTTGGATCTTCTGTGGGTTCTAGGGCGAGGTTTTCTATTTCGGGTGTTTCCTTGGGCATTGAGGTTTGAGAAGCGGGAGCTGTTTCTTCAACTACCATCGGTTCTGGCTTTGAGGCTGAGACTGGCAAGTTATCTTCTTTCTCTAGTGGCGTAACGGGGTTGACAGCTGGAACCTGAACACGGCCCCATTCCAGAGTTGGATTGGCATTGTATCTATTGTCGGAGATGGGTGCGGAATCCGAAGAATCTTGCGCATTGTCTCCATTTGCTGAGGCTTTTGCTTTAGTAAAATCCTGCTGTCATCAAGTTAGTGATGAATTCGTATCTAAATTTCAATGTTCAAAGGAGCACTGCTTACTCCGCGGGCTAGTGAAGGATATGCAGCGCCTGGTGAACTTTCAGCCCCTCTCGTATTTACCGATGATTGGGGGGCCGAATCATTTCCGATGTTGAGGCGCTTTGGGGAACCTCGAGAATTTCCCTTCCACCAACTCCCCATGCCGACACCTCTAATCTCTCCATCACTCAAAACATGTTGTGCATCTCCATCACCTCTCATGTTGCTTTCTTCCATTTCCATGTCCTCTCCATTTCCATGGTCCACAGTTCGCTTCCCATTGCCGTTCATTTGTGTTTCCAGCCACAACTCGCGGTCTCGATCAACTTCCTGGTATTCTCTATCCATGTGATGTTTCATGGCAACATTTCCGCGCTCCATCCCATTAACTCCTTCAACCCACCTAATGTTCATGATCAAGTAACTCAATCCGTCGTGAGCGCGGGTATTCTTGCCTCCCCATTCACGACTCTTGATGCCATATCGGATCGTGCTAAAGTACTTATCAAGACAACCCAGAACAAGCACTGTAACATGAAGATCGCGATTGTTACGAACTGGCATAGGACCTCTGGGAGGAGGGCGGTCAAAAAACTCATCCGGTCCATCAGCCATCGTATCCAGTTCTGGCTCTACAGATATTCCCTCATCTGCTTGATAAAGATCCAAAAGTTTGACATCGACATCTTCGCTCCATTTTCCGCAGATCCAACCTTGATGAATCAATGCCGCAATGATGTCCGAGTCATCCGAGTAGACATCGGTACCCCATAGATTCTTCCGAGCCGTGATCTGTGCTCTGCTTGGCGGCTGAAGATGAACACGGGAAATCTTCACTGTAAACGTGCAATTGATCAGGTTTTCGAAATTCGCGCTGCTCCTATTCGTGCCAGCAAACGCGCGATTGTATGGCACTTCGCCGGTAGAGTTTGAGCGGTACAATGAGAGATTTGCTTGGTAATATTCGCCACCGAGATGGCAACGAGGGTGCTGTGAAGCATCATCAATAATCTCTTGTGAATGAACTCGATATTTGGGCATATGGAGATGGTTGTTCATAGGGGGAGGAACTTTTGGTCCTACGGAATTGTGATTTGGTCCTGCAGAATGGTGATGGTGGTGGTGGTGATGATGAGATTGTGCATTCGAGAGATGATGATGCGGAACAACAGAAGTTTCTCTGTGTGGTGGAGATACATCACCATTGGTTCTCTTGACGCTTTTGAAGGGCGTCGCCGATTGAGATGAAGGTGGTGGGATGTGATCCAAAGCACCGGCGACTCGGTGTTGGTGACTGCACAGGTTAGATGGATCATTGAAAAAAAGAAAATTGAAAAAACATCATGTGGGGAATGTGAACGTACGCATGTCGATGTGCAGCGTGTTTTGTACGCTTGCCTCTGCCATTGGGAGTTTGTCGTCCAGTGCTGCTATCGTCGTCGTTTCTATCTTCCTCCTTGAGCTTACGGCGTCTACCAAATGGACGAGGTATTGTAGAGCTACCATTTTCAATAGGCGAATTGTGAACAGAAGGAGAATCGAGATCTTCACGGCGCGAGCCAGAGAAAGGCAAACCACCAGTAGTAGATCCCGCAACGGGACTAGATAAACTCAAAGCCACTCCACTTCCAATGCCAGGAAAGATCTTACCAAACTCACTCTTGATACTAGGTTCACCGGCGGGACCAGGTTGCTGTGACTGTGCCCCTTGTACAGCTTGAGGGATAGGTGAGACTCGACCTCCCCTACGGTTGTCTTGAACACTTAGAAGTCCTCTTTGGTTCTGATGTTGCTGCATCATCTGAGGAGGTGCTTCTTCAACCAATCTTCTCTGCGGGGAGCCATGCTGCGGGTATTGGGGATTAGGTGGGATTGATCCAGCGAATGCGGATTGTTGAGCTTTGACTTCCGCACGTTGTCTTGCTGCCAATTGCTGTTCCTGTTGCTGCTGCTGCTGCAATCTGTCCTCGAATGTTTGCTCAAAATGAGGTCCTGGACCAGCTGCTTGTTGCTGCTGAGAATGTGGCGGATAATGAGAGACATGAGCGTAACGAGGATCGCGTTGATCATGATTGGGGACAGGTTGATAAGCGGGATGAATACCATACTGAGGAGCCGCGCTTCTTGGCTGGTCATAGACATTACCATGCGGTGCATAAGATGGTGGTGGTCGCTCATATGGCGTTGGCTCAAACCCAGTTCTTTGTTGTTCATGTCCAGGACGTACCCAAGCTGCTTGTTCACGGGCATCTGGTTGACGACCATAAACTTGGGAATGATTTCGTTGAGACATTTGGTGTGGATACTCCCCGTGCATGCCAGGTCGTGCCTGTTCCTGCATGGCCATAGCTTGCTCCCGCTCTGAAGCAGACCTCTCCCTCTCCCTCTCTCTCTCCCTGTGATTCAACATCATGGCTGCTGCTGCTGCTGCTGCTGATTCCCTCTCCGCCCTATCCCTCTCCCTCTCCGCCCTATCCCTCTCCCTCTCTCGCTCTCGCTCCCTCTCTCGTTCTCTGTCGATGTGCTCGAAGACCGGGTCATGTCTACTGCTGAAACCACCGGGTCTTTGATGAATCGGCTCTCCTCTAGTCAAGGTCTCCATCCCTCGAGGGTCTTGCTCTACTCTCCTGCCACCAAGTTGTGGTTCGCCATGAAACGCAGAACGATCTCCAGGGCGAGACGTTGAAGAATGGTATGTCATGGGCTGGCTGTTTGGTCGCGGAGGCATGTTCGTGTTGCTACCTCTCATGCTTTGCGAGTCGCGCCGATCGTCCGGGGGCTGGGCGATTGGATTCTGAGAAGGTCTGTGACCGTAATGCTGAGGAGTAGCATGTCGATGATCAGGCGTTCCATATTGCCCCGTACCTGGTGGTGATCCTGCAGAATTCGCCCGGTGGTCTCGGTGTTCGTACCGCGCATCGGGGGTCCGAGGACGTGCAAAAGACGCATAGTCATTTGCCGCCGAGCTAACGCGGGGTGAAGCATGCGTCGCACTGCCATACATGGGAGGTGGTGCCGATGTGGTAATTGGGGATGTGTATTGGCTTGGCATCTGTTCACGAGTAGTCGGTGTTGGACCTCCAAGTAAAGATGAAATGGACATGTTAGTTCCCGCCGTGCTAGGTGGTCTATTCAAAGGCGGGGGCAACTCTCGGCTACTGGGAAACCCGACCGGGGGCCCAACAGACACTGAAGGTCCTCGAGGATGTGGTGGTCCATAACCATGTTGAATGGGCCCTTGGTGTTGTTGTTGTTGTTGCGGCGAAGATGGTGGAGGCATACCTCGTCCTACAGGAGTCGAATGCCCAACCGAGGAAGAGCTCGGGTGCCTTGAGTGACCTCCCCCATGTAACGGTGGCCCTTCTTGATAACGCGGCTGAAAGTATTGCCCATCAGAAGTTCTTCGATGATGGTCCGGGTATGAAGGGGGGCCACTCGGTGGATGCGACGACGGGGGGTATTGTGAAGGTTGTCCGCTTGGCGCAGGTGGAAACGTAGAACGCGCGTATGGAGAGGCCGTGTTCGTATTCCGCGAGAACGGTAGTTGCGGTGGCCGACCTTCCATGACGAGAGGTTTGTCTGTGTGCTATGGAGGTGAGGAGCTACTCGCTATTGGAGGTTTGTGGAAAAGGTGGAAGGGGTCGAGAGGGATCTAGGTCCGAACTAAATAAGGAAAAGCGCCCAGGGTCAGTGCCGGTAATTGCTATCTCCTCTCAAGGGGCGAAGTGAGTGAATATGCCACTTACGATCTTGAAATGCGGGAGGAGTGACGAGGGTATTGGATCGAGCAAGAATGAATTGACTAACAAGCAATGAACCCCGCTAATCAAGTACTCGTAGTGAATTCGCAAAGACGTATTTGTTCCGATCTGCTCGTCAAACGGATGAGTATTGTGCCACCGATAACGGTCCAAGGGGAATGAATGAATTATGGCGCAGGGACTTTTCGTTGTGGAGGGTGGGTGTTCAAGGAGCAGGAAGACTTTTGAGGGCAACCAAAATAAAATGAAATGAAGCCAAATAGCAAACAATCCGATATCGATGGCGTTGATTAAAAGTACCGAGCTAGTTAGTGATAAGTAGTATATTCATCCGGTGGCATATGAAGCATGTTGATGTTGAGTGAATTATAATTGAGATTGCAAAACCGAATCGAAGCGGAATCTTCCTCTCTCGTGATGATGAAGGATGGTGATGATTTGGAGTGGTGAAGTGAAGTTGATAGATTTCGGAAACCCAAGATCTCGGTGTACAAGAATCTTCTTTTCCATGAAGCTTTGATGATGAAAGTCAAACTAGTTTAATCGATTTTAGTTTGAGTTTTAGTGTTAGTTTTTAGTTTTAGCTTTAGCGTTAGCTTCCTTTTTCTTTTCTTTTTTTCTTTTTTTTCTTTTTAATCAATTAGCGTGGACTGGTGGTCTTACTCAAATGGGATTAGTGAATAATGGAGAAAAGCAAGTGTGCAGATACCGACTAGGTAGTATGTACTAGGGAAATAATAAAGCAAGGACCATTCCAAGATAGAATAAGTAGAAAACCCCGGGGGTGGGCGTGCTAATAAAGTATTATGTAATCTTACATACATACGGTATACAAAGTACCTACCCTTTCTATGAATCAGTCGACGGGAATTTCCACCTTTTGACCTTTTGACCTTTTTACCTTTTTACCTTTTTACCTTTTTACCTTTTTACCTTTTTACCTTTTTACCTTTTTACCTTTTTTTTCTCCATGAGATGATGCCTGCTCAGTGCTGAGCTCCTGACACCTGTAAGCAAAATGGACGCTAAGAGGTGACGCTAGACTCGATAGAGGCTAGACTTGAGCTTAAATCCTCAAAATGGGGCAAGAAACAAAGGCACTAGGATTAAATCAATTAATTTGTTTTTTATTGTTGTTGTTTAGAGAGGTTTCTATGAAGAGAATTATCAAGTACGGAGTAGAGATTAACTGAAGATTGATGATTACGAGTAGAGATTGGAGATTTACTTGATCGAGATTTAATAGAAATCCATGACTGTATTCATGAGAGCACTAGTACTAGACAAGTATCTTTCCATGATCTATCAATCAAGGTAACTAACCTACTTGGGTAACTTGTAACGTAGTCTAGGACCCCCAGACAGGCAGGTAACCCTTCACCGCACATAGCGGTAATGTTGACTGACATACATACACACTACTGTATCTGTCTGATATCTGTGACTGATATATATATACATTACCTACCTGATATTTATATATATATATATACATTACCTACCTGATATTTATATATTTATATATATATATATATATACATTACCTACCTGATATTTATGATATATATATATTATCTCCCTAATACCTATGACTGATATATACACACTACCTATCTGATATTTATGACTGACATATATATAAGTACCCTCTCTCTCTTCCCTCTCTCTCTCTTCCCTCTCAAGCGCGTCATGATCAATAAATACTCTCCCCTCATATCTCACATCACCCACCATACATATCACCCACTATACATATCACCCACTATACATATCACCCACCATACATACATCCCTCACCCATTATGTACATGTAAGTCTGAAACACATATCAGTGAAACACATATCAGCAAACAACACTGCATGCATATAGACCTACATATATACTTCATACTTCATACACACACAACACCATTCATTCCCACCATACCTCACAAAAGAAAAGACATCACCCAAATACAATCCGAACGGAAAATATGGAAATCCCGATCATGTACCGGTACCTGAACATGCCACGCTGACCCTTGCTCACTTGCAAGTTGCTCGTCCACCCATTATTCCCATTAAAAAATTGAGACCGTGATGGTGATGGTGATGGTGATGGTGATGGTGATGGTGATGGTGATGGTGATGGTGATGGTGATGGTGATGGTGATGACAGCTTTCCAAGGTTCCAAGCTTTCTTGAGAAATGAGAAATGAGAAAACTGCGATAGATACCTAGATACCTTATCGCTACCTTATCGACCATCAACCATCAACCATCAACCAAATACTTTCAATCTGAGACATCATATATTACACATTTTGCTTTGCTCGTCTCGTCCTATACACAATTTATACTCGACATGACATGATATGATTATCATTCAACGCCAATGAACAGATCTTCCTCATCTACCCGTCTATCGCTTCCACTTCCCGGCTCCCCAGGATCTTCATGGGCCATGTATCGAGCGAGATTTGCGGCTGTTTTTCACGACGCAGATACGTCGGTTTTGATCGCTTTTTGGTTGTTTGGTAGGTAATCAGGCTTGCATCTGCGCACGGCAGACTGAGTCGCACAACAATTCTTGGGCTGATGGGTCTATAGGTCTGATCAATAATGTTTTGTATGTGATTATTTTGTCGGCGGCCTTGGATTTGGTTGGTAAGTTTGAGTTGCTTCCCCTTTTTGACTTGATGCGCAATCGGAACTGTATACCTGCATGTTTGGGATCGCACAGTATTTTGGTCACTAACTCTTCACATAACAGGTCCTGATATCCCGAAATCTGTCGTTTTACTCGCAGATGTCCTACCTTCTTTCGTGACTAAACTCGTCGCTCCATACTTCATTCATAAGATTCCTTACTGGATACGCATCATTGTCTTTTGCTCCTTGTCCTCGGGGGGTATGCTCCTGATTGCATTAACTCCCGACGACAAATCTGTATCGACAAAACTATTTGGTGTAATACTTGCGAGTCTCAGTAGCGGTGGCGGAGAATTAAGCTTCCTAGGTCTCACGCATTACTATGGACATTTCAGTCTGGCAGCATGGGGGAGTGGAACAGGAGGGGCAGGTTTAGCAGGAGCTGGATTGTACGTTCTTTTGACAACTATCATTGGACTGTCTGTTAAGATCAGTCTGTTAGCTTCTGCTTTCCTGCCTTGTATAATGCTTCTCTCCTTCTTCGTTATACTACCTCAAGGGCCCTTGAGAAGAGCATCTCTAAGGAAAGATTACAACACTCTCCCTGGAGAAGATTCACTTCATCAACCTCTCACGAGTTCGGATATCGATGATCTACCACCTGATCCAGCAGCGGCTTCTCTACTTGCACCTGGTCCGGCTATCGCATCAGAAGCCTACTCCTCACACTCTCCCCGTCCCTCTTCTCCGGGATTATCTCATGATGAACCGAAATCGGCTTTCCTCTATAATCTCCACCGCGCCTCCTCTCTCTTCTTTCCCTACATGCTTCCTCTCCTCCTCGTTTACATAGCCGAATATACCATCAATCAAGGCGTCTCCCCTACTCTGCTCTACCCTACTCCTTCCTCGGGAAACCCCTTTTCTCACTACCGCTCCTTCTATCCCACATATGGATTTATTTACCAACTCGGCGTTTTCATTTCACGCTCCTCTACACCTTTTTACCGAATCCACAATCTCTATATCCCCTCATTCCTCCAGATTGCAAATCTTTTCCTCCTCATTTCGCAAGCTTTATGGTTCTGGATCCCAAGTGTGTATATCATCTTTGTAGTGATTTTCTGGGAGGGACTCCTTGGCGGAGCGGTGTATGTAAATACGTTTGCAGAGATTATGGAGAAGGTAGGAGAGGCAGATAGAGAATTTAGTTTGGGGGCCACGAGTGTGAGTGATAGTGGGGGGATATGTATAGCAGGGTTTGTAGGGATGGTTCTGGAGGTTAGTTTGTGTGAGTGGCAGGTTGCGAGGGGGAGAGGGTGGTGTAGGATGACTTGATGAGGAGAGAGGAGATGGGAAAGAGGGGGGAGGGAGGTGGCCAGATTGATAGAGGGGAACGAGAGAAGGGATAGAGGGAAAGAGAAGAGCGGGTCACCGGTGTTGGGGGATTTACGTTTTGTATCACGCATGCATACATAGATACCTTTAAATTCGAAATTTTGTCATTTGTTCTTCAATAATTGTTTGATAAATTCGTCTTGATTTCTATCTGGCTACTTTAATTCTGCAAACTGCTCCTTCTCCAGAAGAGGCATACGGTACTTGTACACAAACACAAATATAACACAAACATCAACCATCATCCATCGTCTGTACACATAGTCATCATCATCATTCCCCTCAATACTATATATACATGGGGATAGATTCCTTTTCAATCTCAACGACTAAAAGCATCCAACTGTTATGTTATCAAAGGCTTAGATCATAGATGTGACTATGACTCCAATATCCACTCATCAGAGTTACACCCTCCATGTACTCTCCTCCCAAATCAGATGTTAGTTCTTCAACTATATGGCCAAGTGAATTATAGTGAAAAAGGGGGGATGAGGTAAGATTCAAGAAAAAGACGACAAAGTGTGAAGTGAGAAACTAATAATAGCTTATGCATCCCTGTGCCTCAGCCTTTAGATCTACAGCCCCCAGCCATTCTAGAATAATTACATGGCACTTGTCAAAAAAAAAAAAAGTCGATAAGCAAATGAATGGGATGTGTAACATCAAGATCAATTGCATCCGTGTGTGCGGTGCGGGCGGCGCTGTTTGGACAGATGCGATGAAACGACTATGTTTGATAAATAAAAGGGTAGGTGAGGTAACGTGAAGTATAATTTAATTGTCATCTTGTATTTTTACTTTCATTCTCCTTTTTCTGTCGTGCTTTTATACTACTTACTTTCTGTCTCTCTTGATCCTTCTTTCCCTCTGTTATTTGTTCATCGCATTCGAGAATTATCCAAACCCTCACACTCACACGTATTACGATATTCAAAATGCGTTCATCATTTCTGTTTCTCGCAGGTGCAATTACATGTATGCGATCAGCATGTGAAGCTGCTGATGTACCAGGAGCAGCTTTCGATCGATTCTTTACTATCTGGCTCGAAAATCAAGTACGTTCTTCCTATCCTCTTCTCCCATTTCCCCTTTACATGCCTCAATCCCCTAACATCATTTTAGGACGACTCAAAAGTCGAAGCCAATGCGGATATCCTCAATCTCACCGCACAAGGCATTCTCCTTGAAAATTACTACGGACTCACTCATCCCTCTCAACCAAACTATATCGCATCAGTCGGCGGCGACTTCTTCGGTCTCAATCATGATGAATTTGTACGCATACCGCATAATGTGACGACGGTGGTGGATCTTTTTGAAGATGCGGGAATTACTTGGAAGGGATATTTTGAGGGAATGCCAGGACCGGGATATATGGGAGAGGGAAGTACTGCACAGGATGGGAAGGGGTGGGATTATGTTAGGAAACATAAGTGAGTTATACCCTGAATTGCTTCTCAATTGGATAGTCTGCCTCCACGGCAGTGGCCCTCGGAGAGCCAGCGGAGCGTCATTCTCTTCAGGGAAACGATCAAAATACCGATGCTAATATGAGCTAATATGATTGAATAGTCCTTTCGTGAGTTACGATAGTATAAACACAAACGGTACACGGCTTCAAAATCTCCTCTCCTTGGACGATTTTTCCACGACTGTCAAAAGCAATCCATCCTCTTTACCACAATATGCACACATATCCCCCGACATGTTGAATGATGGACACAATACCTCTCTAGCATATGGAGCCAATTGGACGCGATCATTTCTCACTCCTCTTCTTCAAAATGAAGCATTCATGAATAATACTCTCATCCTTCTCACGTACGACGAATCAGAAACCTATTCAAAACCTAATCGAATATATTCTGTACTTTTAGGTGGTGCTGTTCCATCAGACAAAAAAGGAACTGTTGATACAACCATTTATTCGCATTACAGTATCCTTTCCACTTTACAGAACAATTGGGGTCTTCCGAATTTGGGTCGCTACGATGTTGGCGCCAATGTCTTTGATCTCTGCGCTTCGAAAACAAATTATACCAATATAAACCTCAATATGACCATTCTCAATAACTCTCTATCATACCCTGGATTCTTGAACAACGATCCCGCAAAATGGGCACCAGTCCCCGTCCCGAATCTTCAATTGACAGGCGCAGGCGGAAAAGGTGTAGATGATTACACACATGCCGAATGGGTTCGTGCTAAATCAGAAAATACTCCCTATGATGGAAGTGGAGAATTTTTCGATGGCGGAAATGGAGTGACTGATGAGCGAAAACCGGTATATGCAACGCAAGGAGCGAATGTGGTAGCTACAGCCACAGTAGCACAGCCATATAGCGCGACGGCGACACCTACTAGTGCTAGTACAAGCATGACTAGTGCGAGTACATCGGCGAGCGCGACAAAGGGGAGTGGGGCGGAGAGGAGTAGAAGTATTGGGATGGGATGTGGGAAGGAGGTTTTGGGATTGCTGGTTGCCTTGGTTTTTGCGATTGTGGTTCTATAGATTAGATTTGAAGGGTTGTTTGTTAGAGGGTTCATGGGATATCTATGTATATCATTAAAGGAGTTTTTTGGGTGTATATTTAGGCATGACTTATGACGGGTAGATACCAATGGGGAATGGATTTTTAGGCTGATTTTTGAAGGTTGAGCTTAGTGGCAAATTCTTGATCGCTGAATGAATGATCTTTGAACAGTCTCTGAATATCTTGGTCTTTGAGTCTGAGTGATTCTTTTCTTTTCCCTCGGCGTCGAGATTTGTGATGTGTTTGTTTTAGAAACAGAGATTTGTTTCTCGTTTCGGTCTTTGGCTAAGACCTGGAGGCGCCGAAATCCCAATGACATATCTGTGATATTCGATCCAACAGACGTTTCGTTTTCTTTTGCGGTTTTGTGATTCTTTCTCTGTTTCTGGTCCTCTGGTTCTCTCTCTCTCTCATTCTCGCTAGCTCAAATATCTATCTATCCCTGTCTATCCCTATCCCCCTTTTGAGATACTTTCTCTCGAATATATTGAGAAGATTTTTAGCGGTTTTGGGGTTTTGGGGTTTTGGGGTCTGGGCCTGGGTCTGGGCCTAGGTCTGTAATGTAGGTCTGTAATGTAAGTCTGTAATGTAAGTCTTCCTTCAAAGACCCGAGGGTTGACGCTTTTATTGAGGATTAGCTGGGTTGGCAATGTCCGGGATATTTCGATTCAATCCTAACACGACGACCGATCGGGTCGGGTTGATTGGATGTTCTTATTTCTTGTCCTCGTGCTTGAAGATGTATGGGTTTATTAGTATGTCATGTTAGTATATTAGTCTAGTAGTATAGTAGTGCTCTTATTTCCGATAGCTGGCTTCTGGTTTTTGTGTATTCTTCAGAGATGGAGATGAGTTGGTTGGGTGGTGGGTTGGTTCGTGTTTTGGTATCTGATTGTTTTGTGAGGGGTTGGTGTTTTTGAGGTGGTGTTTTTGTTTGGTGAGTTCTTTCGAGGTGGAGGAGAGATTTGGATATATGTGCCTGGGTAGGGTGGATGGTTCTGGGGCGATGGTTCTAGGTTAATGGGTTTTGAGTCTTGAGTCTTGAGTCTTGAGTCTTGAGTCTTGAGTCTTGAGTCTTAGGCATTAATATTTGGTGTTTGGTGTCGGGTAGTTAGTAGTAGGCGTTTAGTACTCTGTACTCAATACTCGTGAGAAAATGTAGTCGTAGTCTCAGTCTCAGTAAGACTATCCTGGGTACCTAAATAGTCGCGATTGTCATCTTCGAATTAGGGAGTTGAGTATCAAGTACCTACTAACTAGATTGTCGCTGATCTATACCTTTTTAGACAGATTTGGTTAAAGCTTATGGGCTTTATTTTTCGTTTGTTTATCGTGATTCGTTTATTAATTTGATATTCGATATTCGCGCATTCGAGTATGTGTGAGTGTCTGTAAGATTCGTGGCGTGTAGATTGTATATAGGTAGGTAGGTAGGTCATAGATAGATAGTCTTTCGATCAATCTTCTATTAGCTTCGTTGATTTCGTGATTCTTCTTGTTATTCTTCGCGTCGAGATTTCTTCAATTATATTTTTCATATAATTTGAAATCTTAATTCGTAATAATACTATTACGCTCGTAATAGTATTATTATTCGATCGTTGAGATTCATAAGAAATCGACTTCGTTTCCTCTTTCTCGCTTCGTTTATTCGTTAGGCGTCTGTCGCTTTTATATCTTCTTTGAGATATATCGATCTTTTAGTCGAGTCTTCGATTCGTTTCGTTTCGTCACGCTCTCTTTTTATCTTAGTCTTGAGATATAATCTTTCGATATCTTATCTTTTATTAGATAGTCTCGTCGGGATTATTATCTCAAGTAGTAGATACGTCTATATTGTACCCTATATACTCGATAGAATATATATTGTATACTCGTAGTAATATAGAATAGAATATAGACGCTAGAGAGCGATTTTATAGTCGATAGTCTTTTTTTTTTCGTACTATCTAGATACGTAGAAATAGATAGTAGGCGTAGGTAGTCAGTCGTAGTCAGTCGTAGGTAGTCGTAGGTAGGATATATTTACTTATCGAAATAAGCATATATTCGGACTTACTTAACCTTTAAGGTTAAGGCCGATTTATCGTAGGTTTCTTATCGATTCTTTAATCGTAGTTGTAATATCTTAGTCGAGATATTCAGTCGTTGTTCAGTCGTTGTTGTTTTCGATCTTCGGCTCTCGATATTTGATTTTCGGTTTTCGGTTTTCGATTTTCGAGTAGTGTTCGCTTAATGGTGATAGGTATAGGATATACCCCTCTTCGAGCCTACTCTTATATTCTTGATTAGTAATTTTAACTCCTCTTAGACTTATATACTATACTCGATATAGTCCTCATTCTCTATATTAGGCCTGTTTCCTTTCGATTCGTTATCGGTATACTTTTTCTTCGTATCTTCGTAGCTTCGATTTTTCTTTTTGTAGCTTCGTAGTTTCCGTATCTTCGTGGCTTCGTAGTTTCCGTATCTTCGTGGCTTCGTAGTTTCCGTTCTTCGTGGCTTCGTAGTTTCCGTTCTTCGTGGCTTCGTAGTTTCCGTTCTTCTTAGCTTCGTGGTTTCCGTTCTTCGTGGCTTCGTGGTTTCCGTTCTTCTTAGCTTCGTGGTTTCCGTTCTTCTTAGCTTCGTATATTCGCATCTTCGTTTCCCTGTATACCCCTATGGAACCGATGGCTCTATAGGCGTATACAGGTTCTATGTTCCCTATATTTTCTCATGTATCCTATATATTTTGTATACCTTGTATACTCTATATATCTTGTATGTATATTTTGTATACCTTGTATACTCTATATATTTTGTGTATATATTTTGTATACCTTGTATACTCTATATATCGTTTATGCCCTGTATTTTCTTCCTATATACCCTGTATATCTCTCCCTATATGCTCTTATATATTCCTATGAGACCTATACGCTCTTTATACTCTATAGGCTCTACGTTCCCTGTATTTTCTTCCTGTATACTATTATATAACCCTATAAGACCTATAGACTCTTTAGAATCTAAAGAGTTTATAGGCTCTATGTTCCCTATATTTTCTTCCTGTATACTATTATATAACCCTATGAGACCTATAGACTCTTTAGGATCTATAGAGTGTATAGGCTCTATGTTCCCTATATTTTCTTCCTGTATACTATTATATAACCCTATGAGACCTATAGGTTCTTTAGGATCTATAGAGTGTATAGGCTCTATGTTCCCTGTATTTTCTTCCTATATACCCTGTGTACCTCTCCTTATATACTCTTATATACCCCTCTGAGACCTATAGACTCTATATTCCCTGTATTACTTCCTTCTCTCTTTCTTCTTTTCCTCCTCTTCCCCAACTTCACTTCCATCGCTCCCTTCCGTATACCCATGGACATCTCATTTCTAGATTCTCCACGCACAATGACTTTTGTCGAAAAAAATAATTTCCGACAAATGATTTGCACGTATTTTTCTTGTTGATGAGACCGTTTTCCCTAAGACACTCATGCTTGGAGTTTCAAAGGCCGAGATGTGAATGCCTCACCGGTAGTTATATCCTTGACTATGTTACTCACCGGGGAGATACATCACTGACCTTAGCATTCACCGGTAGTAATGTCTTCGATTCTATTGCTCACCGGAGAGCAACATCGTTGACCTCACCACTCACCGGTAGTAATATCTTGATCTCATCAATCACCGGTAGTAATATCTTGATCTCATCAATCACCGGTAGTAATATCTTGATCTCATCAATCACCGGTAGTGATATCTTGACCTCATCAATCACCGGGAGTAGCATTTTTAATTCTCTTACTCACCGGTAGCAACATCATTGATTTCATTACTCACCGGGTTGTATCATCGTCAATCTTGTTACTCACCAGGCGTTCTTTCTTTTGGATTCAATCTTCATTTATCGGGATTTGTTTTTGTATGAGAACTTACTTTTCAAGCGAGGGGGTAAGGAGTTAAGGATATACGGATTGAAATCTGGAGGAGAGTTGATGAGTAAAGAGGGTGAAAGGAGTTCGTGTAGGACTTGCATGATGAGCTTTTCATTTTAGCTTTTCTGTTTGGAGGAGGTGGTGATTAGTAGAGGCTCGGAGAGATCATTAGTTGGATGTATGGCTAATTTCAATTCTCGAAGCTCAGCTATATATATAGAAGCTATATACCGCAGAAGCTTTGCATAACAGCTCTTCCTGTCTTCTCCATTCTCCTCATCCCATCCTACCCACTCACCAACCCCCTAGGTCTCAACCACCACCCCCCAATGACCCCCGCACACCCCGCCATACAACAACCCGTATAAATAACCATATCCCTATACCTCTCTACCCCATACCCCCCAAGCACCACCCTCTCCCTCAACAACGTCCCACTAATCGGACCAACCAATACATTCCCTACTCCCTGCAAACAAATAAAAATCGAATAGATACTCACCACACTCCCCGGATCACTACAAATTAACTTCCCCATCGCCACTCTCATCGTACTAAACCCGTATCCAAAAAACCCATACACGATTCCATACGCAATGAGCAAACCCATCGATTTCGCAAAGCCCCAAAGTAGCAATGAGGAAATCGTCGCCATGATTGTACAACCCACCGCAAGAGCATTGATGGAGAAATTCTTATCAGATAGATAGCCGCAAACGAATTGACCTGCGACTTGCGCTACACTCATGACTGCCAAGATTGCAGCACCTTGCGTACCATTCAATCCGATATTCGTAGCGAAAGAAGGAAGATAAACCCCTGGGTAGAAAAATCCCATGCCGTAAATTAATGTTGCCGATCCATAAATGTAGAAGAGTTTATTTTTGAGAAACCCCCAATTTGTGCGTGCCAATCTACTGCGCTCACTGGGTGGCAATCTCCCTTTCAAAAGCGGCAGCAAAGGAACCGTCAAGATTGTAATCCCAACTGAGATCATCCTCAACGCAGTCTTATATCCATATTTCTCGAGCAGAAATTGAATAATAAATGGCATTCCGGCTCCACTCACTCCACTCGCTGCACTGATGAGGCCGAACGCCATTCCCTTCCTCGCAATCCACCATTCGTTTATCATGCTTACGATAGGATATGTGAGAGTAAGGAATCCGCAACCGTACATCACGCCCTGAGTCCAGATTAATCCTTGTACGGAGTCGCAAAAAGAACCGGCTACGAGTCCCAGGATGCATATTGGAAGCCCGAGCCAGATTTGATGGGTTTGGTGTTTGGGAAATCGTTTGGTAAGGGAGGCGGAGAGAGGTGCGCCGAGGTAACAGAGACCTTGGGAGATGGTTCCGATGAGGGCGATTTGGGACTTGGAGTTGGCGAATTGGGGGAGTGTGAAGTAGTAGTCTTGGAAGACTCCAAAGGAGATGGGAAAGCCTTGGGTAGTTGGTGTTAGTTATTTATGGGTTACGACTTGATGTAAGCGTGGTAGTAGGACGAGTGAAGAGTATAGCGAGAATCGGTGTAACATTCAAATAAAAGGAGACAACGGAAAGAAAAACAAACCCCATAAGATTGCCTCAAACACAAATGCCGCGATCAACAATCTCCAAGCTGCCGGTCCCCCATCTACAGGTTTGAGTTGTTGATAAACTCTTTCCGGATCCTCAGCTTGAAGTTCTACTTCAGTGTCGCTTGGACTCCTAATTCCCTCTCCTACTCCTCCAGCATCTGCATCTATATCCGTCACATTTGCCGATTCTAGGTTTTCAACATTGGAATTTGTGGGGGGATATGAAGTTTTATGGTTTTGGTGCAGATGATCGAACAATTGAAGTTCTAATGGCATATTTGTTTGTATCGCTGAAGAAGATTCATTGTGATGGTGAGAGGTATGTGACGTCATCTCGGGGACCCAAATGAATTTCTACAATCTCATAGAATTAAATGAATTGAAAGATATTGAAGACTACATTTGATTTTTGAGGATTGACCTTATCTATATATTTCCATGCATGACCAACTGATAGTGAAGCGTGTAGGGTTCCGATGACGGCAGACATGACTAGAATGGAGTATTTTCCATTTAACCCATGGATAGCTTGATTTGTGGAGTGTTTGTAGGGCCGACAATATGCGTGGTGTAGTTCGTGGGGATGATGATTAATTGACATTGACAGGCCTTCATGAGTAATAATTTTGTTCGTTAGTCAATGCGGAATCTTTAGCGAAGGGGTTTATGGAAATATTTGACATCATGTGATGTAGAGTTGTATTATATTGAACTGTATATACCCTCAAGTCTCGCTATACAACAAAAGTAACATATCCAGCTGTTCTCTACAATTTGTGGGGTTTGTCATAGATGTCCAAATATCGCCTCATCTAATACCCTCCCTGCTTATCTCATCGTCTCTCATCGTTTTATCCAACATTCCAAAAGCTCTAATTGTAATCCGAGTCGAGAGTGCAACGCTCAATATGCCTCTTCTTTCCCAAAAAATAACTGTAACATTGTATTCCTTATAAACTGCATGATGTGGAATACAATTTCGCTCGCTTGCAAATTAAATGATTTGAATCATATACGCCTCGTCCTTCCCCAAAAAAATGTAACATTGTATTCATTCTAAGCTGCATGATGTGTGATAAGATTTCGCTCGCTTGCAAGTTCTTTCCCAAATGATAGGAGCCCTTAAGCTATCTATACACACATAGCTTTTTTGATCGATTAGAAATGACAGCAACAACATGGGTTGATTGATACTTACTTCAATTTGTAGCAAGAAATTGACGATAAAGAAAATCGATTTGAATATTAACCTTCAATCCTGCTTCCCATCATTTGCGATGGTTCTTCGTCATTATCTGCCTCGTTGTCCGTCTCGTTATCCGTCTCGTTATCCGTCTCGTCATCCGTGTCGAAAGCTATCTCGTCATCTGTCACCTCCTTCCTCTCAACACCCCACTCAATATCTTCACTCCCTCGCAATACTCTCGCCCATTGGTGAGCTGTCAAAATTAAATAAACCCCATGTTTTTTGATGAAGCCTAGAAAATTTTCACGCGTGATTGGGTAGATAGCACATGCGTGAATCAATCTCTGCTCAATTTCTATATCCAGAGCCAAGATGTCTTGTCCTAATCGGAGTCTCTGTTCAACTAGAGCATCTGCGTACGAACACATGAACTTGATGTCTCGCTCGAGTATGAGACTCGAGGCTGGAAATCCGGGAACTTGGTCACTTAGAGCTTCCTCGTAACTTGGCAAATACATTTCTTCTTCGTATGATGGCGGTGCTGGTGATTGAATTGCCTCATTGAGGACATCCGAATGCTTCCCGGTTGAAGCGACGTTTTGCAAAGCCATGGACATTTTGACAAGCGGTTGACTATAATTATTGCTGGCGGGTGAAGATATATTGGCTGTTTGTAATAGTAAAGTCCGAAAGTAATTTGTCGTCAGATGATAGTATGCTGTGAGTATTTGAATGTCTGATATTTTGGATAATAACAAGTAATGAATCTGGAGTGTTGATTGACTGAGAGAAAAATCTGTACTTTTGAAAGAAGAAGAAAATTGGTGCGATACTCAGGAGTTTTTATATGAAGCGAAGCAAAGCTAGGGCATGCTAAGTAGGTATTTGATCTAGAGTGACAAGCGTTATCTGATGGCTGACTATCACTACTAAATTTATTTATTTAGAACTAAGTAACATTAGACTGCTTCTCTAGTCTTTCACCTTGATTAAGCTTTTAGGTTAATGTCTTCACGTCACATGCATAGGGAGCATTCATACATCTTGAATTATTATTAACGTAACGTATGGTAGCCGTATACTGAGACTGAAAAATTTGACGATGATATAGTAATGAAGGGATGAAGGTGGCAGTGAAAGTATGAATTCACATAGAAGATACCCTCCGAATCATTGCTCGAGTACTTGACTTCTATGTTCTTTTTAAGTTTTCCCCAGAAATTCTATTTGAATATCTCTATATCTACTTGTACCATCCAGATACGGACTCAGAATATGAACTATCACTACACTTATCTACAAAATCATTTCTCTCCTTCATTCGAAGATTTTCGCTTAAAAGCTTCCGCTTTGATTGCAAATCGATGTTAATTTTTGAATATTATCCACAGAACACATCTTTCCTTAGAATTGATCAGTCTCCCCTTCAAGTCGCTCTCTCTTTTATCTTCTTAAACACTGGGAAAAACGATTGTATCACCCTTCAAAATGAGACATGTTGATAAAAAAGGGTTGAAATTAGGGTTAAAGATGTGTACAAAGATTTTGATTTGGAATGACTTGATTGGGACTTGAAAACTAGAACTTGTGTTTCTAAATTTTCACATCTTATTCTTGCTTTGTATCGGAAAATTAACGAAAAATACCATAGGAGTTCAGCTGACATACCTAGTAAATGAACTAGCTCGCCTAGTAAGTGATCTAGCTCGGCTAGGGATGTCAGATTGTATTACTGCGGGAAACATGATTGTTTGTCAGGTGGCAAGTATAAGGATCTAGCAGATGAGATGACAGATTGTTTTATGAATAAGGCGATCCAAATGTTCCTTATGGTCGCTATGAATTGGAGAGGCATATGAAATCAGTAGATAGTCCTACAAGTAGGAGGCATCATTCGGTACTTGAACATCCATCCCATTAACTCTGGACGAAACTAAGCATCAAGCAAGAAGAAATTATTTGCATATGTGCAACAGAATTGAGCGTTAGGGTAAGTCTTGTCATCAATATTTGACGGGGCGGGGAAAATAAATTCAAGAGATGTTCAGAGTTTATATTGTATGCACATGATAACAACTTTAACCAGAACCTCTATCATCGCACCTATAAGAGTTATTTTACCCCCTCTACCATTCTTTTTCTGCACTTCACAAAGTCCAAAGATGACCTATCAATTGATACAAGTCCAGGTAATTTAGTATCTCGCTCGAAACGTCGACATGCAACAATCGACTGAACAGGTCAAGGATTAACAAGCTGGGTGGTACAAAACGGATAGACTGCTTCAAGTGAGGCATTGAAAATATACTACTCGTTCTTTGTATTCCTGAGAACTAACGATCTGCAATTACAGTCGTAGATAGAAAATGAAGTCCCAACTAGCTCAAATATGGCAGCGATTACCACTGAGCTCAATGCAGATGCCAAGCCATTAGGGACTCAAGTCTTAGTCCTATAGTGATTGCACAAGAATGAAACCACTTGGATTATATCTCGTGGATACCTAAGCTTGAATACAGAATTACATGACGAACCAGCTAGGATCATCTTAACTCGGGACAACAACGGTCAAAGTTGAAGACCACAACATAGGGGCTTATAGGTAAACAGAGGGTTTCGCAATTACAGCCAGAATTTTGGCTCGAAGCTTGGTCAGTACGATGACTTCAGTGAAATAGGGTATTGGATTAATTTGATTGTTCGGCCGCTCAAGCATTGACATTGGTCCAAGGGCTATCGTCTTTACTTTGTGCTGTTGATATAGTCGCTGCGAAATAACTCCATCATTTGTTAATCATCAAAAAGGTGCGTGTGAAAAGATGGGACACGAATTCATTTGGGTGTGTATAGAAGTAATAATCCGTCACATTCGAAGTTTGTATAATGAGCCTGCATGAGATGAAGTTATTCAAAGTTTTTACGGGGAATTCCGTGCAAATGAGGGAACTCCGCGGGGTACATAAGTTCACATCAATATCTTCACTTTACTCGATATTGGAAACGAGTTAAGATATGTCAAATCTACGAAAGGAGTGATCATTTTGATATTATTGTTCTATTAATCTCATACTTCTTCATACTGGACCTTAGTTTGCGACGCCATATTCGTAATGTCCTGTTGAAAAACGGGGTTGTATGTCTGGAAATCTATGTTGTCTGTACGAATATGCTACATAATCTAGCTACCAAGTGTATTTGGGTTTCGATACAATTGTCTCAGCTGTCCCTCGATTGCTTGCTCAAAACTAACCAGTACCTGTTTCTAGCTAGCAGCTTGGAAGTGTGTATTTACTCACCAAACTGGTACGAACGAGAGTGATATGGATGAAGCCAATACGTGGAGATTGAACTCAGATTGAGCTTACTGAGCTGGATGGAAGACGAATCGAACTTGCCAATTACAGAATGAGTTGAATCTCCGGAAGACTTTTATCAAAATAGAAAATTCAATCTTTTAGAGTCTTGGGGATAGAGCTGATCCTTGCGGTACTGTCGTTGGCTACCAGTAGCTTCGGGTGTAGTACTTCTCACTTTCTTGGATGGGAGCATCTAGTGTTGATTCGAATCAGTCAGTGGAAGTTATGCGTACTGCTATCTTAGATGAACTGAGGCCCTTCCGAAGATAAGAAAGAGTGATGGGGAGTAGCTGCACTGCATTCCTTCCTGTTCAATCGGATATACAACGAAACTGGTGATTTTCCAGCCAAGGTAAATTAGCAGTAGGTAGGCTTTTCACTCGAAGATCATGACGAAGTGCTCAAGTACCTAGCTCTGACTAGCTTGGCACTGGTCAATATTAGTGGGTTTTAGCAAATGTGGGATACGGCTGTGGAATATATATATTGAGCCATATCACACCAAATTAAGCATCTTGATACAAATCCAACACACAATGGACCCCCTCGAAGATGGATTTCTGGATCGTTATCAGCGGGACAAACAAGGAGATTTGTCCAATCCAAGAAAATTATCCATTTCAGACCCGGTCCTTCTAGTGGGACTAGTATCTATCCCATCACAGATTTTTGAACTACCTCGTATACCTAACTCAACATTTATCCAGAAGTTCATGCCCGGGTCTACCTCATTAGCTATCACATCATCGATTGTTTCTCAGACAAGACATTTAGGAAGCCTACCCAAGGAAATATTTGATGTCATACTAGGACATTTACCCCCATCATCAGCTACGTCGCTAGCACTCACCTGTAAAGGATTTCTCGCGGCGGTAGGAAATGACCCTTTCAAGGCACTGTCGAGGGACCGTTATGAAACATATGTTCTTCTATGGCTCATTGCAAAAGAGCTACCCCATCAAAGTGTCTGTCATTCTTGCAATAAACTCCATAACAACGAGATTGCATTGAAACTTTATCGAGATGGGAGAAACGGATGTGGAGAATCTCAAAAGAGGCTTAAAGCTCTGAAGTGCCGATTAGACACTCGTTTTGACTGGGGCTACAAGGGGTTGTTGGATGCAGCTTTCAGTCCAAGGATTTTCAACATGGCTATGAGGCATTCGCTCCACAATCCAGATTGTGAGAAATTTTTGGTTGCACTTTCCGGAGAGCGTATAGCTAAGGGTTATTGGCATGGGTGGATGAAAGAATCCCAAACAGATTGTCGGATTCTCCGAGGATCCTTCATTCATCGTACTCAGATGGTTTGGATCAAACCCACGATTCATCGAATGCCATTCGGTTTGGCTATGGAACAATGTGCTCACACTAGGGTATGCTATGTGAACGGGATAATTTGTACAAGGTCCTACGGTCTCTCGCGTGACGACGATGCTGCAGATTCACAGAGTCTTTGGTTCGATTTGGACTCTTCAGAGATGACTTTGAACTTATTGAAGTGCCGTCGTTGCTCTACACAATGCCAATTGACCGTGAAACCCTTGCCCACGAAAGGGTCGGGAATTGCAATTTACATTACTAGATGGGTTGATCTGGGATCCGGTACATTAGACGAGAAATGGCAAAGATACTTTCAACGAGGTAGATTTGGATTCGAATATCAGCCGCAACCAGACTCGTTATTCTTGTCTTCGGCATTCGAAAATGACGGTGGATTTCGAAGCAAGATAGAGGATCAACGCTATGCATCATTCTTCCATTCTCCAGTGCCTGAGAAGTGAGAGACACTACTATTATAAGTCGACTGAATGGTTATTTGGAATATTTTATGAATTTTGACCGTTCAACAGAGAGGATCCATATGAGGTGCAAACGCCATCATTTCTTCCCCAATTATGGTCATGATTAGTCATCACTGTCTCTTCAAATACCGTGGTTTTGATTCGTCGTCACCACCAAATTGTATCAGTGATTGATTCTGTGCGGCGGGGTAGTTTTGGACCAAACAGATATTGATAGATAGAATTTGAACGTGCAACTATTCCACTCAAGAAACATGATTGTATGTAGACAATACATAGCTACTCTGTGTATAATAGTCATTATTACCTATCTAGGTATATATCTGGGTAATTTTATCAATATTTATTAATTAATATTTAAAACCCCCTACATCGTTTTTGATTATGTGATGAATTCCATTCCATGCCCACCAGGCCTATGCCCCGCCATTATGTAAGCCCGTGCCCTTCGAACTTTGGATCTTGGATTTTTGATAAAAACTTCCCGAACCGCAATCAGATCATATTCTTCATATTGAAAACTACCTCACCCCCCTTTTATAATTAACGATATGGAAGATGATCGTGCACAAGTCGATTTGGGGGTAGCTGTCGATGTGGAAAATAATCTCGAAGAGCCAGTGGCACAACGCCAACCAAAGAAACGCTTCGTGGGAAGAAAGCAAGCTGCAGAAGCTGCTGCACGCAATGGCAATAATACAACTCCCGGGGACAGTGATGCCATTCAAGGTCTGTAACCTCACATTCTCAGATTTACTTCTCTAGCTAATGTTATCATAGTTGCGACTCCTAGAAGAATTCGAACATTGAATCAAGTGCCTCCCGAAATTTTGAATGATCCCGATATTAATGCTGCGATCGCTCTCCTTCCACCCAATTATTCCTTCGAAGTCCACAAAACTATACATAGAATAAGAATGAACGGATCAAAGAAAGTTGCGCTGCAGATGCCAGAAGGTCTACTCTTATTCGCAACCACAATTTCGGATATTCTCACACAATTCTGTCCTGGAATCGAGACGCTTATAATGGGAGATGTTACATATGGAGCCTGTTGCATTGATGATTATACTGCTCGAGCTTTAGGGTGTGACCTCCTGGTACATTATGCGCATTCGTGCTTGATCCCCGTGGATGTTACAAAGATCAAAACTCTCTACGTTTTCGTCGATATCAGTATAGATACGGCACATTTACTTGCAACTCTGGAGAAGAATTTTGCTTCAGGGAAGACCATTGCCATGGTAGGAACCATTCAATTCAACGCGACATTACATGGCGTTCGAGCACCGCTCGAGAAAGCGGGGTACAATGTTCTCATTCCGCAAATTTCTCCTCTTAGCAAAGGCGAAATCCTTGGATGCACATCGCCTCAACTGTCGACTGATGGTGTCGATATCATTCTTTATCTTGGTGATGGACGTTTCCATCTAGAGAGTGCAATGATCCACAATCCGACGATACCAGCTTACCGATACGATCCCTATTCTCGAAAACTCACTCGTGAGAGTTATGACCACAAGGAAATGCATACTTTGAGAAGAGATGCGATTGAAACCGCGAAACCCGCAAAGAAGTGGGGACTCATCCTAGGATCTCTTGGTCGTCAGGGAAATCCACACACCATGACAATGATTGAGAGAAAATTAGAAGAGCGGGGAATCCCATACATCAACTTACTTTTGAGCGAGATTTTCCCCGGGAAGCTAGCTATGATGAGCGATGTCGAGTGTTGGGTGCAAGTAGCATGTCCAAGACTCAGTATTGATTGGGGATATGCTTTTCCTAGACCTTTGCTTACACCATACGAAGCGTTGATCGTATTGGGCCAAAAAGAAGATTGGGCAAAGAGCAACAATGATGTCTATCCTATGGATTACTATGGAAAGGAAGGTCTTGGCAGAACCAAGCCTATCTCAAGTATTCCAGTTGTTGGTTGAAAATCTGTTTTTGATATACCTCAAGGCCTTGCCCTCCCCCTTACTGCACGACGTTATACAGTTGGTCAAATTGTCCTCAATTGGTATTATGATAGCGCCCGGTGAATTGGATTCCACACATCTACCGATGTACCTCCAACGACACTCTGGTGCCGCGTCAGATCCGCCAGGCATGAATCAGCAAATCGAAACTATCGCGATGGTTTGAGCTACCACAACCAGTATATAGATAAGAATCCGAGGGCTCCACTACGAGGGGTATTTCGCGATCAGATTTCTCCGAGAGTGGTTCGAAGAAGCTGGGTTCGAAGCAGTAGCCCCGCGCTTCAGAACTCTAGTTACTTCGGCAAATACCTCAATGTAATTAATACCTCCAAGGTGGATGAGATTAATCTACAAGAACAAATCAATTGTTCCCAAATTTACTACTTCTAGAGAGACACCAATTTCATCCGCAAGAACAGTACCCGCACTACTGAATATACTGCTATTCGATGACACTGTTTCATCTTGCAATGAAAAATAGAATAGTCAGGTAAAACTTTCGAGTCGTTGCCCAATTTTGGGGGGTTTCCGGGGTCGCCTGGTGAACGTCATACTCCGATGTTTTGATCGATGACTGGTTCATTGGAGTGCACCTGAGACTGAGACTCAAACTTGGTGCTATTGCCTTTCAAATCGGCTACTGGTGTTGGATTTTCGAGATCGGCATCTCGTGCGCTCGCGGAGCAGGCCGAGGATATGTTTGGACGCAGATGTATGGGAAGGTGAAATAGCATACAGCTAGCTATCAAGATAAAGAAGCGTTATACCACATAATATATATCTTGAAAATTATCAACTTGCGGCCTTCCAGCCAACATAAATTGACCCATTGGAAAATGCACTTTCAATTATGACGCGAATACAAAAATTTGATACAAAAATTTAATCTATTCAGATAATTATTCTTTACTTTTCTCCTTTTCTTGATCAATCATTTATGATATTCACAAGTCATACTCATCCTCAACACCATTCGTGATGTTTGTAGGAAATCTTCTGCGTCGGCTGCCGAATGAAGATTAGGGGTCGACCCCGCTTTCATTTAGACAGGCGATTGGCTGGGATGATGAGATGATATGTCATTGGACATGGAAAAGAATTAGTTCGCAGACTTAAGATTATGCTGCCCTTCGTATTTAGAGATTGGTGACGTAATCACGGTTATACTTAGATTCAGAATTTGAATGTGATAGTCAGATAGATTACGACATCAGAGGTGATATGGGAAGGGATTCTGAGTTATTTTGATTTGAGGATTTCGTTCGCTTGAGCTGTGATAGATAGAGATTGCTTGATGGATGAATTTTACCGGTGAATTGAAACATGCACATAAAGTCAGAAGACTGCAGTTCAAAGTTAAACGCTTGATTTGTCAAGTGCTTTAGTACGTGAACAAATAAGTAGGTAACGCTAAGCCTCGCTTTCAACCCTATTTTTGCATTCGAGAAGCTTCCTGCCTGAACTAGTGATCATCAAATCAAAGCCTTCCTCTCAGACATATACGCATCTCCAGTATTTCTCTTTTCGCTCATCGGAGTGAATTAAATCCCCTTCAGCATCTTTCCTTACTCAGAAGTGCGACCAGATGCCGGGATAGGTGAAGCCTCGAAAACGCAGAAGATCTCATCTCGATATTTTCTCTTCGCTAGAAATATCCAAAGATCTTTCAATTCATCCGGACCGTTAACAGAGAATCTTTTCTCGGATAGGAGCATCAAGTCCAACGAGATGTTGTTCCAGCATCGAGAGGCCGTTTGGCAGGCGTATTTATCGGGGGGTTCTCCTGCCCAGTGGATAAAGATAGATATATCTCCTTTTATGCGTGAAAACTTCTCAGACGGGGTTTGAATATTGATGGTCTGAATGAGCGCATGCGAAATTTTTGAGAATTCTGGTAGTGAGACGATTCCGAGAGTCGTATTGCAAAGAAAGGGAAGTGAGCCATCTGAGATGTTCATAGCACGAATTTGGATACCAGGAATTATTGACGGTTGAGCACTTGATGAGGATTTATCAGACATTTCTAGAAAGAAATTTGTTAGCTCTGTGAAGTATGGCTCAAGAAAGCTATAACTCACTGTTGTGGACTCTGGAGAGATGATCAATATTGCTACAAAAGCGCTGTGTTTCTATCGAAATTTCGAAAGGGGGGGGGGGGGGGGTCTATGACCTCTAAATAGAAAAACGGAGTATGAAATAACGCTGGAAAAGTATTCAAGACGCTAAGCTCAACGATTGTACAGCCACGAATATTCACTGATACAATCAGATTGAGTTTGCTCGACTTCGAACAAAAACGTACCTGATCCTACTGCTGAATATTCTAAAACAATATGGAAAATTTGATTCAATGTGTTAAGTGGAGTTTGAGTCGAGGGAAGTTTTGTCGATAGAATATTTCCATGACATTCATGATAAATGGTGCCTGGACAGTAAAAAGACCCGGCTGCCTTCCTGATCAATTGCTTTAGAATGATGTATGCGCTAAAAATCTTGGAGATTCTTGACTTTGGATTGTTCAATGTGGTCCATGAAGGTCATTGGGGTGTTTTTTGGGATGAGTGGCGTATTAAGAGAGCAATGTATCACGTCGCGATAATCCCTTTCAGCCAGCAATTCGAGGAGAAACTCGAAATTTACCCTGTACCGTGGACCTTTCTTAATTTTGTACAACTTCATTGTTTTTACCCCAATATCATTCCACCTCTTACATTTCAACCATTCCGACCATTCCGACCATTCCGACCATCCGTCGCATTCCCATGGGACATCTCCATCCCAAACAACAAACACTTCGACGATCTCGGAGCTCGCTCCCAAAAGAGACAAAAAATGAAGGTCGATAATTCGCTGGAGATTGCGCAGCATCTGCCACCAATCTTGAGGAGAGTCTATATCGAGAAGACTATCGCAAAAGATTGGGGATCCACGACCTCTTCCGTTGTTGTAGCCCCCATTGTCGACCGAAGCATCGAACCAGACTTGTACTTTCAGTCCACGATCAACGAACAGTGCAGATTGAGGCTTGGTTGAAGGAGACTTGACTGACGGAGATTCAGGTGAAATGAAGTTGAGTAAAGAAGGTACGGGTGAAAGAGGCTCAGATGAAGTAAACTCTGACAAAAAAGACTCGGGTAAAATAAGCTTAGATGAAGGAGAGATAAACTTTGGTGGGGGACTCTCTGGTGAAAGAGACTCATCTGAATTTCCTTCATATGAGGGAGACTCGGGTGAAGCAGATTCAGGAGAATTAAGCATACTTATGTTTCTCGAGAGTACAATTAATTCAATGAAGATGACGTGATATTCAAAATAAAAGGTTAAGATATTGTTATAAATTCGTGATGGTTTAATAAAAAAACACCACATCAATGGAGTTTTGAAGTAAAGGCCCTCAAAAATACATAGTTTTCCAAATATTGTATCGAAGCTTCCCATTCCGGATGGTAGCTTGCACTGTTGAGATCACCAGCTCCATAAAGGTAGCTCTATAGTCATTTGAGGAAGTAATTAGGTGCGTCCTGACTCCCTCGCTATAAGTCTTGAGATTCTGTGACCAAATGAGCCGACAAGCTTTCTTTTGTGGTGCTTTTTACGAATCGAGTATTGTAGCGTTTTCAGCCTGCCCAAAATGTTGTCCTGGTTGAATGGCTAGCTTGAGATTGCCCTTGTTCATCATTGACATGATATCTAGGGACCGTAAGATATAGATCTGGATTCTCCGTATCAATACTAAGTAAGTCATCACCGGACGAATCATGCTTTACTGGCCAGGTGAGTTGGGATTGTGATTGGAATTCTTGATATGAGCCCCTTGAATCGACTGGCTGTTCCCATGAAATCGACGACGGCGGAGATGCTTGCTTGATCGCCAGCACAATTTCACCACTGACAGCTACAGATTCGTACACTCGTGCAGATGCCGAAGAAATGTAACTCGGATGACGTTGACGACTTACTCCTTCAATTGTCATAGCTATAAGTTCTTGGTCTCTCGAGTGATTTAACCGAGGGTTGTCCTGGAGTCTTCCAGAAGTCGTGATTTGTGTTCAATTAAATTACTACGAAGCAGTATTAAGACACGATTTGTATGGAACATATGCCTCAATTCAAGTTCGACTGAGGGGTAGCTTTCTTTCAATATGGCTGCTCGCGCATGGAAGTCTGGCCACTCTTGGTCCAATTGAACTAACAATCTCATAGCAGTACTTTGCCCCAAAGAGTATGGTTGAATTTCAGCATGATTCATATAAAGTTCCTTATAGATTTCTTCGGGAAAGCAAGCCATTTTAATTTTGGCCAAGAAGGCTATCGCCAATGGACTTGTCTGATCAAACTCTGGCAATGGGACACTACATTCAAACAGGTATAATTGACAACCTTGGCTACACCTGAAGAGCCTTAATTTGTTTATGATATATATCGACCAGAAAAGATTAGTTTGCTCTGGACTTACGAATTGGCCGGGCTAATGGAAGCCAATGGACTTTGCCATTTGATGAGCTAACATTATATGCTTTGCAGCTACTTGATGATCATAGAAGTCTCTTGTAACAAAACTTTAGGGACTGTTAGATTCACTCTTGTTTATCCAAGTGGGAAATCTAAATGAGATCAAGGCTTATATAGAAGCTTTGTCATCATTTCATCATTAACCCTAATGCCCATGCATAAAACGTGACCAGGCGACAATTTCGTTTTCCTTGAGCAACGTCGCGTCTGCGTCGCGTCTGCGACTACCCCGCTCTGTTAACAGGAAGCTGTAGTAGATGCAGTAAGCACTCAACGATCTTACTTATAATTATTCTCGTAATACTTTCAATAATATCAAGAATTACAATAATTTGGATGAAAGAACCGATACTTACATTTTCAACTACCAAGTCGAAACCAGCAGAAGCTTTATTCCCACCCAAACGAATACCTTGCTGTTACCATCTAGCAACTCAAGTATCCACCAAATATGCCTTCACTCCGCCGCAACAAACCCCCAAAGTGTCCCCTCCTCGATTTACCTCGCGAAATTCGTGACGAGATCCATCGATATGTTCAATTAGGACAGCGAACTGACAAGCCAAGAGTAACGAGCTATGGCGATCTCAAGCCAGGCGACAATACAATTTGGCCCAACGCTTATCAACTCCTCAAAGAAACCGGGTATCGAGAAGAAAAAGATCCCAGGGCGGTGTTCCGGCCATATGCCGAAGACATACTTATACTGGCGCGAACATGCGAACAGCTTTACAAAGAATCAAACCAAATCTTCTACGGTGAGAATGCGTTCTTGTTTGCGGGCACCTGGAGTTTGTATTGTTATCTGTACATGATTGGCGAGGAAAAGCGACTCTGTATTCGCCATATATATTTCCAATTCAGTGGAATTCAGAGGGTGGATGCATTCACGTTACTTGGCGAGTGTAAATCGTTGAGGACTCTCAGGATAGGAGTTGGACAGGATACGATGTCTGGTAGTAAAAAACCGAAGTTGGATCTAATGACAGCCAGAGGTCTTTCTACACTGAGAAAGATAAGAGGGATGGAAAACTTGGTGGTAGATGTGGTAGAAATGGACCAACCATCCAGATCTACTTACAGTTTCCCCTACACAGAATTGCTGGACGTACCTTCAGAGAGTCCATATTTCAATCCGGAAAAGGTTCAAGAATTTGCAAGGGTGTTGACAGAGGAGATGAATTGGAAAGAGGGGATGCCGGAGCAGAATAAAATCCAGGATGTGCCATTGGAAGAGGAAGAAGTTCTGCAGTCGAAGCCAAATTCCAAAAATTCCAAACCAGCAGTAGTTTCCAACACTCGAACTCTACGCTCAGGTAAAATCCAAAAGTTGACATGCACACCTAAGAGAAAGGTCGCGAAAAAAGCAAAGACAAGTGGAAAGGGGAATTAAAACTTACCAAGTTGGCTTCTCAGGAATGAGATGGTTAGCCGTGGGTGGTGGGACATAGAAATCACTTTCAACCAGCCATTGATGACTCAGTCAACTTGCGACGTACACTTTGTCATTGCTCTTTGTCTACATTTATGTGTTCCGCGGCACTGCTTTATCGAAGCCCCTCGTGGACTGTTATTCCAGAAGAACACGGACACCAACCTCATCCATCCTACGATTTTACGATCTCTTCAAACAGGGATTTTCTCCTCCCTCCTCCAAAATTCCATGATCAATCAGTGCGCAAGAAATTTTTTCTTAGATCCATCTCAACTGCTCTCAACGAGAAATGGCGTCAAACAACGTATAGGTATCCGTCAGTACTATTTGATATTGGGGCCCTGAAACCTTCAAAGAACGATCTTATGATAGGGATAGCTTTGAGATAAAAAGATATAAAAGTAGTGATAATCATTAATAAATATCAAACCAAATACTATTTCCGATTCCACTCCTTGGTGAAGTCTACGTGATCTCAACGTATATGATGACGTTGAAGTGCTAAATACTCTTATGCTATATGATCTCTTCTCGCTCATCAACAGAGCTGTTGTATGTCTGAAATGGAATGCGATTAGACGACATGACACACATAGCTATCATAGAAGTCTTCGCGTAAGATTGTTGGAACTGCAGTCTCATAGATAGTCATCAGAAGAAGAATCAATTGAGATCAAAACACCTCTTTCACTAAAGAGCCTCATCTCGTACACATGATACTACAAACAAATATGTTTCCCACTAATAGACAAATCCCATCCTAACAGTATCATCTCATCTCATTCACCACATATCGTTTTGATGTTCTCAAAATTCAGATTTCCAATGTAAAAATCATGTTGCAAAAGATCCCCAACGCCACCAAAGGGATATATCTATGCCCAATCCATTTTCCCATCATCATGCATGCAATGCGAAAAGTGAAGTTATATTTTCTAATAGACTAATCGACTAATAGTCATCACCGCGACTGATAACCTCTTTGCAGTTTGGTCTGAGGACGATTGTCTATTTCTTGTTAGCGAGTGTTTCTTTCAACAAGGGATGGAAGAGCTTACATGTTCAAATTGCGCGGTGTAAGAGCCCTTTTTATCGACAAGAGGTGGGTAATCTTGTACGATACCATGGGAGACTAATGCGTTTAACTGCTTTTGTTAGATATTGTGCTAGAAGTGTGGGTGAATACAAACTTACTCCGAGTAGATATTTATCTTGGCCCAAACGATCCAAATATCTTCTGCAGAAAGGTAAGGTGCCAAAGTTCTTGTTGATAACATTAAGAAGTTTGCCAGCCGATGCGATACGCAATGGAACGTTGGGGGCATCTGCAACCTTAGCGTAATGAGAACATTCGAGCTATAACTGATTAGTATATGTAACCAAGGAGTTCTCATACATGGACTTACATCATCTCTAACATAACCATTTCCGGTACTTCCGAAAGTTTCAATAGCAAAAACCTCCCCTTCTTCCATCTTTGTTTGGTCATTGCTCTTAACAATCGGGACACTCTTTCCACCGTGGATCTTCCATTGTAGAATGTCATGACCATTTAAGTTTCTAATCGGCTTGACTTGATAAGTTTGACCCTTAATCTCAACCTCGTAACTCTCCATTGTCTCCTGAATATGCTCGCCAATTTCTCCCAATCTTGCATCAATTCCGGCTTCCTTGATTCCGGTATTCGTAGCTTGCTTAACCGCCTCGAGAAGGTTATCGTACATGGGATCAAATGCAATAGTGAAAGCACTGTCCACAATTCTACCGTTGATGTGAACTCCGAAATCGACTTTCATGACATTCTCATAAGCCAAAACGGTCTTGTTTCCAGCGTTCGGACTGTAATGAGCAGCAATGTGATCCAAATTGACACCAGTTGGGAAAGCGACACCACCCTTAATATTGTCTCCCTCCTCTAGTCCAGGGTGACCAGTCAAAGCTCTCACACTATCCTCGATTCCTTCCGCGATTTCCGTCAAGGTCTGCCCGGGCTTAATGTTGGCTTTAGCGTATTGTCTAACCTGTCTATGAATCTCGGCACCCTGTCGATACTCCTGCAAGAAATCATTATTCATGCGATCCAAATAACGCTTCTCTTCGCTTGTAGTTCGATAGTTATTTTCGTCTCTGTATTCGACTTCCTCTCCAACAGGGTACTCGCCGCTTGGAAACAGGTTCGACAGGAGAACTCGGGGAGGCGACGATTGTACTTTAGGGTTCGCTCCAGCCTTCTTCTTGGGCTTCTTCTTCCTCTTCCTCTTCTTTTTTGCTCCTCCCTCCCCAGCACCTTCGCCATTTACTGGCTCCTCTTCATCGTCATCTGAATCTTCGGCCTCGGCTTCGGGTTGCGCGTTTCCATTTGCCTTTGCTTCGGCGGCAGACTCCATCACAGCATTAGGGTCCTTCACTGTACATTTTGTTAAATCATATTCCCCAAGAATAGAGAGTTGTAGCGCAATCCTCCCAAAGGAGGGGTTGATTTTTACTTGCCCTTCAAATTCTTCAACGCATCAGTAACCTGCGCTGCCATCTTGAATCACCTTACAACAAGACCCTCGAGTCTTGTTTCTAACGCTACAAGTGTTTGTAATTGACCTTTGTATCAATAACAAAAGTCAAGCTGTTGGAAATATAACAATTGATTGGAAGAGAAATCTAACAATTGCTTTCCCCGCCAAGGTGGTAATGGGTTAACATCGGGATAACTGTCTCGGTTAGTAGTGATGTTTGGTTGGGTAAATCCCTGTCAATCGCTGGAAATCTATGCCGTCACTGGCATTCCAGGATTAATACAGCATGTGTAAAGTTCTCATGGAAGTTCTCTCATCTCATCAATTCTTTTCCCTATAATTTCCCAATTCAACGATGAGGAATGCCACTCTTCTTTCGCCCCTCTCCTTTTGTCGTTCCACGAATTCGACCACAGCGGTTTTCTTTTCATAGTACTGCTATCTACAGAAACCCCGCTCAAAACCATTACGAGACTTTGCAAGTCGCTCCAGATGCTACACCGGCCGAAATCAAAAAGTACGATCGCCTCCTTTCTCATTCCCAATTGACGCCGATATACTAACGCAGTCTCAAGATCCTTCTACGCTCTAAGTAAAGTTCATCATCCCGATCACAACCCCTCCGACCCCTCTGCATCAAAACGCTTCGTGAAAATCTCCGAAGCATGGGCTATCCTCGGTACTCCAGCCAAGCGACAGGCCTATGATCGAGAACACCATATACATTCTCATGCTCACGGTCATGGCCATAGTCATGGAACGGGTCATCGTCCACCGCAAGGTTCCTATTCGTCAAGCGGACCAGCAGGTGGTAGACCGGCTAGCGGGTTGAGTAGACGACGAACCCAGTTTCGTGGGCCGCCGCCTAGTTTCTATAGAAGTGGAGGATGGGGAGAACACAGTGCGAAAAGACGGGCTGCGCAGGATAATGGTGCGCCAGGTGCGGAGGCTCCACCGAAGACAGAGATGGGTGGAGGGATGGGAACGGGTCAGATGCCATGGGGCCCGGAAGGAGATATTCCACACTTTGATAAAAGAGCACACACACAAACACATGATAACGTGGATAGAAGGAGGCGACGCCGAATGAGTGAAAATTTTATTCCGGCGGACCGAGAAAGGAGCACCTTCGCGAATTTCGTCATCCTCAGCGCAGTAATATCTATGAGCGTCGCTGTACCGTCGTACATTTATGAGAGGATGACGAGTGCAGGAAGGCCAAAAAAGATAATCACATAAACATTGACAAAAAATTAGACCATAGAATTATCTATTCTTTATGCACACATTTCGGTCAATTACAATGAAGAGAGTCACTCCGTTGCAATGCTATAATGCGCGTGCCACAGAAAATGATATCAGAATTACACCTCTATTCTACTATCGTACGGCCAACTCCCAAATCTCGAACAATCCTGATCTATGACTCGAATGTGAAGCTTGTGCCAATCTTGTGGGTAGCTTGGTCGAGCTTTTGGGTATCGAAGGAGGCACCGAGACCAAGGGTGGCACCAGGTCGGAGAACAACGTTGTAGGCAACCGCGGCAACACCACGGTCGTTGATCTTGACCTATAATTCCCTTGCATTAGCGAAAGTTTTTGGAATATTTCTGCAAAAATTGCTTACCTTGGCGAAGGAGAGTGGGTCAAGTCTGTACTTGCTAGCAACCTCGAGACCAACAGAGTTGGTGTTCTTGGAGTCCCAGGTAGCCTTAGCACCAGCCTCGACTTGAGTGTTGACCTTGTGGTAGTATGAAGCGGAGAAGACGCTCAAGTTGTCAGCAGCAGTGATGGCAGCACTGTAAGTGGGGGCAGTGTATCCAACAGCGGCGGAGTAGCTGGTGATAGCTGCCTTTTGGACATCATAACCAGCGGTGGCACCAGCCAAGAAACCATCTTGTCCGATAACAGCATCAACGGTGGCAGTTGGGCCCTTGAGGAGATCGAAGAATGCGCGTCCGTGGAAGTTTGGTTGCTTGAAGTGAAGGTTGACCTTTGCGCCCTTCTTTTGGGTGGTAGGAGCGAAAGAGCCGAGAATCTCAGCCTTGAGACCCTTGGCAATGGTGTCGTTGATCTCAATCTTGGTGTCGAGAGCGTTGAGGGTGTTCCATGTTTGGGTAAGAGTCAAGCCTGTTCCGCCGGCATACTGGATTAGTAACTGTGCACAACCGGGTTGTCTAATGAGAAAGAAACCAAATGGACTATGAACGGGGAAATATTGTAGAATAAATTGATTAAAATATATACCAGTTGGCTTGTCTGTGAACTTGGCCTCTAACTGCACACAGGAAACTGTCCATCAGCGTTTGTCAAAAAATTGAATTATTTCCCATGTAATCGTACCAGACCACTGGTGGCATTGTCATGGGTGCTCTTTCCAGTCACTTTGAATGCGACATTGTTTGGAGTATTCGACTTAACCTCAAGTGCGGCAGCAGTGAGGTGGTAGAAATCTTTGTTGAGCAACTGGTTGATATTGAGGTTAGCTTCAAATATTTTGATAACCACGCGCATCTTGAGAAATATCTTACATCGTTGGACGCCTTGGCGATATCGGTGAAAGCTGGGACAGACATGATTGAAGAATGAGAGGAACTGAATTGATTGAACTTTTGGGATGGAATTCGAGAAAGTTGTACAGATACGGGGAGTAAATGTGGATGAAGTTGAAGAGGACGTGGTTTTTTGTTCCCTAAAGAATTTCGAATCGTGAGGAACCAAGCGGCAGAAGTCGGACATGGAACGTGGGATTGTTATTGGTCCAAATACTCATGTGCCTCCTTCCATATGCGACCCCCCTGTAAACGACATCCATTCATGGTTCCGTCTGATGGATGCAACAAACATCTTTCACCCAATGATGAAATGAAATCTCTCTCATTCAACAACACAAAATCAAAAAGGATATTTATTACAAGATATTTATTACAAGATCAATCATTTTCACGTCGTGGAGTGGTATTGGATTTGTTCAATCTTCAAACACACCTCAAAAATTGACGCCAAAGAATATTGATTTATTGGTTTATATTTGCAAGCTCGATTCGTAACTTCCTACTGCAATGGAGAGCAAAGTCAGTGACACTGAGGGGTTGTGAAACGATTCGCAGTTTTTTACTAGCATTAGAAGGAACCCGCAGTGCTCATTCATCAAGATTCAATACCCCAACAAAGTCAAAGTATATAAAAGCCATAAAATAACATCAAACTCAAAATTCCCAGCACAGACTCAAACCGTTAATTGTGCATAAGATGGAGTTTCGTGGGGATTCAACTATCTACTAGGTAGGTATCTGTCCATGGTTTCATCCTTCTATCTAACTCCACAATCTTTCCACTTTATTGGTAACCCAAATTTGGAGTCCAAAAGATGCTCGAAAATAAGTCGTTATCATTTTTGTAACCTTCCAATAGATACGACATTCTGAGAAGGAGAATCTTCACGCTACAATTACTCGTCATACTTTTCGTTGTGGATGGCAATAGCTCTTCCACTGGGGTCAGTTTGTTTAGACCAAGTTGGGGTCCATCTCATAACACTCTCTGCACAAAATGGTGGGAAGTGCTCGTCGAACATTGTTCGGTACCAGTAACTATTACTCCTGTTAGTCTTTCGATTCTCATTGGATAGAGCAGAGAACTTACGCTTCCTTGGTATCTGGAATATCGGATCCCCATTCAGGCTTGGGGTTCTTCATCATCTCATCGGTAACGTGTAGTTCAGCGTTATCCTTGAGAGCATCGATCCATCCGTAACCAACACCGTCACTGAATTGCTCCTTTTGTCTATAAAGAATGTGTTCTGGGAGGTATGGTTTCTGACTTGGATCATCTGATGTGTCAAAAGCCTTTCGGAGAATGTATTTCTCAAGACGATCCTTGGTGATCATCTTCTCTTGTGGGTCGATGTTCATGGAAACTTCGAGGAATTCCTTGTCGAGGAAAGGAACACGAGCTTCCAATCCCCAAGCGGAAGTCGACTTGTTAGCTCTCAAGCAGTCAGACAAATGTAAGTTTTTGATTCTGCGGACGGTCTCTTCGTGAAGGGCTGCCTTATCTGGTGCAGCGTGGAAGTATAGGTAACCTCCAAAGATCTCGTCACTACCTTCTCCACTCAATACCATCTTGACACCCATAGCCTTGATCTTTCTTGAGAGAAGGAACATAGGAGTGGATGCACGAATAGTTGTTACATCATATGTTTCCAAATGGAAAATAACATCGGAAAGCGCGTTCAAACCATCATCAATGGTGAAAGTCATATCATGATGCTTGGTACCAAGGAACTTGGCAACTTCTTTCGCAGCCTTGGTATCAGGGGAGTTTGGTAGACCAATGGAGAAGGAGTTGAGTTGGGGAAGGTAGGTGAGAGTCGACAATTTGTTATCGTCATCAATACCAACAAGTCCTTCTCCTTGGTCTTCGTTAGCGGTTGGTGTCGCAGTTCCACTTCCGCTCTCAATTGCAGCTAGCGTAGCAGCTTTCAGGCGTAGAGACTCTCTCTGAGCGATGGCAGCCACCAAACTCGAGTCGAGACCTCCGGACAACAAAACTCCGTAAGGAACTTCAGCCATGAGACGCTTACGAACAGACATTTCAAGTGTTTCTCTCAAAAGCTTGTAATCAATTGGGGTTGATGGAACGTTCTTTGGGTCCCACCAAGATGGCTCGAAATATCTTGTTGTCTTGTCGGTTTTTGAGTCATACACATGTCCTGGAGGGAAAGCAATGATTTTGTCGCAGACAGGGTGCAAACATTTCAGTTCAGATGCAAAGTATACGGCTCCTGGTGTCTTGCTCGACCATCCTTGATAGAAACTGGTAACGCCGATGGGATCGCGTGCAGCAATTGTGCGATCTTGCTTTTTGTCGTATAAAACGAATGAGAACATTCCGTCCAAGTGTTTTGGCGCATCGATATCATGTTCCATGTACTAACAAATTTTCAGTCATGGATCCAATTTTTTCCTTCGAATTTCTCACCAGAGGTATTATGACTTCGCAATCGGAATGTGTCTTGAAGTGGTATTGGTTCTTGAGTCCCTTGCGGATGACTCTGTGGTTATAAATTTCGCCATTAACTGCGAGTGCGAGGGTATCGTCTGCGTTGGTGATTGGTTGGGCTCCACTCTCTAGAGTATTGTCAGTTCATGAATAAATACAGATTTCAGCGGTGAAACTAACCAACGCCAACGATACTCAAACGCTCATGCGCAAGAACTACAGTCAATCGATCAGCCAAAACTCCTACAAGACCCATTCCCTTAGGCGCAACGTACTTGTGTTGTTGGAAATAACGTTTCCACCTAATTATCATCATCAGTCTCAAGTCCAAACATCCCTTTTTACCATAGGTGACTCACTCCAGTCTGGTCCACGATGACGAACTCTAGATTTCACAGTCAGCTCTCCACTTCCAGTTTCCTCCGTCGAACAGAATCACTCACTGCTTCGCCATTCGCAAGGCCGTAGGCTTAAAAGCCTTAACATCTGGGTGACTATACAATTGTCAATTCTCGAAATCCATCGCGGGGCCCCCACTATCATTAAAAACTCGCATTCCCAATTGCAAATAGAGACAATTGATACATACCCATGACAAGCAAAAATACCACACATCTTGAATTCTTGTATGTAAATCCGTTTAATATGAAATGTAAAATAAGTTTCTCTCAAGAAAAGAAGTTCAAAAAATGGGAGAGAAGAAAGTTATATACCCAAATAAAAACTGCCTGTGAGTAATAGTTTCAATGCTCAGTGGTTTTGGTATGTGCATGACTTATTACCTTGGCTCCAAAATATTACAAAATTACCTTAGCTCATGGGCCGATAGTCGGATGTGGATTGTGGCAAGGATACCAAAGGTGCATTATGTGGCTTGAGCCCTTACTTTCTACTGAAAGCGATTCAGTAGAACCAATAATGTGGCAGTATTGCTAATTTTGGTGTCAATTACCTCTGGGTGAGTAACAGCTAGATGTCGAGGTTCTGGAATTTTGTGATGTGTTTTTCTACAGGAAATTGCTTGGCGAGATACAGTCGGATAATTGTGGGCGGTGGACTGGTAGTGTATCTGGAATGCTAGACCATGGGCACATATGTATGGATCGGTGGATAGATGGACGCACGTAGCTTTCTTCACGAGGTGACTCAAAGGACAGAGGAGAATGGTAGGTCATAACACGACAATGAAGTAATGAAGAGGTGGTATAGATTGAAAAAGCTCATTTCCTTCATCGATTTTCCCATGTCCCATTGAGTAAATACTATAACTCATCTAGGGTAATCAGTAAATTTCTTTGACCAACGCGCTGCATCAAAGTAAAGTATTTCCGCTGCTAGGTACGCCCGTATTGATATCCCCATATGCTGTGAAAGATTATGTGCCCAATGAACGCCAATACTTCCCGCCAAATAAACCTGTCGCCTTTACTGTCGCATTTGCATTTGCCCGGTCCCCCTAAGGAGCTGGGTTATCTTTTACGATGCGCTTGATCTTACTCTCGTACGCGGACTTGTCCTTCTTGAAGAGATTGTAGGCATCGGCTTGGGCAGGAGAATCAGGGTTGGGGGTATCGAGAAGTTCTTGGATGCCAAGGAGGATTTGCTTGATGGTGATGGCAGGCTTCCAGCCTTCTTCTTCGTTCAAAATCGAAAGACAGACTGTGCCAGAGGGGTAGACGTTAGGGTGGAAGAGAGGTGGTGTAAATTTGCCTGATTATTTGTTAGTTCCAGATCGAATGCCAAATATGAAAGTAGTTTTGGAGTCGCATACACTTTGGAGGTTTGGTTGGGTATTCTATAAATTGTACATTAGCGCAAATTCATAACTATATTGTGAATGACAGTAAAGCAACTCACCGTCTGGAAAGATAATATTCAGTTTGAAAAGACCACCCTCCCATAATGTACCGGCCTTTCCAGGAACGCCGCAGTCCCAAATCTTCATATCAATAGTGTTCGTGGCGGGGTTGCGAACAGGCTTTGCAGAAAACCCAAATGGATGGTCCTTTCGCCATTGCTTACTGTAGATCCCATTAGACTTCGTCCTAGATCTCCGAACTGTGCAAACCTTACCGTTCCTCCGTGAGACGATTAACACAGAGCGACATTTTGAAGATGAGGCTGGAGTTTGTTCAGGAAAGCGCAAATCAGGCTTTGAGATTGGAGAAGACTTTGTTGACCTGGCTATTGATAAATACCAAAAGCCCAAATAGTTAATGCGACTTTTTGTATGTCTACAAATGCAGAAGAATAAATTGTTATGGAAAGGTTTGGTGGTTGCTAGCTACGAGGCTCAAGATTCGTTAATTTATGAAGCGTCCAGACAAGGCAAAAGAAATAAGTACAATTCACTAGCTCGGAGGACCCCCACTATCAACAATGCCCGACACCAGAATTGACAGCCTCGGCCTAGTCTTCTCATCTCATGATCTTCATGCCTAAATACACCTCGTACGTCGCAAGACTATTTCATTTCATAGAACCCAATATCCGAATATATAAGGTCTGAGTTGTCGTCGAACATCAGATTATCTACACAATACCATTTTCGGCGCAAATCATACCCCGCACTTTCCACATACATACTGGCTGTATTCATTTCGGCCTGCAGAAGAATACCCACCTTTGAAGATCCCAGCAAAGGATTGATATAGTTTCCTCTAGCATCTATTAAACATGGAGTCGAAACCTGGGGATCTCGCGGGACTGGCAGAGTCCTCGACAAAAGCCTTGGTTGGCGAATCAAGTACAGTTTCTGAAACACAGGCTGCGGATGCTACTGCGGCGTGGGAGGACGTTCCAGATCCGGACGAGGATGATTTAGATGATCTAGATGGTACATCATTTGATCTAATGCTAGATATGAAAATGAAATTCTGATAAATTCTTAGATATGCTGGATGAGTTCAACGCTGCGAAGCCAGAATCGAAAGCACCAGCACCAACCTCCACAACAGCAACCACTGGTTCTGAGAAACCACCCGTTGCAGACGATCCTCTTCTTGGCGGCGGTGAAGGACTCACTGACGATGATTTCGCAAAGCAATTACAAGCCGGCATGGCTGAACTAATGGGAGAACTCGAGACATCACCAGAAATGCAGGCACAGTTTGAAAGTATGCTGAAGGAGATGGGTGGATTGGGAGAAAATGGTCCAGCACCTCCACCACCATCTGCGCCAAAACCCGGACCTTCGAACACAAAAGCCGCCCCAGGTTCCGCTGGTGAGGAAACATTCCAGGAAACTATTAAGAAAACGATGGAAAGAATGCAAGCTTCTGGGGATCAAGCAACAGCAGCAGCAGCAGAGGACAACTCGGACGATTTGCTAGCGGAGATGATGAAGGCTATGGGAGCTGGTGGTATGGACGGAGAGGGCAGTGAGGAGGATTTCTCGAAAATGCTATTGGGTATGATGGAGCAATTAACTAATAAGGAGATATTATACGAACCAATGAAGGAATTGGATGATAAATTCCCCGCGTGGTTGGAGAAGAACTCTGCCAGTACTCCCGCAGATGATCTAAAGCGATACAAGGAACAGCAAGTTTTTGTCAGAGAAATCGTCGCGAGATTCGAGCAAAAGACTTACAAGGATGAGAATGCTTCGGATCGAGAGTATATTGTAGAAAGAATGCAAAAGGTGTGTATCAGCTGTCACATCATATCGCGGCGCGCTGCTAACTATTTACAGATGCAAGCAGCAGGCTCACCACCAGCAGATCTGGTTGGAGATATGGCTGCAGCGCAAGAAGCTTTTGGGGCTCCAGAAGAAGGTTGCCCAACACAATGAAATACCCATATCTTAGTGATAATAACTTGTGCATATTAACAAACCAGTGATACCATGACCAATAATCTCAAATCAAACACCAAATGGTTCGGTCCATTTACCATACCAAAACACCGACCAGGCCCTAGCCGTTTGAAACACCAACGCTAACAGCAAACCCCTCCAATTTATCATAAACAATGTCGTGTCAATATGTATCGGTATGTACCATTATGTGCCACAATCAACTCATCTCCGTATCCATCATTTCATGGTCTCCTGACACATCCATGGATTGGTTATCTTGATACGAGATATATGATTCCTTTTGTATAACGTCCATGAAAATGGCATCGTAATCACCATCGTCGCTACCAAAGTGCGTATCAGGCGAGGAACTATTGACATGTCGCTCAACATCCATAACAGTCATATTGTGTTGGTTTGAAAGATGTTGGAATTCTCCTCGCGCCCAAGCAGCTGCTTCCTTGTCATCAATTGGACCAATTTCTTCGTCGAGTGTCGAGACATTCTCATATGCTTTATCCAGAGTTTGTCTTCTTTCGGCTTCGGTCATAGATGATAACAAAGCTTCTAATTCTTCTTCCTCGTTCCTTGCCACTTCCTCGGCCATGACCTCATCTGCAACCATTGTTAACCCAATTCCAGCAAACTCATTCATGGATAGAGTCTTAGATAAAAAAAGCATACCGAGACTTAAATTTCCAGCACCGTAATCCAGTTGCATATCCTGCTCGTCAACGTCAACAGCCCAGCCCTGCGCATCTCTAGCTTGTCTTTCCGCTCGCCTTCTTTGCTCTGCAATCCAAATAGTTCTCATCATCTCATCATCACCGCCTCTCGCTTTCCATCTTCTATCCTCCGAATCTTCTCTAACTCTTCTCAAGAACAGCTTTCTTCTTGTCTCTCTTCCATCGCCTTGTCCATGCAATAACGGATTCGTCTTCGTTATTCTCTTGGAAAATGTACCTTCTCTATTCGGTGAATGTTTGTTTGAATTAGAGTGGTTTTTATCAGGGCTTGCGGTTTTGGAAGCGCCAGATTCAGGTGACATCATGAAACTAGTGTGAGAATCCCCAGCCTGCTGTATCCTCGTTGGTAAAATGGCGTTGCGGGGCTCTAACGGCGATACGGGCGGAGAAGATCGTAAAGGTGATGAGGATAATGGCGATGGTACATGAGGTGTATAATGGCGTAATTGCTTGTGTGCGCTCACAGGAGTCTGCAACATACTGAACATGATGATGGAGTGCTGTGCGGATGAAAATGGAACTTATGATGTTCTTCCATGCCAATTGATATACTAATGAGACAAAACGCGCCTGCAGGCGGACGCGACCCGCGTAGATGGCCCGCACCGCTGATTGTCCAATTGGGGTAGCGATTGGTGGAGATTATGTAAGCGAACTCGTTCTAGAATTCAGGTCTGCTTTTACGGTCACTGCAACCACAGTTCAGACCAGAGGAACGATGTTGGAATTGGTGTTGGAATTTTTGTGTTTAGGCTTCGCTATTTTCCCAAAAATGATTCTGACATCACCTTTCTTGCAACCGAAGCACATTTCAAGGCCTAATTTGTTGCATCTATCGAGACACTTGCTACATTTATCTGACATTCAACAAGCCAGATATCTTCCAGTATTCGAAGTGAACTAGAGGCCCCTCTCTATCGACCTACGGAGAGCCTCGAACTCAGCCCTGCTGAAGAAATTTCTACGCTCTTCTGATCAATAATATCACCCAGCTGTCTAGGCATGGCTTTCTCCAACCTACCCTTGGAGAAGTGACCATCAAGATGAACCTCTGCACCCAAGGTAGAATGAAACTACCTGCATACCGAGCGATATTAACCCATTGTCAAATTCCTGTCAAAAGAAGACTTCCAGGCGCTTGTGGGGGGCGAATTCCCTTGGCTTCTTAGGTGGTTGGCAGCATGTTTGCTATATCGTCGTCCTTAAGAACAGATCTTCGTACGTAGCATTCCAACATAGTGTCATCTTTGAGGGAAGAACTTCAGTCCTTCCCAAAACTCGCGCCCACTATACTCTTCATGCAACGTTTGCCGACGTTTTGAGCGTATTTAGTGGTGGTCTGTTGTCTGGCACATGTTTGCTCTCTGGTTAATGACAGAAATCGTGAGATTGTTGGAGATTGTCACTGCCAGTGTGTTATTGGTATCCTTGACATTCACTATTTTGATGATCTGCTGGTTTATCATCCCGAATGGGTTCAGGGATGACCTTTCGAAGTGTAAAGTTGACGACAGATGATGGAATGGATTGCATAATGTACAAAATTGACGTCCGGTTTCGTATCTCCCAACCATAGTTAGTCTCTACGATCTAGTTTGTACTTGCGTAAGTGGTTTACGCGCTGTTATTAGTTGTAAGTGATGCCGCAAATTTTCCCACGCTGTATGTATGCATGATATGCTAGAGGAATTAGCTCGATGTTGATTTTCACAGCTACATATACTTACCTAAGTTTTGGGCAATCTCTATGTTCTATTGAAACCTCCATCTTCCTTAACAATTTTTCAAACTCAATATAATAATTTTACTTCGATAACTTATTATACCCAGAACGAAATTCCGATTTGCCTTATCGGGTAGGGTGGGGCATTCATATATGGGTTACGGTAACCTATCCATCCTCTAATTGCTACCCTCTTGGTGAACATAGGTGAACGTAGCCTACAATACATACAAGCGAATCCAACCTAATGTTAATGTCAAATCTTCTGTTTGGTGTCTTGTTTGTCTTCATCTCCTTCGTATTCTATCATTTATATCTTCACTTCTATCACCTACATCTACATCGATCATCGCAGTATCATATCTACATTTTATTCTCGTGCAATATTTTCTCTAACGTCTTTATATACTTCGAACAAAGGTCGGTGGTTACTGTTCCTCGGTATTTGCTGCTTGGGGACCCCCCTCATACGGTCTACATCGAGTCAGTGGTTACGGTTCCTCAGTATCTACCGCTTGGGGACACCCTGACGGTACGTACCAAGTCGGTGGTTACGGTTCCTCGGTATTTGCTGCTAGGGGACACCCTGACACGGTTTGCATCGAGTCGGTGGTTACGGTTCCTCAGTATCTGCCGCTTGGAGACGCCCTGATACTTTCGGTGCCAAAGAGTCAAGGCTGCTCTCTTATTAGCCTGGGTGGGTGGGAAACACACATAGTGTGGGATCATTCTTCCCAATACAATTGTTCTTTGTCATCTTCATAGCTAATCACAATTATAGCACACAATATGGCGGTACCAATTGAAATACTTGGGCTGGAGAATCTCCTTGCGGAGAGAGTATATATAAAGTGGGTTGATGACGACGGCTGTTGGACACTAGGTTCTTGCATGCCTTGCAACAAAAAAAATGTCGAAATTATTATGAAAGTGGTCTGCAATTCTAAATCTAAACGAGATGTTCATATACAGTTCTCAATTAAGGTCACCATCAAGATTTCTGGCAAGCGTCATTACATGTATATGCTGTTAGCTGTTCCACCACATGGTGACTTTAAATATGCCTCAGAGGATGTTTTGATACAGAAGCTTAATGATTTATCTCATCTTGATGCATCCGCTCTTCACGAAGCCGGTATAAGCAATTTAGAGCGTATTATTGTTCTAAATCTTGATATTCGATTCGCGGGATTTGTGGTTCAAAAGGAGAAAGAATCTACAAGTATCTGTCCCTTCAACAAAACCTCCAGCAAATTGATCCGTGCGATTAAGTCTTTATCTCTCACGAAGAAATTTAAGGTATATATTAGGCCTAGCGATTATGCGCGGCAACATTTGAAAGAAATTCGCGAGTGCTTGCATGATACAAGTGTAGAGGTTTGTGAAACTGACATGAGAAAGCTATACTCTCAAAAAGGCATTACGCTAGTGAACTGGACGCATTTTAAACATAAGGAACATAAGGAACCTCAGGATCAACCACCGCCACTATACACCGCCAAGGATACACAGAGGGCGACGGAAGTGCAGGTTCCCCGTTCACCAATGATCGCATACATAGATAAAAAGTCATCGCCCAGCATAGACGAAGCCATTATTCCAGTGACACCGAGTCCTGTGCCGGTGTGCCACGGTATCTTCTCGTCTAGCTCTGAAGAACTGTCAGATGTCGGAGAAGGCTCGCACCTTGATGATGATTACAAGGATCCAGGACGTGTTGAAACATACCTTGATGTGGAGGTGAACTCGGATGAGGAGCACCTTGCCGAGTTCAATGCTAGACAACTGGATGAAGAATACCTCACCGACATTCGAGAAACAAGCCAACGACTCGGACAAGACGCTACCTCGGAGGCTTTGGCGTCAGAATTTAGGGAGTGGTTGGATGCAGCAGCAAAACTAAACCCAAATGTTCTAGGACATAGAGGACTGACTTCCAAATTACTTTCTCTTGGTGAAAGTGTCCGTGAGTCTGATGTTGCAAAGTTCGACGCTATTAGGCCCTGGTGCTCTGCGCTGTTGTTCTACAACCCGGCAGATTCAAGCAGCACCTCCGAGTTGCAAGATTCGACGCATCGATTGCTTGTCTCAGATATGGCTGGGCTCATCAAGTCAATCAACACATTTTAACGTGGTGCTGAGATGACTTTTCTGATGGAAGATTTCATAAAACTAGGTGGCGCTGCTCGCGCAGGTAATAATGAGCAGTATACACGTTGTAAAGTTGAATGTCAATTTCGTATATTGGTTGACGAGAAGAGCAGCAAGGGCTTGTCCAGGAAAAGGAACATTTCGGAAATTGATAGCAATGTGTATCAACGAACCAGGACAGCGGCGTAAATATCAAATGAATGTTCATCTATCTTCAAAACCGCCCTCTTGCTAGTCGGCGAAGGTGTAAATGAACCCCCAATGAGACTTTCGGGGGGGTGTCACATAAAGACACCGCTGACTTTCCATGATGCAGCAATTACAGATACTGCTGTGCTTCGAGTCATTCAGGATGATAAGGTAAATAATAACAATTAGATGGAAGTTCACAATCTCATCTACACTCCATTGCCATTTATGTCTGAGGCACCGAGAAGTGAGTGACCTAGCTTAGTTGCCTTAGGCATCAGTTTCGCTCAGGTGTCGTGCTGCCGCGAGTGTTCGTATGAGACCTTCCGTCATTTGACGATTCTCTAATCCGCAATAGTGACCCTACCCCTCCGGCCAGTCAGAGCACCCTTCCGCTATAATTTCTGCAAAGAAGGCCTAGGTTAGACTGGCTTTTCTGCTGCATTAAGCACTCAGTCTTGCTTCCAAGCTGAGTACTTGCTGCCGTCTTCCTGCTTGCCACAGGAGGTAGGGTGGCGCACTGCGTTCTTCGCTCGTTCATTCGTGGTAACCGTCGGCTACTGAAGGTACTGATGTGTACGATGAAGACAGCGGATGCTAGAGCTCTGTTGCGCAAGGGGAGTGAAAGCACTGCCAATAGCCCATCTTTTGCATACGATAAGGTTTTCGAGTGCGAAATGACCGATAGCTACTTGAGCGGTCTCTACTATTGTCGTCATAAGTGCTTTTTGTCTCGTCCAAATGGCAACACAAACTCGCTTACTATGACGAGTGCTCAAACAGTGGCCAGAAGCACATTCTTCACAATTTCTAGAAGATATACAATTGATCTTTTGCTATGTATAGTTGCAATTCAGACCATGGCACGCTGCAATATTCGTCTAAATCTTGTTAATTATGATATTGACTAGTTAGATCTATCTTTCTCGTCTTCTGGTGTTATTGAATACACCAACCCTATATCTTACAAGCGTCTCATGAACCATCTCCCAGTCTAATAAATTCTCGCTTGGATCATCACTGCTTTATGGCGTAAGTTCTTCTATACACATTCACACTTTCCAGGTAGGATGTTCCAGGTGCCAGGGAGTTCACATCGCCAAGAGGCTTGAAATCCTTAGCTCCGTATGCATTCTTCAGGAGAGTACAAGCCTTGTGTCAAGTTAGTGTATTATTTAAACGAAATGAAAGCTAAAGATTCACCTCTTCATAGTCCTCGGGGGTCGCCATGTGTCTCTGCTTCAGACTGTCCATCAAATTGATTCTCCGGGCCAGGTCGGTAAGATCACCGGTAATTTTCATGCCAAATAGTGAGCTGGCAATGCCGCTTCCGAACTAGATGGTGGATTCGGGTCAGTAAAAAATCTTGGGTGGCCAGAAAAAAGGTAAATCTATCCACTTACACTGAACAAGCCGATGGTTTTGCCTTCTGCCGCTTTGAGATCGATGTTGCTTATCAAGCTAATGAGAGAGAAGTACAAGTTTCCTGTGTACATATTGCCGCATAAAGAAGGGCCAGCAATGCACGGCCCGACACGCTTCTTAAACTCATTCTTCGTGATTGACACGAGAGTCTTTTCCAGCGCCTTATCCTTGAGAGACTCCGAACGGCTCAACTTGCGAAGTTCATCGGGAATACCTTCCCATTCAGCATCATCGGTCGATATGAGACAGTCATTGTAACTAAGACGGCCGAATGGTTTAGACACTAATTTGCAGTTTGGAGTATGGAATGCCATGTAATCGAAAAGTTCAAGAACCTTCTTGGGCCTGCTGCTGGGCTCATCGCCTTTAAGTTTGCTTCTCGCCTTAATCCGCTCAGGTAGATTCTTGTGACATGCATCCAAAGCGCCAATGTAACAGCCAATAGATTCATGGCTGTTCACAATAGGAAACTCGACTTTACTATCCGGCTTGTAGAAATCATAAGCATGAGTCATGTAGACACCCTTCAAACCCGGATCAAAGGACAGCAGTGCATTTGGACCAACAAGCATAGCAACACAGCCAGCTCCTCCACTTGGTCGAGAAGCGAGCGGCCTCTTTGTAGAGGGCTATATCAGATGCAACAACAATGGCATCTCGACCATCCCATGAGCGAGACTCTACCCAATTGACCGCATTGAATAGGGCATTTGTGCCACCGTAACAGGCGTGTATCGTGTCGATTCCTTCGAGACTTCTATTACCATGTGGCTCGAACAAAGTGGTGAGAACTGATTTGACAGATTTGGCTTTGTCGATGGGTGATTCATTTCCGACTTCAAGACGCCCAATAGAATTTGGGTCGATGTCGAATTTTCTAAGGAGTGAAGAGACAGCTGTTAGAGCTAGGGAGCAAACATCTGGCAATTCGTGAGTATTACATGATGCTTGAATTGGCTGATGCTTTTCAATGGTACGAACTTACCCTCTCTATCGGTACAAAAGTTCATGTACTGAAGGCCCAATCCAATGGTATATTTACCAGCCGAAACAGCTTGATGTTTTTCAAACAATGTTTGATCCAGACACTTTTCAAATCAGCATCATGAAGTGACTTTCGTGGGAGTGATTGGAAATTTACCTGTGCTGAGACATAGACTTACATGGCTTTAATGCCAACATTCTTCGGGTACGCCATTTTGTGACTTTTTCGGCTAAAGAGATGTTTGTTTAAGGTAGATTGGAACTATAAGAGAGATGGTAGTGGTAGTGTTTGTTTTTGGAATTTAAGACTTGAGTGGCCTCTATTAGTAGTCGCCGCTCTCACATAGCACTTCTTTCATTGAAGTGAGTTCTGAAGTCGGCTAAGCTTGAAATGGTTAGGCGGCACATGAGGGGGCTTCGCGGTCGTTAGCGCTGACAACGACCTCGTGGAGATACCCTGTCGATGCATTATATCTTTTCGGGTTTGGATCCGTTTTCACTTGTAACATGGTGATGGGTGGTTGAGATTTGCTACTATTATCAAAAGGGCGGAAGTGGTATTCCGATATCTGCTCCACACGAGATTATAGATGAATGAATATAGAAAGTCGAAGATGTGACAGAAAAATGTGATTTCTCTTCCGATTTATGAATCTACCAAGAGCACCATTTAAATTCTCCAAATTCAGTCCAACCAAAGATTTCTCTCCCATATTGCCAGAGAATATCATATGCAAATATGAATTTACTTCTACCTGCTGGCAAACTTCTTTCTGCACTGCCTTTCGCACGATATACTGGTAACAAATTGCACCCTGGATGAGATGAACATCTGTACCTTAGCACATTGCAACATCTCGGAACCGCTTCAGGGGCCCGGCTGACTAATCATCTCCCGAGAGTACCAAACATTCGGATGAGCGGGTCGGGTTGTGTTTTGTTACGCATACCAGAAGGATTTTGCATCAATTTTGTTTTGGGGGTGCTGCTGATGAAGCCGGGAATGACTAGACTATCGATGCTTGTACGCAAAATATATGCGATGAGTTGGCCTTCAGTCTTGTTTCCGTATCACACTTCGCACATGGTATGTATTTTGCCTAGACCATACTTTTTACCATTCTTTGTTTGATGTTTGATTTCAACATGCTATATCATACTACATGACGGAACGACCCTGTCATACGATTTAACAAACGTTCCGCGTGATTCATAAAATGAAAGCAACAGGTAGACATTTCTGATTGTTAAAACTCCATCCAAACATACACATATGCATACTAAGTGAAATCTATTTAAATAGATATCGTCGGCAGACAAATGGCAAAAAATGGAGATGGATAGAATCGAACTATCACTTCATATTCTAGAGGTGAAGTCACTACTCATAAGAGTTGCTCGAAAAGCACATACTCATGAGTTGCCCGAAAGACGCGCAACTTGGCTCGAAAAGCCCACTTCATGCATGACATGTGTCTTACCACTGGACCACATCTCCAATATATCAATATAACTTCATCGTTAATAACAGTCTATATACCACTGGAAGTTGAAAAGTTTAGAAGCCTCGACGTGAACATTTCGGAAGCAAAACCCCCTCAGCTATGATCTATTTGGGAATACAAATCTTCCACCCCGTGATATCAGCAAAAAACAAATAATAGAGATGGATAGAATCGAACTATCGTCACCTGCGCTCACGGCAGGATCAGGACCCGCACATCCCGAGAGACTGCGCTGGCTCATCCGACCCAAACTATGTGACAGATTTCTTAACCACTAGACCACATCCCCTTCAACTTTGGTATCCTTCACAGGCTTATTTTATGCCAATTAAGTTGATGGCTTATAACCAGAATAAAGGGAAAAAGGAAATATCGAAGCACTCCGCGGGTCTATTGACTTGCCTAAAGAGCAAATTAAAACAGTAGCCACGCAATTCCCACTCTCACCCCCTCCTCCACCCTTATGCCCCTCGCCCCCTTATTTATACCCTTTATCTCACTTTCTATCTTTGAATTTTCCTCAAAATTTAGCATCAGGAGAAAAAAAAAAATAGGGATGGATAGATTCGCACTACCGTTAAATGATCTGACGGCAAATCTTAGAGGATCATCCCGAGTCGCTGGTTGCGCCTTCGGCCTCTCTTCCCTAAGATTTAACTTTGAGTCAGATGTCTTATCTACTGGACCACATCCCCTGTCTAATTCTACGCAGTGTGTCAAATATTCATATAGTGTACATACTGTATAAATGACAGCTTCTGGGATTCTTCCCGCAACTAGTAGAAGATTATACTTTGGAAGGTCATGATTTTACAAGACCATTAGTTAAGATTAAGCGAGTTTGACCTAAATACCTAGGTTTGTGTTGTCATGAGGCTTATGATTTCAAAAGGTTGAGACAAAGTTGTGGTGGTTTGCTTAGTTTCATCAGGAGCACATAAAAGGTTAGAGACGGAATCTAATTCTTTCCCTTGAAAATGAAAAGTACTTCAAATGAAAATTGAAGTTCAGAACTACAAGTCCTCCAGAAATATCTTTTGTTAGAACAAGATAATAAAGCAACCTCAGCTCCCCGATCAAGATATAATTTTCTCGCTTTTGAAGGGTGGATGAAGCCTCGCCATTCCCAAGCCTCCGCTTTCTTTCCTCGACCCGATTGTCAAGAACAACAGTCGAGAAATATATAATGTAAAAAACTCAATGACTACCTTGCTAAGAACCGATTCGTCAATCCAGATTTTGTGTATGATAGAACAAATTGAACCAAATACCGAATTGAACTCCCAATCAGGGGAAACACTATTAAGAATGAGGCAGCATATTTCGCGTCTCGAGAACGCCTGGATTTCATATCCTGCCGTATCGTGGGTATTTGCAACTTTTTCAATTTCTTTGTAATGCTCATTCGTGTGACGACTGCTGCTGCAGCACGCACAACGATATTGGGCATTTCCATCATGATAGAAGACTCTTGAGATCAAGTAATTTCAGAGAATGGATTTGCACAGCTAGCCTGCAGGTATTGTGTAATTTTGGAAGATCCACCACTTGGCATGGATGTACATTGTACAGCCTTCGCAATTGATCGAGTAGTCATAACAGACTCGTGTAGTCTTTATCAGACGATATAGATGAACTTATACTGTTATACCAAGAAAGTATTGTGTATTGATAATTCGAAGATATTCCTGTGCCTACAAATAATCCTCCCTATTGATCTGTGAGTATACGTACATGTCAGAAAAGGGCGAAAGATCTTGAGTTATAAGTGGCCCCGTGAGTTTCTTTCTGTTCAGTGTGTACCTAGCAAAAGTCTCATGCTGGTTGTGATATTTACCAAATATAGCACATGCTTCTTCATTTTCGACGGGTGAGGTGGAGATATTCAACCCAAGATTCTCCATGAATTCCGTCTCGAGGACTCGTTTATATGTCAAACCTTTCCAGATTAGCTCCACTGAGCGCTGCATAGAGCGGGTTGAATGAAGTTCTAAAAACTTTTCTATCGAGTTTGGCAGCTCCATGCTGTACCAGCCATCTTCCGGGAACAGCTCATCGGGATCAACAGGATCGGTCCCTCCACCAGGGTAAAATCTGCCAGTTTGCATGACAATAGTAATTTTCTTGTTAGAGACCCGCTGTCCTAACAGTACAAAAACTTCCTCTAAAATCGGTTTGATATTGTCGACGCAGCCATATTTGAAACAATCTATGGGGAGGCAAAGTATGGATGCCTAAGGTATATTTCCTCATTTGAAAACTTCAAAGGATGGTAAATACGCTCTCCACAGTGATTTTGCCACACTTGATCGGGTCGCCGTCCACACACCTCCAGAATTGCAAGAGAAATTCGATTGTCAATGCCGATGGTTTTTAGCCAATGAACAACAGGGTCCCAGTTGTGATCTCCCTCGAAAGCAAATGTGTTCTTGTTGTAGAAAACTATGGCGGCTTCATGGCTCACCACCTTACTACAAAACAAGAGTTTGATGCTGATGGTGGAAAGACTAATGGATGTCTCCTGGTGGCTAACGGCTCGCCATATTCAACGTGAGGTAGGCTCGCCCGACCAAATTCGTCGTCTCCCCTTATATATGGGCAACAATTCGTGTTTCAACTTGCCTTTCCAGACAATGGTATTTGATGTTGATACCAAGGTATAATGATAAACCCTATCACGGATCTCTCTTGGAAGAGAGAAGAATGTGAGAGGGGGAACATTACGAGGTGGATGAGGGTAATAAAAACCTGGAGAAAGATAACGAACTCATTCTTTGCAGGTATCTTGCTCCATGATATTGCAGTTGCATCTTCAAACTCGTGGATCAACTTATAGATTGATCGAGACATAGGTAGCTCGAAATGTAGAGACATAGGTAGCTCGAAATGTAGCTCAGCTGAGAAGCTACTCGAGTATGTTAGCACAGAGATGATGATAGATAGATACCTACTGGGTCATCACGTGATCATATAGTAAATAGTGGGCCTCAATGCACGGTCCTTCTAAATGTCACCCTTGAGGCTTGAACCCCTTGTACCCCTGAAAATCGATCCGGTACGAATCTAATCTGGTAGCGAAATGTAGTCTCGAATGATCGGTGAATATTATCTATCCAGTTTCTCAACCTCAAAACACCTTTCATTCACAACACCACGCCACCATATAGCCATATTACCAAAAAAAAAGTTGTTAACAGTGGCATAACAACAAGTTCTTTCATCATGCCGCCAGTAGCTACTTCTACTATGACAACCTCGGGTTCAACCACCCCACGATTAAGAACCAATGGAGCAGGAGGTATCTCGGAAAAGAATGAAGATGCCCCTCCACGACAAGATATCGATGTGAAAGAACATGATTTCTTTTGGACATATACCGAGGAACCTCATCGAAGCAGACGTTTAGCTATTATCAAAGCTCATCCAGAGGTAATTATCCATCTCAATTCCCTATTATTACCTATCAATCAAGAATAGATGCTAATCCCCTCCTTATAGGTAACTAAACTCTGCGGACCTGAACCCCTCACCAAATATGTCGTTCTCCTCGTCGTATCAATCCAAATCCTCTGCGCTTACCTCCTCCGAAATACACCTTTCCTCTCCTGGAAATTCTTCCTCACTGCCTACATCATTGGCGCAACCGCAAATCAAAACCTGTTCCTTGCCATCCACGAAATATCCCACAATTTGGCATTTAGAAACCCAAACTTGAATCGGGCACTGGCGATTTTTGCAAATCTACCTATTGGAATCCCTTATTCTGCTTCTTTCAGAGTACGTTTACATCTATAGAACCCCTCCAATGTCCCCAAAACTAACAAATTTCCAGCCATATCATCTTACCCACCACAAATCTCTCGGCGTCGATGGTCTAGACACCGATCTCCCCACCCGCTTCGAAGCCCTGTTCCTCGATTCCCTCCTCGGAAAAGCCTTCTTCTGCACCTTCCAAATCCTATTCTACGCCATCCGTCCCATCTTCGTCTATGCCGTCCCCTTCACCTCCATCCACATCTTCAACATCTTCGTGCAAGTCGTCTTCGACATCCTCCTCGTAAAATCAACCAATTCCTACAACTCCCTCTACTACCTTATCCTCTCCGCTTTCTTGGCCGGTTCCCTCCACCCCTGCGCCGGACATTTCATCGCCGAGCACTATGTTTTCGAACGTCAGCCCCTCGCAGCCCGCGACCCAAAAACTGGTGTCGAAATCCCAGAGACATTTTCTTATTACGGTCCTCTCAATTTCTTCACCTACAATGTTGGACTGCATAATGAACATCATGATTTCCCCGCTGTTCCCTGGACACGTTTACCTGCGCTTCATGAGATAGCCAAGGAATTCTATGCAGAGTTGCCCAGACATGAGAGTTGGATTTATGTGATATGGCAGTTTGTGTGGGATAAGGAGGTTGGAATGACGTGTAGAGTTAAGAGAAAGGAAGGAGGAAGAAAAGTCGGAGGCTGGACGCAGCAGGAGATTCAGGCTTAGATTTCGACTTTTTAATTTCTTTCAGAGATGAGATGAGATTCGAGTTTTAGAGTATTCCTTCTACGAGTGGAAGGAGGGACATCATCCTTGATTTGAATTTGTATATACGATTATGAGATGAGACGAGTTATAGAATGCATTTTTCGGCGTACACACACATATTTTTTTATTTTTTTAAAAGTATACATGGTACATTTGATATCAATTGTCACTTCTGCAATTGTCTTTTACAATTTAACTGAGATTTTGTACCTTACCTCACCAACTACCTACTATGTATCAAACGTAATTCGCCATCATTCCAGCACTTCATTGCCTACTCGCTCTCTCTCGCTACATACATCCGATACCATATTACGGATTTAATTCATTCCAGCATAGCCCGGCCCAGTCCAGCCAGATCCAGGACTTCTGGCCTCTCGCCCATCTCTCTTTCCTTCACCCGCGTTTTCCGGGCGAACACATACGTAGAAGCCCCCTCACACCGCAACAAAAGAAAGAAAACGTAAAGGAAAAGTAACTTTGTCGAAAGGCTGAACTCGTCTGAAACAGCAATAGAATACAGGTGGTACATTCGTAATGCAAAAGCTGTGGCGAGAGGAAATCGAAAAAAAAGAAAGAAAAAAAAGGAAAATCAACAGCAAGGAAAGGTAAAGTATTGGAGGAATCGTCGTAAAATTAGAGGGCTCTTCTCTTGTGCTTATTTCACAAACGTACAAGGAGAAGAACGAGGTCTAGAACCCAAGAAACCAGTACCTAAGAGTAACTGCACCCGAGAGCACCAGAGACACCCAATATTGATTATTTTGCTTTGTGTCTTTCCTCTTATACAATAATGGAAGAGAGAGGTGCAACGCTATAACCCATCAAAGCCAGAAACCACAACCCAAAAGTCAGAACGCGAGCAGACAGGCACACCCAACTTTAGATTAAAAGAACAGGTATGCGAGTAAGAAGCTAAGCAAACATAGAGCTGCGACGATTTGTACAGGTACACCTTCTACACCTTGTAACTTGGTTGCCATTTCATTGACCGTCTCATTTGACGTTTCCCCATTTGCCACTTTTCTCATTCTCATACCACCTTGTTCGGCGTAGGATGCGATAGTTTTCTTCGCTTCGGCGAGTTGGGCTTGGAGTTCTTCGACGGAGGTAGGCATTCCGGTTGGGGCGGTGACTGCGGATGCATTACTTTCTCTGCTGGTACTATCTGCGGGGTTGAAAGCAGAAGATCGAGCGTCGCCGAGGTTGCGATTGCCGATTGGCTCGTCGTTGACACTGACGGAGGGGGCTGGGCCTGAGTTTGCTGGTACGACACGGTTTGCTGCAGGGGTGAAATGTTCTTCGGGAGATACTGATCGATAGGCTGGAGGGGCAGTGTCTGGGGTTGGAAGCTAGAGATGTTAATGTTAGTCAATTCCGCTTCTTCGGGGATGGTACACAAGGAACCAGAACATACCGCACTATTTGCTCCATTGACACCATTTCTCATAGGTGTAATGACTGCTGCTCCTGTCGACTTTGGTGGGAGGAAAACGACACGAATCTTTTTCTCTTGAATATCCTTCTTATCTGCTCGGTCGACATGCTGTATGAAATACAGTTAGCGTACGTCCATGTGAGGGAAAGTCCCTATGGATTATATATCGTGGGTACTGTACGTTTGAGGGCGAATCGACAAACTCCTTATCTGGTGTGATTTCGACCGACTGAACTAAGAATTTATCTCTGCATTTTGCATCGAGAGGTGGCTCATCCTTCATTGCCTGTAAAAGAACTATGCCAGCAAGATTAGCCTTAGCCACGTACTGTTTGCCATCCTAATCGGCGCATACCAGTGACATCTATGCTTCTTCCCGGCTCCAATTTACCAGAGTTTGGTCGCACGCAGTATCTATTCGCAAGTATTAGAACGATATTTCGAAGGTGTGAGGTGTAGTAGAACCAACTGTTTGGGCGCAGTGGTCTTGACCTGTTGGAAATAAACCACATTAGCACTTGGAGAATGGCCAACGACACGGCAACAGATTTCCCTACCTTGAAACCAACGGGAGTACGATTAGGATTTCTGATTCTCAATGTTTGCGACACCTCCGTGGTAAAAGGACCTGCCACATGTTAGAATTCCCCATCTCGTGTCTTTCCTTTCCTTTCCTCGGAGGAGAATAATTTATGATAGCGTACGGTGAAAGCCAAGCTCTTGCAAATCGATTTCGACGGACATGATGGGCGTATTAGTAATGTTGGTTCAAAGTATTCAAAGTGTTTGTGAGGTTGAGAGGTTGTGAGGTTGTGGGATTGTGGGATTGTGGGATTAAGCCAGATTAATATTTGTAAGTTGAGGAATTATTTATTAGGATGGGGTTTGTTTCGCTCGAGGTGGTTGATATGTAATGACGAGGGTCCGAGAGTGACAAAGAAGGTGATGGATGGGTGGTCGTTTGTCATTCCCTGGTGGATTATTACGGCCAATACATATATGATGATGATAGATATGATAGACGGGAAGATGGGTAGAAGGGTAGAAGGGTAGAAGGGTAGAAGAGTAGAGCAGAGTCTCGTATGTATGTCAAGTCTGTATTGTATGTATGGATGTATTTGTAACTTTCAAGAGTAAGAAAGGGGTGAATTATTGTTATTATTGTTGTTTTATTACTGGTTGGATTGGCATTTATACCTGGTTTTTACGAATAATGAAAAGAATCATGTCTTAATTTGATTCTAATAAGTATTTTCATGAATTTTGGCATTCCTGTCCATCAACCCTTCATCAGTGTCTTTTGATTGCATACATAGTAGTTCAAGTTGGTTGGTGAAGTACCTTTTGTGTGTATAATGAATGTATTCAGCGATAAGTCGAGTAGTGGATTATGGATTACAAAGTATATACACCTAGCTGCCCAGTGAAGTGTGTATGTGTATGTGTATGTGTATGTGCGTGTGCGTGTGTGTGTGCGTGTGTGTGTTTGTCTCTGTGTGTACATATATGGTAGGTGGGAATCTAATGGTGGAATCTAATGGTGGAATCTAATGGTGGAATCTAATGGTGGAATCTAATGGTGGAATCTAATGGTGGAATCTAATGGTGGAATCTAATGGTGGAATCTAATGGTGGAATCTAATGGTGGAATCTAATGGTGGAATCTAATGGTGGAATCTAATGGTGGAATCTAATGGTGGAAATCTAACGTCATTAACAAATTCATATCTAATCAGTCAATTTTATCCTTTATACCTGCTAGTTCCATCACATTCCGAGTGTGGAGGTGTATAGATCTAATAAGTCTCCGGCTACCCGAGTATCTACGTATTGCTTCACTTCAATCTAGAACATTCAACTAATCCATTCCATACCTTATTTCTACCTGGCTTCGAAGCTTTTTCATTATCACGGATCATCATATATATATATATATATATTATATATACGGCAATTCAAAGAATTCCTGTCAACTACCAATTAATCAATCAATTAGATATCAAATCCATTCATCCCATGTTTACCTAGTGCTTTCTAGTACGGCCCACCCATCATTATATTATTCCGCACAACCCTGAGCTCTTGCATCTCGTCATAATAATACTCGACATAATATTTCCCATACTTTTACATAGATACAACTTCCTTACAATTAACCTACAATAAACCAACAAACCAACAAACCGAAATACTTATTAAAAATGTCTGCACCAAGCGATCTCCAACAACTTCTCGACATGGGCTTCGACAAAGAAAAGGCCGAAATTGCAGTCAAGAAGACGGGCGGGTGTATGTATAAATTCCAACTTGCATATCCCTTGTGTATGATCTATGTAACCCCGCATACTGACTATTTACTACAGTGAACGGAGCTTTACAATGGCTCGAAGACAACCAAGACAAGAGTATCGAGGAAATCCAAAGTGCAGAAGCTGCTGCTGCACCAGATTCCGACGAGACAAATCCCAACATCGAGCCAGCGCCACTCAAGGATGGGGAAGAGGCAAAGTCGATGGTCTGCACTGATTGTGGCAAGAAGTTCCGTTCGATGATGCAGGTTCAGTTCCACGCCGAAAAGACGTAAGGGTTACCGACCACGCCTTTTTATACGAGCATATGCTAATACGGTTACATAGTCAACATGAGAATTTCGAGCAGTCAACCGAAGAGATCGCCCCTCTCACGGAAGAAGAGAAGCAACAGAAGCTCGCAGAGCTCCGCGAGAAGGCAAAGGAAAAGAGGGCGAAGCAGGCCATTGTCGACAGAGAGGAAGCCAAGCGCAATGAGGTTCGTTGCTTATTACTATTCCTAAATTCATCTCGAATCCACACCTGCCCCTCCACACCCATCTACCCCGCATCACACTAACATGTGATTCTCCATAGCAAATTCGCATGAAGTCCACAAAGGAAGTCTCGGACGCCAAAGAGAAGCTGGCGAAGGACCAACAGATCAAGGAGGCACAAGCTAAACGCGCCGAAAAAGCCGCCGATGTCCAGGCTAAGAAGCGTATTCAAGAGAAGATCGCCGCCGATAAGGAGGAACGTCGCTTGAAGGCCGAAGCTGCTAAAGCTCTCCGCGAAGGTCGTGCCCCTCCAGCTCCAGCACCAGCTCCAGTAGCCGCCCCTACGGCTTCATCCGGCGCTCCAAAAGTCCACACAGAATCTCGATTGAGATTACAAACATCCACCGGGGTCATGACTAAGACTTACCCAGTCGACACCACCCTCTTTGAGATTTCCCAGCAACTCGAGGCCGAGCTCGGTTCTGTGACGAGTTTCACCATGACCTACCCGAAGAAGACCTTTGAAGGTCCTATCGATTTCGGGAAGACTTTGAAGGAGGCCGGTTTAATCCCTTCTGCTGTCTTGATCGTCAAATAAAGGTCAGACTGGTGGGGGAGGGGGGGCATTGGGGAGTGGCTGGTGGCGTTCATGGAACGAAAATATGCATGGTCGGTGTTTGGGCGTGATGGCGTGGAACGATTACATGTAGATTTTGTCAAAGAGACTATTCTTCCTTTGGAGCATCTTTTATACGTCGTAGCACACAAGGCACTTTATAAGCCAAAAAGCAAAGCGGAATTTGAATATCAGCGAGCATTTTCTATACTTCGTTGCCCTGAATCTATGTGAAGTGATCTTGTGAATAATCTTATGCATAAGTTCAAATACGAATTTGCCTGGATATCAACACATCCTCAACTACCAGGACTCAGGTAACCTAATTACAACCCTTTATTGCAGCTAGAGTCATATCAGTCTTTTGATCTCCACGCGTATCTACAATAAGTAGACATGTAGAACAAAAATTTCATAATCAACAATGCAAAAAAGCACCTATAACATAATATGAATTCTGCGAATAAACATGCCCTATGATATCTCAAAGCACTTTTTAACAGGACAACCTAACGAATCCTTAACTTAGCCATGATGGCTACCAACAAGCAATGAGCGCAGAATGTACTTGCTCAATGTACAAGACTACCCAGCAAACTCCAGATATAGACAAACCCCTTCATTATGAAAAGTGCCTTGCTTGGCATGTCCATTCCATCCCTTTCCAGCCCATCCTTCGACCCATCATAACGCCTCTGGTACCAAGCAACTACTATTTTCATTATCACATCCTCGGCTCCATCACTATCCCTCGTGCAAGTATTCTATTTTGCGACAGGTGTATTTACTTCGAAAATCTACATCCCATTCAACCTCTGTCTCTTCGCATCCCCATTCACATGCTCATCCCCCGCCATTCCACTGCCATTCGTCTGTAAGTCCGTTAGCGGAGCTCTACTCGATTCCGGCATCGGCCTTTTCATCATCGTAGGCGGTTTATAGCTGTTTCTATTTCCCATTTTCATCGGACTCGGACTACCAGGGGCGCCAATTTTTCTCGTGGTGTTTAATTGAGGATTTCCCAGGTTCATATTTCTATTTCCAGCAATAACTGGACGAGAAGCTGGCTGGGCTTGTGGTGGACCAGTAGTAGAAGCTTGAGCTTGAGCCTCAGACGCAGGAACAGGTTTCAAATCGCGAGAAAGCGGTTTGGAGGATTTTTGATCAACGCCTGGGGTACGGCGGATAGATGGGGATTCGAGGTTGGGGTTGAAAGCAGGGAGGTTGAGGTTTGCAGGGGGGGCTTGGGAGGGTGTGTGTTCTTGAGGAAGGAGAGATGCAGCACGAGCAGAGGTAAAGCCAGCTCCTGGTGGGGGCATTTCATCTGTTATATCATTGTTGCGAGATGGAGATGGAGGACCAGACGCTGTTTGGGGTTGGGGTTGAGGTCTATTGGGTTGGTTTAAAACGCGGCCAGGGAATGCGTTAACAAGATTCGCAGGACGGTTGGGTTGGACTAGATCTTGAGGGGCGCGAACAATAGGTCCTGCTGCGCTGATCGATCTTGCGAGACCTGCATTGGGTGTTCGTGGTGCCGGTGGAGGATGATTATTGCGAGTGATTATTGGGTCACCAGCTTCTGGTGGTCGATTTGGTTGAACTAACGGTCCACTCTTGATTATGGGAACTGGAGGCCCCGAGGGCCCAGAAGTTCGGCTTTGGTTTGGTAATCCTGCATTTCCCGAGGATGTACTGTTACCGTTTCTGGTATTGTTGAAATGGTGTGAAGCAGTCCGTGGGGGAGGAAGTGCAACTTCATCTGGGTGAGCATTCGGATCTGCAACGTTAAAATCGGCATCATCAAAGTCTGGGAATCATCAGCAACGATCTACTTCATGTAATTAGTGTCCTTCATACCTCCGAATTCATCGTCTCCTATCAATGTGTCATCGCCTAATTAGATCGTCAGTGTTGTATTTCGCCACCACATTTTAAAAACACACCTGATAAGTTTATTCCCGCCGGTCCAGGACCCTGAGCCTTTTCTGCGACCTTTGGTGCATCAATCTCTTTCTTAGCGACTACTTGTGGAGTAAACGTCGAATGTCTGTGTAGATTCTCGACGTCCCACTTGACAGGCTGGACCTTAATCTTCGTAACCTTGGCCAGATAATCCTTATCATAGATGCAATTACCCAACACATTCCCAAAATTTCTCAATGCCCTCTTCAACCCATCTGTCGTCCCCTCTTTCTTCGCCTTCTCAAAGGCCGCCGCCTTGCCCTTACAGTTCTCGATATGTCCATACCCCACATCTTCATGAAAAGTGCCATCCTTCAACGTAACTCTAACAATGACCGAGAGCCCTAAACTGACTTTTAAAGTCGTGGCATTTTCGTCCACAAAGTCTACTTGTGTCTCGATGATCTGACTCGACCAACCATTGAATCCGAACACCTCGTTGGCAAGCTGAATACATTTCTCCGCCGTGATGTAATGTACCTTATGTCCCGACGGTCCTGCTCGCGATGATATATATTCGGGTCCTAGTTGTTTCTCCAATCTACTTTGTAATGTAGCAATTTCTTGTGCTGTGTATTCTGATATGCGCGGTTTGACCTCTTCGAATGGATTCGCGATTGCTCGTCCACTGTGCTGTTCGCCTGGACTGGGGATGGTTAGTTGTTGCGTCGAGAAACTCAATCAAAGGTACTTACGCAGGCATTTTGATGATTAAAGCTCAGCAATCGTTTAATTATCAGACTTCATACGGGCTGGAAAGTGAATTAAAGTATGGTATTATGTCGTGACAAAATTGGTGGTGTATTATATTGTTGACGATGGTGATGGGGCTCAAAGTCGCGTCATACATCTTTAATACACGCTAAATCCACGGTATCACGTGCAGATAAATGCACCGACTGGCAATTGGCTCTCACGGTCATATCAGATAATGAAAAGTCGGGATTTCAGATTGTTATGGAATTGTATGATCTCAAAATACTAACCATTCTCCCTATGTTACTAAAGTTAAAATGACAAATGAATTACGCCTATTGAATTATTGCCACCACCGAAGTATCCTCCACAAATGTACAAATGGAAAAACCTATCCCTCAAGTACCAGAACTCCCCAACCATGCTTCCCGATGGATAATGAAAGGAAATTGGGAATCTTCGTAATCTTCGTGATTATTGCCGTTTGTCGATGACCATGATTAACACAAGACGCCTGTGTGGTGAAATTCCTTCTAATGCCCCCAAGACTCATCGATCAATTGATATGACCTCCTCTATCCCATATGTACGAACACTCCCAGTATCAAAATGACCCGAACCAAGAAAATATGATTTGAGTCTACCAGCGAGCTCCTACTGGTACACTCTGATTAGCACCATAGCGACCTGAAAGGAGTTGATTGCGGATAGAATCTGGATCTCCAGAGCTACCTCCCATCCAACCAAGGTTTGTACCGAGTGCATCGACTGCCATCTGCATCTTTCCTCCACTCTGATCATTATGCCTAGCAAGTCTTTGGTCCCATCCGCCAGAATGAAGCTGGAATCCTCCCCCACGCTTGGAGGCTTCACTAATCACCAAAGCCCAAGCCCTTGAAATTTCATCGTACGCATTGTCCTTGTGATGTTTGTGAGACTGACTGTCCCAGTTAGGAAGATCGTGAACAATTTTGGTGGCACTATCGAGGAAGCTGAGAGACGTAGCGGTTTGTTGTTCGTTCGGTGGCAGGTAATGCGGTGTGAAATCGACCAAAGCATCAATGAGATTTGTGAGCTGTTGCTTAACTCGATCGTACGCATAATCGGATCCAGGACTGCCACCGTAAGGGAAAGCTTCCCGTAATTCGTTTTGGTATTTGTGAAGGACGCCGAGAGTGGATTCTACCGATGGTCTTGGTGCTGAGGTGACGATTTCCGAGCCGATCTCTGGGTGTCTTTCGCAGATAGTTTGGAGAACCGCTCTCAATGACTGAGCATCTAGGGTTTCGAGAAGACGAGGGAGGTTGAGAGGTCGGCCAGTGATTTCGTTAGCTCGGACTTTCTTGAACGGTCGGGGGATTTGTCGAGTGGCCAGGGCGGGGCTATTTGTAGGAGAAATAGACATTTTATCATCGAGTCCATCATCATCGGCTTTTCGTTTTCGACTGCCCATTCTGAGGTTTGTGTGCGGAGAGGCTGTAATTCGTTGTTAGTATTGAATTTGAGAAGGGACGCAAAAGGGGGAGTTTCTTACCTGGAGTATGAATGGGGTTACGGTGAGGTGATGAAAAGAACGACGCTTGAGTTGGAAGCAAAACGTTCATCTTCGCCGTAGAAAAATAGGGTTGCAATTTTGCTTCCAGTATGAGTGGAACTCTAGTTACTGGTTTTTTCGAGAAGAATATTTGATGTCTGAAAGACGAAAATTGCTTTCTTGAAGATGTAAGAAAGTAATCGAGATTCGTTGGTAATTGATTCGGGTATCCAAGACGACTAGGAGAGAGGCGCTATAATAGCTCCGACGCTAACACAATTTACAAAATTACACAGCAGCAGCAAAAATGAAGTGTTCCCGGTGTCAGCACAACATATAAAAAACATTTCTGTATAAAAAAGTGTGTGATTATGAGTGTTCCAAGCGGAGGTTAAGGTTAAGGTTTATATTACGTTTTAGTATAATGTTGTATTATCGAATTATACGGAGTATTTACAAGATGTTTTATAGAGATACTTATTATTACCAGGTAGGTAAACTCACAGAGAGTCGTACTAATCAGCTGATCAGTGATGACTAGTAACTACCTACTCGGGTTCTTCTTCGTTCATCCATCCATTCTATTCCAATCCAATTTCGATGATAAAAAAGACAAAGTCTTTCATAAAGACGCAGACGAGAGGGATACAATCATACAGTATATACTCGAGAGAACCTGGACGTTAAGCCTGTCAATCACACGTGCTGTGCAACCATTCGTCTCCACAAAATGGGCTGCAAAAAGCTGCAAGCAAGCAAGCATTTTGGTCCGATATTACTCCATCCTTTATTAGTGGTGCTTCGACCTACCTGGTACCGTTCGTTTTATTGGTATACCTACCAGGGACTGGCAGTCTGGCAGGGAGGGAGAACTTGTTGCACATGGTGGCTAGAGTACATATGTCCCGGTATCTACAAGACGAAATCTTAATCTATTCTACGGAGTATTCTACTGGTACGAGTAGAACTATCAGCATCTTTCGAGTTGCTACTAATGGGATCATCACCTATTGGTTCGCAAAGGAAGATCTACGTACGGTACGGTATTTGCTAGTTTTGGGTCGATGACCACTCCTCCTGAATCATCTAATTCCATACAAGGTAATAGATTCGTTAGCCACCACTACTAGGTACCTTAGGTAGAGTCATAGGAAACTATCTCGTGGGAATTTTCCGAAAGATAATTGAAAGCCATTGGTTCTATCGAAAAGTTCCTATGTGAAAAATGGATAAGTTTTCCAATTTCAAAGTATTCTGGGACCTCTTCGGTTGGTAGCAAGGCAGCTTTCCATGTGCATGTATATGGGTTTTCAGTATGAGAGTATGGCGGGAGCTTTCCGGTTGAAAGCAAGGCAGTGTTTCCTATGAGGCTAGTACAGCTTCTTGTAGCATGAAGGTATTGAAGGAACTCTTCGGTTGTTAAAAAGGCAGTGCTTCCCATGAGGGTAATGCAGTTTCTTTCAGCATCACCCTCAACAAGTGCAATGTGGATTCTGCCATATTGTTTTATTCTTTGTCATGTGTTGTCAAAGTTAGCCGCACCTTCTTTCACATGAAAAATGGGTTTGTGATCATGCGAGTTATGATATTCCTCTCTCATCGAAGGTCAACTATCACGACTTCGAATAGCCATAACGACATGGCGCAATTTCCGGTAGGAAGTAATGACGTCGGTGTTGCTATGCTGGATAGCGAGCTGGTCAACTTTCGCAATGGGCTGGATAGTGCTCTCAACGATCTTAACCATCTGGATAATGCTCCCAAAGATCATACCCTCCATCCCAGACATCACGAAATCCGGGCTGACTGTCTATGTTTGTCGATGGCAAATTGATAAAGAGGCTCAACAAAATTGTGAATCGTTCTGAGTAGCAGTCTGCACAAACCAAATTAGTGTACACTCTTCACATTCCGTATATTCTCCCTATTGTCATTCTGCGGATGATAATTCAACGTACCGATAACCTGCAAGAAAGAATCTTTGAGGGTATCCTGCTTCTATATAGCTGGGTTGTAAATCGATGCGGAAGGGTTCTAACGACATAAAGTTGATCACGTATGACAAGGCTTGCTCAGCATCAATGTTACCCTGCCCAATCTATTCGTTAAGATATTCCAAGGTTGCCCACATTATTGACAAAACGCTCGCCTCTCGCACCGGCTATATATCTTCTTTCCACCATCATCTCCCTCACGCAGCATATAACCAGCTCACTCATTGCTGCCGGTCTATCATTCATCACTTTACCAACTGCGTGTCGAATCACTATATTATTAACAGCGAACTAGCCTCAAGCTCTTGCTAAACCGTCACAGCAATATTTGGAGTCAAGGAAGACAATACGTCCATCAACATCGGTATGCTTAGTGTTCTACAAAATGCATATACAAATCGTCCATATATAGAGCTAATTGAGGTTAGAAATGAACCTTACTGTATGCAACACCATTCAAGAAGCACCAAGCCAACGAAAAGAGAGACTTGCATCTACCACTGTGTGAATGGGGCTATATCCCTCCCGGGACCTTATTTGTGGATACATGCGCAAGATAATCACCAGGACAAGCTCCAAAGTCCAAGCAATTGCGGAAATCACACGAATCGAATCATGTCTTTAAACATCCCACAATGTTTTACGGAAAGGGCACCTACACGATGAAGCAATAACAGAAGCTTGGTCAAACAAGACGACCGCTGAAGACTCGGTGATTTCTCCACCTCCGCCTCGAAGTCACAATGCCAAGCAGGGCCATGATAATGAAGGTCTCCATGAAGATGGTAAGATCTATTCCCAGCGAGAAACGACACTCAAGTCACAAGAAGAGCTCGTGGCAGAAGTCAAAGATATACATGCTGGCCGAGGCCATTACGAGGCCAGGCTCATTGAGGTTGATGTAGAGCCATTGCAGTATCTCACTGGAATGCTTCATACCATGTCTCAACGGTATCATAACTTCTTTGCCGCCGTTCTTCAAGATTCGCGTGCTGTTCTTAAGTTACGTAGACCAACATCAAAAGTTGCTATACCTACTGAAGTGTGGCAGCATAGTACGTCTTCCTTGCTCGGGTTCATCGGAGATGGACTGCCTATCCCACTTGATTCAACGCTTTCATTGGAATTCACAACACTTTGCATGGTGGCTTGGGAGTGTAATCGGTTTGAAGATTTGGATTGCAGCCCTGGTGACGAAGAGGAACACCATGAGCTGTCACCTTGCCTCAAAGAGCGAAAAGAACGAGCACCAGGCAGAGCTCGTGGCATTTTTTCCAGCAAGATTTAGAGCCACAATATATTATCTCTTCGAAACAAACCAACGAATGAATCCACGAAGCATCACGACAATGACGTTCACGATACTGAGCTAAAAACGCAGTCAGGTCGAGCAAGGAGTAAGGCACTATCGCCAAAAGTTCTTCTCTTGACACTTGTCAGCTTCCTGATTACATTGCTCGCCGCTCTTGGCCATAAAGAAACGACTCTCTGGATATCTTCTCATGGCAACAATTATCACCGTCGTATCTGGCAGGGTGATACCGCCCGAGAATAGCGAGACAACGACATCGCCAACATTCTCTAGCGATTCAAATCCACTCCAAAGCCTGACAGACAAGTTCGAACTCTTAAAAAATTGGGGTTGCGAAGCAGCTATCGCATTGTTTGTGATTGCTGCATGCGAAATTATCAAGATCTTTTGCAAAGAAGTGCAGCATCGACATCTGAGTGCTACGTGTATGGTCACTTCAACATGTTCCTTCGCATATCTCCGCGATCGCGAAGATACAACGGTCGGGCTCCTTGCAGGGTATGTTGTCTATAGAAAGTTTCTCTTGAATACTGTATAGCTGACTTGTGTTTGTCACCAGTGTACCTTTCGCGGGGGCTGTCTTTACTTGGAACACATTTTCCCTGGGGGTCGGGAAACACAATTTTGATACCCCGTATGTTCCTTCCGTCCTCATAGATGTTCATGGCTAATTGCTAAAGCTATATCGTCGTTGGTATGATTTTTGGGATGATAATTCTTTGGGGGGCATTTACGCTCATCCAGCCTTTGATCGGCCCTGTAAAGATTGACGTATTCATCTTACCATCCATCATATGCTCATTTTCGATACTAGAGATGATCGTGAAAGTTTAAGAGAATATGATTCGCCGAATTAGACAGTAAAAATCTCATCGTTCCTCGCATCAGGCTTCGGATATATGGCGACTGGCTGCCCAAATTTCTGAAAAGGAAAAAAAAGATTGCGTTCTCAAAAGTACGTCATGGGAACGAGGCGTGTCATGATACTCTACTTTCCTTGTTGTCACATCATGGGCGTTGGTTCAGGGAGTTTTAGAGGACTCGGGGGGTATTTGTTTGATCCGCTCGCCCTTCGGACTTGAGCAGGAGCAAATACCAATGTATATAAAATCTAACCAAATATACAAGAAAAAATAAAGAATCAACAAGTTATACCATCATCGCACTGCAAATATCCCCATAGTGACTTATGATTCTCCAAACCAAATTTAAGCATAATACCAACAACCAAAAAAAACATAATGAATAACCACATCACTAATCCTCATCCCTCTCTCCCCTTCCCCAGCATTGAAGAATCGCCTCCCACAGCTGCTGATATCCTCAACGAGAATCCTCATCCGGGCCACCACCAAAATAATTTGAAAGCTTCCCACAACACCCAAACAACTAGATTACATCACTTCAGAGAACCCCTTAAATCTCAAGTAGACGAGAGGACTTCATTACTACATCCTCATTCCTTCCCCCTTCTCCCACTAAACTACCAATTCAAATAATCAATCCAACCTACACACCCCGCACATCAAGCCCCATATCGAAATTATACACAACTACCTAGACATACCTTCACAACTATCAACTTTCCCCCTTTCCTCTCACATCACATCCTCAACAAGAAAATAGAGATATAGTAATAGTAAATCCATAATCGATTCGATCTATATAGCTATGCTAAGACTATGCGATGCGCCTGTATCTGTGTCTAATTGAATGAAGTAGATAGGAAAAAGATTTAACCCCCCCCCGGTATAGAGACATAATATCCATCATCCCCTTCAAATTCCAAATTCCACCCCCATATCAACCCAGTCTTCACTTCACTTAACTTCACCCAAACCCAACTCATAAATTCAACTCAATTCAGCCCATCATCCCCATCCCCACCAAAACCACAATCACAACCACAACCCCCCTCCACACCAACCCAGCTCATTCAATCTATATATCTCTTACCCTAAACACCCTAAACATCCTCTACTCCCCTACTTCATCTCTATCATCAACACACAAACCCACTCTCCATTTTTCACCCCCATCTCCATCTCTATATCTTTTCAAATCACACACCAAGATTTCACCCTAGCAAAAATATCAAAAAAAACTATAGATATCGCATAGATACCGAACCTCTATAAAGTAATAAAATCACAGTAAATGTATAGTTCATCCAATAGTCGCTAAGACTCAGTCTTACTAATGCGAGGGCCCTGAGGTGTCTTTAAAGGGAACCTCGCTAGCAAAATTTACTAACCCTTGATTATTCTACTTGTTCGTCTCTTTATCACTGAATTGTAAATCTGAATCTAATATTACATAGCCATCATTACAACTTTGATCTGTAGTTACCTAAGAACTAGGAGATTATAGGAAGGGGGATCTAAAAGGATACAGTTCACAAGGGGAGAAGATTTCACGATCAAGATGTAATATAGTGTTCCGCTGATGTGTCTAGTATTCGATGTATCTTTGAAAATGCTATCAAGGTTCCTTTGGTAGTCTTCGCTGTGCCAGAAAGACTCCCTTATTCTTTCTCCAAACTTCTCGTCAAAATGCATTTACAATTAATATATCGCTACCTTACCACATTTATCCTACATTCGCTTTGATGCCAAGCTCTTGTTGAGTCTACCCTGGGCGGCTTCTTGTTGCGGATTCTGACGATTGCGGACTGGGGATAAGACTGGTCTATTGACAGTACTCTCATCCTGCTGGGGGGAAGGTGGGAAAACCGACGCAGTAGCCTTCAGCACATCATCACTATCTGTATCGGCAGGTCTTCCATTGAACATGTTGGACCTGGGAGGGAATGGGCGAGACGATGTGATGGCTACGTCGCTCTGGGGAGAAGACGATCTGTCATTTTGCGGCGTGCTCGATTTCAACTGACTGTAACTCGTCGTCGGAGTGGATTGTCCAGTACGAGATGAGCGTTTCAAAGCAGGAGCCTGGCTTGCCCATCTAGACGTTGATAATCCACTCGCGCGCTTCTTTTGGAGAAGCTCTTCAACTGTGGGGCTAGTACTGCGCTCTGGAGCTGGTGAAACGTCGGCCACTGTGCCATTATCCTTTTCAGCCTTAACGTCCAAATCACCAAAGACTTGGGCAAGTCTGTCGACGTCTGAGTTTGTCACTGCATGCTTACTTCTGTGAGTACCCTGTCCCACTACCTTGGGTACATTCATCTCATTTCCCATGACCTTGGCGAGGGTGTTTGGATTAGTCTCTTGAGACTTAGACTTTTCGGTTTCGGAGGTGGAAGCAAGACCTTTAGGTTCATTCTTGAAAGCCTCGGAGCTTTCAGCGTTGAACGAAGTTTCCCGTGGCTTAGGGGGTAGAGGTTCTTGTTTCTTTACAACTTGACGTGCAGTAGGGTTGTAACCAGATGAAGCACGAAGAACTGCTGCTTGATTAATGACATTTGGTCTAGCGAACCTAGAAGTGCTTAGACCTCTGTTTGATGGAACCTTGGGAGGACCATCGCCGCTTCCAGAGTCCATCTTGTCTTCTGGGTTGTTCTTATCGACCGCAGACAAACTCTTGGATGAATTATGAGTGGTGGATTGAGAAGTGGTGGAGTATTTTCCACTAGACTTGTCAGAGTTATCCTGGCGATGGGCATCAACTGATGGCTTTTTGATATCATTTTCAGCAGAAATAGACAGAGTCAGATCATTTTTGATGTTTTCAATATTGTCGCCTGCGGAGGAGAGGCTCTTGCTGACATTGATTGGTGTTTCATGCTTTACAACGGAAGACTCTGAAGGACTGGCGGCGCCCGATGAGGCTACAAAGCTGGTCTTTCCTGGTGCATGCTCATCTTGTTGAAGAGTCTGTGAAGCTTCTTCACTGTTAACTTTGCTGCTGAAATGAGCCTTCCATTCAGAAGGTTGGAGTTTTGTAGCAGTAGCTCTGGGTGAGTTCTTGTATTGTAGCTTATGTCCATGGAGGTACTTTTCGACACAATTTCGTGCAGTGAGTACTTCACTGGTCAAGGTGGCATTTGGTCGCATCTTCATCATTTCCTCGATCGAATAAGCCATTCGCTTAGATCTGGGAATAACATCGATGATGACTGCAGCAGGCTTGGCAGCTTGGATAGGGCTGATAGCCTCGGCGGGCTTGGTAGCTTCAACAATTTGAAGAGGATCCACAGGCTTGACAACATCAACGATTTCAGAGACTTCAGTCAATTCGACAGCCTCGACAGAACTAGACTCCTCAGTGGGAATGGCAGCCGCCGATCGAGTACCGTTATGAAAATTTTGAGCCATGTCGAGAATTTTCTGGGCGATCTGCTTGATGTAGGCGTCAATAAACTCCTGAGGGAAGCGTAACAATGTTTCAGATCTTGTCAAAAAGTCTGAAACAAGTTCTTCGGTGACTGATAAGATGGGCTTTGAGCTTGAATAACGAGAGGATGACAGTCCGCCAATGAAAACATTTTTGGCATGTTTCATGAAATGCGCATCGTTTTCAAGCCCTACGTTCTTGGCTAAGTGAAAAACGTGGTCATAAAAAGATCCGCCGTGATTCGCATTCAGAACCTGGAGTGTACCTTCAACAATATCTCCTTCCATTAAGCTCAAAAGATCCCGGAAGTGGGAATACTCCTCAACTTGATCATCCTCAGCTTTGCATTCCTCTTCATGAAGTGGAACAAGAATCTCTTCGCTATCAATTTCGATAAGATCAGCAAATGTAGAACTGCTGATTCTGTTCGTGAGATAACTTCTTTCAGCATCGCTCATCTTTTTTTCTGCCGATGATGAAATGGGGGACAGAAGTACGAGTGGACCCTGGCTTTCTTGGTCTGAAGAGTGAGAAGAACCACCGCTATGTCTCAGCTCTGAGAGTTTATAACTATGATAATTGACAAAACTCTTTGCTGTACCAGGCAGCTGAAATTGTAACTTCCAGGTGGGTATCTTTTCTGTCGTAGAATTGGCTCGATATATGACAGTGCTGCCAGTGATCCCATCCTTCACCTCGACTTTGAATATCGCAGCCTCTGATAACAAATCGCTCAGAATAGTCTCGTTGTCAATTTGAACTTCGAGGGTCAAAGGAGATTTCTTATTGAGTTTGATGAGTCTTGCAATTCCGAATTTGAAAGTACAGTTGTTCTTGCAAACTTTGACAGGTTTCTCAATGATCACAGTGCGAACAATGACTGATGTTGGTTGGATCATTACATCATCTGTTATTAGAGTCAGGCGGGCGGCAACATTAGCATGTTGAACGGAAGGGGTCAACTCGGAAGCGTTTGTTGACATTGCTGGTGGTACCGATCGGACAGAATGGTCAGACTCCGATGTGTTTGCGCCAACAATGTGCATGACCTGCTGAGCAGAACAAACCGACATTGAAGCGCTAGTCGTACCTGCCATTACGACTTGTTGAACAGAGGGCATCGACGACGAGGCACTTGCAGTATTGGCATGTGTAGCAGATTGACTGAGGTCATCCGATCCAGACATGTCGACAAGTGGAGCTGAAGGGGATGCCCACCGTGAAGCCGCAAGGCCACCTTGAGGCGCCAATTTAGAAGCTGATGGTGGTACCAAAAGATCATCACTGACTTTGTTTTGTGGTGCAAAAACAACAGGCTCGGGAGCTGTTGTAACCGGGCTAGAGCCGATATTATTGTGCGAAAGAAAGGTTGCAGGACTGGTGAGCTTGAACCTCGAATTTATAAGTCGATTTGCTAGAGGGGGAGCAGCACGAGCGACTACAGGAGACGCAGCTTGGTGAACTGGCTTTTTAGGTTTGAAAGTCGATTGAGGTGTCTTGAAAGAGCGGCCTTCAGTTCGATTCTTTCTGCTGGACTCAGCCTCGCGTTGCAAAAGAGCAATGCCAGCATCAACTTTAGCATGTGATTTACCACCACGTCTTGCGTCGTTGTAGTAAGTTTGGCTGGTGACTTGTTAGTTCGAAACGAACAATTGATTCTAGCTTTATAATTTGCAGGAAATACATACCCAGGACCAGAGTCATTTCCGCGACCACCCACAGATGCATGACCACTTCTGTTTGAAGCTCCACCCCCACCGTGACCTGCAGAATTGCCACTTCTGCCATTGTTGGTTAATCCAATGCCACCTCTGCGAAGTCTATATAATTGTCCACCGGCAATATCGTCAAGGTCTTCAAGGCCCGGATCGACGTCGTCGAGGGTGAGGTCTAAAAAGACAAGTCAGCATGCAGACGGATCAAGGACAGGCTTTCTGGACATTGAACTTACTATGCCAAGCGGAAGCAGGGTGTTCTGGTCTAACTTGTCTGTTGATGGATGACAATGGTACCATTGGAACATTAGCAGCTCGATCTTCGAGTGGCAGGGCATCTCTGCGACCAATGCCAAGCTCTTCCTGGAAAACAAAAGGATTAGAATGTTGAAGCAAAGAGCAACACGGTGTGATATAGTAAAGGGGACAAATACGCAAGGGCTTACCATCATAGCTTGCTTGATCGCCTCCATCTCAGCAGGTGATCGGACTGTTTCCGACATCTTGAAGATGATAATATGATCTGATACTGCAAGGTAGATTCAAGTTAGGCAGGGTTGACAATAATAAACCGTTCTTGGCCTCGATCTCGTACGCAAGCATGAATGTTTGGACATACCTTGAATAAATGCGCCGGTTGGATGCAATATTTGGATCTGTAGGAAATAAAAGGTAACGAGTTTCTGGGGAAGCTTTTGGGGTCCTTTCTGGATTGAGTATGAAAGAGGTTCCAAGGTTGTTTTGATTTTTCAAGTTACTAGCAAAACAAAACTCGGTAACCAAGTAAGCTAAGATTATCAAGATTTTGATTGGTCAAGTTATTGAATGAGGAAGGAAGTGAAGCTGAGACGAAGGTGCAAGGGAAAGAGTGAAGGAAAGGAAGGTATGGATGGTCAACTGGGACTGAGGCCACATACTCATCACAATCTTTTAATTTCGTTTCAGTCTCTGAATATGAGTGAGTGAGTTTTGTAGTTTTGTAGTCTCTAGACCTGCTACATTGTCTCAATTCACTTAGATCTCCAGGTTCACCCGGTTCTCTACAAGTCATGGTGGTCCTGCTAGAATGCAGAGCGCACCCGCAGGTCTCAAATTATTTAGATTTATTAATCCATGTGAACATGTGAATACCATATAGAACTTTTCAATCTACTCAGACCTTCCAATTTCGATTTCAAGAAATGTCCAGTATTCCAAATGGTATATAGAAGAACTCTGATTGAGCTGTGCCCAAACGGGTAGGTAGGTAGGTAGGTAGGTAGGTAGGTAGGTAGGTAGGTAGGTAGGTTGGCGTCAATGAATTAATTATGCGGGGTTGAATTATGTGGGGCTCGAGAAAATTGTAGATTTACAACTTCACTCTCTCTCCCTTTACTATGAATTTTCAAAAGTCCCATGCGTAACAATTACAGTAACAGTAACAGCATTAAAGCATTAAAGCAGAATAGAAAAATAGAAAAATAGAAAATAGAAAATAGAAAATAATAAGAGAGTAAAGATAAAACCCACGTATGACATCTGTTATATCTGTTATCCTTTAATTGCTATCTCTTCTTCTTTTTGTGCACATGTTACCAACTGTTCTAGTGCCAAGGCGGTCAAAGATACTTCTTTATCTTCGTCTTTCCACAAGCTTTGATGTTGGTTCCCATATACAACATGACTAAGCCTTGACATATCTGAGAGTCCTCGTGTGAGAAATGAAAAAAAAAAAATACATATCATTCCAATTGTATGGCAGTGTTCTTGCTCCTCATGGGATTGTGTATCCATCCCCAATGAGCAAGGAGCAATAGAGATGGGCCACTGCTTCGCTTCTATGCTTGTGCACTGGTCAAGTCCATGATTGGGCACCAGAGATGGAGGGAGCACTCTTCTAGACTTTCTATCATCTCAAGTCTACTCTGAGAGATTATTAAAGCATCCAAAGTTGAGAATATATGGAAGACATATGGAAGACATATGAAAGACATTTGGAAGACAGAATATGCTTATAAGTCTGGTCTGCTGCCTGTTTCTACTTAAAACTCTGTCTTCATACTCCCACTCTCTATTATAAAATTATAGATTGGTTTCTCCTCCACTTCCTATATTTCAAAATCTAGAACCGTACAAATGACATTGAAGGAAAAGGTTCATGTTTGGTGGCCATTGCCTTCTTCATGATTGATTCTCTGCAGCTTCCATTTTCAGTTCCTTTAATACTTGAAAGGCTGTTGACACATAGAGAAAGATTTGAAAGGTGGCATACAAATCGCATCGGGCCATTAATCTTGCCATCTGTCTTGCCATCTGTCTTGCCATCTGTCTTATTCTTTCCTCCATTGGTGATATAAAACAGGAGAACTACATGGAAAATGCCACATGTGTTTAGGAGTCATGACAATATCCCTGTGATATCTGACATAAGGAATACAAGGAATTTTTGCAGATCTGTCTTCAAGAGAACAAGTACATCTTGAGAAATCAAAGCCTTTGATCACCAATTTGACATTGTAAAGCTGTTATAACAGTGTTTTTTGAAGAACAGGAGAGTTGTGAAGGAAACCTTCCGACTTGGGTGAAGTCCAGAGGAAGATGGTGGGGTGAAAACAAAGTTTCAAAACGCTCGAGCCTCCCCTCGAGCCGCTTTAGTTCTACACTGTCTCCATCAGTTTGAAAATCAAGTTCATTCAAAGCAGCATCCTAGAATTCCACGTATCGGCTACATTCCGAATGTCAGGAATAATCTCCTGTTGGCGATATCGCAATGGTAGATAGAAGAATTCCCGTCTGCCTTTCTGCGAATAGTTTCAATCTCCATCCCAAAATCGATGAGATTCGCAAACATGAGGTCGTGCGGGCTTCTCAAGAGCAGTGGTCTGGCTATCAGGGTAAATACACATTTGTTTCCTCAAAAATTCATACAATTGACTCATTATATAGAGGGCTAATATCCCAACCATTTCAAGACCGATAAGCGGACGAACTTTGGCAACTGTAAATACAAGCACTTCCACATACAAACCTGACATCGAATCCCGAACTCCTCCTTACCCAAAACTTCTCAAACGACTCCATGAGGTTCGAAGAGTATTGGGGTCCTCAAGGAGTTTGACTCTTGCGGAAAAGATCCTATATTCCCATCTCGATAACCCCGAAGAATCACTCTTGACAAATACCGACAATGGACTTAATATCAGAGGAAATGCAAATCTTAAGCTCAAGCCAGATAGAGTTGCTATGCAGGATGCTTCCGCACAAATGGCACTGTTGCAATTCATGACTTGCAAGTTGCCTTCCACAGCTGTCCCAGCCAGCATTCATTGCGACCATATGATCGTTGGACAGAGAGGAGCAGATGTTGATCTTCCAGAGTCGATCAAGGGTAACAAAGAAGTTTTTGATTTCCTGGAATCTGCGGCGAAGAAATATGGTATCGAGTTTTGGCCACCCGGAGCAGGAATCATTCACCAAACTGTGCTGGAAAATTATTCGGCGCCTGGTTTGATGATGCTTGGCACAGATAGTCACACCCCAAATGCTGGTGGATTGGGAGCTATCGCCATTGGTGTTGGTGGAGCTGATGCTGTGGATGCAATGGTTGATGCACCATGGGAATTGAAGGCGCCAAAAATTCTAGGAGTAAGACTCGAAGGACAATTGAGTGGTTGGGCATCACCTAAGGATGTCATTTTACATTTGGCAGGCAAATTAACTGTCCGTGGTGGAACTGGATATATCATTGAATACCATGGACCTGGTGTTGACTCATTGAGCTGCACCGGAATGGCTACAATCTGCAATATGTATGCTCTCTCTCTTCCTTTTTGAACATCCATTTCACTTCGCCTCTTCATGAGTCATGACTAACAACATTCATAGGGTTTGTTCTATCCTTCGCCGACTATCTGCCTCCTTCTCTATGAGCTGTCACTAATGATATCTAGGGCGCCGAGGTCGGTGCTACCACTTCTCTATTTCCATTTTCTAAACGCCATGTCCCATATCTAGAATCAACACACCGATCCTCCATCGCATTACAAGCTCAAACTATCGCAGGAACTCCTTCGCTCCACAACTTACTGAGAGCTGATGAAGGTGCTCACTACGATGAACTTATCACTATAGACCTATCCACATTAGAACCTCACATTAACGGGCCAGCCACACCCGATCTATCAACCCCATTATCACAATTCGCGAAAGCTGTTAAAGAGAACAACTGGCCAGAGACAGTATCCTCAAGTTTGATTGGTAGTTGCACAAACAGTTCATATCAAGATATGGCACGAGCGCAGAATTTGGTCAAACAAGCATCGGCCGCAGGGCTCAAGCCAGCTACTGATTTTTTCATCACACCTGGTAGTGAACAAATTAGAGCGACTTTAGAGCGAGATGAGATTTCATCAACGTTTACCGAAGCTGGAGGTATCGTGCTTGCTAATGCTTGTGGGTAAGTTCTATCAGTTTTCCGTTTATCACAGTCGATGATTTTATTTCTTGTTTCATGACTCGTCACCCTGCATTCTACTGTTTCAATACAACTCGAAATCTTCAAGCCTGCTCAAACTCTCTCCTTGATAGGCCAGTTTGGAAGTTCCAGTCTGAATTGACGAGCAAGTATATCTGGAGTCTAGCATTTGGGGGCGTCATAGAATTTGTCTAATCATTCAATCTCATTGAGCGTCTGTTCACGTGTCTTGCCTACTTCTTATCCAATCCAAATATGATTATTTCTCTAATGATTCTTTCTTGATAAAATTGCTAACTTAATAAAGACCATGCATTGGCATGTGGAGCAGAACCGATGGAGTTGCTAAGGGTGAACCAAACGCAATTTTCACATCATACAACCGAAATTTCCGCGGCCGAAACGATGGTAACCCAGATACCATGAACTTCCTCGCTTCGCCCGAAATTGTTACAGCCATGTCATATGCTGGAAGCACTTCCTTCAATCCACTCACAGATTCTATCATTACCCCATCTGGCAAAGAATTCCGTTTCGAGCCACCTACTGGTGCTGAACTTCCTCAGGAAGGGTTCGAAGAAGGTAACAAGGAATTTTTGCCATCGTCAGGTTCTCCTGTCCCTGAAACGGAAGTTGTCGTTTCTCCAACCTCGGATCGTCTAGCTCTTTTGGAACCATTCGCTCCATTCCCGCAAAGCGATTTGGAAGGACTCCGTGTTCTCTACAAGGTCACCGGAAAGTGTACTACTGATACCATTTCTGCTGCTGGTCCTTGGCTTAAATACAAAGGCCATCTTCCAAACATCTCGGCCAACACACTCATCACAGCTATCAACGCTGCTACGGGTGAAGTGAACGTTGCCTATGATGTGGATGGTAGCACTTCCGGTATCCCAGAACTTGCTCAAAAGTGGAAGGATCAGGGTAAAGAATGGCTCGTCGTCGGAGAAAGCAATTATGGGGAAGGCTCCGCACGTGAACATGCGGCTCTCCAACCCCGCTACTTGGGAGGCCGAGTCATTCTCTGCAAGTCATTTGCACGTATCCATGAAACAAACTTGAAGAAGCAAGGTGTTGTACCTCTTACCTTCGCTGACGGAGAGGATTATGGCAAGATCGACGCACTTGATGAGGTTAGCACGATCGGGCTATACGATATGTTGAAGAATGGCGGAAAGGGTGAAGTCAGTCTGCGGGTCAAGAAGCACGGGTCGGGGGAGGAAATTATTCTCAAGACTAAGCACACTTTCAGTCCTGATCAAGCTGGATTTGTTTTGGCAGGAAGCGCATTGAATTTATTAGCAAATGCAAAGAGGTGATGGGATTGTAGATTTAAAAAGAAATCGAATCAAAACGAAAGCTAATTACCCCAGAGTTACGTATTAGTTGGTACTTGTAAGTTGTGTAGCATGGCTTCCGGGTTTTGAATCCTTATATCAACCTTGGAAACTTGAAAATTGTAAATCACTTGACAATTTGGAAAGTCTAAACGGGACATCTAACTGAATACATATCAGTTGCCCAGCAAAAATTATGTACTTGGGAACCAGTCAGGTACCGCAGGAAGATGGCTATCCCCGTCCCGCTTGAGCCCTGGATTCTAGGGCGAATCTGTTACGTAATAAATTTCCCCGCAATCACCTAAACATCAGCCTGGTGGCCTGGGCGAGTGAGTCTGTGATCAAAATCCCGGCCTCCTCCGTACATAATATAATAAACTTCCGAGGTCTATCAGTTCGAAAAATGTCCAATCATATCTTCCACAATCATATTTCCAACAATCATCTGAACAATTGGAACCAGTGGAAGAGAGAGAAAGAGAGAGAAGAAGATGAAAAAAAAAGCTCACACCTCGTTGCTCTTTTTATCCTTGCATGCCGACCGGTATTAGTATGTTGCCTACCTACTGTAGTATGTTGTCGGCTCCCGTTTCCTCTCAGCTGCCAAGTGCCTTATCAACTATTTATCAATTTATCATGTCTTCCACAATTGCCAAGGTCATACAGGAAAGATAACCTAGGATTCTAGGAACCATTATCTCTCAACTTCTCAAGAGATTCTTGGTACCCATCTTGGCTCCAATTTTAACATCCACGGTATGGGAGCAGTTCCACTGAGCTCACGCGTTGCATGATAACAGTTCTGGGCGCCCAGACGCTTGTTGCGTGCTACAACGTTGATATGTTGATATCAATAAAAACGAGTAAAAGGAGATTAAAAACGGCCCGGTTTTACCCCATACGGTATCCTTGCAAAGTACTTTGCTTCTATGGAACTTTGAGAATGGGATCTTGGAGGGGACTTGGCGGGACCGTAATCTTGATTATTATGATTTATTATCAATTCTCAAGTGGTCTGTCTGTCTGTCTTAGTTCTATCAGTGAATAAATAATCGATCAGGATTCAGGATGATCATTTATTATACCTAGTGCGTACTAAAAAGCTTTAGGTCGACTGTATAATACTCTCTATCGTACGGTAAGTCTAGACGTTGTTGATTCTACCAGGAGCCTCCTTGTGCATATCCGATGTTGTCATATAGATAGTTGAGATCTCCCACCCATTTATGGACTTCTCCTTTGGATCATTCTGGAAATCATTCTTCTACTCTCCTCCTTTCCCCCACCTCTTCTTTCCAGACTTTGGCATCTGTCTGTCTTCCTTGCGAAAGGATTTTTGAATTCAACAGATACTTCCAAAGATGGCGGCACACGTTTCACGAGATTACTCGCCATCGAGTGCAGAGAAATCTAGTTATCCCATCGAGCACGAACGAGCAGGCATTCAGGATGTCGGTGAAGATAATGATCCAAGTCACAATCTTCATCGTGGTTTGAAGTCTCGACAAATTACTATGATAGCAATCGGTGGTGCTATTGGAACTGGATTAATTATCGGAACGTACGTATTTGCTTTCTTTTCAAAGAATTTGTCATTACTTCCTTGCATAATGAGTCTTGCGCGAGGCCTTGCTGACACAATGTTACAGGGGGAAAGCCCTTGCTCAGGCAGGTCCAGCGCCACTCTTGATAGGCTATTCGACTGTTGGATTATTATGCTTTTTGGTCATGGCAGCTCTCGGTGAGGTAAGTTTTTGGTGAAAAGCCTCTTGAAATGAACCAGTGCTGACAATATGAAAGATGGCTGCGTGGTTGCCTTTGGCAAGTGGATTTACCGGTTACGCTACCAGATTTGTTGATCCCGCTCTAGGATTCTGTTTAGGATGGTAATTTTGAAGTCTCTCGTTACTCAAATAGCATATGCTAACAAGCTTTAGGAACTACTGGTTCAAATATATCATCGTCACTCCTAATAATCTTACAGCTGCATCTTTAGTTATACAGTATTGGTTACCAAGAGACAAAGTCAATCCCGGTGTCTTCATTGCTATATTCTTGATTGCCATCGTCTGTATCAACTATTTTGGTGTGAAATTCTTTGGAGAATTCGAATTCTGGTTGTCGAGTATCAAAGTTGTTGTGATCCTAGGTCTCATTATCTTGAGTTTAGTCCTTGTGTGTGGAGGGGGACCGGATCATCAGGCAACTGGATTCAAATACTGGAGCGATCCTGGAGCGTTCCACGAATACATTCTGAGTAAGCAGCTCACGTACTCAGATAGTTGGAATACAATGCTAACATCATATAGCTGGAAACTCTGGTCGATTTCTCGCTGTCTGGTCTACCTTCACTACTGCCGTTTTTGCCTTCTTAGGCACAGAACTCGTTGGTGTAACAGTAGGAGAAGCTGCCAATCCACGCAAAGTGATTCCAAAAGCTATCAAGCTCACTTTCTACCGAATTCTCCTCTTCTACGTCGTGCTTGTTTTCTTCCTCGGCATGCTCGTCCCATATAATTCCAAACTCCTTCTCGACAGTAACACGAAGAGCAACAGTGCCTCTGCATCGCCATTCGTAGTTGCCATTAAGATCAGCGGCATTCAATTCCTCCCCGCCATCTTCAACGCCTGTATCCTCATCTTCGTCTTCTCAGCGGCAAATTCCGATCTTTACATTGCCTCCCGCACACTGTTCGGTCTTGCCTCCGAGGGAAAAGCTTTCAAAATCTTCAAACGAACCGATAGACGTGGAGTTCCCATTTATGCTCTTGGACTTAGTACTGCATTCTGTCTCCTCGCATTCCTGGGTATTAATACAGCTTCCTACACCGTCTTTGGCTACTTTGTCAATCTCGTCACTATGTTCGGTCTCCTCACCTGGATCTCTATCCTCATCTCTCACATCTACTTCGTTCGCGCTCGTCGTGCGCAAGGAATTCAGAACACTGAATTAGCATACGTAGCACCTCTCGGTATCTACGGTTCCTACGGTGCTCTTGTCTTCTGTATCCTCATTGCCTTCTTCAAGGGATTCGCACTATTCTGCTACAAAAAGACCGCCAAAGCGGGCACCACACCCGTCTTTGATCACTCAACTTTCATCACTACATATTTGGGTATTCCATTGTACATTATCATGTTCTTTGGATACAAATACACAATGAAGACGAAGGTCTTGAGGCCTGAGGAAGCGGATCTCTTCAGTGGAAAGGCGAGAATCGATGCGCAGGAACAAGAATACTTGGCGCAGGAGGCAGCTAGACGGGGTGGTAACGAGGAGACCAAGTGGGAGCGAATCTATAGGTTGACGCTTGGCTGGGCCTTTTAGATTCTCGGTAAAAAAGAGGACAGGAGTTGTATGGAAGTAAGGGGTGGATGTTTGATTATGATTTCCAGATATTGGATATGAAGATAATGAATTTTATGATGGAGCTTAAAAGCATATCCTATAATATAAACACCAAGTCTTTATGCGAAAGTCTCAACAATGTGTGTGTCATTGATGGCTACTGTAAAGAAGAAACCGAAAATTACATCAGGGATCGCCTCACTAATCTGATAACGCACAACCCGAACTAACCCCCCTTTTCTTTCATTTTCGCATAATACAACCATAATCCCTATCCCTATCTCTATCTCTATCCCTCTCCACACCAACACCTCTCACAATGCCAAACCCACCAAACACACACCCCGTATTCGGAAGAAGGCTAAATCAAGAAACCCTGTAATATCTATCCTCCCGAGCCTCCCCCTTCACATTCATCCGGATACTATCACGAGTCCCATCTCAACAAATACTATCCTAGCGAGCCTAGCTAGATAAGGTAGCTAGGATCTCCCCATCACACGAGCTAAAAATCATCTTGTTGCATATCGCACATCCTAGAATTACAAGGAGAGTCCTGGTGAGTTTGGAGGTTTGGGGAAGAGATGGTGAATGTGTAATATGTATGTATGTGTGTGTGGTATTTAGGGAATGATAGCTAGTTTATTTAATAGGTAGCACGATTGGATGGATTGGCTCTCTTTTATTTCCCGACCATCTTCCCTGCTCTGCGATATTCCCCGTATTATTTGAAATTGCAAGTGTTTCTTGCTACTCTCTTTTTTGTTCAACTGTTTGGTGAATCAACCTTCGATGGTAAGTTTTTCATTGCGGGTTTGGGGTTTCTGAAAGATTCGAATGGGGAGGGTTACCTGGGTATCCGGATGTGGGTATTGAATGCTATCCATACTCGATTTCATAACGTATATCCAAGATGTGACTTGTCGGGACAGTGATCATGTGACCGCACTAAGCTTACGCTAGTGCCTCGGCACTATAGTATGAACGTATCGTAGCCTTAGCTTTTAGAACCTCAAGCAATATTACAACAGTGTGAACCATAGTACTATATTGTCTTCACCATCCCCATGGTGATACCAACATGACTTTTTTTACTCTAATCAACTTTTTGTTAATTCCTATATAAAAATAATTCAATTGTTTTTAATTCAATTAATATAATTCTAAATTGAAAAAACTTTGTATGGAAATATAAATCTTAATTAATAAAATTAAGATGTAAATAATTTTAATTGAAAATTTATTGAATTGAAAATAATTCACGAATAAAACACATTCAATTTTCGAAAATTCAAAAGTTTAAAAATTGTATATCATAATTTCATTTAATCATTTTTAATTTAATCATTTTTAAATTAAAATTAATTGTAATACATTTTCTTGATTTTCTCAATTGAGATTTATATTTCTATATAAAGTTTTTCCAATTTAAAATTATATTAATTAAATTGAAGTTTTTGATTTTCAGAATTTTGATCAAGTGATATTGAAAAATGGCTTTTTCTTTTGAACATATGTTATGAAATCGGGTGTATGGATACGTACATTTTCGGTTCTGTGAGTTCTTTTTTGCTACACGGATGGTATTTGTGTTAACGATATTAACGTGATATACTGCTACCTTTTTAAGGCGGAGGATGTTCAAATGCAGAAAATGATATCTATTAGAAAAGAAATTTGGGCTGTATCTTGCTATGTTTTTTTCGTAGGTTGGTGCTGATATTCATAGACCATCCGATCCTCTTTTACTTCAGTATATACGAAGTATAGCAGTCTAATTTGGACAAAAATTTCCCCTCTTCTGACCATTCTGAAATGAGCCAGCTGCAATATTTTTATCAAAACCCATCGTTCAAGTCTTGAAGATAACTTTTCCATTCGTACTAATACCTAATCTAAAGTATATTGTGATTATAAACCTCAGCCATGAATTTGCGAGCCCCTGACTGTGCATCAGAGCATAGAATCGAAGCGCATAATTCTCCTCTAGACCGTCACCTAGCGCAACATTCACAACGTCATTTTCGCAAATCTATCGAAAATTCCCATATCCTCTACCTGATCTCTCATCACCCCCGTCTCCTCAATCTCAGTCTTCTCACTCCACTCTCCCCTGACCGTCTGCTTCTCAATATACACTCTATGCAACACATGCCTTTTCACATCCAAAATATCAAAGCCAAACGCTCCATTTTCTATAGCCATCTTCATGTGTTCTTCTGGTACATCCCTACACGTCTCCTCTGCAACCCGTTCTACGAATCCGTTTGCGTCTTCGAGTGTGGTATATACTCCGGTGATACTAGTTGTCGAGAGAGATTCTGCTGCGACGGGGACTGCGTCGTGAAGGACCATGTAGACGTGTTGTCCTTGGCGTGGTTTGTGGGGAGACATGAAAGGGGAGAAAGTTACGTTGCTCGGTGTTTGAGATGGGGATGGATATTCAGATTCCGAGATTGAGTACGCCATGCCGTCAGATTTTGAGGGAGTTGTCATTGAGATTTCTCGTGCGAATCTGGACTTTTCATTCTGCAGTTCATCCTCGGAATCGCAGGCAGCAAGCACACGGCGAGTTTTCAACCATGTATCGTTGGCAAAATCTCTGACCAAAGGCTGACCTATCCGATGCCAATCTAATCTCGCTGGGCGATGGAGACCATGGTAGGAAGTCATTGCAGTTGAGGGGCGATTTTCGGATAATGGTGCTTGGGATTCATTATGTGATGCTTCAGTGTCTAAAGATGGCGAGTTCTCATTTCCGCTCTGTGTTGCATAAGCGTCGTCATATAATGGGTTTATCTGAACGCCATCCTTAGGGCATTGCTCGATCGTGTTATACAAATGTGGTAAATTTACTGAATTCCAATCCATCGTGATAATAATTTCGATAACCAAGAATGTATCAAAGAAGTATTATGTTGATGTTTGTGTATGAGTTGTATTTTGTTCGTGAAGGTCGCAGGTTTGAGATATCATCATATAGCTTTAGGGTCCTTCCTTTCTTGGGTTTGTTACTTATGGTCTCGCTATTTCCTTCGATTTGGAAGGCATTTTTCCTTCCAATTTGAGTTTTAGCTCCATTTCAGTCCTGGAAATGCTATTCTGATGAATAAATTCAACCGCATAGTGAAATATACCCCTTCCAAAAAATCTTCTCCAAATTTCCACGCTCAATACCTTAATCCTCAGCGACAACAAGCTGGTCTTAGCACAGCTTTATCAACCACTCGCTAGAACCATGAAACGTGTAGCGAGAAGAAGCTTCTTAAATTTCTTGCTCAATCTGAGAACCACAATTAATGCATACATTGGACATCTGTGATTAACATTTGCCAGGAGAACTAGATCGATCAAAAGGGTGTATGTAGGCTGAGCACTCGTCTAATTTTCACTGAGAAATTACTCGTCAGAAAGTATGGATAGGCGTGAGCTTGTACAGAACCCGAGGAGTGGTAGTCATGGCCCAGTTCTATGCGAATTAGTTAACGTACGATCACTCCAAGAGATCAAACACTACAAAACATAACACAAAACCAACTTAAGTAGTCTTTGCTTACTGAAATCGAGACCCACAGCTAGTGCTAGTGTCGAGAACAAATCCATATTGAGAATTCATGGTAAAATGAGGAATAAAACTGTATACTGTTGTCTTCACTGACCCTCGTATTTCTCGTCCCGGTTCGATAGATTATAGTCAAAGCCACCTATTGTCTCCGTTCCTTCATACAACACGGATGCACCCGAAGCTCATTGAGTCCATCGACCGTGTCATGGCAATGATCATTAAATTAGATCAATAACGCCAAAGGGTTCATCCGTGGAGAGACCCACTTTTCCATTGCCAAAGTAAGGGGCTAGTTGTGTCAAGAACGAACAAATCAACAATGAAGGACAACTTTTCTAGACAGGTGATTGAGGCCATGCAAATGTGAGCCGAATCCAAAATCTTGCAGAAGATATTGACTGGCCAAAGCCCAAATTATTTTGCCGTCAAATTATTCCTCCATATCTTCCACTGCCTCTTCTTCTTGTTTCTCTTCCACCAAGTCTTCATCGCCAGACTCGACACCCCATTCTCGCTGTCTTATCGAGCCCGGTGCTCGTAGACTATGCTTCTGCACATAAAGACTAACTTCTTCCCCCTCTCCAGCATCACTACTATGCCACTTCACCAGACCATTACGCTCTGTGACTTCAATGCCCGCTTCTTCAACATCTTCATACAAGTGAATATACTCCCGATTGACGATTTTCTTCAACCCGTTCGTCGCATCTTCAAGGGTGGAGAAGACGCCTTCCACAGCTGTATGATCGCCTCCAAAGGAAGTTTCATGCAAAACAACATAGACATATTGCTTGGGTGGGGCATCCGACTTCTTGGCGCGCTTTGTCTCTTGCTCAGCGGAAGGTGTGTTTCTAGAGCTTGAAGCTCTCTTGGAAGAAAGTGTACTGCTAGACATGACTCTGGCTGTGTACTCGATTGACGGCGGCGTTGATATTATGCTTCAGTCGGAGAGGGTGCAATCAAAGTTTGCAACATTTATCTGGGATGCCCATTGATGCACGGGCCAGAACTCACCTGTCTCACTCAGGAGAGAGCTCATCAGAAGTATTTGTGGAACATCCTCACCGGGGACATATATACCAGTACTTCTTGTCAAAATCATCATGCCATGCAGGTGTACAGAGTACAAATGTTCATAATTTGCCATCCAATCAGCATGTTCGTATATCGATGTGCTACCAAATGTGGTTAGCGTTGATATGCGGGGTCCCAAAAAGTGCTTCGAAACTTTGAGCACAGCACAACTCAGTAAAAGTTGAGAAGATAAACAAATTAATAAAATTGACTCATGAACTGACTCATTATCAACATCACATACATAACATATTTGAAGGGAGATCTGTAGGTGAGGTTACTATAAATTATCTCAGGACTCTAATAAAAATCATCTTATTTACATTTCTCTTCTTCCTTCTCTCTCTCACTGAGCTCTGATTGATCTCCCAACAATTTCTACTCAATTGACATATCTCCATACTCACCAGCAGAATGACTCTCAATTCGTTGCGCTCTGGATCTCGAGCTCTGCAGAGCTTTAGCAGAGCTCAATTGCGTTCCTACAGCCATGCATCTACACCTCTCACCTCGCCCTTCGCGCCCCGTCATCTTCTCTCCATCGCAGACCTTACTCCTTCCGAACTTACTACCCTCGTTCGCTCCGCACATTCGCACAAGCTCGCACTGAAGTCTGGCGCCGTTCCTACATCTCTCCTCAACTCATTGACTGGTAAGGTAATTGCCATGCCCTTCTCTAAACGCAGCACTCGTACGCGTGTCTCTACCGAATCTGCGGTTACCACAATGGGCGGACACCCTATGTTTCTTGGTTCCGGTGACATCCAATTGGGTGTCAATGAGTCGTTATACGATACCTCGGTCGTTATTTCGAGTATGACTGCAGGTATTGTAGCTAGAGTGGGACCTCATTCAGATGTTGCTGGTCTGGCAAAGTGGTCGAGTGTACCAGTCATCAATGCTTTGTCTGACGAATACCACCCCTTACAAACCATTGCCGATTACCTTACAATCCACGAAGCATTCCCCTCGCAACCTTCTAGAAGCTCGTCACAAATTACACCGACTTTGGGCTTGGAGGGAATGAAGATTGCCTGGATTGGAGACTCAAATAATGTTCTCTTCGACCTTGCAATTGGAGCAATGAAATTGGGCATCAACATTTCTGTTTCATCTCCAGAGGGCTACAAAATCCCCGAATATATGCGCAAGATTATCCAATCTGCCGCAACTACAACAGATACTCCAGGAACACTCACGGAGGTCTCCGCGCCAGAGGAAGCTATTAAAAATGCAGATGTGTTGGTGACTGATACATGGATATCTATGGGTCAAGAAGAAGAGTCAGCAAAGAGATTAAAGGCATTTGCAGGTTACCAAATCACAGAGGAAATGGCAAAACGAGGCGGGGCTAAGGAAGGCTGGAAATTCATGCATTGTCTACCCAGACATCAAGATGAAGTCAATGATGCAGTATTTTACGGCCCCAGAAGCTTGGTCTTCCCAGAGGCGGAAAACAGAGTTTATTCTGCTATTAGTAAGTCCGCAAGTCACCTTTGCTGTATGAATTCCGTACTAATCAAACATAGCTGCTTTGGAAGCATTCGTGGTTAAGAAGGGTAAAATCGTATGAAAGCATTTGAGTTAGCATATATATACCAAGGCGCTATCTGGAGTAAAAAATCAATGGTAATTTAGGAATCACAGAGTCATATATTATGATCCATGGCTCTTGTTTGAAAGTAACATTTTGATCTCATAATTATGTTACCCGCGCTCAATTTTCTCAAAAATTCAACACCAAAATAAAGCACAAGATCCACCAGTCTCTGCATCCAGCAAGTGCTCCGCTCTTACTAAATGATTTTCCAATCCCTCATTCCCCACCTTCACCAAATAATCAGTAATCTCTCCCTCCGAGCACAGCACACATGTGGGCATTTCTTTCATGCATTGGGTCCCTTTTCGGTCGCAGCCACTCCACTACTAACCCAAGATGATCACTACAGAAGATGTGATTATTAGATACGCTGCGATGATCGAAGTTGATTATAAACTCCAGAGTTCCGTCGAGGTAATGCCGGTGCGTACGGAGAAACTAGTGTTTGTGTTACCATCTTTGATGAGTATGTTTCAAGTCGGTATTTTCCGATATAGATGGTGTTGCGAGTAGTTGTAAGGGTCCGTGATATGAACACTTCTTCTGGGACAATACCTTTGGTTGCCTGCTTCTCAATTGGCCCAAGATAACTGTTTCATAACAGGTGTAAGTCCCTAAAGACTTCACTATCAATGGCTTGCAATCCTTGCAAGACCCTCCCGACATTCATTTCCACAAATTTCACAAATTCCATGGCTCTAGGACTGTTGCCGTCACTTGATTCATCGGAAAATCTATCGTCAACACCATCGTACACCGTAGGATGGTAGCGGTATATGAAATTACCCACTTCCTCTAGGAGTGTGGTAGACCGTCCCGCCATCTCCAGTCTCCAACTGTTAACCACTCGTTGATAGCTTCCACGGGCTTCTGCATCGTCCTCCATAGTCTCGTCGATTCCCACGAACTCGGCTACATTGAAGTACCCTTCCTCGCCCACGTCCCTATCTAGAAGTTCACTCAAGGAGCGATATCCCGCCTCCTTGTAGTCGATACCATATTGCAAATTCCACGCCGTCTCAATCAAGAAGCTCAGCTCATGGCCAACCCAGATCCACGGCGCGCGGCAATTTCCACATGTAATGTCGGGCTGTCCATCCTGGAAGTTTGTCTCGGCCCAGATCCAAATGCACTTCTTATGGAAATTCTTCCCACACTGGCCTCTACACCACGCGGTGGAATCATGATCTATGAGATTTTCGAGGCAGATGGAGCAGGTTTCCTGTTCCTCGACTGACTTTCGTGTACAAAATTTATCGGTTGAAACTGGGCCCATCCAATCAATCTCATCTCCCATCATGCATCTGAGCTCGGCCTCCAAGAACGTAGTTTGGTAACGAAGTGGCGCTGGTAGATTCAGGAACTGTGTGAGGATCTACCATCAAGACCGTTAGTCATCACTCATCCTTGATATTTTAGTCAACAAAAAGACCTACAAAAACGATGTGAACGCAGAGTATATCTCTTATGCCTTCATAACAATCGCACTCTGGCTTCTTTTCTATGATGACCATGTACACATTACCGCTCGTACCGAGAATAGCGAGCTGTCTCGAGAACTTACCGTCATCTTTGTGTTCTAGAGAAGCCCATTTGTCAAGACAATGTAGCCTCTGCGTTCGAGCATCCTCAAGTAAATTTCGGAACCTGGTGGTAGGCTCCGGTAAAAAAGGTTCAAGGCGTTTCTCTTCTACCAACACAATTCTGTCGCCAATATAAGCCTGGGACATGGTGGCCGTACGTTCTCCCTCATCGCTGGAATCATCAAATGTGAGGTCAACAGATGTTGGCTTTGCGTTAGGCCGAGTATTTCGGACAGATGGTGCTTGAGCAACTGAAGGCAACCTTGGGACTGTTAGCAACGCAGCAGCATCTTCTTCGTCGCTCGAATTTTCCAACGTGAGGTCAATGTATGGTGTATCTCTACGCGTCGAAGCAATTTGATTAGGTGGTGCTTCAATTGCTAGAAGCACGCCTGGAATTGGTGATAAAGCAGTTTCCGAGACCCGATGTTCGACGACTGCAGCTTCGTTTGAAGCAGGTGGTGCAACAACTTCTGCATTCCAATCTTCTATTGGGACGGCTGGTGTGTTAACAGCATTTTGACAATCACGTCTGCGTCTCTTTGCCGGGCGTTCATCCTCACTAGTATCAGCATCATAGTCGGAGATTTCTTCATACGAGCGGCTTTGCGAAGTAGACACGGGAGATTGAAGAGTTGTGCTTGCTTGAACTGTATGGTCAGCTCTTGGGAGAGAGCTAAGTGGAGCTGATTGAGTGGGATTAGGATTAGGAGTGGGATTGGTAGTGGGGGTGGGAGTGGGAGTGGGAGTGGGAGCGGCAGCGGGAGCACCAATATTGGCAAAAGTGCTCGAAATTTGCTCTTGCTCTTGTCTGGAAATCATACGGCGACCAGAACGGACTCGAGGGTGCATTCTGCGAGGAGGTGTCATTACGTTTCGAGCTGGCGTGTCAATAGCCATTTCAGACTCGATATTTTGAATAGAGTTAGAATCATTGTTTCGAGCTCTTTGAGCTTGTGGTTCTTCTTCATCCGAATCGAAATTGCGTGAGCGCTTTCTGGTCTCTGGGAGAGGAGTTAACTGGGTATCAATATCCATTGAGTGAGTGGATAAAGAAGGACCGCTGGCCGTGGTTGACTCGGAATCGCGACTCATTCTTGAAGATAGAGAAGGACCGCTGGCTGTGGTTGACTCGGAACCGCGACTCATTCTTGAAGATAGAGAAGGCATGTTTGTGAAGATTGTTAGAAGGGGATTATTGTTAGATGTTTTATGGAGAGAGATATTAGAAACTGAGTAATTTCTTCTTAAGTTCTTTTTAAGAAGAGGTTATCAAGAGAAAATTATGGTGTTTAAAAGTATCAAGAAATTCTAATGCGAAATCGTAAAACTGATTTATAGATGAATCTTAGTTGATCAGAAAGTTGTTTATAGACAGACGACTTTAGATGCTGTTCAGATACTTAGAATATTGTGTTAGAGAGTATGAGGAAAAGAAACTTATATAAGAAACTATGGGAGTAATGGTTGAGGAAGTCATTAATTCACAGTACAGCCGGTGCTAGCGTATATAATTTATGGGTTCTGGTACGGCTAGCTATGGATGGAATATGGAAGATTTGATTGAAAGGTGAATATATCAGAAGAGATGGCGGTGGAATTGCAAATTAAGTCGTCTCTTGCATTGATAAATGGTATTTGTAACTTCAAGATATCCTTTCTTGTATTCTAAGAAATGAATGGCGGTTCAAAATTAGACCTAAGAGCTGCATAGTCTTTCCTCATCACTCAAGTTGCGGGTAATTTAATATATAGTTCTCCAATAGTATCACTTATGATCGTCAACTCCCACTTTATACGACCATGCTAAATTGAATTCAATTCAAATATATGGCAGAGTAATCAAATTTGACAATGGCGATTTCGAAATTGACCTGTCCACGATGGTAAGATCAAATTATTGAGAGCTAACTCTTTGTGTATTTTATTGGGACTGCTTCTCAACAATCATGAAAAGATGAATCTCATCTTTGAAATCTGCAAAGAAATTTTCAATACACATATTGCTACTGAGATGATAAATTATCCTGAATCTTCCATGAATCTGGTCTGGATGATTTCCCCATCAACTGAAGTTGTTGAGAGGACTGGAACCAGCACGATGCTCAACTGCGGCCCGTGGATATTTTGACCGATGTCCAACTACAAAGAATTTCAAAGGAGTTCAAATGATGACCAGAAAAGAACACTTCACTGGCAACTTCAAATACTGTTTTCCAGGTATATGTAATGCTTTCCAGATACAGAATCCGAGATACTGTTCGCATCTTGCCAGGAGGCGCCCCTACAACGAGCGATCAGAATCAAGATTAGAAGTGAGTAGAACATTTTCTCCCAGCTTACAGCCAGTTATTACTTTAGTAAGATACAGATATCTCGTCAATATTTTACCGCGTTGAAAGGTGATGTTGCATTTTAGGTATTGGATAGCATTGTCGAGATTTATCATCACAATTCAACGTGTAGAGTCATGGATCTAATACTAAAAATACCTAAATATGGAACCGCGGGCTCGATTCTGATTTCATCTTTAATCTTATATATAATAAAAGGGTATGTATTTTAGACTCGTATCTAATATAATGAATTCAATACCTTCAATATCGATTATTTTGTTCAGCTAACCGCATTATCGCCTGTAGGCTTAGAGTTAGTCTAAAACCTCTATGGCGGCCATACTCAGACAATAAGAAGCTCCCCAGAATAATTTCTTTCCGGTCAAATTGGTGATACGAATCATTACAACGAAACATCATCTCCTTTTCGAAGCGAACCCCTCCTTTCCTCCCACACCCCACCCGAACTTTTCCCGAGAAGGGCGCACGAGATGCCCTCCACATCTATCAATATGCACCGTCTCAATATCAAACCCCACTTCTCCCCTCTTCATAAACCACATCGCCATCCCCGATTCCAATCTCAACCGTCGATTATCTCCTCTCTCAAATGTCCTTCTTGCGCTTGAGATTTGTACCTGGCAGATTATATCCTAAACAACTTACGTCTTATACTACCCGTCCATACCCAGCAGTAAATATCAGGAAGATGTCTTCAGCAGCAGCACCAGCGGAGAAGTTTGAGTGGTTGGTTGTGTTACCTGATAATGAGGGGGCGTTGGAGAGAAGAGTTAGTGTTAGACCGTGAGTTTTTCTGGGGTTGATGTCGGGATGTGTGGGAGAGATATGTACGAGATGCTTTGTTTTGAGGGGCTTTGCACGAGAAAGTGGTGATGTGAGCTTGAGATGTATAGGAGCTGAGAAATCGATAGCAAGCATTTTGAAGGTCTGAAGACCGGTCTTGAGTCTGGGTTCTGGAAGATGGGCGGTAAGTTTCACCGTTTTCTCTTTACCTACGCCATCCTAAGAACGTTCCGCTGATAAACTCCATCAGGCGCCTTTCTCTCCGAGCCCCCCACCGGTGACTCTCCTTTGAAGTTCCAAGGAAGTTGCATGATCGCTCTTGCAAGCAGCAAGGAAGAAGTCATTGAGGTATTGAAGAAGGACATTTATGCCGAAAATGATGTTTGGGATTTCAGCAAGGTATGATTTCTATCACTATCGCAAACTTTTGTGATCACGGGTTGAGAAGTATGGGCATGGGATTGATTACTGATGTGTGGGCAGATCCAAATCTATCCCTTCAAGTGTGCATTCAGGAAGGAAGTGTAGAAAGTTAAGGTTGATTTACTTGGGCAAACCACTTATGAGGGTTTTGATCGAGCGCGATATCAATATTTGAGCTTTCTCCAGTATACAAAACAGCTAAGACAACAGAAGAATGTGTCAATAGTCTAGCAAATGAATCAAACCATCATCAAATTCGCTTCATGCCCTCTAGTAAAGGGACTGTGTGGGCAGCACTCTTGAATGTTCCGGACCATATTTTGCTTCTTTTCGGATAACCACGACGATTGCGGCTCAAAAGTTGGACGACTGACAAAAGATTATAACATGGAACCAGTGTCCAGAACGAAGAAGCAATGACAAGAAATGAGGGCTAGTAGGAAGATTAGGATATCCCAAGGGAATTCTGAGATAACACAAGATAGAAGACAGTTAGTCTCAATGGGCGTCAGGGAGATGGGTAAATTGACGACTTGTGATATGACGGACTGGATTTGGAAGAAGTGAATGCTGTGTAGGGTATGGGTGGGAGTAGAAACAACATGAAGTGACGACACGTTAATAGTAGTTAGCGAGGGCGTGTAGGCGAAAGGTTGCAGAACACCACGAAGCGACATTGTGGATTGCTAGTGAAGTGTACTCATGCAGAAGACTTGTAGAAAATCCTGTTTAAATCCTTGAATTGAGTTCTTCAATCTGTGTCTCCAAAGTACATGTCTTGGAAGCCTCCAATGAGGCTCGCTTGATATCATTCTTTGACATCTCAGTCCACCTTCATCATACATAATCACGGCGTGTTCATGCACTCGGCAGTATAGATGGAACCAGGTTTTTTATCTTTCGGAAGAATTCATGAATGCTTGCTTATTTATGGAAGCTACCCTACCAGCCCAATATTGCACCGAGGGAATATAAACCGTGGCCATGCATTTGAAAGTACGGAGAGAAAAGGTGAGATAGATATTTAATCGAAGAGACCGAAACCCATATCCTCGTCTGACTCCTCCTTGGCTGTTGAAATAGTTAGTATATGAAATCTCCAAAATGTGCGCGTTTGGAAGAATTCTCGTACCCTCTTCTTTCTCTTCCTTCTTCTCCTCAGCTGGGGCAGAGGCGTCACCGCTGGCAGCGGCACCAGCAGCAGCTGGAGCGGCTCCACCACCGGATCCGACGTTCAACAAAAGGTCCTTAACATCCTTTCCCTCGAGAGCCTATTAATTCCAACAATCAGCACTGCCCATAGTTGCTCATTCCTCAACTCAGTTGTGTGAATTTCAATCGCATACCTTGGCGAACAATGAGGTCCAGATTGGCTCAACATCTTCAATACCGGCGGCCTTGATGAGGGTTTGCAATTTGTCGGCCTATTAATATCTAGTCAGCCACTTATCCACCCAATCGAGCATTCTCGTTTCTCAATCTCGAGAATGTAGGAATTCGTACAGTGATATCGACACCGTCATCGGCGAGGATCAACGCGGCGTAAGAGCTGGCGAGTTCTGCGTTAGACATTTTGAATATCTAGAATTGATAAATTAGCAAGAGGCGCAGTAAACGAGAATGCGACTGCGTATATGCGACATACCGACAGATGGTTGTTTTGTCGGTAGGTTGATGTTCTTGAAGTCGTCGATGGAAAGGATTAAAAGTTTATGGTGGGAGAGTTTTGGGAAATTTGAAAGTGTGCGTGACTAATATCTTGTCAGGGTTTAATTGGGCAGCAAGCGATAATTTACGGGGGGCCGCTTCAACCAATGAAATACCCATGCAGCTTATGATTATCTAATCATCTTCTGTCTTCCATTTTTTCCCATTTCTCACATTTCCAACATAAAAATACACAATATATGCTAGGTAGGTAGGTAGGTATTCCATACTTATTAAATAAATACTCTTCCATCAATCATTACTATGCTGTCTCAACGTGGCTCACCTTCGTCGCCGCTTGTCAACGTACTGTGATATGGTGATTATACAGAGAATCAGAACATCTCTCCACGGTAGGTGTATGTAAGGTACACATGGCATGCGATTTGACCATATTGCTATCGCTGGTTTCACAAGCAAAAAATCGGTATCAGAATTGGTTCACCGTAAATGCAAGGCTGAGATTCTCTTTGTGGGACCTGCCCCGCCTTCCAAACCATCCAATAAGGGAAACATTATGACATAGCCAGTAGCTCTTTACTATAAGAAACAGCCTACCTAGGTATTGGGATCAACACTATTCCATTGATTTCTAACTTATTGATTCAACAACAGCGAATGATAGTGATAAGCTCAAACTATTTCATCAGTACCTCGATTATTTGCAACTTTCAAAAATACGAATCAAACGATTAAAGTCTTACGAAAAGATACAAGCAAGTCATCAAAGTCCAGACCTCAACTCAACCAACAACATTCATCATGACTGATACCCCATCTCATCCGCTACCCCTTGATCCTCGCGAGCAGCCTATATTGGAAGCGCTCACTTCAATACGGGACGAATTGACCCTTTTAAAGCAAGATAGAACGACGTACATCAAGGCTGCAGATGTACTTGTCCTGCAAGGCAAAGTAGTTGAACAAGTTAAACTTCTCAATGAGATAAGAGCGGATAAGCCCGATGAGCAAAACCGAGGTTAGTAGTGAGAGGTAGAAGGTTGTCATACAATGCAGTTACTGATCGAGAATCTTACAGTGGATCGCGTGTTGGATGGATGTTTCCAACTGCTCTCCCTGTTCTTCATGACCATTGGCAAAACCAACGAAGCACCCGCAGCATATTCCCTCACATCCACGATCAAGCGACTACTCGATCACCTTACCGAAGTCGATTTGTATTGCGAGAAGGACTTAGCACACGTTGCGCAGACCCTTGAGAGGCTAGGAGGCATAGTGAAGAATGCTAAGCCGTCTTACTCCCCTTTCCTTCTCACTCTCCTCAGTAACAGAATCGATGTCTGCCAGCGATCACTGAAGACCTTGAGCAAGCGACTAGAGCGAATCGGGGCAGACTTGTTACCCATTCACGAAAAGATCATATCGATATTGAGATCTATATCATTGGCAAATACTCGGGCTAAGGTGAGTCAATTGTTATGATGGACCCCCTCTTCGGTTTGAGTGAGAAGTTGTTTGAGCGCTATGCTGATCATGATCTTGGAATTAGTTTTCGACAACAGAGGTGACGAAGCTGCAAAATCAAATAAAAGAGATTGATTCTCAAAGAGTCGATGGAAAGTTTGTAACAGCCTCTGGGGAAACACCCCCAGGAAATGATGAAGTCTGTGAATATCTGGAAAGGTGTTTGAAGTGGGCGGAAGTTGTGCTGGAAAGGTTTGTTTTGAGATATATTCTTGACCTACAGTTCACTGACGATCAATCAGGAAGGGACAATTTCCAGAAGCCTTTCAAGGGCCATATTCTGTTCTAGTTGAGATTCGAAACAAACTTGAGAAGCTATCTTTGACTCAAGCCTGGTCATTGAGGGAAACTGATTTGTACGACTTTCAGCGACAATTGGACAGAATCGACGAGAGCAGAGTAGACGGTAATTTCGTTGATGCTGAAGGAAAATTTGCCGAATTATACGTCCAGCGGGTACGTTCATAATACTCCTTTTTTGATACATAAACTAATTGAATTAGACTTTACTTTACTTGATTCGACGTAGCTATGCTTATATTTATTTTCTCATGGTGTCCTCCGAACCAGTTTCTGAAGCGCTTCTTCCGGTCTACAACCAACTTCAAACTCTGAGACGATGTCTCATTGAAGTCAAGAATTCCGGCGGAGTCAGTTCTCCAAGAGAATTGTATCCTTACAGCATGAAGGTAGGATATCGTCCAACATTCCTTTGTGTCTTGACTATGCTGATACATTACTCTAGTTGAATTCAATCGACAACATGCGTGTAGACGGCAAATTCATGGTCGGACCTGATATTCCTGAAGGCCAAGGCAGCGTCACTGATCTCCTTGCAGAATGCTTTGAGCTTAGTTATGACCTGCGAGTGGCTGCGGAAACCGAAAGTGATGCGTAATAAAACAACAATCGCTTTATTGTTTTCTGGGAGTCTGGTGGTATGGTGGTATGCACAGTGACTTTGACAGTCCTTTAGGCTGAGGGCGTTGCGGGCTATGATTTGGGGTAAGCTTCATCAATATTTTTTTTAAGTATGGTGAAGTCTTTGTACGATATCTGGATCAAATACAAGGTACAGGTGCAATACCAGGGAACTTATGGGGGACCATCAGTGTACGGAAAGTCACTTGTGTGCAAATATGACAAGGCGTACAATGGAGGAGATTTGATTTCATACTGATGGCTATGCCAAAGTGAATCGGAGCAAATTATAATTGATACTTTGTAACATACGGGGTGGGTTTAGGGGCTGTCGCATCTTTAATGCCACTGGGGTCCTTTAGCTACCACTCTCTCTTTTCTCCCCAGCCATCGCAACGAAATAGTACCTCATCTCTGATATCCGTTAACCACGTGATCCACCAACCCCAAATCTTGTTTGCCGCAGAGAAATTCTCTCATTTTATCGGGTTGAATCATGGGTATAAGGTGCCATTTTCCTCCCATTTCTGAGAAGTACAGTAAATCTTTCGATCTTTGTCGTCACCGACAACAGTCTAAGTTGCCCAAAAAGCGATAGCGGGCTTACTAGTCATCTGTGGCTAGCCTTGAGGGGGTTCAATATGAAGTTCCATATCGCTTCCCGTTGCTTTCCAGCTCTATTAGAACCACCCAGCAGAACAACTTTGCGTAGCAGCACTACAAAGCCTGAAATCAAGCATGCCTTCTACTTATGCTTCTTCCACGAAGTCCGCAATTTGTGTAACTCCGTGTACTTATAACACAAGTTCCAGCTCTCCGAGAGTCGAAAACCATTGACAGAACCTCATCTAGCTCTCATAACACTAACATCCTCAATCGCTCCATCTCCACTACTTTTTGGCCCTCCTTGTCCTTGTCCCTCCCCAACCATTTTCTCAATGATTTTGGCTTTTGCCACCGCCCTCTTATACCTATCATCGAAATCACCGACTGCCTCTTCCGAATTCTCTGTCGACAAACTTTCTGCTTCCGCCAATGCATGAAATACTTTCACATGTTTTGCCAATCTTTCATTTTTGGCCAGTTCGGACAATTTGAGATCATGTGATTTCTCTCCTTCTTTTGTATGACTCTCCTGCTCGAGCTCTGAGCTTGAGATTGTGGAGATATTGGACTTTTGAAAAGTAGGGGTTCGGTTGGCCCATACGATGGATTTTCCGTGTAGCCGACCCATTTCGACATATTTTTCAAACCCTTTCTCAAGTCCGAAAGTTCGCCCTTCTATACGACCGGCGGTTATACCGTCCGAGAGCCCTTGGTTGTAGCCGGTGGAATAAAATTCTTCCTCGAGGTTGAGGATATCTTCAAAGGGATCGGTAGTGGCCATTTTGGTGTGTGATGTGATGTGATGCATTCTTGAGCAAAAAGTTATAGAAGCAGACGTTCGAAAATCGTATATCAAAGCCTGCAATATATTACTTCGACTGGTATTATGGCTAAAACGAAACTTTTCCTTCTAATTTTAGTTGATGTGTTCTTGAATATTTTGAGCACCTAGACTATTAGTTCCTGGTGAATTTGCTTGTCAATCGTGAGGTGAAAGAAAATGCGTTCTTGCGGATTTTCCATAGAAAGGTTAACCCGGTGACCTTACCTAGGTAGATTACATAAACAAGGACCCCCGCCAAAGCCTGACTCACCCTCACCCGAGTAACATTAATAAAATCCACAGCGGGGTTCTTTCTCTTGAGGTTTCCTTCCCAACACAACAATCATAATGACGACTCCAAACATTATCCTCCCCGAGAAGGGCAAGAACAACATCTTAATTACCAGTGCCTTACCATACGTGAACAATGTTCCTCATCTTGGAAACATTGTTGGTAGTGTGCTGAGCGCTGACGTATTCTCCCGTTATAGTAAGCTGAGAGATCGCCCAACCCTCTACATCTGTGGTACCGACGAGTATGGTACTGCTACGGAAGTCAAGGCTTTAGAAACAAAGCAGACTCCTAAAGAGCTCTGTGATGAATTCCACAAAAAACATAAGGATGTTTACGACTGGTTTGAGATTGGGTTTGATTACTTCGGAAGGACGACTACGGAACAGCAAACGATCATTGCACAAGATATCTTCATGAAATTACATAAGAACGGGTACTTGGAGGAGCGCACAACTACACAGCCCTACTGCGAAAAGCATCAATCTTTCCTTGCGGATCGTTTTGTTGAAGGTACTTGCCCTAAGTGTCAATACGATGATGCACGAGGTGATCAATGCGATAAATGTGGTAGTCTCCTTGACGCTTTGGAGCTTATCAATCCTGTTTGCAAGGTCGATGGTGCTACTCCAATTCCACGCGAAACGAAGCATATCTTTTTACTTCTCGACAAAGCCCAACCCGCGATTGAGGAGTGGTTTAACAAATCAAGTGAGGAAGGAGGATGGCCCAAGAATGGTATCAGTATCACGAATTCATGGCTCAAGCAAGGATTGCAAGGACGAAGTATTACTCGAGACTTGAAATGGGGAACACCAATTCCTTTGCCAGGTTACGAGAACAAGGTTCTTTACGTTTGGTTTGATGCTTGTATTGGATATCCATCAATTACTGCAAATTACACAAAGGATTGGGAGCTTTGGTGGCGCGATCCGGAGAATGTTAAGCTTTACCAATTTATGGGCAAGGATAATGTTCCATTCCACACTGTTATTTTCCCCGGATCTCAACTGGGAACTGGAGATAAATGGACAAAACTTAACCATCTCTCCACAACTGAATACCTGAACTACGAGAACGGCAAGTTCTCCAAATCCAGAGGTGTAGGTGTTTTTGGTGACACTGCAAAGGATACTGGCGTTCCACCATCTGTTTGGAGATATTACCTATTGTCGAATCGACCTGAGACTGCAGATTCGCAATTTGAGTGGGCAAACTTCATTCAATTGAATAATTCTGTCTTGCTAAACAACTTGGGTAACTTCGTCAACAGAGTTGTTAAATTTGTCAATGCAAAGATGGATGGAGTTATTCCAAAATTCTCTCCAGAATACAAGGACGAGAAGTTCGATGCCCCTGCTTTCATCGAGGAGATCAATGCTCAGTTGAAAGACTTCAACAATGACATGGAAGCTGTAAAGATTCGCATCGGTTTAGATCAAGTCATGAAGATCTCTACCAGTGGAAACAACCTTCTTCAATATCGCCTAGATAACGCCAACCTTGCCGAACACCCAGAGAGAACTCACACCGTCATCGGACTCGCTCTCAATCTCGCTTACCTCATCGCATCCATCACATCACCTTTCATGCCCTCAACATCCGAGTCCATCGTTTCTCAACTCTCCGCCCCACTCATCTCCATCCCCGATAAATGGAACCCAGCTGTTCTCAAGAGCGGTCACAAAATCGGCAAACCAGCATATCTCTTCACACGTATTGATGAGAAGAAGGCCGACGAATGGAGAAAGCAATATGGAGGAACACAAGCTTCTAGATTAGCGGAGGAAGAAGCCCAAGCAAAGAAGAAAGCGGACAAGGCGAGAGATAAGGAGAGAAAGAAGGCAAAGAAGGAAGCGGAGAGAGCCGCTAAAGCTGCTGGAGGCGCTGAGAAGGAGCCAGCTGCTGGTGTTGAGACTGAAATTCCTTTGAGAGGAAAGGTTGCAGAAGAGCAAGCTCCTCCTCCTGCAGCTGCACCATAAAGAATGACCAATAGATGTTTATGAAAAGAAATGTGAAGTTATATTTAGCGAACGATTCGGTGATGGGATGTGCAGAAAAAGGTGTGGAGTTTTGCAGAATAGAAGGGAGAAAAGGAAGACTCCTGGAACTTGTGATATTTGGTAGCGAAGTAAGGTTTACAAATCCAGTTTTGCTTGCTAGAGAGCAGAGAATAAATAGCATTGGTTCACAACCAACTGAGGAGAAAAAGACGAAAGAATGAAATAAACAAAAAAGGGACCATAAAATATTGTGTAGGGACTATTCTTACGAAAGCACCATGAGCAAATATGAAACATCTTAGATTGGATTGAAAGGTGATTTTATCATTATCATACAACTCCCATCATCATGCGGGCATCATTAACTAACTTGCGAAGAAAAAATCCTTTTCTCCATAGAAGGCCCATTCCAAAACCATGCATCCGTATCCGCCATATAAAAAAACAAGTGACTATCTCTCGCGTCATGCGTTTGAAGCCATATCATCATTAGGTACCCATTAACGACATCACAATTTGATATTTTGCACATGCCTTGGCTCGCTTGCGAACATAAACATATCGTTCTTCTTGAAACAGTATGTGCGACATTTATTTCCCGCCAAACCAGCTGGAAATACCGCTCTTAGCCTTGGCAGCTTCGGCCTCGACTTTGCGGTCTACTTCGTCGATCTTCTTCATGGTGGTTTGGGCAGCATCATTCTTGTATTGCTCGAATTTTCCTTCGGCTTTGGCGAGTTCGGCGCGGGCTTGGTTGGTCTGTGGGATGGGGAGTTAGTGATTTGTGGTGGTTGGCAGAAGCTGTGAAATAGTATAGGGTCAGGGGGATGGGAGGCTAGAAAGGTAGAGATGATAGACATACAGCAGAATCAAGCTTAGCACCAGCCTCGGAACCCCATTTCTCGGCTTCCTTTTGAGCTTGTGTGGTGCGACCTGGGATCTCGGACTTTACTTTTGCAGAAGCACGAGAGAGATCACCTATTTGGGTATTCTGGTTAGTTATTTCCTCAATGCGGAGTAATATAACGTTGTGTTGTGAGATGAAGGAGTTTGAGGGATTTGTAGTTGTTGATATTTGGTGGCGATATTGGATGGAGGGGGGGTAGTTATGAAGCAACATAGAAATAGGAAATAGGAATACATACTTTCAAATTGCTTCTCAGCAACCTTGGGACTTCCTCCGGCGCTGTACAAATAATAACCTACTCCACCGGCGGCGGCAAGACCAATGTAGAGAGGAGCGCGGGAACTGCGTTGAGCCATTGTGATATGTATAGATTGATTGAGATTGAGATTGAGAGTGTTTGGTTGATTGTTGATTGTTGAAGAAGTTTTGTTTGGAAGTAGGTACCTAGATGAAAGTCTTGTAATGTTTATGTTCAAAGGAAGTAGAAGGATTGAAGAGAGAGAGAGAGAGAGAGAGTGAGAGTTCTTGAAATAAGGGGAGGTAGTACGGGAGGTTTATGTAGGTGATGGTTTGATTGGTGAATTCTTGTTTATAAAACTATTACGACGTTGCTGCTTCTTTTTCCTCTTTCTCTCTTCTCTTCTTTTCGATGATATGATATGATGTTTCTTGGATGATGAGGGGGAAGTGTAACGTCATAGGTAGCTATCCTGGTCAAGTGGAGACTGGATGAAAGCGGCGTGGGATGTGGCGGTGCTATGAGAAGAGGATTATAGGGAAAGTTATTTGGAATCCTATTTATATTAATGAGTGAGGTAATAATAGATAGAGAACAGTTAATACGTGTATATACATATGATATATATACACCGATGCAAGTACATTCTACATTCATTCATATATCCATATATCCATATATCAGATATAAATGTTTCACTCATCCGTAACCTGGAAGCTCCAGCTTGCTCTCACCCAATCTACACAAAAGCAGCATCGGATTCGATCTCAAGCCACGCCACTGTTTTCCCCGTTCGTCTCACCCGACCTTGACCCATCAAGCCAAGCATGGAAGATCTGTACTGGGATCAGATACAGCTGGAGATACAGATACAGCTGGAGACCTCAGACCAGGATGCCAGAGTGAACCATCCTAGCGCGTCATTATCTCAATCCGTTCCCCCATTCTCTTCAGACTTCAATTGATCCAGACTGAGTCTAACTGCTTGGATCGGTAGCCAGACTGGGTAGGTAGGTAGGTATGTAGGTAGGTAGATGGCAGCTACCTGGTACACACTTGCTTCGTACATGGTTTTCGAATATTCAATTGAACATCGATTATTCCAACAAATTAACTTGGAACAGACGTGCAACAAAATTCTATTCACAACTCTCTTTTAATCAAAATTAATCAAGGAATTCCTGGGGGGAATTTGCTATCATTACACTGTGACCCATTAGCTTGGCCGGGCTATCAGTAATCTAGATTCTAGATTCTAGGTTCTCAATACGAACGAGCATCTTTAACCCAAACAAGACCAGCTTCGATTTTAATTTTAATTTCGAGGAGAGGAGAGGAAGACGAACAACCATCCAGCCAGCTAGCCAGTCGACAGGAGCGCAACTCAATTCAACGGCTATGCAGTTCTCGTGAAATCGAGAAAATGTCCATTTTACAATCCAAGAATAAGAGACCTCAGCCCTTAACCGATGCTGATTATGATCATGAAATCGGATTGGTAGATCATACAGATCCAAATGCGGTTCAAAGTCGGAGTCGGAGTCGGAGTCGTTCAAGAAGAGGGCAGGTCAAAATTGATGATCTGCCAGCGATTATTGTAACGGATTCGTCGTCGAGGGATCGGGCTGATGAGCCATTGAGGAGAAAGAGGTCTTTGAGGGCGGAGTTGACGAGGAGGAAATGGAAAAAATATAGGGATGCGCATGTTGCCGCAGATGAAATTGAAGATACTCCTGTTAAAGTCAACTCGTTGGTGTATGCGATTGTTTGATACCATTCATGTGTGCAATTTACTAACTTCATCCTTGTAGAACCATACCTCCAGAGGTCTATGATGCCGTTGACGATGAAGAAAATCGGGGCCGAAGTCGAAGAAGAACAAAAGCTCAACAGGAACGGGACAAACTACCTTACGAGATTGATATCTTATATGAAAACGAACGAGGGTTGATTCTTTGTGGATTGCATATGTTTTCTGGTCAAGCATTGGGGGTGCTGGATGCCGCGCCTTGGACAAAGATCACGAACAAGCCTAGCTTGACAAATACTTCGAACGCTCAAGTACCGGATCCAAGTTGGGAATGGGCGTGGCCAGAGTGGATTGTCAATCATGATGATGGGGTAAGCATATCTACAACTTTGGAATTTGAGTCAGGCTGGAATTTGAACTCGATTGCCAACTATCTATGGATGTGCTATTTGGAATACATACTGACTGTCGATGTGAATTAGGTTGATGATGAAGGATGGGAATATTCCTTCGCTTTCTCCAAGAAATGGTCATGGCATAATGCCAAATGGTATAGCTCATTTGTTCGAAGAAGAGTATGGATTCGAAAGAGAGTCAAAAAGGGACATATGCCACTACATGCTCACATGCTTAATGATGATTATTTCACTATACATCCGGTGAGTACTCACTCTATTATTATCCATCATCTTCATTCGATTGAACACGAGACCCCAAAATTTTCTCCAATTATGATTTTCAGCAATACTGATTAACTTTACCAGCCCCGTAGCAGAAGTCGCGCAACAACTCTTACAGGCCCCCATGCTTTAGAGGCAGATGGTCGAAGTCGGAATAGTTTAGCAGCCTCTAACCGCAATTACGAAACCGAGTGGAAGGTCGAGGAAATAAGTAATATTGCAACTTTAATGAAAGTGCTTCGAATTTGTCGAATCGATAGAGAGAAAATGGAAGCAGTGGAGAGTTTTATCAAACATGGAGGCGAGGAATTGCATTATCTAACAAAGCCAGAACACATGCATGAGATTATGAATATGTTCATCTTTCAGGCGAGTAGACGGATTTTGCTGGCGAGATTGATGAAGGAATTTGAGGAATCGGGTGGAGAGGCTGAGGAGGGTAATAAAGAGGAAGGGGACGAGATCGAGGGCGACAGTGCGAGTATGAAACACAGGCAACGTGCCAAGAATCTGGAAGCAGCACTTAAAGCTGCAGACGAAGAAGTCAAAAGATTGGAATATTGGAGTGATGTTCGACGTATGGCTGAGAAAGGAGAAACTATTGGGGCAGTGGACGATGAAAAAGGATGGGATGGGAATTGGGAGGGCTTGGATGGGAGTGGACCCAAAGATGCGAAATTTGATGGGAAGGTTATGGAAGGGAAGGAGGGGAATGAAGGGGGAAGCATTGGGGGGAAAGAAAATGAGAATAGTGGTAGGAGAGAGAAGGGAAAGGAACGTGCTCAAGATTGAACGGATTCGCTTAATATCTGTCGGAAGTGATGAATGGGTTATATACATATGAATGGTTCAGTCAGATACATGGAATGACGGATCGATGGGTCTCGGGAATGGCGTTTTTTATGTCTTCGATACCTTTGATTGAATTCAAAAGGAGGTGCATAGCGTTTTGGGTTTCAGACTGATTGTATATTTTAAGGTTGTTGGCTTGGGTAGTATTGGATACTGGGTAATTCGATAGTCTTGGTACTGAAGCAAATCGGAGTTCAAAGTGGGAGGTTGGCAAGGCGGATGAATGGTAGAATGGGAGTATGAAATACCCCGGAATAGGATTAAGACAGGATTAATGAAAATAAAAGCATACTCTTACTTCCAGAACAATGATACGTTGTATAAAAAAAGTGTGGCATTCAATACATATATTCGTTCATTAAGCTCTTCTACAGCCCCCTTTTTATTTCGCCAAAAATTTCTGGAAAGCCTCATGCTCAATCGCAATATTGCCTACCGCCTTCAACTTCTTTCTTCCCTCCTTCTGTCTGTCCAACAACTTTCTCCTTCGTCCAATATCACTTGCGTGTAACTTTTGCAATACATCTTTTCTAAATGGTTTAAGCGTTTCTCTCGCTACAATTCTTTTTCCCGCTTGCGCCTGAATAATGACCTCAAACATTTGTCTGTCGACATGTTCCTTGAATTTCGTAACCCATTGTCTGCCTATTTTTTCCGCCTGACTCGTGTGTACTACTCTTGCCACGGCATCCACTGGAATTTTATTAACGAGCAGTTGGAGTTTCACAATACTACTCCTGCGGAAACCTGCATCTTCATAGTCGAGACTTGCGTAACCCTTCGTTGCGCCTTTGAGTTTTCCGAAGAAATCGTCGACGAGTTGGGCGAGGGGAATGTTGTATTTGAGAATTACTTGGGTGGCGGTGAAAAAGGTGAGATCGACTTGCTCGCCGCGGTTTGATTCGCAGAGTTCGATTACCTTGCCGAGATATTCTTCCGGGAGGGTGATTGTCGCAGAGACGTAGGGTTCTTGAAGTTCTTGGACACGTTGATGTGTGGTTTCTTGTTCGGGGAAGAGAGCGGGGTTCTGGATGATGGATTCTGTCCCATCACGCCAGATAACTTTGAAGGGCACGGTGGGTGGTGTGATGATGATACTTGCGCCATGCTCTTGACGGAGACGATCTTCGAATACCGAGCAGTGAAGAGTACCAAGGAACCCTAAACGCCATCCTGCACCAAGTGCTTCTGAAGATTCCTTTTGTAAAGTCACACTTCTGTCGTTGAGTACGATTTGGTTGATGGATTCCTCTAAATGATGATAGTCGCTTTGATCAACTGGGAATGCTGCCACAAAAACCATAGATTTTGGCTCCTCGAAGCCAGGATATGCCTCGACTAGATGTTCTGAGCCGACAGTGGTATAGGTATCACCACTTAAAGCCTCTTGACTTTTCTTCATACCAGGGTTGAAGTAGATATATCCAACCTGCCCAGCTCTCAAAATAGTTTGAGGTGTCTGGTCCGGATACATGATTCCTACCTCACCCACGAAATATTTGATTCCGGTTGCAAAACTCACAATTTGGTCACCAGCCTTGATCGTTCCATCGAAAATCCTAACCAGTAGAATAACGCCCTTATAGTTATCGTACCATGAATCTACTAACAATAACCTCAGCGGCTTAGTGTGTTCGCCAACTGGTGCTGGGATTTGTTTGATAACATTTGGAAGGATGGCTGGAACATTCAATCCTGTCTTTGCGCTGACCAAAACTGCATTCTCGGGCTCTAATTCAAATGCTTCTTCCATCTGCTGTAATGCTCTTGGTGGATCCGCAGTCGGTAGGTCTACCTTATTAACCACTGGTACCAAAGTCAACCCCTGTGAAAATGCCAGATAGAAATTCGCAACCGTTTGAGCTTGTACTCCCTGACTTGCATCTACTAGTAATAGCGCTCCTCCGCAACTAGCATAAGATCTCGAAACCTCAGCTCGAAAGTCCACATGTCCCGGTGTATCGACCAAGTGAAGTAGATAATCTTCCCCTTCATGATTCCATAACATACTACATGTTTGCGCCTTAACAGTAATACCTCTTTCCCGTTCCACTTCCAGCTTATCCAAGATCTGTTTATCGCCACCAGGTTGGATTGTGCCCGTTAATTCGAGTAATCGATCACTCAGTGTACTTTTCCCATGATCTACATGTGCTACGATGCAGAAGTTCCGGAACCGTTCAATAGGTATAGCTTGGATGCGACGTTCTAGATCCCCAACGATTTTCTTAGCAATAGCATATCGTGTTACCGATGTGGTGAATGTTCGCGGAAAGGGGAGAGGAAGGAAATGGGATGCATATTGAGATCTGATAGTGCTGGGAAGCCTAAGCAGGTTCAATGAACATCGCTGCATTTGTGGAGTGGGCTTCACAGCATGAGGACGCGGGGTTGGGGATTGGGGAAATTTAATTTTGGGGGTGCTTTGCTTGCGACGGAACTTTCCGATACCGCAGTCGCTGCGGCAACCGATTAATTATTTTGGGCTCTTGACTTTCTTTTTATCAGAGACACATAGTTAAGAAAGCCCGCCAGGTTGTAGAACATCATCATCTTCCTAAACTACAGTCAATATGTCGAGCACGAAGCCAACCACCAAAGCAGCTACAAAAGCAACCACAAAATCAAAAGATAAATCGGACAAATCGGACAAGGCGAAAACTCATAAACTCTCTTTGAAAGGTATGTCAAACTCTATGAAAGTCAAATTGCAGGACTAATAACTTACAGGTTCTTCGAAACTCGTCGCGGAATTTGTGAGTACTGAATGTTCAATCTGAAGGAGGGAAACTAATCTGCTCAGTTCCAATACTCAATAAATACGATTCTGTAAGTTTTAACTCGTCTGCCAATGGTCTACAAATAGCTAATAGTTTCACAGCTTTCAACGAGGTGTATACCCCGCAGAAGACTTCTCAGCGTATGTCTATCCAATTTATGTCGAAGTTGATGAACATTTCAACTAACTATCTCTTTACAGAGTTAAGAAATATGGCCTCACAATGCTTGGTTTGTCTTCCTTATATCATTAACATTTCAACCCCTCACCTCTCACTCCCTCATATTCATCATACTATATTCAGGACTAACTCAACTTCATCAGTTTCCTCGGATGACCAAGTCAAAGCCTACATCAAGAAAATCATGTCCCAACTCGACAAGTGGATGGTAAACGGAAAGATTACCAAACTAATCGTCGTGATCACTTCCAAAGAAACCGGCGAAGATGTTGAACGCTGGCAATTTGATGTTGAAATCTTCAACAAACCCTCCAAGAAGTCATCCAAATCTAAATCTTCCACTACACCATCCGCATCCGAAAATGCACCCACAGAGGGAGAAGCACCTGCACCTGCACCCGCACCCGAGAAGACCGAGGCAGAAATCCAATTAGAGATTCAATCGATATTCAGACAGATCACGGCCAGTGTTACATTTTTGCCAGAACTGGATGGCGCATGTACATTTAATGTTCTGGTCTATGCGGATGCAGACAGTGAGGTTCCAATGGAATGGGGAGATAGTGATGCGAGAGAGATTGTGAATGGAGAAAAAGTACAATTGAGAAGTTTCAGTACGGCTAATCATAAGGTCGGAACAATGGTTAGCTACAGAGTTATGGAATAATGAATCGGGAAGGGATTGGGAAGGAGTTATGTGTGCTATATGAATGATTGGACAGGATGAATGGATCGGCTTTGGATTTTTTTCGTGGGTATTCGCGTGGGAACGATAGGGATCTGTAAAGTTATGGATGAGCTGGAGATGATATATAGGATAGCTAGGACTATCACTCTCCTCTATGTTCGCCAATGGAGAAGGAATTTTATGGTGTAAAAATACGGGGTTAGGCGATGGATATTATGAATCAATAGAACAAATGCACTTCTTGCTTCTGAATCAATTTCAAATATTGTTTTCGCCTGATGAAAGAGAAAATTGAGCTCTCACATTTGTCAATCGAATATATCCATACAGGAGACCTTGCAGACGCTACATTTAAGGATTTCTAAAAGTATCGCCTTTCATACAATATGTGAAAATCTCACCACAATCACATTGACTTTTGAGCCTTCATATCACTTCTTCAATTCTTCCAGGCACGGTTGTTTATACTCCTTTCCTTTGTTGCAATATATGTTGCCTAGAAATCCACAATCCAGATCCCCGATTCCCCTTCGAAACGCACTTGATATCCCACCACTAAATTTCCAAATTATCTTTAGCTAGGTATACATCTCATGATGCCGACCACACGAGATGGTGCAAAGGCTTACAAACAGTCTCCTTCTATCTCCTCACCCTTTCATCACCCTTTCATCACCCTTTCACCACATCTCTCACTCCCACCCCTCAAATCTATCATTGCATACCTAATACCAAGTATGACGAATCACATCAATCACGAGAAACGTATCTCTCAGATTTTTTCTGCATCTAGAGAGAGGTCTTATTTATCTATCTTATCTCATTTCTTGTATATCTAGTCTGAAGATCGAGCAGAAGAAGATACTCACTTGCCAACCGTTTCCTTCGGATTTCCGGCAGCCTGCAAGATATTGCATCCTCTTCCAGCACGAGGTGACAGACGTTGAATTTCGGAAGTATTTACCTGGATATGTATCTGAATATGTACCTTGATCAGTAAGTTGGTTTCCGTTATCAGCTTGGCACACCAGATGCATTGTTGTGGTGACCATGGAGCACATTTCTACGAACAAATGCGCAACATTTGCAGACCAGGGGATCATCGCAGTCACTGCAGAAGTATCTTAAAATGAAGTAAGTCTTGTAATTTAATAATTTTATTCTTCATTTTTCATTTCTCGTTTATTAATAATGCTACGCAACAGTAGTATCTAATTATGCTTTTCAATGACTCATCTCTTCGTGGTGTTTCTAACTCTATCAATGTCCCGTCTTTTACTGTGTTATAGCCTTGATCCCTTGGAGTAATAGACCAAAAACCAGACCCCGTGCAATATCTTCCCTCTGCAATGCATCAAACACTTTCCCTAGTGCTTCTCCGGTAGCTGCTTGTCCCATCACCCCCACTAAAGCAATAGGCATACCTCTCTCTAGTAGAAGCTTTCTTGCTTTAGTCTTCAACTTTTCTTTTTGCTCTGCTGTCAGCTCTTCTGGCCAGGTTTTCAATTCGGCTTCTGTAGGTAAGCCGTTTTCTCTTAATTTTTGAATAGAAGAAGCAATTCCCGCATCGGAAGTATAGGCCGAGATAATGGACTCCTGTAAGAGACCTTGGATAGAGGATAAAGAAGGGTTTCCTGGACAAAGAAGAAATGTTTTCGCGGCAGTGAGGAGTGTGCGTCGGAAGGTCCAAGCAGAAGACAGAGTATATAGTTCTGTTATGATGGCGAAGAGGAGCTCGATTGCTACTCTGGTTTCTTCCTCATTCAATGGGGCAGTTTTCTTCTTTTTTGATAGTATAGGTGCTTGGTTTTTGTCACTGCCTAGCATGTCCTGGTTGAATGACTTCTCGGTGAGGGCTGGCCTTTTCTCATTTGCTGGTGTAGGTGCAATGCTCTTGTCATTGTCAAGCGCATCGTGGTGCAATGACTTCTCGACTTGGGTAAGGTTTTTCTCATTTAGTGCCGTGATTACACCGTTTTTCTCATTCTCCAGTCCAGGTTGATTCAACGACCTGTCGATTGGGGTAGTATAATCATCGGGCATCTCAGTAGGTGGTGGCGGTAGATGTAACTTGGATGTTGATGGAGTTTGACTAGGCTCACGACTGTTTGACGGGCTGTAGGCGGTACTCATATGGCTGCTCACAGATGATCCTCTGGTTCTAATACCAGACTCCTCTTCAGCGCCTGGAATAGAACCACGACTTGACTTTCGCCCGAGAGATGCTTTCTTTCCACGATGTGAGATAATTGAAGCTGCTTTCATGCTCTCCTCGCTCAATCTACCCCTTTTTTGTTCAAATGAGGAACCATTTGATGAGGCCATGCTATCCACTCTTGACAGAGCCGGTGTCGAGATACGGTTTTGAGAGTGCAAGCTACTCTGACTGGCTCTCTTTTGTGAAAGTGATCCAATGTTGCTGAAAACTCCAGTAACCCCAGCAGCTGCCCCTTTCGGAGCGCTTTTAAGTGTATCAAAAACGCCTTTACCCATGTTCTCCAGAGAAGATGTAGGCCAGTGAAAGCCAGCTTTTGTAGCTGTTGCCGGTATTGTCCTTTGATCCTTTTCCAAGAATCGTTTCATGCCTTCGGTTTCAGCAAGTGGCTGGTGCGTGAGAGCATCTTTGAGATACCGTTCCAATTCACCGCGTAGCAATGGTTTGGTGAGGGTCTTCCAGTATGGTAAATCTTGGTGTTTTTCGATAAAAGTACTCGCACCCGAAACTTTAGCGATCCGCCCAAGTACCTCATGTAAGGCCTCAAAATCCGAATATCTTCGGACAATCATCCATCCTGGATGGATCGATGACTGTGGTTCAATTTGGACCATATAGTCCATTGTAGGTTTGTTCTTGATCCTTCCTTTATCGGAAGCGACTGAGTCATCATATATAATGATGTTCGCATTATGTAAGGTTAGAGGCACTGGCTTGCTTCTCTGAGGTGAGGTTTCATTTGAGTATAATGCGGCAGGTGTGGGGAGCACGATCTGATCGAAGCTGGTAAATGAGGAAGTGGTCTGAGGGGTCGTAGGTGATAGAGCTTGCTTCGAGTCAGGAGACATAGGGGATCTGCTGTTCGTATCAGATCCAGATAGAGAAGGTCTTGAGTCTGTGATAGGAGTGTGAGGCGGAATGCCGTTTGTTGATGATACAGGAACCGATTCCGGTTGTATAATCTCTTTGACATTTTGATCGTCAAGGGGTATATTTTCTTCGTACTGGAAATCATCGATTTGCGCAACTTTCTTTGCATCCTCTGCAACAATCAACATACTGAGTCTTTTCGCTTCTGCCATAGCTTCATTATTGGAATATTCATCCGAAATTTGCCTTTGATGCCTTTGTTTCTTAAGGGATCTAACAATACTAGTATTTCCGACGTGGCTATCGATATCGGAGAATGGATCGTGTATGTTTCTACGGTCCATGGCTTCATCAATCGCCTGTCCCAATCCAGGCTCTCCGTCTTCTAAGAGGTATACAATCCATCCGTTGATAAACTCCGGCTTGGAACAACTTTTTAGAGTCATTTCCAAGACGACTCCGGCTAGGATCTCCCTCAAAAAGATCTTGGCTGGTCCGGATTCATAGACTGACTTCTCAAGGAAGCTTCGCAGAAGATCGTCTGCTGCCATTGTAAACTTTATTTTCTGCTGTCTCTCATTCATAATGTTGGCCAGACTGCTATCTGGGTTTGCACTCAAATAAGCGGTTACCATCTCTCCGACAGGCCGGCTTGTTCCTGGGGTCGCAAAAGTTGCATTCGCCAACTCATTGAGGAAGACAATGGTAATGGAAGACGAGTTGGTAAGGAAATCGAGGAAAGTGTCGGCAGGTCGCTTTCTCGACAAACGCTGGGACATGGATAGAATGAATCTTGTGAGTGTTGATCTCGCAGCAATGGGAAATGCTTCATCATTTGGGAGTATTGGACTGTACCAATTCTTGACATAATCGCGGATGACGGCATCAACTAAGTCGTTTAACGCAGTGGCAGTCTTAGGTCGGAAACCGTCGAAGTTGATTCCTGGACCAGCCTTAACCAACTCATACTGAATGTCTTTCGGCTTCACTGCTTCTTCTCGCACAGCCAAAGCACTTTTCTCCGTAAAAAATGTATGTAGGATGATGACACCGCCTAGACCTCCGAGGAGTAGAAGAAACAGTCCATCGATTATTATGTATATGCCGAATGACAAAACAAGAGCTGCCAAAATAAGCTGCTCGTTCGAAGCCGTAGAAACAAATCGTAGCAATCGTATAGTTATGTGGTCGTCGGTCGCGACTTCCGCGACCTTGGACTCGTTTGTTGAGTCCATTGTGGGCATTCAAGTAGTGGTGTTATCTGACAGTATTGTGTTGATTGATTCTTTTATAAAGTTTGAACCTGTTATGATGATTCAATGCTGCTGCCGCAAAAGAATCAGAAAGTGCGAAGTTCGAAGGAATGCTAATGCAATGTTAATCCAAAGTCATTCTACTCGCAGTGTCAATTGAATGTCAATCGTCATTGCCTAGTTCAACGTAGCTTCTACGGAGTATTTCGAATAGCTTCATGTACTAGGGGTACTAAGATTAAGGACGGATGTCAAAAGAACAGAAATGGCGTTCCAGACTCACATTGAAAAAGGAATGAAGTCCATTTTGTACAATGAAATGTTGGTTTGGACCACTGTGTACCTTCTTTTTTGACCGCGAACTGTGAGGCTGAGTTGAAACAACAAAATGGCAACTCAATCTTGTTATCAGCGATAACACGACGTATCCCTAGTACCTACCTACTGTACTCAAAAAGTTGCAAGTCTTATAACAATTGTGTACATGAATACCCCCTGAGTATCTTTTCAAATGGCTTTCCTGTCCATATCTCACGTTTTATATACTCGATCGTTCATTCCATCTAACAACAGACATTCCAAGTATCACTTCTGATGAGTATTTTCCGCAGTCATGGTCATGATCGAGAACATGCGGTCCAAGCACGGTGGAAGGAAGCCTTTGAAACAAGAATAGAAACGTCTAGCTGCGTAAGTTAAATGTGTAAATATTGAGGTTTGTTTGATTGATGGATCGTCAGGGATGATTTCCTCTAAGATTACCGTTTCCGTTACTAAAAAAAGCTTGAGTGAGGTTAGATACTACATATTACCCGAAACAAGAGAGGTGCCGAGTATGAGAAAACTACAGACTAATATGTATTTACCTATGCGCAGAAATTCCAAATCAAATCAACAGATCAATATATCGATATCAAGTTTCAAGTATTCGAGAGGAAACATATGATTCTATCATATCCTTCGATTTCAATGAAAACAAATTATTGAAGGAATATCGATTGAATTTTGAGAAAGTATCTTAGTTACCCTTTCTCCTGTACTTCCCGATCACCAAAATCAATTTACGCGCAAACGCGATCTCATCGCGTCAACCAAATTCATGACAATGAAATCCACATGAAATCCAATTCAACAATCAATCTTTCATTCCAAATTGAAACTCTAAAACAAATCAACTCAGTCACTTCGTGCACTTCGTGGTCTAATATTGTTTCCTCTATTCTCTACATAACCTCATCTTACCTTTTTACTCCAAAAGACCCCTCATTGATAAGCTGATTCATCACTCCCACCCAACAAACCAGATCCAAATTCAATCCGCAAATTTCAACCTCAATCTCTACGTCCCCTCAAAATGCCAAAACGAGCCCGCGCTGAACCTGTCGAGACTTACGACTCTGACGGTGGTTTCGTATCGGATGACGATGGTGCGGTTCGCAAGGTAAGGTAGCCCCTCTCCCAGTTCCAATCCCGATTCAATATAATTATCCCAATCCATCCATCCCATCCTTCTCATTCTGGCATCATCATCATCCGAAATCAATTCTGAATACTATACCCCTCTCTATTCAAACACGCCCCACAAATACCTAGCTATCGCTAACATACACCTCAGTCTAAGAAATCTAAGACCACCAAAGCTTCCAAAGCCACTACAACAGCTAAACCCACTTCCTCCTCCTCCGCCATCTCTCCTTCATGGGACCTCTCCACCGGCCGCACTCCTCGCAAAATTGAGCTTTCAGACTTCAAAGGTCAGACGCTCATAAACATTCGCGAGTTCTATGAGAAAGATGGAAATGTTTTACCTGGAAAGAAGGTTTGTTTTGTTCCCTCCCCCATTCTCTTCCCTGCTTAACGTAGCTCTACAAACATTATCTCTGCAAGTTCTACACATGTACGATATTCAGAATAGACAAATGGAAAAAGAAGTTAAAAGGCTAACAGTGAATAAATAGGGTATCTCCTTAACAGTTGACCAATACAAAAACTTCCTTAAATCCATCCCCCAAATCAACGCCAATCTTAAGAAAAAAGGTATTGACGTCGGTGCTGGAGAAGAAGAGGTAGAGGAAGACGAAGATGAAGAAGAGTCAGATGATAACGATGAAGAAGAGGAAGAGGCCGTGGAAACAGACTCAGAAGCCGACAAAAAGTCCAAGGGCAAGAATAAAAAAGTCAAGCCAGCAGTGCAAAAGGTTAAGAATAAGAAGGGCAAGAAAGAGAATATTGAAGCTACGAGTGATGAGGAAGAATGAGGAGTTGAAACCAAGTTCATAAGAAAAAATGTCGCTTCGAGATTTTAAGGGGGTCAGTTTCAAAGGATCTTGAGAGAACGTTTCGGAATTAATTGATGTTGCAGATTTGCCAATGTTTCTGTTAGCTACTTCACTTGATTACCCTTCTCTTATGATTTCAAATCATGTGAAGGGTACATCCTGCTATTAGCGATCCGAGGATCTTTAGAGTTGTGGAATCGGGAGTTAATCTTGAAATGATTAGAATGATGTCCGAGGAGATCATTGGGGAAGCAAACACATACGAATGCACACACGCTGTTGCGGCTTGATCAGACTACAATGATGCAATGATACTGATCAATTTAATGTACCATAATCAATTAATTCATACAATCATAAAGCTCCTCTCATGCATCTCCATGCTCCAAACTTCCCACTACCACCATGTCCTGTTCATTTCTTTCCAGAATCTGAGAGATTCTCTCACGACTGCCAGCTCCCACTAACAGTAGCAGTCGTAGCGCAACCTTTCGGAACAGTATAACTTCTATTTGGATCCGCCTCCCAAGTAACCGTCCCATCACTCGCCACATTGATAAACTTATACGACACCGTCGTGCCAGCTGGTAGATTGACCGTCACGGTCCACAGCGGATTACTAGTCGTATACTTCGCGGCGCTCAACGCAATTGCCGAAGCCGGTGTCCAAGTTCCCAATTGGGAGATGGAACCAGAGAGTTTGATCGTTTGGCCAAATGAGGTAGTGACCAATTCATTGAAAGTAACAGCTACCGAAGTGGCTGTTGCGCATGAAGAAGTGGTGGTCGAGGTGGAAGTTGTTTTGGTGGTGGCGGATGTACTGGTTGTGGGAGTGCTTCCTCCGCCGCTGGGGGTCTGCGACGCGGGCCAGGAAGTGGCGGTTGCGGTGGAATAGGTTCCGATGGCCGAGGTAGCAGAGCAAGTTCCTGGGACGCTGGAGGCGGATGGTTCACCCCATGAGTATGGGACGACACCTGCACGACGGGCGGCGGCGGTAAGGAAGGCTGCGTAGGACCAGGTGAGGTCGTAAGCTGAGAGAGGGGCGCCACCGGCTTTGTTGAATTGTTCTGAGAGGGAACCGTTGGTTTGCGCGTAGGTTGCGACGATGTTAACGTAGCCATCAGCGTAGGTCTTGATGGCGTTGTAGAGAGTGGTGTAGGTTGATGTGGAGGATGCGTATGTTCCAGCTGTGATGGAAGAGCTGAAGTCCTTGAAGAATGCTAGGGAAGTAGCAGTTACTGTGATGGAGCCGATTCTATTCCACGTGTACAATGCATCATATAATTGTTCAGCAGCGGCAAGAGTGTTAAGATACCAAGGATTGCCACCATAGTAAGAATCTTCTGGGTAACGTCCAACAGAAACGGCAACCCCTTCGGCAATTCCAGAATTGATGCTGTAGATAGATCTGAAAGAATCAGTCACAACTTTGTGATTTGACAAAGCACGGTCTGAGCATGGTTGAAATGTAGTGGCGTCGCATGCCGCAGTAGGATCAAAAGTCTGAATAGAACTCAAGATACTATTTGCATCTTTTCCGTTTCTTCCGCTGTTTTGGTTGATGTTGGAAATGATGTATCCCGAAGATGAACTCCAGAAACTTTGGAGGAAGCAAAGAACTTGTGGCGCTCTGAAAAATGGATCAGCACGTGTATTGAAACATATTCTTTGATGCGTACTTACTGAGAATCACAATAGGTACAACTTTGACCGATTTGGGCGGCCAATGCACTACCTTCAACAAGAGCACGATGTTGAGCAGCGACAGTGAAGAAACTTGATCCTTGAACTTCTTCCCAGAGATCGAAGCCAGTTTGGTTCCCTGTCCATTGAGTCAATCAAAGCTTCAAGAGAAGAGGTGCATCTATTTTGAGACTAGTTTGGTTTTCTTCCCGTGGACTTACAATATTGAGTAACATAAGACAGATCATTTCTGATAATTGGCCAAACAATGTTTTGCACAGTGGAGGTATATCCATTGGCAATCAACCATTTCGAATAGGTGATCATAGCAGTAGCACGTAAAGCGGGTCCATCTCGTTGAGGTCTTCCCCAAGACCCTGTATAGTTCACATGTCAGTCACCGCCAGAAGAGAGTTGTCTCTTTTTTCTCACCTGTAAATGCCGATTTATCCGCATTGAACTTGGGCTCGCCCAGACCACCGGATGATAAATCACCTGAAGGGTTTGATACGGTTTGAAGACCGACTTGGGAGCTGATATAGTTTTCAATCTCCTGTTGAAGTGATGCAGAATAACTGCTGCTGATGAATGTATCCACGAGGGCTTTGAAGACCAATGCGGAGTCTCGAGTCCAAGTGTAAAAATCTGTTTGCAAATCAGAATTCCGTTTATTCACCCAAGTTCATGAAATACTCACAGTCTGGATTCACTTTATCAGGTGAAGCAATCACAATACCCGAAGCTGCCCCTGAAGCACAAGCTCCATCTGAGCCGATATTACATAAAAGATTTCTGAAAGCAATAGGGCTTTCGGTGGCAATGAAAGAATCCACCGAGCGCTTTAGGATTTCGGCGCGTTGCTCAACTTTACTGGGACCAGGTAAGGCATAAATAGTTTGGAGGGCAAGACTGCCAACCAAAAGAAGGGGGGCAAATGTATGCATAATAGGTTGAACAGCTTGAAGGATCACAGTGCTGTTGAAAGTGCTGATGGAGTTGAGAGAGGTGAGGGAGGAAAGCAAAGAAGAAGCCATTGCTATTTATATTGGTGAGAAGGACTTTCCGTCTAGGCATAAGTCATGGATAAACGTATGTAGGACCGAATTGTGTCTTTGGATACTAGGTGTCTTGACGCATCCGAAGTCTCCAGGGTAATTTTTTTTGATAGTGTGAACGGCAGGTAGTTGGATCAAGGTAGCACTGTAGGGATAAGATGAGCTAATCAAGGGAGCACAGAATTTTGCCTTTTTGTTCGTGTAGCTGCAAGGTCCGAAGGCAGTCACGATGTCGTGTGCGGTACGGAGGTAGAACCGTTTTGAGATACTTTAGGCGCAACGTTATGCCGTTCGATATGTGAATTCTTGAATTTGCCAAAAGCTTACTATGAAGTTGAATAAAATAAAGTCACTGATTTTCTCCCCTTCTTCTTAAATACTCAGTAACCAGCTAGGGCCTTTTTCTCAGTTCATTGGTACGCATGTAAAAGTGGCCCCTGAAAGATCGTGTCTAGATGTGATTGAATGTAGCTACAGTACTACCAAACAGACCATGATTAACCGTACTTTTAGGTACAGTAGGTAGTCTTCAGACAGACGGGATGACGACTATTTCGTTTAGTGAAAACAGCCGAAATGTGGTTGAAGATCTCAATTGATGATACATGCGTTAGTCTGTACTGTAATGACCAAAAGTTGGGCAAGATGAAGTGTCTCGAGAGTCGAGAGGAGAGTCGAGAGTCGAGAGTGTATACGAACGATATAACTTCATATGATTTTCAACCCCGCAGTCAGCAATTACATTGTATAGCTGGTAGATATCTATCTACCAGCTATGTACTCGCTCGTGGCCTCGTAGGTGTCTGTGTTTGCCAGTCCGGGGTCCCCACATAAGCCATTCTCTATCTAATCGGGCCGTCCCTTGTCTGCAGCCGATGTACGGTACCTACCGGTAATTATAAGGTTGGAGATTGTTTGGTAAAGATCCTCAATGCAGGTATATACATACATACATAGCTTTTGCGTCGATTGAGAAGACTGGCCTCTTGCCGGGCACATACTAGGTAGATTGTTCTGCATGCATGATTGACGGCCCAGTGCTTGAGCGAACCATGGGCCCATTGCTGTGGCCATATTACAGATCATGCAAGCTCGAGCCAACCAGGTCCAGATCCAGGTCCAGGTCCAAGTCCAGCTTCCATCTTCCATCTTCCATCTTCCATCTTCCATCTTCCATCTTCAGGATAGAGGATTACAATTTACAACCCGGCCATGAGAATCTCGTACCGTAGTACGCCAACGTAGGAGATTGTACTCGAGGTAGCGCGGAGAACTACCGTAACGGTACATGATCCCGATGCGTGCACGCCATTGCATACGAAGTTTCATATCACTCAATGGAAGAAAGTTTGAAATTCAATAATTGATTACGTATCGGGACTTTTCTCTGCACAAGCAAGACTGTGAAATACGTGGGTGGCTACCTAATACTCAACTTGACGCGCAATACGCATTTATACCATTATATTCCGTTCGAGCGAATAATGACCCAATGAAGATGATGACGCCTATTCACATTGTCCTCGCAAATAGTCCACCACTCATATGGCCTCCGCGAGTTTCTCATAGATCTGCGCGGTCGCCGTGTAAATTCATAAGTGTCGTAGGTCTCAATCAAGTATCGCTTCATGATGTAAATTCCCCAAGATGAAATGTAGACGAGAGGGTTATTCCGCAACCTCAAAGGCTAACAGCCTAGGCAAACAGATTTGGAATCTGACGTCTTCAGTACACTCATCCACCGAATCAGCCGAAGCGACTCAGGTTTCATAAGGACCGATCATTCTGAGATTTGTCGATCGGATATTGACATCATAAATTACCTTGGTAGGTTGATGGCTCCATAGACGATCGAACTGCCTCAGCATACAACCTTAAACCATCGCTGACGAGCAGTTCTGGTAAAGGGACGCTGGACACAAATCTGGTGTTTTGGTAAGAAGAAATTCAAAAACTTTCTGCGCAATGAAAAACTTTTGTAGCGAATCTATCGCGCTAATTTAGCGTGTCTTTGGAGCCGTGCTAGTATGTATTCGGTTAGAGTCAATTTATCTCACATCCCAACTTCAACTTTATTAATGTCGCGAAACTCGAAACAACAATCATCAGATTATTTTTCGGCATCTCATATCACCTCACATCACCATGGCGGACGCTATCTCGATTGAGGAGACGAATCGTATTCGAGCTTCACTTGGAATGAAGCCTTTAGCAGTCCCAGGAGCAGCAGGTCCAATTTTTAAACAGGCTCCGTCTGCACAAGCAGAGGATGTTGGCAGTACTTTAGAATCGCGACAGGCTGAAGGCTATGACAATTATCGAAAACTACAAGAAGCTGAAGAAACCAAAAGGAAAAGGGAGGCCAAAGCAGAAGCTATCAAAAGAGCGCGAGATACAGCCAAACGATTTGCGAAACTCGAAGGCAAAGGTCTGGGAGAAGCTGATGACGATGGCGATCTTGATGCTAAAGCATGGTTGATGAAACAAAAGAAACGACAAAAGGAAATTGAAAAAGCGAGAAAGAAGGAGCAGGAACTTGCTGAGGCAGAAGCTGCTGCAGCTGCCGAATATACAGCGAAAGATCTTGCAGGCGTTAGAGTTGGACACGAACTAGATACATTTGTCGAAGGAGAAGATCAGGTTCTAACGTTAAAAGATACCACCATCGATCAAAATGAGGAAGAAGGTGATGAGTTGGAGAACTTAGATTTGCGCGAGCGTGAGAAGTTGTCTGATAAGTTGGAACTGAAAAAGAAGAAGCCCGTGTACAACCCGAATGACGATGATGACTCTGGTGATAGAAAGATTCTCGCCCAGTATGACGAGGAAATTGATGGCAAGAAAGGAAAGAGGTTCACTTTGGATGGTATGGGTAGCACAACTGAAGCCAGATCAGTGAACTCTGCCTCTACCTCGAAATCAAAAGCCAAAACCTTCAGCCTCGATATTTTGAGTAAGTTTCAGAACCCCGATTCCTTGAAATTCTAAACAATACACTCGCTAATATTTCATTAGAAGATGATGAGCCGAAATCCGATTACCTTGATATTTCAGACATCAAGGTCAGAAAGCCCAAGAAGAAGAAGGCCAAGTCAACGCGACAAAAGGTAGTGGATGAAGACGACGTGTTTCCAATATCTGAACCGGTTGCAGCCAACGGAGATAATGCTGATGCAATGGATGTTGATCAAGGCTCCAAGCCGATTGTCAAAAAACGAACTTTCGAGGACATGTCCTTCGTTGATGATGATGATTTACAAGCTTTACTTGCTACCCAACGGAGAAATGCACTAAAGAAACGCCAAAAGTTACGACCAGAAGAGTTCGCTCGGCGATTACGAGATGAAGCATCAGCAACACCAGCAGCAGATAATGATGAAGGTAATGATTCGGGACTAGTTATTGATGAAACCTCGGAATTTGTTGCAAACCTTCAAAAGCCAGTCGCACCAGAGCCCAAGAAAAGACCTGTTTCTCGACCAGACGCCGTTACTTCTATGGGTGCCGATTCTGACGATGACGGGGATGTCCAAATGAATGAATCGTACGCAAATATCGAGGATGATGAAGATAGACTCGCTCGGATCAAGCGTGAAGAAGAAACCAAGGATGCCATTGCGAATAATGGATTGGAAGAGGAAGCCACTCTCGAAAAGGGTTTGGGCTCTACTTTAAAGCTCTTGAGAGAAAGAGGTATTCTGAAGACTTCAGAGTCTGGTGATGTGGCCACAATTTTCAGAGAGAAGCAAATGTTTCTCGCGGAAAAACAAAGGCGTGAGGCAGAAGCAGAGAGAAGAGCGAAAACTCAAAGAGAAAGAGATCGTACCACAGGTCGCCTGGATCGAATGTCTGCTCGTGATAGAGAAGAACATGCCAGACAACAGAATACGATGCGAGACCAACAAGAATCGAGGCAGCTCGCTGAGCATTTTAATAAGGAATACAAGCCTAACGTGGAGCTCAAATATGTCGATGAATACGGAAGAAATATGAACCAAAAAGAGGCTTTCAAACATTTATCACATCAATTCCATGGTAAGGGCAGCGGAAAACAGAAGACGGAGAAATTATTGAAGAAGATCGAAGACGAGAAACGAAGGGAAGCGCAGAGTTCACTGGATGGAAGTCAGATTGGTGGTATGACGGGAGCAGCAGCACAACAGTTGAAGAAGAACAGACAAGCTGGTGTGAGATTGGCTTGATCAGATCAGTTCGAGCGGGGACTGAGGATATCTATCATGGTGCAAAGGTGCAGACTCCTATGTTGTACTTAGATTTTATTGCAATGCTGACAAAGTCTTGAGAAGATACGAATCTTGTGCCTTGAAGCGCACTGTTTTGTGATAAGACGGTAAGTACATTTGAGATGTGTACTAACTCTAGTGTTCTTTGACGTTTACCTTGTCAGAAATAAGGTAAGTCGTGTTAAATTTATCTTCGCCTTGATCATTATATGTCAACAAAAAGGGGCTTGCTCACGTGTGAGCATGTCTTTCCGGGTTCCTCCTTCATTTCCAATCAAGACCTTACCGACTCACAACATTCCTATTATTCTACGTGCGTCCTCTCTAAAGGAAGATCCAAATCTCTAGTGTGAAAGCGAAACCGTTTATTTTTATACACTACGGACTTGACTACTAACATGAACATCGTGCACGAATACCTCGTTCATATATCTCTTCATTTTCATTCTCATGTTCAATACTCCAATCGTCTACCTTGATGATTTTTATAAACAGATACATACATATATATATATATACCGATGTCCTCTGGGATACAACAAGTACAACATAGCGAGTAGTAGTAATATCGTCTAAATAGGATTAATCATACATACACATCAAATTGAACTTCTTCACAATGACCTCAACATACTTTTTCAATCCGTCTCAACTCGTTCTCGGTCGTCATTGCTAGTAGATGCCTAGATAGTTTTTTTTTGAAGTGGTCGTTTATCATTCTGTATATGCATCATGCAAATACCTACACTACATCTCTAATAATTCAATAATCTTCTCATGACAGATAGATGAATCTTGAGATTTCGATTTCAATTTCGATTTCGATTTCGATTTCGATTTTGCTCTGGAAATCTTGCGCTGAAGGCGATACATACACTGGCTTCGGGATACATAGCATAGTTTGCCTGGGGTTTCTTATACTGATGTGTAGGTAGGTAGGTAATTGCAATTTGTTTGTTTATGTACTTAGCTAGGTAGTTTTTATATAGTGTATAGGTAGGTCGAAGAGTAATTTGTAGATCATAAACTGGTTGGGTTATATTGGGGAGATGGATGGGGAGATGGATGGGGAGATGGATGGGGAGATGGATGGGGAGATGGATGGGGAGTTGGATGAGGAGTTGGATGAGGAGTTGGATGAGGAGATGGATGAGGAGATGGATGAGGAGATGGATGAGGAGTTGAATATTGGATATTGGATATCTACCTCCATACCTAATGTAAGATAATCGCTACTCGCGCTTTCTTTCTTTCCAGAGGCCCGCACAATATATACTTTGTAATCTCATTTCGGATTTTGCAATATGCTGAGTTTGTTCTTGCGCTAGGGGAAGGAACTGGATTGGTGGGTGAAGTTGGATGTTGGATGCTTACCTGGAGATGTGTAGATGTGTAATGAAAGAGGAGTGAGATAAAGATCACTAGATAGAGTGTGTATTTGGAAAAGCTAGGGATGGTTTGAAGTGATGTGATTACGGGGCAGATGGTTTATGGTAAGTGAGTTGTAGATTGCAGAGAAAGAATAGCTAGATGTTTTTGTAATTGGTGGGATATAGTATATGATATAGGGGATTAATCGTAGTCTCAAGTAGGCTGTGTTATTTCTTGTCTGCTTCTGTATACCCGTCATTATTCGGACGCTGGAGAGTATGACGCGTGGGAAGATGAAGGTTGATTCTGGGTGAGAGCATTTGAGGCATTCTTAGAATGCATTTTGGGCGCGTTATTGGAAGTGCAATTTCAATTTTTGATTCATTATATGGTTCCATCTCACTGCCTGTGAAGGTTCACACACTTGTTATATAAACGCATCATGCTATACCAGATCAGATCAGATCAGATCATTCGCCCAATTGCATTCCTCTCCACCGCCCATCTTCCCAGGTATCATTGTATCATTCTTCTGTTCTAAAGTCTTCTCTCCGTGCACGCCTGTCCAAATCCTAACTCTACTTTATCATAGTGACGCGCTGTAGCTGTCCCCGAATGCAAATATTCACATTTAAAACGGTATCGCGTTGGAGACCTGTCCATTGATATCCACAGGTGCTCCTAACATTCTGATTTGTGCACTATCGTTAGTTGTCATAGCTCCGACATTGACTTGTGATGGATGAGTGATAGATAGGAAGAGGGAGAAAGAAGCAAAGGCCGAGAACCTACTTTTTACCCACTTCCGTAGCGCAGCAGCCGACGAAGAGCGAGGCTGGCCAACATACTAGCTATTTTATTTGTCAGTTGGAAGCAAACTTATTAGAGTGGTGGCGGGGCTGGCTGTATCTGGGAGACTTGTAGACTGTAGCTCGTAGAACCGTTGCTAGGGCGGAATTGAGGAGGGGGAGGGGGGAGATTGGTCATACTCACAGCGCTGAGTACTCCAACTCCAAATCCAAGTGTGGGACCGACTATCTTAACATGACATGGGTTTTGATCAGTACCACATTGGATACAGACAAATGGAATTCCGAAGTCGCACATTTTTGGGCTGGGTTGAGCTCCCAATCCGATCAATTTATGGGTAATTATTATCTAATATGGATGGGAAAAGATGGGAATTGTGCAGAATTCCATAGAGTGTCATCAATTTGCAGGAGGAGATGAGATGAGATGTGATGTGATGAGATGTGATGTGAATCATGTGATGAGATGTGAATCATGTGATGAGATAGAAAGAATGGATGAGGGAGATGGGAAAGAAAGATGATCAGATTTGCATTGACTAGATGGATACTACGTATGTTGTTATTATTAGTACTTACTGTTCAGAGACACTTGCTGGAGTATGGAGATGGGGATTTTCAATATGAATGTGATAATAGGTTAGACTTCACGTCAATTGTGAACATTTTTGAAGAAGGTTACTATTGCCTAGAAAAGCGTGACGATCTTGATACTATGAGGTGGATACTAGGTAGATATATACCAAGTAGCTAGTCTGTAGTCCAGACTCCATAGTATGCAATTCCAAGGCAGGGGGACACCTAAGAGATGAATAAGAGTTGATGATCATCTGTTTTCCTTGGTAGGTAGATTGATATCTACTCGAGGACTCTGGGCAACCGGTACCTAGTACCTAGTAGGCATATAGAATGAGTATTGGAGTCATCGATTACGGAATAGGTGGGAAGTTAGAAACGTCTGTACTATGTATGTAGGTAGCCATTCATCCGGTTGCCCATGCATGATAACTGATATGTACCGATACCGACTGGGTACGGGTTAGATAGATACTGCTTACTTTGTAGATACTGCTTAGATCGTGTTAGATACGGGTTAGATACTGCTTAGACACTGCTTAGCTGGACCTCGATAACTTGTAGGGAAAGCTAATCAAGTAACGCCATTCGATTAACTTTACCTAATCATTACAGTCACGTGATCTTATCCGGACCCTCTATCGAAAAATAAATCCCGATGTACTTACTCCCCTTCCTTCCTTTCCCCATCAATTCTGACGTCGAAAACCGACATCTTCGCAACCCTCGCAACCTGCGAACCATTCGCAACCATACCGCAAGAACACACAACCTGCATGAAATATCGCTTTCACACTTCACGTTAAGAAGGTGAACGAGTTGTTTTTGGCAGCGATGACTTCATCACAGATGGCAGACGCCATTCCTCAACCTGTCGCGCCCGTTGCATTAATGTCTTCAAGCATTCACTTCGACGCTGATGATATCGAATTGTTCGCATACCCCGAACCTTCTCACGATAATAACAGCCCCGTCTTTGCAGAACAAGACAACTGTGTTGCCGCTGCAATGGATACAACTCTTCCTTGGAATTCAGCCCAACCATCGACAAGTCTCCTTCCCGAGATCAAGACTTCAAGCACTCCTGAAGACGCACTCAACACTACGAACGAAATGGGAAATACAGGATCAGAAAACAATACTGAGAACAACGTTTCCGCACAGCCCAAAGTGCCAATCGATTCCACAATGGAAATGGGTAATGCGACAATTAAACGGGAGTCGCATGAAAGAGACGCCAACGAGACCAACCCTGAAATTTTTGGACAGTCTGGTCCGGGATTAACAGTTCAACCCACCCAGGAACAATTACAATCGTCAAACATCGGACCCCTTGCCTCATTTCCTCCCTATAACACGACAAATGCACTTGTAGATCCTGCGAATATATATGGAGCGGGTATGAATTTGGATGGCAATGTATGGGCCTACGACCAAACTATGGATTTTCCAAACGTCGCGCACAATCCGGACTTTTATAATCGACAACCTTTGATAGACCCGGGAGTGCAGTTGGATGGTTATGCAAAGCTAGCTTTTGATGATTCGGACTTTTATATGACTACACATGAATTGATCATAGGTCGTGATCAAAATGGGTATAACAATATGAGAAGATATGAGAAGGAACATGAGGCAATGAATACATCAGAATTCTCCTCGTTTAAACCAACCATGCAGATCGAAAGTCATACTGGTGGTATCATGGATCCTTGGGTAAAATTGGCAGACAGGCGAAGTCGCAAGGGGAAGAAGAATAAGGGCTCAAGATCTATCAGTGGAAACAGTGCTAGTGCTGGATCACTTTTGCCTCCTGCAAATGGAAATATGTCACTCCAAAACCCCGATCCGCATAGTTGTCCTGTCCTCCATGTACATCCTCCATTCAACAAAGGTGTAGCGGGCTTCAAAGCCATATCCAGAGAACACGTTAAAATATTTTATGATGACCATCAAGATAGTTTCAAAGTAGAATTCCTTGGTAGAAATGGAGGTTTCGTCGACGACATATACTTCGAGCCCAAGCAGATAGCACCATTGGTAAGTGGTAGCAAATTGCAAATGGGCTTTGTTTTTTTTAGATTTCTGTTACCAGATGTCGTAATCGATGACACAGGGTTCCAGTATCAAGAAGAACCTGAAGAAGCAACGGCTACTGCGACAACAACTTATTCGGAAGGAGGAAAAGAGATGAGTCTTAGTTTTGATGATGCACCACGAGCTGGTGATCAGAGGTCTACCGACAGCGAATGCTCTTCAGTAAATGAGAACGATTTTGCCGTGGACGAAATTCCTGATAACGAAGTGGACAGAGTGGAGGATCTCGATCCCTTGTACCCCTTAGGAGTAGCAATTGACGAAGAACAAGACGCCGAGGAAGCAGAATCCCCTGTTGACACCTTAACGGACAGTAGCCCACAGCCTACAAAGAAACGTGGGCCAGGACGCCCGCCTAAGAATGGTGTTATGTCCAAACGGGAACAACAAATTGCTAAAAAGGAAGCCCTGGAGAGAGAGAGAATTCAAGAAGAAGAACGGGCTCAAGAAGAGCAGAGGGTTGAAGACCAAAATCAAGCAACAGCCTCAAAAACTGTACCTGGTAAAAACAAAGTTGGTAGACCAAGAAAGCATCCACGACCAGATGTTACGGAAGAAGGCCCGCCACGACAAAAACGCAAATATACCAAGAGACAATCAGGCCCCAAGACCCCTGAGCAGGCTGATGAGGACAGATTTGATGATGATGGTAATTGCATACAAGCCAAAAACGGAAGCTCCAGAAAGGTTGCTTATGTTCTGAAAGAAGTTACACACAAAAGGGAGGACTTCACTGCGGATCAACTTTCAAGGCCACCAAAGAATTATCTTCAGGTCATTTTTGAGCTTCTACAGGAAGCAGGGCAGCCTTTGTGTCTTCCACAAATCTATAACGAGATGGAGGTCCAGTATCCGTATTACGCCTTTCAAGAATCAAAGGGGTGGCAAAGCAGTGTGAGGCACAATTTAGGACAGCATGAATGTTTTGAACGTACTAAACGTGCTGGTAAAGGCTGGGCTTGGACTCTGAAGCCTGGTTCCAGTTATCTAAAGGAGAAGAAGAAGAGAGCACCTTCACCACCAGTCGCAGGTGGAAATCAACCAATTTATCAAGCTGGCCCACCAGTTTCTGGTTACGGTCAGCCTCCACCTGGATATATGTTGAATCCCAATTTATATCATAATCAGATGAACCCACGTGCACAAGGAGAGTACCAACAATACCAGCCAGGCCCGCCTTACATGGGCCCAAATCCTCACTATTCTCCTTATCCTCCTCAGGGTTACCATCCACCTCAAGGTATTCAGCCACCTTTTATCCCTCCAATGGCACCTCAATTGGTACCTTCTGCGCCTGCTTCTTATAGTTCCCCTTATGCTCCGAAGCCACCTGCCGCTGGAACACAATCTCAAGGCACTCAACAGCAAACTCCACAGCAAACTTCGCAACAACAACCTCAACCTCAACAACCTCAACCTCAACAACAGCCTCATCAACAACAACAGCCTCATCAACAACAACAGCCTCATCAACAACAACAACCTCATCAACAACAACAACCTCATCAACAACAACAACCTCAACACCAACAACCTCAATACCAACAACCTCAACACCAACAGCCTCAACACCAACAGACTCAACACCAACAGCCTCAACACCAACAGACTCAACACCAACAACCTCAACACCAACAGCCTCAACACCAACAGCCTCAACACCAACAGACTCAACACCAACAGCCTCAACACCAACAGCCTCAACACCAACAGCATCCACACCAACAGGCCCAACAACAGCAGAATCCACATCAACACCCATATCCACAGCCTCAGCAGTCTCACTATCAACCACCGCAGCCACCGAAAACGAACCACGCACCAGTGCAGTCACAGCAACCACAACCACCCACTGGCCACCAAACCCAGACAGCTGCTCATGCTGCACCACAAGTTACGCACGGAGCTGTACCAGTCACGACTCCTCAAAAAAGAGTCATACCTCCTAACCTGGTCGCTGCCATAACCGCATATCGTAACCATGTTGCCAACCTGATCCGAAAACGGGCTCCAAATGATGCTGAGGCAATTGTTGACAAGGCCATAAATCGAGTCTATGATGGCACCGAAGAAGATCGTTCTCTTGATAGTACTGAACATGAGATGAAACTTATCAATGGTGTTCTGAATATTCTTAAGTTGCCCCCTGTTCCTCGTGCACCTCCTGCCAACCAGAATCATGCTCAACCACAACCTGCTGTACCGCAACAAGTTCCCCAGCCGCCGATTAATCAGAACAAACCTCAAGGCAACATACCTCAGCAACCTGGAAAGCCTACTGGAGCAGATCTCCCAAAACAAACGATCATGCGACCATCGTTCTTTGGAACTCATCAAAATCAATCCAGTAACTCTTCTGTACCTAGACCACCATTGATGACACCAGTCCTGCAAAGAAGCAATTCAGGATCTGCTCCTACCCCTTCCAGACCAACTACAGCCTCATCCTCTTCTGTGCCATCTAATCCCTCCAATCCACCACCACAAACCGCTGTTTCAGGCAACAACAAAATTAGGGTTACCACGCCACCTGTCGCAAGCACAGTCAATCAAACCATTGCACAGCCTGTTGATCAAATTGGAACAAACGAGAGGGGAGCTAATCAGATTGGAACAACTCAAATTGGAACCAATCGACATGGAACAAGTCAGAATGGAACAAATCATGGGCTCAAAGCCGGTGAAACTTTGACAGAGGCGGGTTTCGTACGAAGTTTCCCTCACCCACCAATCTCCAGTTGATGGGACATGTTACTTGAGTAACATTTCATTCAGATATAAGTGAGTATCTGATAAACATCAGTTATTTCGATTCCACTCAATTGGGCAAGCATGCCCACTTACGGAGTATATATTTGAAATTAAAAAGTTTTTATTTCATTGCATAAGCACATGATGATTATATGAGAGGAGACGGGTTAATTTCAGTTTTTAATGCGGTGTTGGGAGCAACGGGGCAACTTGGGTCTTTGTCGCTTTCATCGATTTGAAATGGGTCTGGCCAGACTTGGCATTGGGATTGGGTATGGGCGTGGGCGTGGGTCTGGGCATTAACGTTATACGAAGTGATGCAGGGCATATGCCTAGCTAATGTATTAGGGAAAGAGTAGGCGTTCTTATAGATATCCCATCCGCGAGATGATTAGATTTCTCTAGCATACTCGATCCTGCATAGCAGCGGTGGTTCTTTTCTTTTTGGGAATGGGAACTTGGAGCTTGGCCACAAGCATAAGGGATGGCGTTTTTGAATTTTGTTTAGTTTTCTTTATTGTGTATTGGTTGTTCTTTTATGAACAGATAGTATCGAATGCCTCTTTTGGCTCTTTACTCGGGCTTTCAGGTGCCGGTTTTGGGTATAACACGTAGCTTGGTTCGGTGGCATCTAGCTCCAGATCGGGGCAAAGCGTTGACTTTGGTGATTCTTTTGATTTCTTACCTTGCTTGTTGGGTCGATGACTCAGACGTTGAGAGGGAAATTGGAGAATATTTTCTCGAGGTCTAGCGGGTGTTTTGATATGGAGACATCACCCAGGTACACATTTACGAATAGGGAAGAGAAGAAGCAGCGACGGGATGGAATGGAATATGTATATATGAGTCAATAGGAATGTATTTTGTTAAGCTTCATGGGGTTTCAGACCCTAAGAGTCGTCTGGGATGTGAGCATGTGATTTTGTATGTGTGATGGGTTTTTGAATGATCATGTGTGGATTACAATGATGTATGAGGTGTGAAATTTTATATTCGTTTCCTAAGTACGTCTTCCTGTTGTCCTTTTATACCTTTCATCGTTCGTTCTGAATATGTATGATGGATGATTCATATTGCATACTTACCTGCTATTTCAGAGTTTATCTCTCGCTAGGTACTTTGTGTTTTTGTCACGTGTGCCTAAGTGATTTGGAGTGTGATTTATAGTATATCTTTTCTCATAGAATAGGATGGATGAGTTTGTTAGTATTGGGGAAGTGCTTTGTTTAGGTTGCTTTGGGGAATATGATTGGAGGATGTGATGGGGAGAAGCATAGGGGAAGGATGGGATGGGCTAGTGGGTGAGTGTGTATGGAACGAGATGATGTGGAATATATCTACTACGTGAAGATAGATGGTGGAGGGGGATTTGTTTAGGGTGGATGTATGTAGGTAGTTAATCAGGTATTTGATTGTGGAATTGTGGGATGATGGTGGGTTTGGGTGTATGGGATAGGATGGGAGTTGGTGAGATGGTGAGATGGAATTGGTAGGAAGAGATGATGTAGAAGAGGGTGTACGTAGATTGATTACTTGTAATGTTTCAATTGGAAGCTTCTTTTTGAGTGGATTTTGGTTAGATGATTGGAGGATTAAAATTATATGATAATGGGATAGGTAGAGGGTTATGAATCGGATTGGAGTGGGATGGAATAGAATGAGAAATATATAAAGTTAAGCGCTTTGCACTGCACTTTGACTTTAATTTCATGAGATGAAGTAGATTCGAATGTTTGCGGAAGAAGCGGGAAGTGAGAGATGAGGTATTGATTGATTGATACTCGTTTAGATGCTGAAAAATGTGTATGTTCGTTCATGGGGAGCAGGGGAGAAACAATGGGGGTTGTTTGTGTATTCTTGTCTTGGGGATGAGATGTAATGTACGGAATGAACGAGTTATATGGGATGGTGGGTTTTATAGATTGAGGGGGTGCATGTCAATTGGTATGAGGTTTAGAGAGGATAAGATGAGTATTAGAGGTACTTGGATATAGGTGTTTGAGTATTTATCTGCCTTGCTATACGGAAAGAGCAGGAATGGTTGTTGATGCCGTGAGTTTGTATTAAATTTCGGAGCGGCGAGTGAGTTTGTCAGGTATGTATGGAAAAGGACCTTGATGATATGTAGTATGTGTCATACTACATCACACATTAGACGAGCACTTATTGCACACTCTATCTCGTTGATCTCTTGATGTGCAGTTTTGATGTATGCGTACAGATCACGTTTGTTTAGATTTTAGCTTTTACCTTGGTTTACCCTTCACAGACATCCATCGAAGCATGTAATCCGGATTATCCTATCCACATCCGAAGAGCTGACATTCATTCTACATATCTCTACAGCCGGAGACCATGTCATTGGTAGAGAGGCAAGAACATTGCATTCTCATTACAAATATGCATCAACATCATCACTAAGCATAACAAATCCTCACAATCTGTATATGCCATTTCATCAACTTACTTTTCCTCGATCAAGAAAGTCCGCCCCCCTTTACCTTGCCTCTCCGCCCGACCCTTTTCTTCATCCTCCTATATTTTCCTACCTCTTCCGACCCGACCCGATATCTTATCCATCTCACCTCATTCTATCTCACATTATTCCATCCCGTACGCTCCGAGATCAGAGTACCGACCCTGCATATACATGCGTCAATGCCGTTTCTTATGCGAGACGGTAGACTTTCCGTACCAGTGGAAGTAGAACTGTATATTAGATCTACATGCGGTGTTGTGGTATGCTAATATAGTAATATCCTTTGTATTATCACTCCGTGTTATATTTAATTTCTTTAATGGGCGCATATAACATGTTTATGATACCGTCAGATAGATATAGTGCGTGAGTACTGGGTTGCCATTCGATTGCACAGATGCATTTATACATATGCAGTATGTACAGGGAGATGTGAGATGTATATTTAAAACCTCCGACGAATAATATGTGATAGGATATTTACTTGGTGGAGGGATGATTGCCCATTGAAGATGAATGAGAAAGCAGCTTTGTATGCCCTGCATACTTATTCTCTATCGGTTATTCAGTTATTTGTCAAGTGGCCTGGATGCAACAATACTTGGAATGAGATCGGATGAACGGAAATTCTTGGCATAGCAGTCATATCGTATTTTGTTTCATGTCGGTGAGTGCATTGATGTCGTGGTCGCTGCATGACGAGCCGCCATTGAATTTGCTGATTGCAGCGCTTTGAGACGGGCGTCCTCGAAGTGGACAACACAGTTTTATATTAGAGCCAACTGCATCACCTCTTTTTAGCCACAATTCAGCATCCTTGATCAATAAACGATTCGAATAGCTTGACAACCAATCAGCCAGCTATGCGTTCTGAGGAGTCACCTGACTTGATGCTTAATTTCGTCGTCATTTCAAATGCTTATTTCATTGAAACTACCAACGCTGCCCCAGAGCTAGCTCTTGGGGCTTGATTATCGCTATCGACATATTAATTCTTGCAGGTGTAACGGAACAATCTCTTATTTGCAATGCTAATACCGCTTCCCGTTCTGTATATATTCTCACTCTATCTTCATGATACGCCCATCACTGGGGGCCAAAAAAATGATAAAAAGCTGCGAAATATCTCGCGTTGGACGAAGAGACAGCTCGTCATGGGTGTAACTCCAACGCATGATTCTCGGACGTAGCGAATTTCTGCAGGGTCTGTCATAAACCCCGGAAGCCGGATCACACATGCATGGCCGGGAATTATTATGGTTTTGGGGAGAAGGGTTCGGTCGTTCATTATTCGCGTTGGGCGCGTTAAGGGAAGGAAATTCGATACGACGACATGAAAAAGAAAAGGGTCGACTCAGACCCAACGATAAAAATATCTGAGGACAATCCAAGTTTCAAGTTCAATAATAGCTGAGATAGGAAGGATCTGAAGACATCTATTGGATGCTCGTATCTGGTCAGACGTATCACGAATCACTGTGTGTAACCCTTTTATTTTGAAAACCGGCATTGAGGCATCTCGAGTTGAATGATCAGAAAAATTCATGCTCTCATGGCCGGGCATACCTTCCCATTATTTTCTAGTATGCCCGTCTGATGATGCCAATGAGATAGGGCTCTGGATGATAGTTGCTGCAAACAGACAGAAGGCCAATAGGGGGATGCTTCATCACGTGAATTGGATGGTGACAGTTCCAAGTTGCACGTAACTATCCCCTTTCTCTGTGTAATGCGCGGAGAAAGCTTCGAAAATTTTATTGAACCCCCACGAACCTTAAGTTGATCAGTTGTCAAATACTTCTGACAAATATGATATCTATCCTGAGCTTCTGATGTTTCTTTGAATAGGCGAATAGAAAATAGTGTTCCCTCCATAGATTACAGAATCCAGTCAACTTCGCCCAAACAACATTGCCCAGGCATGATAATTTGATGGAGTGGAAGTATTAGAGTCTCGAATAAGCCAGCAGGCATGAGACACCAAACAATATTGTGGAATGAATGTTTTGAGCTGGTACTCAAAAATGAAGGAAGGAATTAGACGATCGATTTCCAATGGCCACGAAACACCAACTTGGGTAGGCAAGGACAAAGAAAGAATGCATATCTATGATGGGCAAGTAATCAGGGAAGTTGTGAAGGATGGAAGGATTGATTTCCCATTTGGAGCACGCTATCCGTACAAGCTGAGGCAATCTTCTTCGCCAATTCTAGGGTTTGAGTGATAATTAGCGGATCTGCGATAAAAGAAAGAAACCCCTCCGAGAATTAGATTATGATCCGTGATCTGCAGATATAATACTATCTTCGTCGACTTTCTTGAAACAGGTAAGCTTCTTGATCACCCAAGACTCAACATTTCGTTTTGAATCCCAAGATCAAAATTCAAGAAACACCAAACTAGATCTGGATCTTCGATGGAACCCAACTTTATTAGCCAAAGAACTTGGGTTGCATGTGGAAATTCTTAGAAGCATTTCGTAGAATTTGATTGATGTCCTCGTGATGTTGTTTTTGCATTAAACCTTCCTGCTGCAGTTCTTCGTAACACGACTGTATTCTTGCTGCAATGTAATTTACCTCATATCCCAGCAATGGAATGCCACGAGAGATACGCATCGGAGGCGGTTTATAGCGTTGCATTTTATTTGCACGGTTAGTACCCTTTAGTATCTTATGATTACTAGGGAGTACGTTGGAACCAATGGGGTGTGAGGACAAACTCGCCAGTCCGCCTCAACAAGGCGATTAAGATATTGGCTTCCAAACACCACTATTGCCCGGAATATCATATTGTATGCAGACCTCTCTGCAGATACGTGTAAGGTTGCTACGACCTTTGATTCAGCTAGTCGACTTAGCAACAGTCTATAAATCCACAAAATCGTCCGATTTCAATAAGACGTTAAATGAGGGGCGTTGATAGCTCCTGATGTCTATTGCCACCTCCTTAGTCGTAACAAGACTCTTATAAAATGACCGAACATCCATACAAAAGATTGTCATAGACGAGTGTATATAGTGATACACAACCAGTCCATAGCCCCTTAAACCTCTTGCTTCGCACTCATTTTTCTGCCATACCATCGCCAAGTGCAATGTCTTCTCAACTTAATCGGTACTGGATACCCAATCTTGATATCAACAAGAGAGTCATCACCAAGGAGATTCAATACTATCTGGGACCAGAATCCACGCTGAGGCCATATACACGAGACGTACGTGATGTCGATTTTAGCTGCCAAATAATCATGCTCATACGGTACATAGGGAGAAGACGGATATCTGATTAGCACACCAGGAGAGTGCTTGACAGATGTGAGCACAATTGTGTACAACAACCCGTCTTAGAGTCTCGATTAATTTGATATATAGGAACAGATAGACGATATCTGTATCAAGTCGAAGGAGCTCTGGGAAAAGCAGGCAGCAGCTCGAGCCAAGAAAGAATCAGACAAGCAACTGAAACGGCCTCTGCACCAGCCAGTCGTAATTTCAAGAGGCTCAAAGTCCCGTTCCTCAAGATCCCATCGTCCGGATCATAAATGTTCTTGATAATCGAATGGCCTAGACTTAAAAAAGGATGAAAATGATTCTCAAGATGCAAATATCCTGCGCGTGGATATTTCAGCGAGAGCTAAAGAGTATGGCATCGTTCCTGTTTCATAAAACAGAAGGGCTCGAAGTCTGCCAAAGGGCAAAGATACTAAGCTGTTGCGGAATTAACAATGCATAGCGCTTGCATACATCTTGTTTTTGCCGTTGATATCCTGATTTCTTATGTAGCCTTTACATCTTTTGGAGGTGTGTTTGTTGGCGTATAATCTGCATATCCTTTAACACATCTGCCATTGTTCCAGTATAGGGAAATCTTTATGTTGGCACAACTTTTCTTGAGATGTAGATGCCGTGAATATAAATCAGCATCCAGAAGGCATTGTTGTCAATTGTGAATTTTTTTTTGACAATACAAGCCAAAAGTGCCATTCCGTCCATAGAGGCGATGAAAGGCCCTGTGACTGTTATTGCCATGTCTTCCACTAGAGTCATAATCGCTAGATGTACCACTAGTCTTAGTCGTATTTGATGCAGCCGACATTAGGTCCCGTTTGAAGCCTCACAATCCCAGACATCTGGGTTGAGGTGAGGCTGCATTTAAATGCGACCGAATAGCATGTTAGGCTGAGTTGATCTGCAGCCAAGAACGAAGCGAGACATTACATGTAGTTGCAGCTCTTTATCCTTGTACTGGATTTACCCGGATTTGGCGACATGATTATTTCGGTAAATGTATTGACAATGTAGACTTTCCCATCGTCCCAAGACAGCAATTGGTGTTCCATTTAGTAGTATTGGAATTTGATCATCTCTTAATAACGACAGGAGCAAATTCTCAAGACCGACTTGATGAAGCCTTTTGACCCCAACACAAACTGAACTCAAAACCAATAGTGGCCACATGAGATTTGGGTACTCGAAGCCGTCTATTTGCTCATGTGTCCCTGGGGCTCTGACTGATCTATAAGGCCTAAGAAATTTGATCTGAATCGGTTCGTAGGAACGAACGTTAGCGCGGCTCCCAATATCAAAACCACTCTGACATTGCCGGAAATATTGCCGGCATAGTGATTGCATACAATGGAATATGAAGACTATTCTAAGCTTCTTGGGAAAACAATTGAGATTCTGGAAAGAGTGCGTTTTTCACACGAGTTCGAGATAGCTCGTGAGCATCCTCATATTCGGCTCGAGTCTCAAACAAACTTGGACAGTTAATTTCTGCAAAATCGTACTGCAACTTTGACGGTCCTATGGGTCCAATGTCAAGGCATAAGACTTCTTTCATATGCATCGAGTTGTATAGAACCGGATGACCACAAGGCGATTGCTTGAATAGCAATATCAGTCCATAATTCATGAGTCTTGATATCTTGTGGCTCATTTGTGTTTGCTACATAACCCACAACATTGACCCACTCTCCAACCCGGGTTTCATGGTGGGTTAAGCTATTCAGCAGAAGTTGAACATTGACACAGGCTTTGATCCCATTACCAATGGGAAAGTTGTGTTCCAAAGTAAGAATAGCAGAGCCTCTGTTATAATTTATCACACTATATAAGTGCAATGTTAGTCTATCTCTTTTTAAATTATAAGCCTTTCCAAATTGCTCTGCCGAGTATTTAGGGAACTCCCCTTAGAACTGGTGAATAGCTAAGATCTGACAGAGAATGTCTGTTTTCCAATGAGAGAAAGAGATTGCTAATATACATTGTAGACAATGAAAATTTGGTCGAAAAAGAAAGAGGAGTGAACTAGGAGGGATGTTAATCATACCACCCTAAGAATCGAACTTTATCCCCTTCTGAAAACCGTTGAAGGTCGGCAAGTAATATGAGTTTCGAAGGATTAGGTCCCGAATATTGTTTTGACATATTATTCGTTCTATCAGCCAGCTCAGAGAAATTATACTATAGGACTGTAAAAAAAGGTATTGGTGTTGTTGATTCTTGTGGTAGAAGTTTACCTGTCATACATGAAACTCGAGATCACCAGATAGCTGGGCTGGAACAAAACAATACACGTGATTCATGTTTAAACTTGCGCTAACCTGATATAGACGAGGGGACTAGCGTCATCATCGACGCCATGTTACCACACTTTCATCATTCACTTCAATCAACTAATGCGAAACAACCGTAGGCAACCACAAAAACATTTATAGAATCCCACCAACGAAACATACTCGACACTACTGATTCCATCTTCCACGGCCGGCCAACTCGTTTACTTGCCTTTACCGTCTTTGTCCGACAAAGTCAAGCTCCCCACTATCAAGTTCAGATAGCACTTCTTATCATCAAACCCTAATCATTAGCCGCCACTTCGATCGATTTCGAGCCCTTGCAATCTCCTCATAATTTGCGAAACAGCGCTGGGGACTTGAAAGTCCTGCCAACTCAACGATTCCGAGTCCGCACAGTATCGTGAAATATGTCGGGTGTTTGGGGCTGGTTTGGGGGAGGGAGTGCGGCGAAAGCGAAGGACTCCCCGAAGAATGCTATCTTAGGACTACGTGCGCAGCTTGAGATGCTGCAGAAGCGAGAGCGACATTTACAGAGCCAAATGGACGAGCAAGATGCGATAGCTAGGAAAAATGTAAGCACGAATAAGAATGGTATGTTCTATTTCTCCGGACCGTATATATAGCAGCTGCTGATATTTGGTTATTTCTTAGCTGCGAAGGCTGCATTGCGCCGGAAGAAGCAACATGAGCACACTCTAGATCAAACTATTGCGCAGATATCGACGTTGGAACAACAGATTTACTCTATCGAAGCAGCCAACATCAACAAGGAGACTCTCCTTGCCATGGAGAAAGCCGGCAAGGCAATGGCAGCTATCCATGGCAAACTCGATATCAATAAGGTTGATGAGACAATGTATGTTTTTTTGTGGTTCGATGGCGATGGTGGTAAAGGCTAATATATATACTTTTAGGGACAAACTTCGAGAACAGCATGCTTTGGGCGAAGAAATCGCACAAGCTATCACGAGCGCACCTCTCGGCGAGCCTATAGATGAGACTGAGCTCGAAGACGAATTAGCGGATCTTGAACAAGAGCAGTTAGACAATAAGATGCTAAAGACTGGTTCCGTGCCAGTCTCTGACGAAGTTCATAGGTTGCCATCTGTTGTGAACGGAGAGGGTGAGTTTCTTGTGCCAATATCATCCTTATGTTGAAAGTTACTAATTGTTCAATTTCAGTCAAATCCAAAGCACCCGTTCATGTTGAAGAAGATGACGAAGAGGAAGAATTGCGAAAGCTACAAGCTGAGATGGCCATGTAATTCAAGAACAATAAATCCAATATTGAGCGAGTGGGTCGTTGGGATTTCTGGTTTTATCAGTTTGTTTTGTGTATGGGGGGAGGCGTGCGAGATTCTTTTGCGAGGGCACTGGCAGCTTCAATTTTCAATTTGCACAAGAGAGGATATCGGGAGTTTCGAATCCATTAACTGCGACGGCGTTTGGGATTTGCTGTACATCTGTCAAACGGACACCGAATACCTTCTATTACCAATAAACTAGAATAACATCTACCAACAATTTAATGATGCATGTGGTTACCAATACCTTCCTTGACCTTCGCTCACATGATGGTCATCCACCGATTTGATACTGTGGATGGATAGATAGATACACACAGACATACATAGATAGGTACATGAAAGCTAACGTAGGTATCCATCATGCCAGCCTCGCTTTTGAGTCATGTTTTACTCTCCTAGCTGAAACACTGGAGAGTCGACGACTAGCAAGTACAAGTAGCCAAACAGATCAAAATTCTGTTGGAGAGGGAGTGCGGTTATTCTTATAGACTTGGATCCAGAAGCAATCCTAGTTGGCCCAGTTCATTCGGAACATTTTTGAGTTGTCGAATTAATTATAGAAATTGTCTTTGTTCAAGCCACTCTGAATTGAATTCCAAGGTTGTTTGTTCGAATTCTAACCACTCGTTTTTGGACTTTTCGTACCCACACCACCAACACAACATCTTGTGCATCAATGCATCAATGCATCAAATATATTATAAGTAAGGTTGTAAGGTCTCACAATAAATTCTCACCCCTCATTTTCTAGATGCTTGAACTCTGAAGTAAGTTGAATTGACATATCGGCATCATCGACGGAATCGCCAAAAGAGCTAGACCCTCACCCCCTTGAAGATTGTCGTACATCGGATACCCGGGCACCCAAAAGGATGGGTACAGTAACTCAGTAAGTACTAGACGATAATTATGTAGGTAGGTAGTAGGTACTTTATGTAATGTATCTGTACTGACAACTCATCACGTCGCAAACACTATTCTGGGCATCAGCACCAAAGAATTCCGCTGGTGTGGCAAAGGGTTACATACATAGTTACAATTAACCAATCGAGCCAATATCGTATGGATGACATTGGATGCCATTATCATTTATTGGGGGGGCGAAGAGGGTTTTTGCGTGTTGTGATTTTCTTACTTTTCTTTTTGCTTATCGCAGTCTGATTTCTGTCTTGATTCCACAATGATTGACAGAGGATAAAGCTTACTCATCCACTGGTTTGATTGGCTTCACTGGTAGGTGATGGTAGGTGATGGTAGGTGATGGCAGGTGATGGCAAGCATCCAAAAGATGAGGCAGGTATACGGAGGATAAGGCGACTGACCACGTTGCACAACAACCCACCAGGTCAATCTGCACGGCGCCGCGAAACATTTTCGGGTAGCAGTCTCGCAGTCTCGCAGTCTCGCAGTCTCGCAGTCTCGCACTCTCGTACTCTACTCCGTACATCAAGATTCAAGATATTCAATGAATTAATTGATCAATCATCGTCCCACATCATCCAGTGACATCTACCCTCTACCCCATTTATTAGTACAATGTCGACGTATGAATTGAATGGAGGCTGCAAGCAGCAGGGATTTTGGTCCATTTTACCATTTTACCATTTTACCGGATTTCTTCCTTCCTGCACATTACCATTTTTCTCTCTCTGGACTCTGGACTCTGAACTTTGAATTTTCTGACTGCACGGTCTTGTCCACTTTCTCATCAATGTGCAGCTTGGTTGGCCTGCACAGCCTGCACAGCCTGCACTCGGTCGGGGCCCTGCAACATAGATGATAGATCGCGGATGGCCTCGAAAATCACATTTGATTATTATCATAATATCATTCATTTGATTGATTTGATTGCGACGTGGCTGCAATGTATCATGTTGGGCCAATAATGGTTGAGCACGACCATGATTTAGGCAAATTTCTAATAATCCTGTCGACAAACATTGGCAAATCGTCGTGGGACTACCGTGGGACTTCTGGCCCATCTCTATCTTATGCTCTGGGGGAAAAGTGTTACTGTACTGACTCTCTTTTGTCAATGACTTCCTCCTTGTACCTACCAATGAAACCAATTTTCGCACGAAATTCCGTTCTTGCTTCCGAATCTTGCTTCCAGTCTTGATTTTATTCATCATTCTATTTTCCTATAGGCGAATCATTTTACGCTTTGCCATCTGCTGATATAAGTCATCTTGGATTCTTCCATTATTGTACCGTCTTCCATTCCAACCACGTTGAATCGATTCTCGGGTGGTAACCAAACGTTTGTCACCCAAAGATTGGGCACCCGCATTCAACCGGAGGCAACCCCCCTCGTCATTGTAGACCATGGGAAGAAAGGATCAAGAGAACAATAAGAAGGACGTTCAATTCGTTCATCACGTAGAGGATTCTGCATCTTCTGTTGCTTGTGACGAGGTACACACACCCTCAGTATGAATATTTCTTTTTGTCCAGCCAGAACCACGGCCATTGGTAGTAATTGGTCCTCAATCCAGACAACTCAGTGGGCGAAACCTTTAGTATTGGATACATCAAATCCTAAAATTGCCAGATATTATGAGGGGAAGACAGGTAAGCTTTCCTGATTCCATGTCTGCATCTCGAATTCCCATCCAAAGTCTGCAATCTTCTCCACAATTCTTGTTTTTAATCAATCGAACAATCATGAATGTTCCACTTCCATTAAAAATGCAACGTTGAATGCTCCCATAGATCTACCTTTGCATTGCTAACCAAAAATACAGACGATGAAGATGACGAGGAGGGTGAGGGTAATGATAATGAGAATCAAGATAAATTAGAGGGAATACCAGAAGAGCCAATAGAAACGAAAGAAACAAGCGATACCCCGCTGTCTGAAAGTGAGGATGGAGATCCACCTTCACCGGAGGAAGATATATCCAAGGAGAAAGGGACTGAAGATATACATGACTTGGGAGAACAACCGCCGTCTCCCGAAAGCGACAAGCCCCTATCGACGGCAGGTGATTTGACTGACTCGAAATTGATAGAATCGACCGCGACTTCGGAAGAACGTCTAGCGAATGATCATACAGAAGCAGGTATGAAAACATCTTATATCTTGAGGTACTATGTATCATCTTCACGTGTTCATGAACACCACTTGTTTAATCTCATCTTTGCATATTTAAGATCGCATTATTAACTTTGAAACAGTGCCGGAGCCTGGATCGAATCGTAGTTTAGAAATTTCTTCCGATCCTACTCCAAATACATCAGATGACATCCCCCCTTCCGTTCCAGACGCTCCACCATCAGAAGACATACGGGACGACAGATATGCACTTAGTAAAATAGAATCCCATCAATCGCATCCGTCAAATCACACAGTTCGTTTCGCCGACGATATAGCATCAACAAGTTCCAGATCAAGAGAGAAGAAGAGCAAGAGAAGCAGTAAGGATAGAAAGCCATCTGTGCCCGAGGTTCCACGCAAACCCGAGTCTCTATTGAGTAAGAGGATCAAAAGAAGCAGGGAAAGCTCACGGTCTACTGAAGATGGACTACGAGTACCACCAGAAGTTCCTGACCCGCCCCAGCGGAAATATGCTGAGCTCGAAAAACATTCGAGGGGGGAGAAAAGGAAGGCAAAGGACAGGAAAGAGAAAGGCGACGCTAAGAAAAGTAGGAGCAAAGGAAGGGATGCTTCTAAAATGGCATTGTTGCCAATACTGAAACCCTCGGAAACGGCAACACATAGTGATGAGTCCATACCAGCTGAAAACATTGGTGATGAAGCAGTCCAGGAGCGACAGACAACTCCAGATGTTTTTCAGCCAGTATCAGGTGAGTACTACTATTGCTTGATGAAGTTTTGAAATATCAATCTGCAGTAAATGATCAGATGTCATGAATAAGATGTACTAACTATCACCTCAAAAGATCCAGACCCACCATCTCTACCAGAAGACAACCCAAGTGAGAATATAGAGGCCGAAGAAATAGTACCAGTACAAGAAAACTTGCCAACACAACCTGAAGAACATACAGATACCGAGGAGACACCAACCAGTGATGCACCAGCTTCAGATGACATAGAGGAGGGAGAAGAAAACGTTGCGATCATGCAGAACGATCAGGCTGTCCCCGAGGAACATGTAGCTACAGAAGAGGGGTCCACAACTGATGTGCCAATAACAGAAGATTCACAGATGGGAACTGGAGATATTCCGAGCACAGAAGACACTACCGCTGCCATCGAAGAATCTCATGTTGACGATGAAGTTCCTGTTACAAACGAAACGGTTGAAGTTGAGGATGATAAGCTCACTGCTGCAAATGGGACGGAGGTTAATACGGAAGAGCCCGACAGTAAGGTTGTTTCGGAAGCTACAGTGGAAAGTCCTGCCAATGAAGAGGAGAGCCCTTTACCGGATGAACATGATTCACAAGATCCTGAAGTAGCTGAAAAGAGTTCGAGCACCGAAGAATTTTCGGCTGGTGCCGAGGAGATGTCAGCCTCTGTGGAAGAGGCCCCAGAACCTGTCGAATCCACACCAATAACTGTCACCGGCGAAGAGATTCCAAGCTCCCTAGAGACACCTACAACAATCGATGAGCCTCAACCGGAGGATGATACTCACTCTAGTGACGAACCCGCTGTACTGGAAGGAAGTACACATAATGATGAGGAAGTACCACCTCCTGTCGAGGATATATCCGGGAAAAATGTTGAATCAGACCCCCAAGTTGGACTTGATGCGAACGAGAAACCAATCGAGGAAAAGTCTTCTGAAGAGTCCGATCCTGAAGAAGTCTCCAATACACTCGAGTCAGTATCCCTACCTGTCCAGGAGCCAGTAACGATCGAAAGTAACGTTCAAGATGAGGGGAAGGAAGAATTGAATGACGTCAATCATGAGACTTTGGAGACTCCAGGAGAAGTTGTTCCAGACCAAACAGGCACAGAAGATTCAACAGATGAGCCTATTCAACCAACCGAAGCCGAAACGCCTAGTCCCGAAGAAGCTGGACCCGAAACTGATGACACTCCGGAAGAGGCAAATAATAATACCGATGAAGAATCTAAGCCAAATGAACCTTCTCCTCAGCCAAGCGAGGACAATCCGATGGAGACAGAGCCTAACAATGTCGATACTGATATTCTGACCCCCGAGGATCCGACTGGGACTACCGAGACTAATGATCTGGCAGATCACGTGGAAGACTCTAATGTCGAGGATGATGTCATTCAGGAATTAGCACAATCGAGCGACTCCGATGACAGTCCAGCCGTCGAAAAAAAGGTTGTTGGAGATTCTACTGAGGAAAGTCCTGGGAACAGCCCAGATACAGACAGCGTTGAGCCCGGCGATGTCCTCCTAGATATTCCAGCTACAATCGAAAATTCACCCCAGAGCCAAGAAGATACCCTCGTTAACCCAGAAGCTCTGGAATCTGATGCAAAAGTCGAAGAATTGCCAATCGAGAGCGAAAGTGTTCAACAAACTCCAGTAAAAGACGAAACTTCGAACGAGAGTCATCTAGATGATTCACAAGCCATAATTGAGGGAGATTCAACGCCAGAAACGTCTGTAGAAGAGGAAGCTTCGGACAAGAGTCATTCGGATGATTCACAAGCCATAACCGAGGAGCATTCAACGCCGGAAACATCCGTGGGAGTTGAAGAGATTTCTACCGATACGAGAGAAAGCAATGAGAGTCCAGAGAATGAAGAAATACCGATGACGATCGATCAAATCTCCAACGAGGCAGAAAGTGCTCCAGAATTACCGGAATCTGAAAAAAGTCCAATGGAGATAGAGGAATTTCAAGAACCACAAGCAAATGACGATACAGTAACGCAACTCGAGAACGATACTGTACCGGCAATGGTTCAGAATGACTTGGAGCCGGAAAATGTCTCATCAGGAGATGTTGAAGATGTTCATGATTTCTCTGAAGATGATGAGATAGCAGACTTACTCATGCCTGAACAAGATCCCGTAGTGATTGAGGAGACATCCAACCAACCAGAAATGGTGCCGACAGAAGATGCTTTAGGCAAGACGGAAGCGATCCAAGAATCTCCAGAAGCCGGCCCAGTGCCTGAGGTTAACAATGAAACCATTCCTGTCAATACCGAAAATACTTTGGAACAGCCAAACGAGGAATCACAAGCTGAATCTGGAGAGGAACAGCTTTCCAATGAAACTCAAGAATCGCCGGCTAGCAACGAACAGCAAGTAGAAATCCATCAAGATCCTCCTCAAGATCCAAATGAAAGTCTCGCACAAACAACTCCAGATAACATCAACCCCGAACCAATTGAAGAACTTCAGACCGAGCTGCCTTCTACCGAGCACAGTGGCGAAATCGAGGCGAAAGAGTTGAAGGAGTCCGATCCAATCAAATCGGAAAACGAGGCATCAAGTTGGAATGGCGATTCAAATGATGAAGACTCGGAATCTGATAACGAACATGAGGACGAAGATTCATCTGCTACCGAAGAACACGGCCCTGAAACGGCAGGAAGTGAGGAGAAACATTTGCCTGAGACGGATGAAACAAATGCTCCGGTTCTTACCAACGTATCAGTTGAAGTTCCTGATCCTTCCTTGGATAATGCACACAAATCATTGGATGAAGAGGATAATGTCTTTCAACTTGATGAAGCAGCCAATATCGATAATACCAATAATTCTATCCCTGGAGAGGAACTTGTCGAGAGCATCCCGGACTCTGTAGAGGAGAATAATCAGCCAGCTGTAACAGCTACCGTTGGAGACCCCGATACTCCTGTTCACGAGGAAGAACCTAACGAAGACCCGCAGGTATCCGTTGCGGACAACCTTTCCGAAACGGTGACTGAGAAGGATGCTATTCAGCCAGGCGAAAATATCGACATTGAAGAAGTTCACGAACCCGAAAAAGAAGGTATCGAAAATACAGAAGCCCCTGCTGTAGAAAGTCTTCCCGAATCAATCAGTGACGGAGAGAAACATATCGAGACTTCGGAAACCGACCCTTCCCCGGAAATTGAAAATCATACCCAAGAGTTAGAGGAGGACCCAGAAACACTCGTTATCGCAGGTGATACTCCCGAGGCAGTCATCGAGGAAGAAGGACCAGTACATTCAGAAGAATCAAGTCATAACGAGGAAGCCGAAATCGCAGTGCCCGAGGACGAATCTGTCCAGAGCCCGGGTGCCCTTTCCATGGAACCTTCCAAGCCAACCAGCGAAGAACTCTCTGTTGAGATCACGGAAAATGCCCCGCCCCAAGAGCCTGAAAGTCCAGTTCCTGAGCAAGGGGTGAACGAGATGCCAGAAGTTTCCAAAGATGCAGGAAATGAGCCCGGAGCAGTTGTCGAGGACAAAGAACTTATTCAGACTGAAGAAACCGTCTCGGATGAAGATCCCAGCCCTCCAGTCCATGAAGAACAACCAGTTGAAGAACAACCAGTTGAAGAACAACCAGTTGAAGAACAACCAGTTGAAGAACAACCAGTTGAAGAACAACCAGTTGAAGAACAACCAGTTGAAGAACAACCAGTTGAAGCGCATGAAACCCCTGCAGGTAAGTTGCAATTCAATTTTCTTCCGCGAACCTACTTTATTACAACAAGATACTAAGACAGCAATTGATAGCCCTGGATGATGAAATTAACGATGAAATCAATGGTGATGTTGCTGCAAGTGAGTTTGCCCGCACTTCCTCTTAACATTGTACTTCGTCTGGTTTGAATTCAGGGGAATAACAAGTTTTTTAGTCACAGAAAACGAGACCCAGACAATCGACGACCCCCAACCGCCCGCGGACGAGAATAAGGAGGTTATTGAGAATGTGGAAGCTCCCGCCGGTAAGCGTTCACTAAACAAGAAGACTTCATAATCAAAATGTCTGGCATACTAATAACTTATTGAAAAGAAACAGAATCTGTTCCCGTCAATGCTACACCTGTTGAGACTGTGGTAGATGAAGAGCCATCAGGGGAAGCTCCCGAAGAGGAGAAAGCTCTGGAAAAAGATGCTGGTAGGTATTGCAAGGGTTTACGTATGTTGTATTGTGAGATGTGGCTGAAAAAACGTCTAGAATCCGAGTCGACACAACTGGAGACTATTCCAGTCGAGGAGCCTTTGACTGAAGATCTTTCTACCGAAGAGCCCCTTGCCGAAAATCCACTTATCGAAGAGCCCGCTGCTGAAATTTCTCATACTGTAGAATCTGCTACCGATCCAATCCAGGAAAGTCCAGCTGGTAGGTGTTTGATAGCTCATTTCTCCACCATTTCTCCAAAACAATATACTCACACCAAGATACAGAACCAGAGCTTGAGCCCACACCAAGCGAGCCTATTCCCGCACCAGCTGAGGAATCAGCTCATTCAGAATCTCCTATAGAACCAGAAGCCAGTGAGTGTCCCGGAGGATTTGGATTCTTTTCAAATTGGGCTTTGGATCCCCTACATCGAGCTCCCCCAGAGAATAACAAGCTTATCGATTTATCTCCAACAGCCAACGATCCCCCTTCAGAGCCTGTGGTTGTAGAAGAAATTGCCCCCGGTAAATTTTCACTTTTTCGTCTCTTGTACACGTTGTGATAAATAAATTAATGCGGGGTAATTAGAATCCGCCCCAGTTGATACTTCTGAGGAACCAGTGATTGAAAGCAATCCCGAGCCAGAGAGCGTTAAGACAGAAGGTCCTATTGGTAAGTTATGTGTCCTCTTATATTCTGTACACATACAACCCTGCATACGTATGTCCACGATCATTTGACACGTGTCGGATCTCATACTTCACGACAAGGCCACCTACCTATTTTGAAAATATTCAAAACTATATATTATACGGCGTATATTCTATTGGCAAAGTTCTAAGTCAATTTGCTTCAAATCATCTCTATAACCCCAAGATGTGTTTCAGAGGTCCGGAAATTTTGAGAACTTTCATGCCAGCCAGAAGATGACGAATTCAAAGTTTGAAAGAACAATGGGGGTTACGAATGCGAATCGATCCAATAAACACCTCTCCGAGATGAAATAAAAATTGTCCTTACACACAAACTGACACAAAATGCTTCTAGGGCCCAGCCCAATCATGAAAACTCCCCAAACACCTACCACACCCATTGAGATTTTGGAGGATGGAGAACAAGCGCCACCTGGTACGTTCGATCTCGGAAACTTTGAATCCATTCTCGTTTTGGGTCTGGAACCTACAATAGTTCAAACTTTCAAAGATAGAGATTTTCATTTTCACTTTCCACTTGATCCCTCAGTTACTGACGCTAAGTTTTATGCAGAGCCTGAACCTACGCAAGTTGATGTTGTTGAACCAACCGAGGAAGTTCAGGCTGAGGAACAGCCTGAGGTTATTCAGACAATAGAGGGTGCGTTGTCATAGCTTTTATGGAATGAATGCATTCTGACATTGAATAGAAGATCCGGCAGCTCAAGAAGTAGTCGTTGAGCAAGCCGAAGAAGTAGCTATTGAGGAAGCTGAAGAGGCTGTAGCTCAAGAACCAACTGAAGAAGTGGTTGTTGGGCAGGCTGAAGAGGCCGTGGTTCAAGAAATTCCTGGGGAGCCCGTCGAAACACCGAGTGAAGAACCCGTCGTCGAAAATTTCCAGGAAGCATTGGAGGCATCCAGTGAGCTGGATCTCCAACAACCTGACGAAGGTGTCCAGGAACCATTAGTGGAAGCATCCAGCGAACCAGATCTCCAAGAAACTGTCGAAAAAGCCAGCTTTACACCGCCGAACGAAGAGTCCATCGCCGTAGTGGCTGAACAGCCGATTGATGAGACAATTGTTGCGGAAGCAATACCTTTAGAAGACCCAGTAATAGAGAGCGCTGTTGTGGAACAAACTACGGAAACCAAAGAGGCACCTGAGGAATCCGCCGAAGATCTATCATCTGATCCACCTGCGGTCCCAATAGAAGAAGAAGCTCCCGAGGCTAAAGAAATCCTACAGGAAGTAATTGAGGAGCCCCCTGCTTCCTCAGATTCTATACAGGAGCAAAGCGAGTCTCCAAAAGAGGACAAGCCAAAGGAAGTTGAAGACTTCGAGGCTGTTGCCCTTGCTGGACTAGCAGGGGCAGCCGCAGGCGCAGCGGCAGCCAAGGCCTTGGATGATAAGGAAAATGACACTCCAATAGCTGATCAGCCTTTGGTAAATGAGTCAGAAAGTATTGAAAATCGCGAGGATAAAGGAGCCGAGTCTCCCTCAAAATCAGACAAATCGGAAAAAGACAGACGTAGACACAGGAGCTCGAGGCATCACTCATTCAGTAACCACAACTCAACCAAATATGGTGAATATCCACCTTCCAGCAGACCAGAAGAACAGCCAAGACGCCGAAGACATTCTCACAGCCATAGAACCAGTGGCGCAACTAGTGATAGGGAAGATGATAAAGAGAACCATCGTAGTCACAGATCGAGTCAAAAGGAAGAGGATAGAGAGCGACCAGAACGTTCTCAACGCCGACGATCTAACCATAGGGAAGACGAGCCCGAGCGTTCTTATCGACGTAGGTCTGGCCGTAAAGAAGAAAAGGAAGACAGAGAGGAGCCAGCCCGTGATATTTCTCCAGCAAAACAATCTCCAGATCGTCGAGATAGTGCTATTGAGGGTGTTGACGATGAACGTGAACGTCGCCGACGCCATCGTAGAGACCGCAATCGAGAGGAGCAAGAAGAACACGCCAGGAAAAGGGAGGAACGCCGAGCAGCTAAAAGAGAGGCAGCAATCAAGGCCGAAGAAGCCTTCAGAGCAGAAGAAGCCCGAAAAGCTGAAGAAGCCCGAAAAGCTGAAGAAGAGGCACGAAAAGCTGAGGAAGTACTGCAGAAGAGAAAAGCCGAGCCAGTTTCATCATCCACCATCCCAAAGCGATCAAGATCACGAAGAGAAAGTACTTCAAAGTCATACTCAACCACTCCCCATGAAAGCGACGGCATTCGATCCCGACTTCTAAGTTTCAAGAAGCGCGTCCAAAGCGAAGTTACCAGTCCATTCATAGCAAATGACGAGCCACATATCAAGGAAAAGCTTACCCCCGTCACACGCTCCAGAAGGAATTCCATCGTTGATGAGCCGGGCCCACCTCAGTTCGACGTTACACCAGAACGTCCAAAGATGAGTTCTAATACCAGAAAATCATCTCGGTCATATCCACATCATTCTCACTCATCGTCTCGCAGAGAGTCTGAACGAACTCATAGTTCTAGGAAAGAGCCAAGTCGACAAGATTCTACCAGGGAGAAGTATAAGACGGAAGAGGAGAAGGAGGCAAGAAGAGCTCGCAGGGAGATGAAAAGACAAGAAAAGCTTGCCGAGGAAGAGGCGGAAGCAGAAAATAAACTTCAAAGAGAGAAGGACGACGAGTTGAGGCGTCAACATCGGGAGGAGAGACGAAAAAGGCGAGAAGATAGAGATATTGAGGAACGCGAGGCCAAGGAGCGAGAAGTCAGGAATCGAGAACTGGAAGAGAGAAGTGACAAATCACTGGAACCATTCCCTGAAAACGATGTCGACAACGGAGAATCGAAACCTAGCTCGAGGCCAGTTACTCGGGAAAGACGACCGACGAGACACCATTCGAATTCTTATAGTTCACGAGGCTCTCGTCCAGAGATACCCACATCCCGAGGTTCTCGTACATTGGAAAAGCCAGCGGAAAAGCCAAAGAATGCTTTCAAGAGCTTTATGACATTGGGGAAAAAGGTCTTTGCTTCGGAAAAGCATTGATCATGATATGTATAACGGCCATGATGATATGCGGAGTTCTTTTGTTCGATTGTTTTGATTTCGATTCTTGATTGTTATTATGTTTATGATTGTGGAATATGCATATGATAAGTTCTGGCTGGTGATCTGATATTGCGATGATGTTATAATATGGTGGTCGATCTGTGTTTTCAAGTACATAATAGTGTTGAGCAAGATCTAATGGGGTTCTTGATGTCTGTCAGCCCTTTGTATTTCAAGTCTCCTTGGTCATATTTCATTTGTTCAACTGTATTTATTGAATGTACTTAACAAGCTTTGGGATAATGGATATTAGAATGAATAGTCTTTTCTTTTCATATAAAATTGAGCAGTGTATCGTTATGGTAGCTTCGCTCTCTCGGTTCTGCTTCATCTTGCTATCAAGATTCAAATTGTGGCTCTTTAATTCACTTGTTTGTGCATTCAGCGTGGATTCAAATACGAAGAAGACATTCGCTGCTGGTGTGGTGGTACTTGGTCTTATTTGGAAGCCATTTCGAAGCAACACTACCTGCATCAGGGGCCCTTGAAAACAAACTCCGGGAACTCCAGATTGATGAGAATGGACTAATGTGTGGCGAGGAGAGCAGAAGGTAACCTCAATTTCATACCTGGTCTTTGGCCCTTTGATGATTTGCAACCGAATGTTCCTATTTCTGATCTGAAAGTAAAGGGATATTTCTATCTCTGGACGTATTGGGAAAGTATCGGACGAATTGCCAATTATGTTAGAAACTTTAAGTATGCTTTCATCTGATATCGCTTCATGATTGTTCTAGACCGTGCTGCTCAGGGAAAGAAAGAAAGTGGCCAATTTCGCGGAGTCTTGAATCAACACCGTCAAATCCACAAACCCACAACTCCACATATCCACCTGCACGTCCATTCCTCGCACTACGTTGACAGATTGAGATCGTTCCTTTGACATCTAGGGCATAATCAATATAAGATTCTCTTCATTCCTTCATGATTTGTCAAGTTTCAATTATGCATGCATCTATTTGCTTGCTTCGTGCTGCTGCCGACGGCTATTGAGGAGCGACGAAAACCGACCCGTCCTAGTTCTCATCATCGGCGATGTTAACGGAGGAGACATGCCTTTAATACCGCAATCTTGTGGACTCATTGGGGTCTTGGTTTAATGAATTTAAACCGTCTTGTTGGTACGCTGTTGGTTGTACCTCATTCTCGTGTTCGAGTAGCATGTAGTTATATATATATTGTGGCGGATTTATCCTTTACGCGCATTTCCCAGCCGCCTTGCTTTCTTAATTTTTCCCTCATGAAATTCGATTTGTCGTTATACGTCCGGCGTCTGTTACTACTTGCATGGCTATGCTTACGAGTTCTTTCGGTACCAAATTGTGTACCCAGTAGTGCCAGTCCAGTGCCAGTCCAGTGCCAGTCCAGTGCCACTGTGACAAGCGCTTGATGTTGACCTGGAGATGATTTTCCGATATTGACCAGGGCGAACAGGGCGAAAAGGCAAAGGGGCGGAGAAGAGAAGACAGGGCAAGACATATCAGCGCTTTGAGATTTCTCCCTGGTCGTTTCACAAGGATAACCTGGAAGTTTTGATCGTCGCCTCAATCAGGAAGTTAAATTGCGCTCAAATGGTCTATCCGGAATCCTCGTTTTGTCCGAATTTTTACAATCAAGTAAATACTGTCTGTACGTACCGTACCACATTTGATCCCCTGGATTCCGCTTTTCAATAGTAATAATAATAAGTTGGAGACGACAGCTGATATTGCTTGATCCGTTTGTACGGAGTAGAAGGCAAAGAAATACGAGCATCTTTTTGATATGTGTCCCAACATCTATCAAGCCACCAACATGCCTTATGCCCTACACTGAAATCCAATCCAACTCTATTGCATCCGGACTTCAAACTCTCAACCCCCTTTCGTTTTTCACCCAATACGATCAGATATTCGTCAGTATCGTGATGATCTACGGTTTTCACTGACTACTGACCATGCCGCACGTACCACTACTATCTTTACAGCGTCTTCACCACAAGGCCACCCACAAACCTGGGGTATATAAAAAGATTGAATATTTTCTATCAAAGCTAAAAAGTACGGTCCATCATAGAGAAAGAGTCAATCTGTGACCACACAACTGACTATTGGAAAGAAGTTCGGACGCTTCCTGCCCAGGACGATGCTCATATCGTAGAACCATGTAATGGATTTTTCAATCTACCAGCGGAGCTTCGGCATGAGATTTACTCATATCTCTTCAGGAATTTGAGATGTCGAGATGATGTTTTCTCTGAAGCAGAATGTCACGACTTTTTCGTCCATGAGGGAGCAGTTTTATTCCGTGTGAACCATTGGTTCCTGAATGATGCGGCTGAATTCTTGTGTCGGATGAACCCTCGATTTATGTTATATCGACCTTCCCTGTGTCGTTTTGTTTTTTCCATCACACATGATTGTGTTCGATTTCTAAAGAGTCTGGAATTGTCAGTTCCATCTTCCGAGACCAAATTACTGGAGCCAATCCTCGAAGAGATCATGGCCTCTAATGCTCCGTTGACCTCACTGACTTTACATCTTACTCCTACTTTTCCGGGAAGCTTAAGTTATCCATGGCCCATGTATATCATTCCTAGACCACAAGTGGAAACACCAGCAAAGGAACATTTTTACAACATTCATCCTCAGTATTTATCTATCGAATATCATTCGCAAGCTGCTGTGGATAATTGCCATCGTTCCCCATTGTTGATAGGCAAATTACAAAATCTTCGATATTTAAAGATTACAGGTCAGCCAGAATTCGATATCATGTTTGAGCTTGCCATAGTGAAGCTTCATCTGGGAATGATGGCCGCCGCGAAATCCGCGGGGACATGTCTTGCCCTGTCACCGAATAATGGACCTCGTGGTGAAGAATTTTATTATGAAATTTGGATCATTCCCAGTAAGTCATTCATACCATTGGTCGACTTTGACAGTGATAGTTGCAATACTTTCACATGGGTATTGACATTTTTGATGCTGACGTTGTGTATAGCCTCGCGTCACTCAAAGCCAGCAAGTCTTGCGTCGCAAAAGCTGTTAGAGTGCTGATGTAGACATCTCAACTTTTACCGAAGGCCTTTGTAGACTTTATCTCTGCTATAATTATGTCCAAGCAATTTGGCTCTTACCAGTGGCCCATTTCCTCTGCCTTCTCCAGCAGAGATGAAATGCTCTACATTCAAACCCCACTTTTGCTCTGTGTCTCTATCACGTAAGACTAAATATATTAGATGAAGCTACTGATTCACAACCATTCGAGCATATCAACATTGAAATAGCGGGCTCGGAGAGTCCTAACTACTGACCACTTCCGCTTGGTTCATTTCTTATACAACTTTCGCTGATAGACAACAGATCACGAATCATCGTCTGATGAGATCAGTCTGCTGATTTACGTGGAAAAAGATCAAGAGAACTTTGTGTCATCGGGCACAACAGCAAAGTGCCTCTCGGAAGGACCATAGCATGCGTGTATATTCTATGGTCCCACGTAAGAGTGAGCCTCATCTTTACTTCGACAAATGGCAATTGGAAGTACCACGACCAAAAACAAGCCACATTTTGATAGGAAATAGCGACGACCTGGGAATGGGACGACGAATGGAATTTCTCTGAATTCCAAACAGACTCGAGCATCAGTGTACCGACTTTCCATCCCAAAAATAGATTGCCACCCGAGAACCGACAAGTTGACTCGAATCATGTCGAATTCAAAGTCTCTCGCTTCCATCTTGAAAGATATCATTGCCACTCTACACCACCGAATTTACTATGCAGGTCTAGTCGCAAATAAGCGACGACTTCATGAATATTATACGTTACTGACAGGGCAGGTGATTGACACAATGTCACAGAACGAGAATTTCTCGGATATTCTTTGATGTTAGGGTAATAATGACGCTATCTCAACTTCTCAGAAATCTTCGTTTCTTTAACCTAAGAAGTTATTCTTCATGGCTATGAGAAAGCTTCGCGCATACTCATCCGAACTTGATACATCTATCACCTTTGACTTGGCGAGACCATACCAAATGATATCTGCCGAAACCCAGGGGTGGATGATGACGAATTAGTTTCAATTCACGATATCATCTTTACAATGGATGAAATGATCTTTCAAGACCAAAAGGGCACAGTGTGGACTCTTCAATATCAATGGTCATACTTGTTCAATTAAGATCTGCTCGGATTCTATCCACGATCAACTATCCTCGAATCGAGACCTGATGCCCAAAGCCAATACCAGCAACACTATCTTAAAACCATTCCACCATTCGCACATACAACCTGTCCAGTACACCATTGACTATCACTCGTACACAACATACCCACAATCCCCGCAATCTCAGAAGTGTAAGCCGGTCTACCTCCCGCATTTGGCGCATCATCTACCAAATCCTGATCATCCACATCTGGCCTGATCTTACTTCCAGGAGTACTTTCAATCCAAGGTTTCAGCTCCTTCTTGAATCCCGCAGTGGTACCTGCCCACATGTCCGTCTTCACTGGGCCTGGATTAATGGAGTTTACCGTTGCGCGATCATGCAATTCGCGTGCCCAGGTTCGCGTCATGGCATCTACAGCTGCTTTGGTGCCACCATATACCGTTTGGCCCCAGAAACCCTCGGAACTAGAGACGGAGCCGAGATTGATGATGCGGCCAGATCTATCATGGGGAAGATAGTCTAGTGCGGCTTGTAAGAGAAGAAGGGGACCGAGCACGTTGATCTTGTATTGCCAGTTAAAGTCATCGATTGTGATGTCTGGGATGGGTGTGTTTTTAGATACACCTGCATTGTTTACTAGGATATCGATTTGGAACTTTCCGGAGGGGTCTGAGAAATGAGATTTAGTATTGCTGATGATGGTTTCAACGGCGGATTTTTCAGATACATCGGCTTGGACGATGAAAGTTTTAATGCTGTGTTTTTCTTCGAGCTTCTTGGAGAGTTCGCTGGTGAGAGTAGCGGAGGAATTGGATGTGTAGTTTAGCACGAGATTGGCGCCCTTTGATGCGAGGTTTTCGGCAATTGCTGCTCCGATTCCTGGGGTTTTGATTAGTTGGTGTTTTTTTTATAGAATTTATGTATAACTGTATGGCTAGGAGCGGAAAGAAGGCACGGGGGAACGTAGAGATAGATTTATGAAATAGATATGATGACAAGCGATCAACTCACCTCTAGAAGCTCCAGTAATAATGGCAAGTTTGCCTTCTAATGGTCTATTTGAAGCCATTGCGTAGTTTTTGATGCGATGTGGAATTCTCGAGCAGTTGTGTTTTATATCACAGACTTAGAAGTGATGATTGCACTTTTATCTTTTGATTACTAGATCGCTTGATCAATCAACGAGGAAGTAAAACGAATAAATGACAGCGAAAAGAAAACGTCTACTCAGCCTTTATATATGTGTAACAAAATAGTCCCAACTTCACTCCATTGACTACCTCTTCACCTTCCTCATACCCCCACCATACATCACTCGAGCATTCTATGGTGGGGTTATACATTATTGTCGGCATAGAAATCCCCGGGGTCCATTTATCATTTCCTTAGTTCTTATCGGTTAAGCGCACCAGTTACGTGTGGTTTGAGAGGAAGCTTTGCATTACACAATACACCAATTGTTAACCTGTCAAACCGAGCTCTAAACAACCAACCAGCTATCCCATTCGAATCCCTCACAGCCCTCCATTGAAAAAGCAAAATTGGAAGAAAGGCCGTCCGTCGCATTAATAAATATGGATATTAGACTATTACGATCCTCGGATATTCCGCATGTTCAACATGCCAATATCACCAATCTTCCCGAAAAGTTCGTCATCCCCTCCCTCTCTTCCCTCTACCCCTCCAAACTAACCGGGTTGCCTCTAGCTATTTCATGAAATACTACCTCTACCATGCCCTCTCCTGGCCACAACTCTCCTTCGTCGCAGTCGACGTTTCGCGTCCCCAGAAAACCCCCTACGATTACCCCCGCATCGTCGGCTACGTCCTGGCGAAAATGGAAGAAGATCCTGCCGATGGCGTGCAACACGGTCACATTACTAGTCTGAGTGTTATGCGCACACATCGACGTCTTGGTATTGCCGAGAAATTAATGAGACAGAGTCGTATGTTCTCTTTTCCTTGTCCTACTCATTCTCTTCCCATCTCATCTTCATTTTTGAAACCCCGAGGGGGATTGGTTTTTACATCCAGACTCTGAATTTCCACAACAAGAACGCAAAACTAACCACAAAAAACCAACAGAAAAAGCAATGGTCGAAACCTTCTCCGCCCAATACGTATCCCTCCACGTGCGTGTCTCCAACCAAGCCGCATTGCGTCTCTACCGCGACACACTCGGATTCCAGACGGAGAAGATCGAAGCAAAGTACTATGCCGACGGCGAAGACGCCTATTCGATGAACTTGGATCTGTCGTATATACGCGAGCAGATACTAGACGAGGAGGATGGCGATGAGGGAGAAGCAGTGGGGAGCGCAGGAAGCGCAAAGGATGTGAAGGCGATTGAGGAGGGGAAGGATGCAGAGACGGCAGAAAAGAAGAGGAAGGTTAAGGTAGGGAGGGGATTGGGGGTAGGAGAGTTGGTGGAGAAAAATGAGGCGTTGCCTATTCGGGAGGGGAAGTGAGATAGATGGGTGGATTATCTTGCGATTCCTTGTTTCGAGGAGCGGAATGAATGAGCGTTATTAAATGAATGTGTATGGGATGCTAGCAGGACTGCATATATTCCTGGAGTCTAAAAGTCATTTTCATCATGCTGGTTTGTGATGGCTTTATAGATGGTATGAAGACATATCTAGAAAAGATGCTGCTCTTGTGGGAACATAAATGCAGTTTGCATACCTAGTATATCATGGACGCCCGAGGGGATGGAGGAATCTTCTCTCAAGTAAGATTACTTTTATAGTCTATATATAGATCATATGGATTGAGAATCAAAAATACTCGATACATTGCATCTTCTTGTTTCTTTGAATTGTAAATAAAATTGGCTTGTAGAAAATCAAAAATGTAGAATAGCTTAATCCTCGAGTCCAAATATGCCCTTGCTAATCATCTAATATAGTTACATTGAAGTTTTATATCACGAGAATGCTTTACGCACCTGTATATTATATCCTATATCCATATACACTTCCTACTCATTCCATCGCAAAACGCAAAGCGCCAAAATCCATTTTCCTATGAAATCACAGTACTGCTACACTATCATCACACCATACATAACCATGACAAGAAATAGAGATTTTCGTTAGTTTGAAAAACTAAGTATTTGCCTAACAGAATAAGAAACTAGTACTACAAAGAGACCCCGTCACCCGTGTCAAGTTCTCCTGGAATAGGCGGTGCTGGGTCAACGGGTACTATGGGGTCGGGTTTGGCGGTCTCAAAAGCATCGCTTGGTGGGGTAGCTGCGTTGATGGAAGGGCTTGCTTCGATGGAGGGATTGGTTGGAGGGTCGTTTGATGGGGGTGGGATTGAGTCGGTGGGTGGGTTCACAGCTATATCTGTGGGTGGAGCTGGTTCGACTGGAGGATTGACCTCGACATTTTGAGAAGGTATTTCTTCGGCGGGAAGAGGATTCGTTTCCACTGTTGCTGGGATTGCAGAATCTATAGGTGGTGTTGGGTTGGTAGGGGGGTTTGGCTCAGCAGGAGGAAGTGGTTCGGCGGGAGAATTTGGACTTGCGGGTGGTAAGGGATCCGCGGGAGGGTTTGGCTCGGCGGGAGTAGCTGGCTCCGGAGCTGGAGGCTGTGGTGGGGGAGGAATAGCGTCCTCGGGTTTTTGGAGGCCGATATCATTGACTGGCTTGGGGGTATCAGATGGAAGTGGAGGCGCTGAACACACTTTCGGATCTTTCGCAAACTCTGGACCTTTGTAAACTGGATTTGGATCTTCTCCCAATACATTCTGTGCTTTAATTAATACTGGAATTACAGCTCCTGTCTTCAAGGAGAATGTTCTGTGGCCGATAACTCGTAAGATTGTGTTGATAGCTCCAGAATGAGAACTGAGTGAAATGAATGTACTATTATCATTCGTGAATAAATCATCCAGGAGAGCTTTGAATCTTCTGTTCTCTGTCTCGTGAGTTTCTGAGTAGTTGGCGCGCCAATAAGGATCTTCTTCTGGAAAATTGGATTCAAACTTCCAAGTTGGGGCGAGAGCGTGGATATAAGTTTTCGAGCGGCGTCGATCGCAAGTATGAGAGGAGATACCTTCACGGAGAAGTTCTTTGATAACGGGGGTGAATGGAGGGGAAGTGGGAGGGAGTGGCAGATTCCTGAATGTAAGGGAACATGTTTCGAGGCAACGCGTCAGGGGTGAGACGTAATAGGATTGTGGTGGAGATGCCTTTTGTGTAGTGATTAGTTTCTCCCAGAAAGCGTTGGCCACCAGAGCTTGGACAACACCAGTGGGAGCAAGTTGAGCATCGGCCCAGGTTGAATTTTCATCTCCATCCAAGTGAGAATAGTAGCACTATGAAAGTCAATAAGAATCGCGTATTGAGGGTCAGAAAGAACATACATCCCATGCTTCTTTTCCAACCTCAGTCTCTTTTATATTATGATAACCTTCCCCATGACGCCCCACTTCAAACTGTCAGTAGCATATCATGTGATGGCAGTAGTGATCTTGAATACATACAGTAAAGAACTTTATACTGAACATTCTTGGGAGTTTGATTGTTGAGTTTCACAATGTGATTCTCAAATCTTTCCCATTGAGTCTTCTGCCTCTCCGGGTCAAATTCTGCATCCGTATCATACACACGATCTTTTAAGCCAAAGTTCGACTCCTGAGTAGATAGTTATGTTAGTCTGATATCCGCCAACGTGATTGCGAACTCTCTTACAGTGTAATTGAATGTTTCCGAATTTGTATTCTGATCATCTTGTAGGAAATATCCTACTACATTTCTTAACTCCATATGTCTAGTTTTTGGTTGTACTTTGTTATTCATCATGTATAATGGAGTAAGAAAAAGTGTAGCTAAAAATAAGCAAGGTCTAGAGTTTCGATCGTTAGCTGATAGCTGATGAGTTTAATAATTCTCCGTAAAATAGGATGCAAATTAACACAAGCAAAAGACAATAGTAACAAAGAAGTACTTGGGTAGACAATCGAACTTGGGTAGAGAAAAGCAAATCCAACTTACACAATCAAAGATGGTCTCCAACAACCTGTTCGTCGATAAGCATATTGGTATGCATTAGCAAGACTACTTGCGCCCGACCTTTCATTCGACCGGTGACCCAATAAAGACTCCTGGTCCTCCATATCTTATTACACCTTTACTAACGCCGGCTTCAAAATTCACAACCATCCAAAATCCAAATCCTAAAGTAAAAACGAACACGAAAAGAACATTTTATGGATGGAATCTTCGGACCAAAGATAGTATCGGCGACAATAAGAAAAAAGGGGCTTTTTAATGCTTTGAATGAAAATTGAGTTTTGATGGGAAAAAGAGTGAGTACGCATCCAAATCTAATGAGCATCACGTGTCAAAGGAATGAATTGTGTTTAGAGTACAGAGGGCTGGTTTCATATTGAATATGATTGGTTGGTCCAAGCTTGGTGTTTCAGAGTATGAGTGACAGGGCGTTGGGTATCTTGTACGTAACCGCCACGGCACGAGACTCTTAGTGCCTAAGGCTGAAGTTGAAGTGACGCCGTTTTATGACTATCAAGCGGGAACTAATAAAGCGGCGGTAACTAGCCACAAAGTAAAACCCACAACTCCCCGGGCTGGGCGTGATTTGAATTCCAATCGTGATCCATAACGCCACAATGTCAAAGTTGCCCAGGTGGAGAATCAGGTCCGTGTATGATGTCACTCTAGGATAAATCTGGTTGTGAATGCAAAAGTTATTTGTTTTGGTGAGGAAAGTACGCTCGATCAACCGAAGAGTATTTGGGTTACGAGATGTATACTTAGTTGTATTGGATACATACTTCCGGTCTTCACCTGCCTTGGAACTCTTTCCATGACGTGCCTTCCCAACTTTATCCGTAATGGCTTTAGCTTCCATTCACTCCGCTACATAAATCTATTCTTTGTCCCTCCCTTTTCTCACATTTCTCCTCTGCTCATCAATACAAACAAACGAATCAATCTCAATCTCAATCATCAAGAACCTTTAATACATCTTTTCAATTAATCACCCCTTTACAACCACAACATGTCTCTTCACTGTACGTATTCATGCTCGGGGAGTCTCTATTGGGAGATGGCTTGGAATGGATCTGGTGATGCTGGAGCATTGTGAGAGAGCTTTGGAATTGTCATATTGAGCTTGGGATCTGTTCCATCTACACCTTCCAAGTTGAATGTCAATGGAATGTCCTCATAATGCATCGTTACAACGCATTGCCATATGCCATCACCACCTTCTCTTATCTAGCTCCCGTTTTTCTTTCAATATCCCTTTACCCTATCAATTTACTGCCACTAACACCTCCTCCTAATAGACCTCCCACCAGTTAAGCCATCGGCTATTGCCCTCGGTACCATCTTCAACCACGCTGCATCCCTTGCTGTCCTCGGCCCAGTCTTCGGCGAAACCTACCACAGAGCTCAAGCTGCCAACTCGAAGGAGGAATTTGTTAAGTCAAAGGAGGCTGCTTCCGCCGCTGCTGCATGGGGAACTTCCCTCGTCGGTAGCGCCGTCCAATCATATGGTGTTGGTGCTTTGATCAATGCCACCGGTACTCTCTCATACAAGGGTGCTGCATACTTGGGATCCTTGATCTTCATGGCTTCATCTGCTCCATCTGTATGTTATCCGTTCGGAAACATTATGCATCGAGACCAATTTGCTAACACTCTCATCAGTTCATTGCACAAATCACCACTGAGAAGCGTCCACTCGACACTGTTGCCGTTGGAGCTCTCGCCCGCGTCTTCGAGACTGTCGGTCTTTCTCTCTTCCTCACCTGGTGGGGAACCCGCACCAACCCATTCGAGTAAATGTATTACGCTTTAATATTGGGTATGATCGTTGGGAAGGATTAACGGAATGGGGTTATGGAATGGGAAGGAAATGACGTTCGGACTGGAGTATTCCGTTTCGTCTGTGTATTATCTCGACTCGAATCAATTCACTTTTATGACTTTATGATTTAATCGTCATTAATTGCACAGCTTTATTAGGCAGAATATGAAATTCTTTCAAACAAGGATTTTTTTCTTGGGTGAATTGTATGTGGTCTTTCCATCTGTGATCTTTTCTTTTTGACATATGAAGTTTTTTTTGCATTTCATTTTCAGGCTCTGAATCTTCAACTCAGTACATAGGGTTCAATACTAGTAGATCTCAAGTTAGAAAACATCAACAAGTCATCCAAGTGATGAGCCTTGCCACAACCTCTCCACTGTCACCACTCAGCTCGCTCATGAGTTCATCACCTTCAGACTTTCTCAAATATAATCTTATAATTCCAACATCCTGCCACATACGACCATAGACTGAAGAGAATTGGGCATCCCGTCCGCTCTGCCATACACAAGCTTCAGATCGGTGGATTAGTAGTTGGGTGGGTGACCACCAGCGAATCCCCACTGTTGTATGTTTTTTGTTGTCTTGTTTTTGCCTCTTGCTCTGGGTTTTCACGTCGTTAGGGTATTTCGGTTGGTGAGCGTATTAATGTAGGTAGTAGGTATATGGGTGATTTTTTGGACATTTGGATTAGGGGGGCGGCAGGGAGATGGCTTATTAGCGTGCAGTGGAGAGGAGGGTCGAGAGGAGGTGGGGTTTTCTATGGTAATTCATAAGTGCTCGTACTAAGGGAGACTGCTTTTTGTGGGTGACTTTGACTAGGTTGTGTTGTTTGTCAAATTGTTTGTTATTCTCGACGCAAGAATATTTCTAGGAGAGGAGGGAGAGGAGGGAGAGGGGTAGGGGGGGGTTCATCTTGGGCTGACTTGGGACTGGGTGAAAAGGAACGGGGAAAGGAGAAGAGGAAATGATATATCAGGTTGCGGACATGCAAATATGGATAGATATTTAGACATACGAACGAGTGTCTACATTTTTATATTTGGGCGTTTCGAGATGAAGACTGAGATTGAGATTTAACGTAAGGAGGGTCTGGATCTGGGTCTTGTAGAGAATGTCAATTGAGTAGTAGATTGATTTCTGATGCGTGGGGATAAGTCAGTCAAGGTGGATATCTTGGGGATTGCTGACTACATACCTACCTGCTGAAATTGTTAACATCATGATTTATGTCGTTTTGTGGTGCGTTTTGTGGTGGAGATGAGGGGTTTGCTAGGATTTATTATGTGTGCTTTTATGCTTGGGTCGGCTATTTGATTAGTTGGTTGGGAGTTGGGAAGTTGGGAAGGTTATGTATGTATGTATGGAGATACTTTGCTTTTTGTAGAAGTTTGCTGTTTAGTTTGATTGATATATTGGAAGGTATGATTTATATTTGTGTATGGGTTGGTTGGATTAAGATGTGTTTGGTGGTGGAGGTGAGGTAAGGTGAGGTATGCTGATTTAGTTCTTGATATTTATTTACAGGGGAAGCCATGAGGCATAAATTTTCTTAGGGTTCTATTCTATATAGCTAATGCTCCAGATTCATAGTTTGTTATGGTTGGTCCCTCGTTTGAATATCGACTTGTTCTTACATTGTCATTGTAAACAACGACTCTGGTGGCAGTTTAAAAGCCCGATGATTGACGAGTATATTAATTCACGGTTGTTTAGAATCGTCGTTGAATTACAACTTTGCAATTTGATGCCGAACCTGTACGTGTGTAGTGTGAAAAGTTCAAGTCGGTAGAGGTATGAACATAATATCGTATATGTTGATAAAAATCAGTAGGTGTAAAGATTGGATTGTGAAATCTTAAAGACGAATACATTATGGTGCTATGTTGGATAAAGAAACCATCATTTATAAACAACACGTCGGCATCATGCTTGGTTTCTAATCATCACAATAGTATGTTCTAGTGTTTCTCGAAGCAATCATCTGCCAGAACCTGGTGTCGTGGACTTATTCGATGCCTCATACGTCCCTGACTATAGCTACTTGTTCCGCAAGGTGAAAATTGATTGACAACATGTTGATTGACGGAAAGAAGCTTTCCATGCCGTCGATGTAGTTTTCATGGGTCTTTCTTTTCCCTCTAATGCCTGTGTAAATCTTGTCGTAACGAAGTGTATATAGGGTAGCATACTTTCTAATCACCTACATGCCGAAATACTAAACTCGCTTGAGATATTTGATCCTAGAAACATGAGATTGAATTTATAAAGTTGAGATTTGTCTTCTCTATTTTGATAGAAAAATAACTTCTACTGTGAATGAACTGATAGTTCTTAACAAACAGTACAGGTCAATACTCAATCATCAAAGAGAAATATATTTTACAGATATGACATTGTTGGTTGAACATTGCACTCGCAAGAGAAGTGATGTGATAAAAAAGGTCATAGACCAACTTCTATATCTTTTCATGATATCCTTCATCCCTGTGCAAAATGCTTCGAATGGTAGGAGCCCTACAAACAAGTAATTCTTGGAAGTAAGTGCTAATGTGTTGTAGATTGCTTAGACATGATATTTTTCATCGCCGTCCTCGCTTTGCGCTTGCTAAGTAGGAGCTGGCTGTACTTGGGTTGAGAGATACTGCAAGATGCCTACATGACATATCTCTAAGATCGTGGTAACTTGTACTTTGATATAACCCAATATATTCTGATATATACATACCAGTTATGTTATATTTTCAGTGCCTAATAAATAGTGAACGTTTGTGTTGCAAGTGACCTAGATGTAATGTAATAAACGTATAATCCCAAGGTTAACGTTACCTAAGCTCGGATCATTCATTTTTCCGGCTCAAGATACCTTTAACCTTACATCACCGACCAGACCCTCAAGTAGCTCCCAACTCCAAACAGACACTCCCCAAAACACCTAGAAAATGCTTCTCTCCGCCACCGGCGTCTTTTCGCTGCTGTCCCTTCTCCCCTCCACGCTCGCAACTCAACTCATCTTCACAATCCCAACGACTCTCCAACTAAACCCATCGACTCTCCCCCCCTCCACCCACGCGATCCTCAGTACCCTTTCTCATACGCACACCGCGCCTCTCACACCATCCAATTCCTTCTCTTTCCGCAACCTTACCAGCGGCTCCTACCTCCTCACCGTTTCCTCTCCAGCCCACGCTTTCATTCCTCTCCGCGTCGATATCCACCCTGCATCCTCCGAGTCAAATCTCATTCCCATCGAAGCATTTACCACTTTCCGCGCCAACGAATGGAGCAACAAGGGAGAAATCATCCCGGTTTCTAAACTCGGAGATGATAAATATACAGCGGAAGTTAAGCCACTTGTCGAGAAAAACTATTATCTTGAGCGAGCGGGATTCTCGCCATTGAGTTTATTGAAAAATCCTATGATCTTGATTGCCGGATTCAGTATGCTTATTGTGTTTGGAATGCCTTATCTTATGGATAATAGTACGTATATTCTTATTGAATTTCTGGGAGTCCCACTTGAGGCTTCACAATCATGCCATGTATATATTCTTTCTTTTCTATGCTAACAGTACATCTTTTACAGTGGATCCTGAACTCAAGGCTGAATTTGAGGAGCGCCAGAAGAGTGGTGGTGGAATTACAGGCGGTGCCAATGGCGCCAATCCATTGCAAAATTTCGATGCGGCAGCTTGGTTGGCTGGGTCTGGTGGAAAGAAGGAGGGAGGTGCTGCAAGTGGTGGAAGAGAGATTATCAGATGAGAATGGTGTCTGCATCCGTGGAGTTTTGTTGATACTCTAGCTGATTGATGAGAGATGATCGATTTATTGGATTATGATAATACCCGGGAACCATGGGTCAAGCCGATGCGAAGAGTAGATACAGAAAAGATAGATCTGTCATGACAACTTTAAAATGGGGGTTTTTTATACCGTCGTTATTTGAGCTTAAATTCCTCGCGGTATAGGGACATCTATATCAATTGCAGATTCATGCTTTGAGAAGCTACCAGAAGCGAGAAATTGACCCATCACTTGAGATTCCATAATGCTTTGGCGCAGAAACATGTTTGCAAGTGCTGATTTATGATGCCAAGCGGCTCTCTTTAGTAGATCTATTCTTTTATCAATACAGTATCTAGTGAATTCTGGATAAATAATTCTCATTGAATATCTTACATTGCAGATCGCATCTTGGATGGACAATCATAGAGCAGACTGGATAGCACTAGTATCAAGCATCCAATCCAAAGAGTAGTATGGGTGATTCTGCAGTTTCTTATCCATCTTCCTATTCATTCCAGCAGCCATTCAAACAAAGCTCATACTAAGGCTACTTGAGGAGTAAGTATTTATACCCGGGCAATAATCACGAACCTAAGTGAAGTCCTCTTCTTCCAGTCTCACATCTCCTACTCATGACTACGAATCAGGCTCGCTAGAAAAAATTAAGATCTTGAAAGGAAACCTCTCCTTCCAGATAAATCTAATGTATATCGATCAAGATATACAAACCAGAAGACTGAATTTTCAATTATCAGAGTCTTCAGATGTAGAGCTGCAGTTCTGGATGAGAGGATGTGAAAACTTTATGCGCTACCACTAAGCTGGATATTATCCATCAGAAGGTTAGCATTCTCTGATTGGGGGCATGGGTCTTGAGGCGAGCTGTTCCTGTAAATCTTGGGATACAGCATGGGGTTGTTTCGTCATTTTTAACTTACCTGATCATCCTATTGAATTCCTCTCCCAGAATAATATATGATATCATTCTCTCAGCATTTTGAACACCCACCCGGGACTTGAAATCCCAATGCCTTAATCAATGATCATACAACAATCTAGATTCTCATCCGGCAATGATGAAATACCCCAAGATTTCCGCTTCCTGGAGGATTTTCATAGGATCTGACCCGATGGATTGGTAACCATATTGCTGGGTCGGCGGCTACCAACTCTATATCTCCACACCTTTGCATATGCAATCTTATGGATTCGTTTCATACCATCTTATTTCTACTTGGGTATCACATGTATCTATTCGCATTTGGAAAGTTAGAACTCAATTCTATCTCTCCGATTTAGAGTACTTCAAAATTCCGAGTCTCATCTTTTAACACCACTACCTTGACTACCTTGCCGACAGCGGCCGATGTCTCGCGACCTCGCTTATCCTATGACCTCAACACGTTTTTATCTTCTGAAAAAAACAAACGTCCATCGACCTCGACCGCTCCGCCTGCCTGGGGCGCTAACAAATAGCCGGGTATGGGGTTCTTGGGTTTCGGATACATACCCCTAGGATTGGTTAAAGACACTAGGAGAAGTTGGTCAAGAAGTTTGTTAGCGGCGATGAGAAGGGATTGGGTTTGGAAACTGGACACTAAGGATGCTGTAAGACGGGTGGTGGTATCGTGTTTGGTCGACTAACTTGTTCGTGATCCTTTGAATATTGGCTGCTGTATATAGATGAGGAGTACTTCTTGATTCTTCTGCATTCATTTTTTTCTTCTTCTTGAAAAATAGACGTCTGTTCACTCTTTAACTATCTAGTCACTCTTTTTGAATCTGCAAATTAGTCTTCTTTTTTTATTATATATCTCAGTCTCCCAAACGCTCCCTTCCTTTTCATTTTCCTCAAAAGACTAACAAAATGTGCTGCTGTTTCGGATCCCGCGGGGAACACGTCGAGCCCGTCAAGAAAATCTCACAGCAAGAATTCGATGAGAAGAAAAAATTGTACGGATCTAACGGTCCTCGATCATTCGTTCCTTCTGAACTGCATAGGAGGGACCCTTCGAGAGGCAGCGACATTTCTCGAAACGGGAATCGAGGATCGCAGAGTGGATCTGGTGGTATTAGAGATTCGAGAGGTTATAGCAGTAATGGGGACTCGCATAGATATAGTAATGGCGGGTATGGCCAGGAAGGATATAGTCAGGGAGGACATAGTCAGGGAGGACACTCGCAACCATCATTGGGGACTAGAGCGCTGGGGAGTGGATTGGGATCTACATCGCGGTATGACACTGAATACCGGAGATGAATAGCATATTCTCCATTGTCTTTTCGAGAGGCGAGAGAAGGCCAAAATGGCATGTTCGGAGAAGAAGATGCGATGCAGGACATCTATCTACGATACTTCCATCCATATGTTCGAGATTCTCTCAGGCACAAGTCACCACACCACCCACCACCCACCACCCACCACCCACCACTTAACTCTATACTTTGGACAGATCTGCAACACCATCACCCACGAGCTAAAACCCCACAAAGATATCAAGGACTAGAGAGGGAAACTCGGTTTGAGCGATATCCGCATCAAAGATCACTAGGAGAACTGGTATATCAATTCCGCTTCTTGCAATTTGGTTTTATGGGAGTCTGGCATGCAGGGTTGGGAGGTTTGAAGCACTGGTTAGAAGATAGGTAATATGATGCAGGAAAGTTATGAGAAAAAGAATATTTTAATCAATATTTTCTCCTTAAATCAACCTCGTGAGTTTGTTTTCCTTACGATGTGATTACACTGAAGTCCTCGGATCAGCCTTTGAAAATTTGGGACGGAAGTTTACAAGATTCTAAAAGTTGATGAAACTTTCTTCAACTTTAAAGATAATCGCTGAAAAGTAGGGATTTAAGAGAAACATGAAATCTCACAACTTATTTAAACTGAATCCTTGAACAATAGCGTTTTATATAATATATAATTTTTTGACTAGCCCACCTTTCCGTTACTAGTACTACTTCTAAGTCTACCCGAACCCTTTTTTCTTCCTCCATCTAAACCATACAATCCGCCTGCAAAAAATACCAAAAACGCACCCACCAAGGTCCCAGGACTAAGTCTATTTCCAAACAACCAAATACTCAATAATAAACTAGCCAATTTTCTCACATTCAGTACAATCGTTACCGTGAGTGCAGAAGATGCAGCGGCAAGTAAGTTAACGCCGCGTATACATGCATATTGAGTGAGCACATTCATAGCAAGAAAGACGAGTTGGCTTGGTAGATAGATTTGTGAGACCTTGGAGACGAGGTCGGAAGGGAGCGTTTGGACATCGAGGAAGGGAAGGCTGAGCGGCGCGGAGGAGGCAAGCCTGAGGAATTGGCGATACATGGAGGGGAAGAAAGGAGCGAACAGAGGCAGTGCGAGAATATGTGAGTAGAAGAGGTTTTCTTTCCAATGGGGTCCGTATTCTTTGTAGGTTTCTTCCGTGTAAAGACCCATTATTGCGGAGAGCACTTGGGCAATAAAGAGGATGACAAGTCCCGTGTTGAAAGAGGGTGTGTCTGCGTCTAGTTTTCCGTCCTGCGAGGGGATTAGTGATATTCGAAGGTATACGAAGCGTGATAATACCTTAGACTGCGCATCGAACATAGCTGCTGTAACTACTCCAATTGTCAAAAGAATGACAGCTATAATTTGTATCCTAGAGAATCGCTTCCCCCATATGTATCCCGCAGCCAAGGTTGTGATACTACCTCCAGATCGTAAGATGATGTGCATAGGCACTGATATATTATAGCCGAATGCATGATTGTTCATGACATTGATTGTAAAGAATAAAACAATATTTATAATCCATCGACGTATAGGGACACGATTTGGTGTGAGGAAGAGCGGGGGTCGACTTCGATCGAATTGGGAGATGTAGCTGGTCACAGCTACAAAGATGAATTGAACGAATGTCATGAGAGTTCCTTCAGAAAATTAGAATGGCATTCGATGAGGTGGTGCATGGAGGGAATGTACCGCTATCTTTCTCGACTCTGTTTTAATCAATGTCAGCGGGGTACTCGAAACAATATAACGTCAAAAGCAAGAGAATCAAAACTTACTTGACAATGGCTTCCAGAGCGAAAACCTAAGTATACAATGAGCTCCTCATCCGTTCCAATTTTCTCAACGTGTAGGAGCACTCACATTTGAGCAACAACCTCCGAAAATCAACCCAAGCATCGCACCCACTGCCAACCATTGCGGAATTGTTTCAATAAACATGCGCCCCGCCATCGCAAGCAATTTTGAGGACGTAGATCTTCTATCATTGATTCCATACATTTCGGCCTTTTCCAATGATGGTGCAGCATTAATAACCTTTGGGGCTACGACATCTCCATCGGCATTCGAAGCTTGTAAATCTCGAAGGGTGGAACGACGCCGTTGGGCCGGCATAGATGCTTGCTGCTGGCTGCTAGCAGAATCAGCTCTGCGTCTTCGAGCCATTCATAAATACGCCTTTCTGACTAACTGAATGCGATCAGGGGGAGGCGTTTCCGTGTTGGAATCTAAGAATGGAGGATTTTTGAATGTGATGTTCCAGAATTTTGGCTACCGATGTGACTGAAAGCGGTACGATGGGATATGATACAAAATTGGATAGTGGCTCAGCAACAATTGCAGTTGCAGGTGGTATCAAAAAGAAGAAAACAATTTTAAGATGATGTTGAAATCTGACACGTAGAATAGAGGGAGGCACACTACTGGATTTTTATTTGCTTTTGATAATCCCCCAATTGCAGGTGCGCTCTGCAAGGATAATAAGTACCTAGGTAGGTACGGTACTGCGTAGATTTCTCTCTCAGTAAACAACATTATAATCTCTATTATAGTCCCTTGACAGGTCTTGACAGGTATAGCTGAAGGAAGTAGTAAAGGACAACGTGGAACTTGAAGTAGCTACCCTGAGTACTTTTAGCTGAGGTAGTAGCTGTTTAGCATGGTTGTTTTGGAATCTAGAGCCAATACTCCGTATATCCCGCATAAATAGTATCATGGTTCCTGTAAGTCCCCTGGAATTGGCGTCTACTTTTCAGCGATTGCCGAATAACCCCGGTAGTAGCTTAAGTTAATAAGGTTATTTAAAGCTCTTGAAGCTTATCATCAAGTACTGTTGAAGAATAATTGCAATGTATTCTCATTACAAGTCCCTCGAAATCCTCATTCAACTGATATTTAACTGACATTTTACTAGCTGCAGCGGGAAATGGATGGAAGTCCATTCGCAGTATATACACCTATCTAGCTGCATGCTAGGGATAAACGGAAATGCCAATTCTCTTCCTCTTACAGATTAAAGGATCTTTGAGGAGAGTAATATTCCATCTATAAAGCTGTTCCTGGTAGTTAGCCCCCAGTGAGCTAACAAACATCACATTACAATTCTGATACGTCTAGGGTTCTTCCTGATCGGGAGCAGCTGCGGCTAGTGCTACGACCTACGAATATCACCATCTTCCTTGAGCAGTCCCCGATACTTCCTCAAATCTCAGAGCTTTACTTCATCTATCAAGAATTCAATGAACTAATGAGTTGGCCTCAATGATTTGGGAAAGTCTCCCTTGCAGAGCTTCAGTCCATAGATTCAAGTGAAGTTCCAAAATGCTCAAATATGGTTACCAGCACCTCAAAATATCTGCCATATTTTCAAACTCAAATCTACCAAAAGAATCCGTACAAGCCAACAAAATTTCACACAATACTTTTCCAGGAAAACAACAAAAACGACCTGAAAGAAACCCCCTAAAATCTAACCGAAAACCATCTCAATTGAAACCCCCCCCTAAGAACATACCATTCCAAGTACGAAAATCACACCACAAGACCCTCATAATCACCCCCCAAAACCTCTATCAGGCCGTCCCTTTCCATCAACAATATTACAATCCTTCCTCATCTTAACCCCCCCATCACCCACACCACCACCCTTAATTCTCGAAGCGATGATTTGTTTCCGTGCTAGCCATTCTTCTCTGGACTCAGCGCTCCCTCTGCGGAGTAAATATGTACCATCGTCATCCTCTTCGATATTCGTATCTGCATTTTTCAAAAGCGAACCGTGCTCTTCGACAGAAGATGGTCGTCGATTGTGGGTATGGAAGTGGGAAAAAGGATTGGAATGCATGTGAAAGTGCTTGTGGGATTTAGTCGAGGAACTGGAGGAGGAAGGTTGGGAAGGGGAAGTGGAAGTGGATGTTGGAGAGGAGACGGAGTGGTGCGATGACGAATTGCCCATTGTATTTTCAGTGTATGAAATACAGCTCTGTAAACCGGATAAACAAATTCGAGAAACCAGTTAGATAGTATTCAAATCCCCAGACAAAACAAAAATATCAACCAAAATACAGAAAATCAAGCATGCGCAACTGCTCCATCCCATCCTTGATATATCACTCTCAGAACCTGTGTACCCCTATCAAACCCCAACATGCACACACCTCACCAGCCATCTCAACACCCACAACCACATCAAGATGCTCCTTCGCAAAGCCCTCGTCCGGGTCTTCAGCCCTACAGCCTTCTTTCCACAACCACAACAACGCCAATAACCCATCTCTTATCATGCACGAATACTAATATGTAGGGCTACAAGCGACCATGGTTATATGAAGTTGGTCTGTAGGCGCGCGACTACCTCGTTCCACGAACGTCCCGAGCGTGGTAGGAAGGGAGACCCGGCCATTTGAGGAACCGCTCCAACACCTTTGTTCGTCGATAAGTACGATTATATCATAGAGGCAGTGCAGATATCTTGGGAAGATTAGCGGGCGATGATATCATGTGAGTGTTCATCTGCATAGAATCAAGCGAAGTCAGTAGCTGTAGTGACAGATCTACTTCTTGTAATCTACGTGGTATTTTCACACCATATACTTCTCCTCCCTCACTTGTGATCGATTTTGCAGATATAAGTCATTTTACCTTGTATTTCTTCTTCCTTTTTCTCTGGTATTTAGTAACAACAATGATAATATTCCTGCTCTCCTCATTCCTAAAACTGAGACTGAACACTGAAGAAGACGATAACGACTTTGAAGAATGACTTCTCGGACACATCATTAAACAATCTTTCCGCGAAAGCAAAAAAAAACCGGTAAATGGTAGTTTTGAAACATGTATATTATGCTCGGATGATAAACCTATACTCAACATGTGCGCATTTATGTGTTTCCGATGCTAGAAAGAGCCGTGGGTATAATGTTCCTTTGAAGCGACGAGGTCGCTACTCATTGATCTATTACACAGCGACGTCGCCAACTATCTCGAGGCTTCTTTGCCTTATGCTCCTGGGAAAGCCCTAGAATGTCTACTATACCATGTTGCGCGTCATGGAGACCTAACACCGAGAGAGTTCAAAGGTCTGTATGATGAAGTCGGCCGAGATCTGATCATCATATCATTTCATATAGGTTCCCGGCCATAACGATGTCTAATGAACCCATCCGACGCCCGTGTACACCCGAAGCATCGCTCTAATTCCGATACCAAATTTATAGTCGTAATTATTACTCGGATCCTCCCGCAGTCATTGTTAACATCGCTGCGCCCAAAAGAACCCACCAATACCTAAAGTTTACAATATTAGCACACCCATCTATCCAATTGACCTCATCGCAAAACCGAACAACAAAGGACTCACTTCTGCAAAAATGTCTTCTCCGGCACCTCTTTCTCCAGCTTTCCCTCCTTACTCAAAACAACCTTAGGGCCCAAGACAGGTTCCTTCCCCTCAACCATCCGTCTAATCTCGACTTTCGGCGCAAAGTCCCTCGTAGCACCCGCATCTATAACACCACTCTTAATCGTAACCCCCAACACCGCACCTTGCGAATCCAACGTCAGAAGAATAGTCGGTCTATAACCCTTTTCGAAATTCGACAAGGAGAGAAGAGAAGTGGAGCTTTTGAAGACAGCAGTGGCAGGATCGAATATGCCTATGCGAGCGAGATTTTCATTGGGGTTACGGGAGTCCGATTCTGGAGATGAGGATATCTCGGGAAGGAGATCGGTAGGAGGATCGTAGGATGAGAGGGAGGCGGAGAGAGTAGAGGGATTGTAGGATATACTTGCTAGTGGGTGTGCGGAGGTGGAGAGGAGGGGTTGAATGTAAATTGTTGCTGTATCTGTTTGGTCTGTGATTGCAGCGGTCGAGGGAAGAAAGTGTGCGCAGAGCGCGAGGAGGAGAGTGGTGGGTTTCATGATTGTGCTTGGGTTATCGGGTTCAATTGTTGGAGCGAAGCTGGAGATTTGAGGTGAGAGCTTCGTGGAGCTATTGTCTGGGGAAGGCCGTGATTACGTAAGATGATAAGCGCGAATGTTCGAAATTCCATGCTGTGGATCAATTTCAACGTTTGATTCATGGACTGTACGACACAATGAACAACGTTGAGAGTTCATTCAGTTACGGCCTCAATTCAAGAAATTTGATATTTGCCTACAAAGCTCCCAGACCATCTCGTGCTTCTTCTCTAACCATTTGACATAACATGACTGTTTGCCTGCAAAAACAACAGCTTTTCATAAGATTTGGCAAATAATGCCATTTGCATTTCAACTTGAGTATATACATGATTCCCTCAAAAACAGACAAAACCGAGGCAGCCCTTGATCTATTTATCAATGCCGTGTAAAATACTCCTACCCAACGCCATAAAACCAAAGAATCAAGGCGAAAGAGAAAGGGGTATTATAAGACGCAATCAAGGTCCTTCTGACCGTGAAGACTCTTCGTGTCCAGACTCTGTCTTATGATTTGGAGCATCTGACTCCTTCGTGTTACTCATATCTGCGTCAACTCCAACCTCGGCTTGCTCGGGGGTATTAGGCTCGTCGCTTTCTTCATCATCTTCTTCTAATTCATCAGAGTCATCCGTCATATCTCCTTCCATTTTGTAACGCTCGTTTCGCTCAATTAACCCTTTGTAATAATCGGTCAACATTTCTGGCTTTGGGATTATTTTCCAATCAACACGGTGTAAAAATTCAAGCTCCAGTAATCCTAATTCTGCCAATTTGACACCACCAACTCTCGCATAAGTAGAATTGTTCCAGAAAATGTCCGAAAGTCCCTTGGAGGCTACCGTCGCTGCCGTGATCAAAAATCGATGAACAGTCAATGTTGTAATGGTAAATGCAGGGTATGATGCGCAAAGTTGATCAATGTAATAAACCATGGAAAGTAAAAGAGGAGGTTTTAGGGTTGCATGCTTTGCAAGCCGCGCCAGATAATCAAGCACAGAAATCCCAGGAGGTGACCTAGAACTCATCAGTAAAGAGGTATTCTGATACAATATGAATATACACACCTAGAATGAAAGCGTGTTAAGACCCCGCCTTGGGGAGGAAGAGCGTCATTTCTTTGAATCAATTCTGCGATCATGCTAGCTATAAGAAAGACCATATCCTCTTCCTCACAGTGCTCATACTGTCGAGGCAAAATCTTCACAGACGTTTGAGGTTTTACTCTTTTCGAGAGAGACTCCTTTTTACTGGAAGTATTCGCATCTTCAATTGCCGATTGGCGTCTCTTCATGCTTGGTGATTCTGGTTGTATTGGTGGGTTTATATTTCGTAATACATTGACGTTGGGTTGCTCTGGCGCAATGGTGGGTTCCGGAGGAGGATCTTCTACTTTCAGCTCCGCGGACGGCGATGCTCCATCTGCCATCCTAGAAGGCATCATGGGAGGACTCCACTGCGTAGATGCATCAACATAGACCCATTTCTTTGGTTGCGACTGGGGTGTCGATTGCTGTTGTGGTTGTGGTTGTGATTGTGATTGTGGCGAAGGAGAAGGTTTGTTTGCAGCCGATGTTCTGCGCGACAGTGAGGGTCGTGTCGCAGTAGGTGCATAGTGATAGAGAGTAGGAGAAGCTTGAGATCTGCTCAGTGATGGCGACTTCAACATATTCCTTTTTCAAACTGAATCATGATCAGTGCCTTCCGACTCTGGACTAAATTGGCGGAGTGGAGTTGAGTGAGTGGGTAAGAACGATGGGGGTGGGGTTTTGATAGGGCGTGGTGTCAGAAATAGCTGCGATTCGATACTTTTGATAATCGTGGAAGGAGCTAACTTCTAAGAGAGAAAAGTAGGAATGAATGTACAGTCTCATACGAAGTCAGGTTTTGATTCTACCGACTGACTTTGTGATGTATCTGGGATTAGTAAGGAGGAAGGAAGTAGTAAAGGAAGCCAAAGAAATAGTCGATAAGGTGGGAGAAAAGTGTTGACGGGAAAACTTTGGTTAGTTTTTGGTTGAGAATGAATCCGGTTAATGTTTAATAGGACAGTACCTGAATATGTAATACGTGTATGTATATATGTATATATGTATATATGTATGTATGTGATAGATACGAGGCGATAATGACTCGTGGTACAATCACAATCATGCCTTCTTCTTCTCTTTCCATTCTATCGAGTACTTGATATTCAATTTGTGTCATGTTATCTTGTGTGAAGGTAAGAAGATAGATAGATCCCTTGAACGACCTACCTAGGTACTTTCCACTACCTACCACCATACCACTATGTAAGATCTTTCCTTCCTCCCTACCTTCGATCCATGTGAAGAATTCCAATTCCAATCCCATCCCATCCCATCCTAATAGTAAAGAAAGAGTGTTCGGTTCAGAGCAGATAGAGTATCTCCTATGTGATGTCTACCAGTCAGTATCTGAGCATCTGAGTATCTGACCTACAAAATATCTACTGGTGTACCTGCCTCAATTACCCGTGCCTACCAAGATTTCTCCATATTGTAATAATCATTGTACATACCGGATCCTTCTTCAAGCAGTTGATTGCTCTGTTGTTTAATACTGGTCTTTCAACAATTACATTGTTGTCGTTCTTCTTCTTGTTTTAAGAGGTAGGTAGGTAGGTGTTGTTGTATGGTATTGTACGAGATACAACTCATGGATTCGTCATAAACCTTAGTTCTAATGGAACCTTATTATCAAATTCCCTATCCTATCTGCGTCCAACATTCAAACATTCTTTCTACCCATCCTACTACTAATAAATCAACCACGAATCACTCCATCCTACCTGTCGATCATAAATCAATCCCAAAATATTTCTTGCTACTTCTAATAGCTTCCTTCGCCATCGGGTGTCATTTCGAGATAGTTTTCCCTACATTCACTGGTCTGAAAGTACAATATGGCTAGAAGTTTAGCCACACAAGGATGGCCGCTCTTGATTCGAAATGCCAGGTCTACCTCGGAGCAGATCGCCAACTTGAAAGGTCTTAAGAATGAAATCGTTGGACATGCTTTAAAGAAAGAAATGGTTGTAACCATGGGTCTTGTGGAACCTGTCGTACGCCTATGTTTCAACAAGTCGGTTCCCAAAAATCAGGACGGAAAGGCACACGACCATAGTTATGCGATCCGACCATCACATGAAGAGGAAGAGGAGGAGGAGGAAATGCTTCGACTGCAAGCTCTTCAAGTCTTAGGAAGCCTTGCATATGGTTAGCAGATTTACTATACTCATTGTACCCTTTCATTAACATAAGCTAGGTGGTCCAGCTTTCCTTGCGCCATTACACTATGGCTCTGCGCTCCCAGCTATCCTATCGAACTTTTGCCCATCGAATAATCCACCACAAACGGTTCTCGCAGCGCTTCGGGCCTTGACCAATCTTGCAGATTCTGCAATGCTTTCCACAAGTACACATCCTATCACCATCAAATCTCTCGCCGCAGCGTTATTCACACGCCTGCACCTTGTCTCGCTAACCCGCATCATTTCCCAAACATCATCATCACACATTATACAAAATCAGATTTCGTTGGCGGCATCACTCATAGCTCGAATATGCTTACAGGAGTCTCACCAACAAAGTCTAGCAACTTCCGGTGTTCTGGATGCTTTAGCTGTGAAACTAGCCAGCTTTGTTGTGGCCCAGGGACTGGTTATTCCAGGTGCAGATATTATTGCGCATAGGGACGGACTACTGGAATATTTCCCCCAAGCTTCGCCCTCATACGTCAGCTTTCCGGCAATTTTAGAGGCTCTCGCTAGTATTGTAGCCGAATCCAAGTTGAGGGCTTCACAACTACTTTATCACCCATCAATTATGGCCGTATTCCCATCGATTCCAGTAGGGGAGGATCCAGTCCCGCAACATTCGAGAGCTGCTTGGAATGCGTCCAATACAGGAGGCTTAGGCTCAAAGCAAAGCCAATTGAATGCTATTGAATATTTACTCCCGATCATTCCACAGCATCCAGTTAAGAGCGCACAGGCTTTCGCATTTCCACCACTTGGTTCATCTAGCTCTCGGGAACCTCCCAATGGTCGCGGAAAGTCTAGTTCTGCTTCTACATGGGGCGGCGCCCTAGATCGCAATGGCTCACCACCGGAAAGTCAAGTGGTTCCAGATGAATCTGAAACCCCCATGGTTGCATATTTGATATTAATCGCGAGGTCACGAGAAGGCAAGGAGAGACTTATGGCTGCATATCTGCTAACAGTTCTATTTCGAGTCGGTCTCATCAACAAAGTCCGAGAACCGGCATTAGCTTTACTAGTCGTGCCGCTTCTTGTGCAGATGTTGAACGAAGATTCCACCCCAGTAAGGTCTAGGAATGCTTCTCATGATCATGAAACGTTGAGGATTGAGTGGTCAATCACAGAAATGGCTCCACGAATATTATCCTTACTGATCACGGATAGCGAACATCTTCAAAAGGCCACTTTTCACAACAAAGCAATGCCCAAGCTATCTAAGTTGATAAAACTGGCTTATGAGCCAGTACCAAAGAGCGAAAATGCCCAATTCTGGTCACCTCCTCAGTCGAATGAGGCCGAAGATTTCGCGGAACAAACCCCATCCTCACGTCTTGGCGATCCTGGTCAATCTGCTCTCCTTGTCCACAAAATAAAAGTAAGGGAAAGCGTGTTGAGAGCTGTAGCCTCTCTTGTTCCTTTCAAAGAAGAACACCGAAAGTCTGTCGTGGATAATGGTATCATTCCTTATATTGTCGAATCGCTAAATCCTAGCCCCCAAAAACCATCAACCAAGGTCAATGATAAAGGTGACAAAACAGAGAAGAAACCCGAATCAAGCGACGTTGAGGGTAAGCAGGATGGGTACGGGATCAACCATGTGGGTGTTCTTATCGCTGCTTGTACCGCTACCCGTGCCTTAGCAAGATCGGTCTGTATACTTCGGACTACCTTGATTGATCATGGGGTGGTTGCACCAATATTCCCCCTTCTCACTCACTCTGATGTCGAAGTCCAGATTGCCGCGACGGCTGCAGTCTGCAACCTTTTGACTGACGTTGCCCCAATGCGAGAGGTTTGTACACATTTGATGCTATTATCACCTCGTTACTAATTCATTCGCAGAGTTTCATGGAATGTGGGGTACTGAGGATACTTTGTGAACAGGCACACTCGACCAACGCAAAGCTCCGTCTCAATGCTACCTGGGCACTCAAACACTTTGTTTGTGGTGTCGGCAATGAGGCCAAAAGAAAGTGTTTAGAGGAGTTAGGTTCTGGATGGTTAGACCACCTCGTTTGTAATGATACAGAAGATGAAGCACTTCTCAAAGAAGGCAGTTACACAGGCTCTGGGCCTGATGATGCTATGGACGAAGATGTGGAGATGAGTCAGGTTGAAACACCAATGAATGGTTCATTCCCAGCCCATAGCAACTCCAGATCTAGTAGTAGCAATCGCAGCAAAAGCTTACAGCAAGCAGAGGCTAAACTTGCAGCTCTAAGGGAAGCTGAACTAAACCCTGCTAAAAAGGCCAGAAAAGACGATCTTGCTGTTCAAGAACAAGGTCTGGACTTCATACGAAATTTGATTTCAAGTGCAGGATCAAGCAATAGTGGCACTGCAGAAAATACTGAAATGATCGACTTTCTTTTCAATTCTTTGGGTCAAGACCGAGTTTTCGATATTCTGGCATCCAAGCTTCGACCAAAGATCATTAGTATTCCCTCCAACACTAATCGCAGAGATTCTAACGCACAAGAGAAGAAAGTCATCACCCCTCAACCAGAGATTATTGTCGCTGTCGTTTATATCCTAGTTCATATGGCCGCCAGCATCCCTCAACATCGTCAAGTCGTCATCGCCCAAACTGAACTCCTTAAACTTCTCGTCCCTCACTTCACGAATAAAGCTTACGAAGTACGAGTCGCATTGTGCTTTCTGGTCTCCAACCTCACCTGGATGGATGATTCGAATGATGGGCCCGCTTGCGCGCAACGCGTACATAATTTGAAACAACTTGGTATCCTCGAAAAAATTGAGAATCTGGAACATGATCCGGAATTGGATGTGAGAGAAAGAGCTAAAGTTGCTCTTTGGCAGATGTTGAAAGCTCCAGTTCTCAGTTGATTGACTGCAAAACTTCTAAACATGTGTATATGGGGAATGGGTATTCTGGGTTTTAAAGCATGGGCGTTTGAAATGGGGATTATAAACCTGTGTATTTATGAATGGATGGCATCGGTTATGGAGCGTTTGTATTATCACGCCGGGATATGAATTCAAGGGAAGGGGAAGCAAATTATCGATGGGTTGTTGATAAGGTATCGAAATATTCTCAGGTTGAACATCATCAATGAAAGTACGTTGGTCTGGTGAAATAGTAATTTAATTCGAAATCTTTTAGTCGAACCACCTCAGTAGGTAGAAAATGATGACATCTGGACAAAACGGGTTTCATTAATCAATGATTTGTGAATGGTAGAATTCCTTGTAAGAGGTAGAGAAAATCGACAGTATTTCGATGCATGACCTTTTTGTGAAAGCACCTCGGATTCTCACTCCATCAGATTCTCACTCCATCGGATTCTCACTCCATCAGATGCGTTTGATGGAGTACTGGTGTACCTAGATAGGTAATGATACGGGTCGGATCACGTGCAAATCAAGCTTGGTGAATTTTTTACTGACCCACTGAGAGAGTCCTTTTCTGCACAACCTAGTAATAAATATCTGGAACTAATGATTCGCAGACAAGAGTAACTGGGGCTCAACAATTCATAATTTATACAAGACGAGTGTCAAGTTACCTGGACTTGGAAAAATGAATAAAGTACTCACTGAAAACAAGGCCGAGGCTTCGGCTACTACATCAAGTGTTCTTGTTCCTCTCAAGACCACTTTGGAAACGAGAGCTCGATATTCATTGCTCAGTGTTTACATCACCAGCGTTCCAGCGAAAAAAGCTAGTGGTGTTCTTAAGTAAGTGTTGGCCCTGATTTTCGTGAAACTATGCATGTACTCATACTTTCTCAGTTTAACAAGAAGACTCTTTCCTGAAGATGGCGGCTATGATCTACAGCACATCAGAAGATTTGCGAAACAAACGGACGTTCCAGGTCACGTTCGCACTTCTATGCTAGAAGCAAGAGCAGAGAGCAATGATCCAGCTGAAATTGAATCTTCCGAGCTTTTCCTTCTTGTGGGAGCTGCAAATCTCATCAGCTCGGAAGAATTACGCGGTGCCCTTTCTCCAATTTTAGATCCAGCAACCATTTGTTCCATCGAAGTACCTTTGTTAGCTCCGACATCGCAAGAACAAGCGAAGTCTTGGTCGTCTCAATACTGGCCCATAGTATACAAGAAAAGTAATCCATTTGGTCCACACCCAGCAATTGTATCTAGAGCAGAAGAAGAAATACAAAGAGAAGTCGAGAAGTATATGGACTTAGCGGTTGAAGTAGCTCGTTCTTCAAGCACGACAGGTGTTGGAGAAAAAATCGGTGCTGTAATTGTCGAACGAAAGAATGGAGCTGCACGCATACTTGCGGTTGCTGGTGACGCGCGATGGATGAATTGGCCACGGGTTGGGTCTGGTAATGTTACAGCGCATGCAGCGCTTCGAGCTATTGCAATGGTAGCAGATGGAATAAAAGTTCAAGAAGAACGTAAAGCTGGCAAAGATTCCGAAGCGAAGAATAATTCAGAACAAAAATCAATTTTCCGAGATCAATCATTGGATGTCCTCGAGGCAAAGCACCACAACTCGGCTGAATGGATTGACGGATATCTTTGTCATGAGTTGGAGCTTTATATAACACATGAGCCGTGTGTTATGTGCTCCATGGCTATCGTACATTCTCGCTTTGGACGAGTAATATTTGGACAACGTATGCCAAAGACTGGTGGTATGTGTGCAGACAGCGAACTCGGCCACGGACTATTCTGGCGTAAGGAACTGAACTGGTCGTTGCTAGCCTGGCAGTGGATGTCTGGCAAAGAAGATACCGAAATATTCAAAGAATCACAAAGCCTAGTGTCTCATCTTGGTACACACGCCTGATGTTCCGAAGAGGCTACAAGAAAATATCTTCTAAGCCCCCACGATCATTCGGGCTTGAGCATCAAACCACGACTCTGTTAATAGTGATCACTGATACCTAATATCTCGATTCGAAGCATAGAATAAATTGACCCCCATGATTGCAGTGGTAAGCAACGGTTAAATCGGCATAAATGTCCCAGCTGGTTTACAAAGATTCGAGCTTACCAAATTTGAAAGGGCCAACAGAGCTGAATATTTCAGCCAGATATCACATCGCTTTCAACGGTGGGCTGCTCAAATTCAACTCAAGTCTGAAAGTAATCATAGCAGGGCAGATTACATGAATGAAGATGGAAAGTACGCTTGTATTTGAAGATTTTCGTTTGTCATAGATCGTCCTGTCTAAAGACTTTTTAGAAGAACGTGCTCTATGCCGAGCTCCCTTCTCATAGACATCTAAACTTCGAGAATCCTTCTATGAAACTACGCCATCGCTTCTAGCATCCCGATTTAAATGCTTATCGGTGCCAAGAATGCCTTGGGTCTGCAATGCAGTGGCGCAGATGGCTTACAGTCAATATGGAGTGATTGTATCTGTCCTGTACTGTTATTCGTGGATAGATCGAGATCGAGCAGTCTCTTCGGCCCATTAGCCACAAAATGGGGGGTCTATTTTTCCTTATAGACGGCAACATAGCTATTGCCTCGTATGGTACAGTACAAGCTACATGATTAGGCTACACAGAAATCAAACCAATCGATTTATCGAATCTAAAACTGACTTGAAGTTTGATACGATGTCGTTGCTGGTAACACTACGAGTGCATTAAGCGAATCAATACAACCACCCATGCTCGCGATATATTTGGTAAATATCACCCGGTAGTATGTATTACAGGGCTTGATTGGAGAGGTTTGAGCAACCTTGCATCAACCTCTGAACTGCAAACGTGCTAGATCTCTAACATCTGATTTGTCGTATTTTTGATTCTTCAATATCAGCCTCGTCGGCTGTAGCCATTATATGCAACACACTCTTCGTCACTTGTGAAGCCCGTTTCTATATCATAATTTGTAATTCGTTGATATATAAACATGTTTGGTACAACCACATTCACCACGCCACAAATTGGACGGGAACCTGCCATATTCAGTGATTTCTACCTTGATTAATATTGTGAGAGACAAATCACTCACCAATTCAATGTTACCCAATGGCTTGGCTGGCGCATTCATTCACTGCTTGATAAAGCTGACTGCCCTCGTGGGTGTTTTACAATGCAACTCTGCTTCAAAGCTCTTGAAGGTTGAAAGTGATATAAGACAAGCATAAAATTCAGAACTCTCTAGTCCTTCAAAGCCATCTAAAAATGGCGAGCCCAGAGCTTCCAAGAGAATCCGCACCTCATCCACCAGCTGCTGCTGTTCTTCACACAACATCAGGTGGAAACGCCGTTTGGCACAATTTCAACAATGACTTTGCTCACATCCAAGATCCCAATGAGAGACGAAGACTCGCTCTAGCTGAAATCGATCGCGCTCCATTCGGATGGTACCATGTTCGTGCGTGTGTGGTTGCTGGCATTGGGTTCTTTACTGATTCTTATGATATCTTTGCTGTTGGACTCCTCACCACCATGCTTGGAATAGTTTATTTTCCGCACAACAAAGGAGTCATGCCCACTACTTCCGACACGGCAATCAAGGTCTCGACGAGTGCGGGAACGGTGGTTGGTCAATTTGGATTTGGTATCTTGGCGGATATTGTGGGACGGAAGAAGATGGTATGTGGTTTGATGATGGGTCATGCCTCAGTGCTTATATGTCATCGCAGTATGGACTGGAATTGATCGTTATCATTTTTGCTACGTGTAAGTACGGATGCTTCGTTATCTTTTTTGTGTCAGTTTCGTACTTCTGTCTGTCACTTGATTTCACTCTCTACTCGTGTGTTTCATTATATGTACCCTTCCTCTCCGCGCAACAGTAATACTTCATTGTTGTCATTTTCTCTCGAATACTGTACTTGACGGGGAGTACTAACCCTCCAGTTTTACAGTGGCACAATCTCTAACCTCGAGTTCTCCGGCTGTGAATATCGTGGGCGTCATAATCTTCTGGCGTGTTCTTATGGGTATCGGTAAGCCTATGATCCTGCCATCTTCAATCAGACATGAATGGAAAGAACTGACTCAATTGGTAGGAATTGGTGGTGATTACCCACTCTCATCTATTATCACATCAGAGTAAGCTCCTTTTTTATCAGCGATCAAATCTCGGGATCTGAAGTTGTGGAATCCATTCTACTCATTGGTGAAACAATTGACCGAATTATCATTGCATTATTGTGAAAAGCCAGGATACTTAGGATCCTTTGGAACTTCATCATCATGCAATATTCCTGTTCAAAACCAATTATAGTCTAACAAGCACATAGATTCGCTACGACTAAATGGCGTGGAGCAATGATGGGAGCAGTCTTCGCCATGCAAGGAATCGGCCAATTCGTCGCCGGTCTCGTCATGCTAATCTTAGTCGCCGGCTTCAAAGAATCTCTCCTCACCGCTAAATCCGCCGCAGTATGTCAAGGGGTATGCGGCTTAGCAGTTGATAAAATGTGGAGAGTACTTATTGGATTTGGCGCGGTGCCAGGTATGCAAATATACTCCTGAATTTAGCGAAAATAGGCTGTCCGTCGATGTATCCACTAATACCCGCTGCGCTAGCTTGTGTGGCACTCTACTACCGACTCACGATCCCCGAAACACCGCGCTATACATTCGATGTTGCGCGCGATGTGGAACAAGCGCAATTAGATGTCGAAGCATATATAGCCGGTAAAGCGGAAGGACACCCGGATGAAATAGCGCGAGTCCAAGGACTCCAGGCCGGCAAGTCTCAAATGAAAATCCCCAAAGCTAGTTGGAGTGACTTCATCGCTTATTATTCGCAATGGAAAAATGGGAAAATCCTCTTTGGTACAGCTGGTTCTTGGTTTTTGCTCGATGTGGCTTGGTATGGATTATCGTTGAACAATCCTGTCATATTGACTGCGATCGGTTATTCAACGGGTCCGACAGTCTACAAAACCCTGTTGAATACAGCGATTGGAAATCTCATCATTGTGTGTGCTGGTGCGATTCCAGGGTATTGGGTTACGGTTGCCACAGTTGATACGATTGGACGGAAGCCGATTCAACTTATGGGATTTATTGTTCTCACGATTGTTTTTATCGGGATGGGTTTTGGATACCATAAACTTTCGGGGCATGGGTTACTGGGTCTTTATGTAGTTGCCCAATTCTTCTTCAACTTTGGTACGTGCTCTTTCTTCCCCCCTTTTCCCTTTCCCTCCCACTGCAGCCCTAGAACCTCCCAAAATGCCAATCCCGCAACTGACCGTCCTCCCAGGTCCCAACACAACAACCTTCATCGTGCCCGGCGAATGCTTCCCCACCCGCTACCGCAGCACCTCTCACGGGTTCAGCGCCGGCATGGGCAAGATTGGTTCTATCATCGGCCAAGCGGCCATTGCGCCCCTGCGTGTGCGAGGCGCGACTGCAAAATCTGCAAGTCCGTGGTTGGATCATGTTTTGGAGATCTATGCAGTCTTCATGTTTGCGGGGATATTTACAACGCTGTGTATACCCGAGACGAAGAGGATTAGTTTGGAGGTGTTGAGTGGAGAGGATTATGGGAGTGAGGGGGTGAGAAGTGGGGGGAGTGGGAGTGAGAGGGGGAAAGGGGTCGAGGTGGAGGCGAAGAGTGTTTAAGGAGGGGGTGTGGGTTGTTGATTGATGGATGAGGATAGATGGGCGAGGGGAGGGAAGGGAGCAATAGTATGATGTGATATGATGATAATGAACAATGCTGCTGGTATCAGCACAGTCCTTGATTAATGCAGAAGTAGGAGCAAACTAAATGAGATCCTGCCTGTAACTTCCGTATAAATGAAGAAATGCTTGAGAAAAGATTAAGCGCCGAGTTATTGGTCTTGAACATCGCATTTTTAATGAAGATTTTCGATCTTCGCAACCTTTGTACTATTTATGTGAACTGCTCTGCCACAGTAAATTCTGTCCTCTATGCAGAGTGAGAATGTGGTCCAGCTAAAAGACAATGGCACCTGATGAATTGTTTTCCTCCCGTCCAATAAAAGTGCATTCATTTCACTCTACCTAGCCGCCAAGCGTATACAAGCCTCAAAACTCACCCGTTCAAAACCCACGGCACGGCACAGCAGCCCTTCCCCACAGCCTCAATGTATCGTCCCTATCTTACCTTCTCCACAACTGCCAACATGTCAAAAAAATCCCTCGAAGCATATTCCAACATGGCTCAATAGGATATCTACTAATTAGATCAAATTTCAGCTATTTGACATGCTAGACAGGGTTCACTGCTACATGTACTTCAACGGATTTTAATTGCAAATAGGTCAGAGTCAGTACTTTGAAACTTTGTAGGCACGATCCAAGAACTCACACGGAAGCATTGGGACATATGCCATGAATTTTCATTTCTCATTGCTTTCTAGTTACAAGTTTTTTCTGCTTTTCTTCAAAGTCAAGGCTCATGACCAGTCCAGTAGAAAAGAAAGAAATAATAATGTCAGAAGATCTCTAGAAAGCTTAAAATGAACCATTTACCCATCAGTTAAAGCACATTTTCATTCGTGTGTAAATGGAAGCAGGCGATGCAATAACATACGCCAAGCTAGCTAGAGAAGAAAAGAAAAAGGAAAGAAGCCTCGAAGGTTACAAGAAGAGCCTTTCTTCCCATCGGACAACACGATGTAGCGAAGAGAGATGCAGAAGAAAGGTGTGGGCACAAGATGTCTGCTCATGACTATCAAGTGAAAAAAACCAATTGACACGCCAAAGAGTAACTAGAACCAGAAAACCACCGCTAGGAAACCAAAGAACAAGGAAAATCGAGTCTATTATCGCGGCTAATGAGGGTACAAGTTGAGCTGCGCAGTTGCTCATATTGTACCCTGCGCTAGGGATAGAAGGTGTCATATTGAATCATGCTAAGATCTTTTTTTTTGATCAAGCTGCTATGGTACAAAAAGGCTGAAGACTCGCAAGAAAATTTTGCTTCCGTGATGCACGCTATCGCCAATTGAAATTGAAAAGAAACAGGTATGCACGAATGCGATACCTCTAGAATGATGCTAATGTGACAACAAAGGGCCGTGAAAATCGTTTGTGAATACAACCATAGAAGATGAACTGTCCAGGAAGCTCGAAATCTTATCAGAAAGATTCAATTGTGATTAAATGCTAGATGAACTGTAGCATCGACTGATTCGGAAATGAATATCGTTCCTCGTACCGTTACAAGCGTTGAAATCGTATCGTCATGCCGAAATTTCAACCAAGTTTGATATTGAAAATTCGGGATTAAAACCAGTCGCTACCTGCTCCAGGCTGACTGCCAGATTGATCGCCAGCTCTACCATAATTGTATGAATGAGCAGCGGCAGGGGAAGTAAGGCGACTGTTTGGAGGAAAGCCAGCTCCTTGCTGAGTTGGAGATTGGATTGCGGGAAGAGGTAAACCATTGGTTATGGGTGCAGGGCCAATGCCATTTGGAAATCCTCCGGGAGAACTAACAAAAGGACCGGCTGATACATTGGACATGCCACGCTGGTGACGAGTAGCAAGTTGTCCAGTCTCGTTATCGTTAGGAGTGGTGGGACCAGTCGAGGTATTTCCGCGGTTTTCATTGCCCTGGATCTTAGCTTGAATGCGGCGACCATAAGGTGTGGTGCGAATAGCTGGCAGGTGGGGTCGGATAGCCTCAATGAGACGTGTCTTCATGTTTAAGTTGGCATAGTCCAAAGCGGTCTGAATGACATAGTTGGCGAATGAGTCTCGCAAAAGACCATCAAGTTGATTAGGTTGGAGCATTTCCTCAATCAACATATCCTTGGATGGTTCCTGGGCGCATCGAAGACACTTCTCAATGACGTTTGAACTAAACTTCTGCTTTGACAACTGAGCAACTCGACCTGCGAACATAGCAACCAAAGGCTCGGTGAAGATAGGCTCGTTGAGATCGAGAATATATTGCACCACATAATTACCAAAAGGATCCTGAACCAACACGTAAGCATTGTTAGAGATCTGTCTAATCAACCAAGCTTTTTGGTCGCCAGAAGCATGATCAATGCATCTCTGAAGGACACAGCAGCCATGTCTGTGAGTTCCGACATCAACGCAGTGCTGTCCAACGGCGTCAAAAATGAATTGGGCATCTGTTGGAGAGAGTTTGTTCAGACACTTCTGAATGACATGATTGCCATTCAAATCCTGGATAAGCTCGACGACACGGTATCGCAAGGCGCCGATAATTGTCTGAACCTGACCCGCTGTAGAGATAAACTCGATCATCTTTTGTAAAGCTCGTGTTCCATGCTGATTCAGAGCAATGCGCACCAAGTCGTGCGAGGCATTCTCGATGAGGACAGTGCGTTCTTCATCGTTGCAGTATTCAAGCAACTTTTGACAAAGATAATTTCCAAAAGGATCCGTCATAAGCTCAATGACATGTTGGTTTGTCTCGAGCCAAATCATGTGAACTTGCTCGGGGTTGCGGTCTTCCAATTTCTTTTGCAAGTAACGGCAGCCATGTTGATCCTTGCATAATGCGTAGATCTCGCCACCAAGCTGCTCTAAGGCTACGTTTGCGAAACGGTTCATTGCTGCAGAATATGTTAGCTTGCATCGGTTATAGGGTACTCGAAAGCTTACCTTCTCCATCATTTTGACGACGTTGTTGAATGACTCGCGCTTGACTATCTCTCTGTCCACCATTGTGCTGTTGATACATCGAATTGTTATAGTTATTGTAGGAATTTGGAGGAGGGTACATTTGTTGACCAAGTTGCATGTTCTGCATTCCCAAGCTCATCATATGCATACCATAATTATTATAATAGCCCTGGACTGGTGTAGGGTAATTTTGTTGGCCGCTTGGAGAAGTCACAGATGGTGACATCTGAGCTTGGGACATGCCTTGGGACATGGCTTGTGTTAAAGCTGGACCGAAAGGTGCAGCACTGGCTTGCAGGGCAGATTGGATCGATTGATAGCCATTCTGAGCCTCACGCAGAGTGCCATTGTCTCCAGAAGTCATTTCACGACTAAGTCTGTTCATAGCATTTGGCGGAATACGACCCAAGCTAGCATTATGATTGTGCAAGTGTTGTTGAGCGTGCGAATTAGGAGTATTGTTGTTGTTCTGCATGCCGTTCGTAGATGTGCGAACTGTTGGGACGTCGTTGGCAGAGTAGGATGATTGAAGCTTTGGTGGGGTAGCTTGGACGTGCTTTGGTGGAGATGTCACTTGAGCAGTACCATCCTGCGGGCCTTCAAAATACTTCAGATCCAAGGAATGACGATACGATGGGCGAACACTAATGGGAGACTCAGCGGTGCTAGATTGACCAACAGAGGTTGTGACTTGTTGAGGAGATTGAAGATTATTCATTGGAAGGCTTTGTTGATTTGGTCGATGGCGGGCAAACGAATTCCAACCATTAGCGTTGGACTCTGGTGCAGGTGATTGAGATAAGGCTAAATCAAGTGCTGCAGAAGAAGCGGAAAGCTGCATAGAGCGGTCAGCACAAGCTAGTGAATTTTTTCAAGATTGCGTACCAAACCAGGGAACTCGTCGCGACGAACAAGAATAGGGAATTTGTCATCGGTAGCGTTCATATTCAAATATTTATCAACGCTTCCGGGTGCAGCATTCTCATCTTCGCCGAAGAGAAAGCGAGTGGTATTGGTTTGGTCAAGGGACAACATATCGTGCATACCGTTGCGAGATTTAGTAACTGGCATAGAATATCTATTGAGACTTGAGGTGTATTAGCAAGATTTAACTTGATTCGAGGTCCGTAGATCGAAGATGAAAGGTCAGAAATTAAGAGTTGCGTGAAATCAGATGTGGAGAAAGAGAAAATTGGAAAATGCTGAAGATATTGAGAAGGATAATATTGATTTTGAGTTTCTTGTAGGATGAAGTCTTGCTCAGCAAGTAAAAGAGGTAGTTGGTAACGATCAGAAAATAGAAAGGTTGTAAGTTTGAAAGGTTGAAGATCAAAAGTTGAAGGATATTTGAGGAGTAGGTGAAAGTAGGAAGGAAAATGGCACTAGTGGCCAAGGATATTGTTGAAGCAAGAGACAATAGGAAAATAGGCAAAAAGTCAATCGAACCATTCCCATTCAATAAAATCAAGTGAATATATTGACCGATCGAAAATGGTGAGCTGATGAGAAGGATATAGAGGGTATTGAGAGTATCGGAAGTATAAAAGTAAGAGAATATTGAGGTCAAAGCGGTTGGAAGCGAAATATTTCATGACCCCTCTTCTGATGCGGCAGATTCACCTTCACATTGTATACTGGCAACGTGATATGCCATGGAAAGTAAAGAAAGAGGGAAAAGGTGATAATTGGTCTTTCAATAGCTTCCCCAACAGAAAAACTTGCTCAAGAAATATTCTGCAATTTGCCATTTTCCAGCTTCAGTGGCTCCGAAGATGGGATGATTTCAAAACTGATGTGCAAGCGCCCCTACTTTGAGCAGCAACCAGGCGCAAGCTTGAAGAATGTTAAGTTGAAGCAGGAGCTACCCAATCGCATGCCCGGATGTGAAGAAGACAGCCGCAGATTCATTCAACAGGTACTTGTTCATTGAATGCATATAGAGAATATACGGGGTTCTTTATATTGTGTCTTGTGGGAGAGCTTTGTAGTAAATGCAAACTTTTGACAGCAATTGTTTGACGGCTGTGGGCAGAAAGAATTGTGCATATAAAAGTGCAAGGAAAATTTAAATACGTACGCATTGGTAGAGCGATGACTGGTTGGATCTTGTCTTACTGCTTCCTCCTTTTCATCTTCATCCGAATTGTGGCGTGAGCCCGGCACAGACTTTGAAGGTAGCTTATCATCAATTATGAGTCTAGACTGCATGATTCCAGCTTGCGGTGATGTGAGTTGAGAGCCAGATCTTCCTGGGCGATTATAAAGACCTGGAGGAGAGGTAATGCTAGAAGTCGAATATCTATTGGGACGAGAAAATGCTGAAGGAAATCCAGATGAAGATTCTCTGTATTCTGGTGGTGTGGTTGGTTCTGATTGATGGCCGGCGTTGTTATTATTGTTATTAGATCGACCAAGATCTTCTTGCATTTGCTGTAACTCTTGTTCGTCTCTTCGTTGTTGTAGGTCCAACAATTGCATCTCTGCCTCGAACCGCCTCTTTTGTTCACGGAGCCTCTCGTATTCGAGTTTCTTTTTCTCTAACTGATAGAATTGTCAGCTTTTATCAGAATGGGTTGAATATCGGACGATATGAAAAAGCGCCTTGCACTGCAGGGAATATGCAGTTTTGCTTTTTGTCGAAGAAATAGGTTGGAACCAGAATGGCGTGGTAGTTGAAGGAGAAGAATCGCTTACCAGTTGTACTTTATGGTACGTCTATTGTTGAATTGTCAGTAAATGCTACGGTATCAGAAGAAATTTTACAAGAGCATGAAAACTCAGAAGAAGCCATTGCAGGACAATAGCGATTGTTGCAATAGGCAGATTCAATTGGCTTACCGAGGGACCGTATTCCTGAGGTTCTTGCGCGGTACGCTGAGTGGTGATAGAGGCAATTGTTGGGACTCTCCCTGAATCGGTAGTGAATCTTCTCGTCAGTCCTCCACGACTCTCTTGAGGTTGTAACGATTGTGGCATTCGATTTCCATTTCGAGGAGGAGAAACAAGACCGAGCATAGACGCATCATTCCTCGATGCCTGTTGGCTACGAAATCGCAACTCGTCCATTCGATCACTAGTGCTATTCGAATATGCCATAATGATAATCTCTATGACTGTGATCAGTCAGGTCAGACTTGGAAATGCGCAATTCAAGGCTGGCTGGAGTGAGGGCTTGACGTGGGGTGCCATGCGCAAAGATACTGATGGATGAAGCACGCATACACTTCACAATTTAACTCACCTAAAGAAATATGAAAATAATCCAAAATATCCTCCTCGTCCTGGACGTCCAGGCGCGGGAACAGAAATGTTGTGTCAAAATGAGTGTATACAGAAGTTGGGGAGGTCGATAGCGCTAAACGAGGATAGACGCTCCCACGCTAAGATGTGTGGACGTGCCCAAAGGATTGACTAGGACTAGGATTTTCATGGGTTATATCGGAAGCATGGTGGTATCTTTGGGTTCAACAAGATGTGATAGATTTTAAATACTTATATTGATGCCTTTCTCGAGTCAAATCAAATCAACAGAAAACAGAATTTACGACAAATTGGAATGCACCGGTAATAGATAGAAATCTATTGGCAAAGTGTCAAGCTCCCTTCAATTCATGCCAGCATCCAACCGAGTTTTGATCAGTACGGAGTACACAGTCTCGACGATAGAGGAGTGTACGTACATCCACTTTAACCTTATAACCTCGATAAGAAACAATCGAGTGGGCAAAATTGGTTTGTGGCCAGCTTGATCTGCTTGTGTTAACAATTGCATGTATACATGATTTAGACTCAGAAGAGCGTTTATACATATACATACATACATACGGATGTGTATATATTCCATTTAGGTTTTCCCCTTTTTCGTTTCCTTCTCACCATCTCCCGCATTAATACTAAGATGGACCCTGATTCGATTCATTCGAGGGGTAATAGCTTGCTATTTTGACCAATCAATCAGGGGGTTTAAACTTTCAGTAACGTGCAGCAACTTCTGTATGTTGGCAGGCACTCAAGCACCTTTTTGCCCAACCTCCTTTACCTTATTTCCCAACGGTAACGGTGAGCTCTTGAAAAAGATCAATGAGATGTGAATGTGAATGCGATGTATCGCATTCTCGTGCAATGAGCAAAATGAGGAAATACCAAGGTAATCACGGGGCGCCATGATCCCTAATCTCAAATACTCTCGATACTACTTTGAGGCGGGGGCGTTGATGAAACATTTACAGCCCTCCCCCCTCCCCCCAGTCTTCGTAATCGGGAGGTCTACTGTACTTCCACATTCATCCTATCAAAAGGCTTGATCTATGAGCCTCTCCAGCCTCTTTTCAAGTTTGAAGCACAAATCCAATGCACACATTCAAAGTTGTACTATATTCTTGTCGCTGTTTAATGATCTCATCTAGATCGACTGTTAATCCGTCATGTACTTGAGTCTTGAGCACTTGGGTATGCATCTTCAGGATCCGTAGAACTCTAAATGCACAATTCCTCGCAGGAACAATCACTATTCTCCTCTTTAAGTCCTTCTCTTATTCCACCATCCACTCAATCAGTGGCAAAAGTCTTGATGTGTGGAGTAGCAGAGCTACCTAATGCGTCTCCAATCAATTTTGGTCACGATCTTCTGCATGCAAGTCGAAATCCTCAAATCATACCGCACGTCAACTGCAGCTTGTAATGACGTTAGTCTCCTCGGAGCCTTAAAAGCTAAAACACCAGCAAGCTCCTCTAAAGCAAATTTCAGGAACTCATTCTGAATCATCAACATTCCTTTTGCAATTTGCCTTGTGAGTCAAAAATCTTCTTATTCAACTCATCACAACACAATAATATCAGTGACTGAGAGTGTGGTTGTGCTCTGTGGCGTGCAAATGATAGAGAGCAAAAAGTAGCAAGAAACCCAGATCTAGCGGTGAGGCATGTGTTCCAAATTTAGAATCTTGGAAGAAGAACATTTGTTGATGCCGAGCAACGTCTCAGCATATGTAGAACGTTGCATACAAGAAAGGATAGAGTTGTAGAACTATTGTAGTCGTGCCTTGCAGACGCAGTAATAACAGTATGCAATAGTGCGAAGAAGGGTAGGTTCAGATCAGATATCTATTACAGTGAACTCCATACAACCACTCGATCGTCTCAACTTCAGTTAGAACAAGTGATATGTATTCTTACGGAAGCTGTATTCAAATACAGATCATGTAGTGTGAAATTAGCAGCTGATCATTCTAATTGTCTAGCAGCCTGACTATTCGCAGGAGAAAGACCGGAAAGGACCACTGGCGAAATCCTTCAACAATCCAATAATCTAATCCTATCCAGAAGATTGAAAGCTTCAATAGTGTTATAACTGAAGACTATTCCAGGATCTGCTCAATACTGTTAATAATTCTCATAAACTTATTTACCGTTGATTTATTATAATTTATTGGGGTGATCAATTTTGGCTTCTTTTTCCTCCTACGTGTAGCCTGATAAACTGATAAGGTAACGGTAGCCTTGCATGAGACATATCTCAGCCTTATCGTGTAATTGGCTGGTTCTCGCGGGGTATTCGGCCTAAAATAAACTTTGACCGATTCTCATGGTGACCAACCCAATAAATTAATTTTTGAATCTTTTAAATCTGCCGACGAAATCTTGCTGATACACATGTCCAGCACCAATTCAAGATGCCTCCCAAGAAGAAGACCGCTGGGCCAGTAGAAGCTCCAGCTGAGGAAAGCTCCGCGAAGAAGGTAAGCAAATTCAATCGTATTATTATGGCAGACGACTTACTTCAAGTTCTAGGCTCAAGAATCTGCGCCTGAAGTTGATGGAGCCTCAGTAGAAACCGAAAATTCCAAGCGCAAGAGGGCGACGAAAACTAGACAAGCTCCTGCTGTCGTGGAGCCTGCGCCAAAGAGAGATGATGATGTACAGATTCTTCCCAATCGATTCTAAATTCTTCGTTGACGATCATTATAGGGCTTTGCTGCTTTACTCGAACCATTCTACGATGGAAAAAGCTTGACGGATCCGATCAGTACTGCAAAGGTAGGGAAAGAGTCGAGGAATTGCTGGAATATTTTCTAATGCGCTTCAGGATAAATGGAATCTTGTACCGGCTTTTTTAAAAGTCAAAGGTCTTGTTAAACAGCATATCGATTCGTTCAACTATTTCGTCGAGCATGAAATCAAGGACATCGTCAAGGCAAACAAAAGAGTCACCAGCGACGTCGATCCTAAATTTTGGTTGGAGTCAGTTGAAATGATGTCCGGATATATGTGTGAAATCCACTAACAATTAGCAGATATACTGATATTCGTGTTGGCGAGCCGGAACGAATGGACTATGATGATCGCAAACCGCAAAATGAAATTACACCTAATGAATGCCGTCTTCGTGACATGACATATGCTGCGCCAATTAGAGTCGACATCAAATATATGCGAGGAAGGACTATAGTAGCTAGGAAGAATATCGCAATTGGCAGAATGCCTATCATGTTGAAGAGTTCAAAATGTCGGCTGGCTGGAAAGAATGATCGCCAGATGGCTCACATGAACGAGTGTGCTTTGGATCCTGGAGGGTATTTCGTTGTTAATGGTACAGAGAAAGTCATTCTTGTTCAAGAACAACTCAGCAAGAACAGAGTTATTATCGAAGCAGACCCCAAGAAAGGAATCGTATCTGCGTCCGTTACTAGGTCAGAGAATCTTTTCCTACTGTTCACTAATCCCATATCACTAACTTTTGAATAGTTCTACACATGAGCGCAAGTCAAAAAGTTATGTAATGCTTAAAAAAGAGCGAATCTCTCTTCAGCATAATATCTTGACAGAAGCTTTGCCGATTGTGATTGTACTGAAAGCCATGGGAATCCAATCAGATCACGAATTATTACTCCTAGTCGCTGGATCCGATGAGAGATATCAAGACGAGTTTTCAGTAAATTTTGAAGAAGCCACCAAACTTGGTGTCCATACTCAACATCAAGCTCTTGAATATATAGGATCTCGTGTCAAAATGGGTAGCCGAGCCCGAGCACCAGGAGGGGGACCACGGAGTCGCAATTATGTTAATGATGCTCTTGAAGCACTCGCAAGTATTATAATCACACACGTTCCAGTTGTTGGTCTAGACTTCCGCCCAAAGGCACTCTACATTTGTTTTATGGTTCGCCGAGTCCTCATGGCCATGGTTAACCCCACGCTCGTTGATGACCGAGATTACGTTGGTAATAAGCGTTTGGAACTTGCTGGACAACTTCTTTCTTTGCTTTTCGAAGATTTGTTCAAAAAGTTCAACACTGATCTGAAAATGAACATTGATAAAGTTCTGAAAAAACCTAACAGGGGCATGGAGTTTGATGCATACAATCACATGCAGTCTCACGGCAACTACATCACCATTGGTATGAACCGTGCTATTTCGACAGGAAACTGGAGTTTGAAGCGATTCAAGATGGAACGGGCCGGTGTTACGCACGTCCTCAGTAGACTTAGTTACATCAGTGCTCTTGGAATGATGACAAGAATCAGCAGTCAGTTTGAGAAGACTAGGAAAGTCAGTGGACCCAGAGCTTTACAACCTTCTCAGTTTGGCATGCTTTGTACATCTGATACTCCTGAAGGAGAAGCTTGTGGACTGGTTAAAAATTTGGCACTCATGACTCACATCACCACTTACGATGATGAAGAGCCTGTCAAAAAATTAACTTTCGTTCTTGGTGCAGAAGACATCGTATCCATGAGCGGTAAAGAAATCTACGAGAAGGGAGCTTACGTTATTTTCGTTAATGGTACGCCTCTCGCACTCACTCGGCAACCCAAGAAATTCCTTAATTCCTTCAGAAAGTTCCGACGTATGGGCCGTATTTCGGAGTATATCAGCATTTTTATCAATCATCACAGCACATCTGTTCATATTGCTACAGATGAAGGTCGAATTTGTAGGCCTCTGATTATTGTGGAGAATCAAAAGCCTAAGGTTACAAAACGTCATCTGGAAGAGCTTAGAAAAGGAACAATGGATTTCGACGACTTCTTATACAAAGGACTTCTCGAATACGTTGACTGTAATGAGGAGAACGATTCTAATATCGCCATCAGAGAAAATTATATCAACGAAGCGACTACACATCTTGAAATAGAACCTTTCACTGTGCTAGGAGCAGTTGCAGGACTTATTCCTTACCCACATCACAACCAATCTCCCAGAAACACATATCAATGTGCTATGGGTAAGCAAGCTATTGGTGCCATTGCATACAATCAATTTTCTCGAATTGATACTCTACTTTATCTTATGGTCTATCCACAACAACCTATGGTCAAGACTCGTACGATAGAGTTGATCAAATACGACAAACTTCCAGCCGGTCAAAATGCCACAGTCGCTGTCATGTCCTTCTCGGGCTACGATATTGAGGATGCTCTTGTTCTTAATAAAGCCTCCTGCGACCGTGGATTTGGACGTTGTCAGGTGTTCCGTAAATATTCAACACAATTAAAAAAGTATCCTAATCGGTCTCAAGATCGTATTGCTGATAGAATTATTGGCGAAAATGGCAAACCTATTGCAAAACACAGGATATTGGGATCTGATGGAATCGCGTTAGTTGGTGAGAGAATCAATGCTGGCGAAGTCTATCTAAACAAGGAATCCCCTTCAAATCCCAACTCAACTGGAATGGGCAATGATTTCAACCTTAACGATATGAAGCCTGCACCAATGGGCTACAAACTACACGATCATGCTTACATTGACAAGGTCATGTTCTCTCAAACAGAGAATGAGAGCGGAGTTATTAAAGTTCAAACTCGTCAAACTAGACGACCTGAGTTGGGAGATAAATTCTCATCTCGCCATGGTCAAAAAGGTGTTGTTGGTATCATTGTCAATCAAGAAGATATGCCATTTGCGGATTCAGGAGTTACTCCCGATATTATCATGAACCCTCACGGTTTCCCATCTCGTATGACGGTTGGTAAAATGTTGGAATTGCTCTCTGGAAAAGCTGGTGTCATTAATGGCACTCTCGAATATGGTACTTGTTTTGGAGGTAGCAATGTTGACGTCATGGGACAAATTTTAATCGACAATGGATTTAGTTACTCGGGTAAGGATTTCGTCACAAGTGGTATCACGGGAGAATCTCTACCAGCCTACGTCTTCTTCGGTCCAATCTACTATCAAAAGCTTAAGCACATGGTTCAAGATAAAATGCATTCTCGATCTCGCGGTCCTCGTGCTATTCTCACTCGTCAACCTACTGAAGGTAGATCGAGAGATGGAGGTCTTCGTTTGGGTGAGATGGAGAGAGATTGTCTGATTGCTTATGGTGCAAGTCAATTGTTACTCGAGAGACTCATGTTGAGTAGTGATGCTCATCAGGTCGATATTTGCGAAACCTGTGGATTGATGGGATACTCGGGTTGGTGTCAGACGTGTAAGAGTTCCAAGGGGGTGAGCACAATGACGATGCCGTACGCGGCGAAGTTGTTGGTGCAGGAGATGCTGAGTATGAATGTCTTGGTGAGATTGAAGCTAGAAGATGAGTTTCCTCACTCGGGTCATGTGAGAGGATAAATAAGAGGTGATTTCATGGAGTAACTGATGAGGTTGATGGAATGGAAAGGAAGGGAAAGCAAAGAGAAAGCGAGGGGAAAGAATAAAATTTGATATCACGAGGGGCATGGGCGTAGGGGATTTAAGCGAAGGTCTTTCTAAATGCATAGCAATGGCGTATAATCAGGTAGTTGATTTGTAAAATACTGTAGAATTCGATCAAAAATATTGAGATTCATGTAAATTACTCTTTTGGGTATGTGAATTGAAATGTATACGTCCACGTACTCTTGATCTTCCCATTCGATAGCTTCCTACCTTTTAACCCGTTTAATTTGCTCTCTGTACTGTGTTTCGAACCTTCTTCTCACACCCTTCTTCAAGAAGTATGAATTCCTCACTTCTATAATATTATTGGATTGGGTTGAGGAGGGGGGCAGAGGAGAGAGAGATGTATATTTGCAATCTCCTTTACCTACCTAGGTATCTATCTATTTATCTGGTGATCCATCCGTCCATCTTTCTACTACTATTATTCTTCTATTCACCTACCCATCAAATCTCAATTACCCCATAGATCAATTACCTTACGTTCCTTACCTTACCTTAAATACCTACCTACCCCAAGCTAGCTACCTGAGCTGAAATACCTCGAACCAACTCGAACCAATTTACAAAATCACAAATCGCAAATCACAAGTCGAACCCAAACATCTCAAATATAAAATCGCACATGTATAATGGATAAACTACCTAGGTAGATAAGTACCTACTTACAAACAAAATGACGCCCAGCTCGCGCGAAAAAAAGGTAAAGGTCAAGGTAGAAGTAAAGGTGGAAGTAGTGGTTAGATAACCCTTTTCTCCTCTCCTTTCCTCTCCTCTCCTTCAAAAACGCCATTAATCATATCCATGTCCGTAACCGTAAAATTCGTATCGTATCGTGCGTGCTTCATTCCATCCATCCATCCATCCATCCAGCCAGCCGTCCATTCTCGTAAATTCATGTTCGTGTCTTGCTTGTATCAATCAACCAACCAATCAATCAATCAATCAGTCCCTCCATTCATTCACACACTCTCTCATAAATCCATATATTTGCATCGCGTCACCCCATCTCATCTCATCTCCTCATCATCCTCCTCCGCATCCACCTCCTCCGGATGTCCCAAAAGCCCCGCCACATTCGCCATATCATAATGTTTCCTCCTCATCGCCTCAAACTTCTCATGCTTCTCCCTCTCCTCCTCCGTCATGCCCCCCATTTCCGCATCCGCATCTCGGCCATTCTCCCCCGCCACATGCACCTTCTTCTCCTCACCCTCCCCCATCTCCACTTCCCTCTCCGGCACCGCCTCTTCCGGTTCGCCCAAGCTCAATCCCGGGATCTCCTCATCCCGTTGATGATTGCGCTTGTGTCCGCCCTTGACCTTATCCAGCTCATCCACCACAATCTCGCCCGCGTCAATCGTGCGGATCTCGTCCGCATCTTCAGCCGGATCGTAATGTTTCGCATACGGTGTTTTCGGCTCGTTGATCTTCATCGTGGAGCTCTTCTCCTGCTCCGTCAGATACAGATTCGCCTCGTCCCATTGCAGACGCATGTTATTCGAATCGTCATTGCTGTTGTATGTGGAGCCCGAGGAGGCACGACGGATGGGACGGCTGGCGGACGAGGAGCGGCGGTGTCCCGCGTTTTGGAGTGTGTTTTGGAGTGTGACGTCGTGGTCCGAGATGGCTGAGGTGGTGGGCGTGCTGGGCACGGCGACGTGTTTGGGAGAGGTGATGGGAGGGGCCGAGGTGGTTATGGGGGCTTGGAAGGGGGGAGAGCGGTGGAAGGAGTTTTTGAGAATGCCTTTGGTTGGGATGTTAGTTATTTTTCTTGGTTTCTTATTCTCATGTTTGTTCATTCATGTCTTCGCAATAGGAAAAAAGATCTTGGAATAGCGGGGTAAGATCCGCACACAGCACTTTTGGAAAGAAATAAAGAACATACCTTTAGGACGCTTTGCGGTAGGACTTGGAGGACTGTGAAGAACCTGTGCTTCTGAGGAAGACATAGTAGCAGCCATGATCATAAGCGTTCTTGGTAAGGTATCGATAAAAGAGTCGTGGATGTGGTTGCGATGGAAAAGAATGGATTTGATTGGGATTTTGTCTTGATTTATTTGTTGTGGTTTCTTGTCCCGACCGGTAATGGTGATGGAACTTGCCTTGCCACCCACTTTCTTTTATTCAAGGGGTCGGGGTGAGTGTTTTCCGAGTATGGGATAGTTCGGTACCTAATGAAAGCGAGCTATCTCATCAGGGTTGGTTGGGCTTTGGGAAATAATGTAAAGAAAGCTGCGGCTGTAGATGGAGATGTAGTTGTAGATGTAGATGTAGATGTAGAAGATGGAAGATGGAAGATGAGAGAAATTAGAAAATAAAGTGATCAAGTCGGCTTTAGATATACTCGAGTACCTGGTAGATGTCCCAAAAGTACTTTAGCTATCTTCGTCTATTACGTCGTATTGATAAACACAAATTGAATCTCGCCAAACCCAACAAATGTTCGTGTGACTTTGTAAAATGAAATAAAGAGCAGCTGAGTATTATTTTTGGCCTGTGAAATGGAGGGGTCGAGTGAATGGAAAAATTGTGAATGTGAATATGAGTTTAGTATGTGAGTTAGTAGTAGTATTATAGAGAAATATGAAAAACTCTTCAAGCGGGAGGATGAAGATGTTATGCATATGGATCAAGTGGTGGATGGTTGGACATGATCGGGTAGCAGTATGAGTGTGACTATGAAGTTAATCAAACCTTAAAGTTACTATTAGCTGTACGATACTACTGTATGGAGTTGTTGTCGTCGTCGCTACAGTTTTTCTATATGTACTATCCAATTTTATACCTAGGTGTTTACGGAATGGGTCTCTCTGTAGTTGCCATATATCTCTTGATTGTGTAATGGACAAAGATAAGTATCAGTAACACAACGGGAGATGGTTCATAGTTCTATTCATCTATCTACTCAGCCATGTATCCATTCATTCATCTATCTACATACTCATTTCTTTGTATCAACTTTCCATTCCCTCCCCATACCAGTATCATTCATTCATTCCCTACCCACTAGCTCTAACATTTCACCAGGAAATCGCGGCAGCCCAATTGTTTTATTATTACTGTACTCTACATGGCACGATGATGTCCGAATCATGAAACGTCATCTTGCAGCAGATGATTTCTCTTGGGATTTCTTTCTCGTGCATCATGCATGGAGTCGCTTTCCCAAAAGAGACTACTGTTGTGGAGAAAGCAGAGAAAAGATCGAAGATGTCGAAGATGTGGAAGATGTCGAAGGTGTGGAAGATATGGATCGAGTAATCCGTCGTAGACTCGCAGTAAGTAGGTCAACCGGTAGTCGTTCCGATTTATCTCACATCTCTCACACCAAAGTAGAGTCGCTGTAGGTAACACGTGGGTGAGTACTAGTACCAAGATCAGGACTAATACCAGGACTAATACCAGTTCTAATGCCAGTTCTAATGCCAGTTCTAATGCCAGTTCTAATGCCAGTTCTAATGCCAGTTCTAATGCCAGTTCTAATGCCAGTTCTAATGCCAGTTTCCATACCAGTTCTAATACCAGTTCTAATACCAGGACTAATAACACCAATACTAATACATCCAGCTACCTACCTACCTATACAAGTCAAGTTTGGGCAAAACGGGAGCGGGGTAATATTTAATCCCAAGTGGGTGAGTGATAATTAACTTGTAAGTAATCTTGGGTGCTGCTGACCTGTGCTCTGTCTATCTGTTTGTCTGTCTGTCTGTCTGTCTGTCTGTCTGTCTGTCTGTCTGTCTGTCTGTCTGTCTGTCTGTCTGTCTGTCTGTCTGTCTGTCTGTCTGTCTGTCTGTCTGTCTGTCTGTCTGTCTGTCTGTCTGTCTGTCTGTCTGTCTGTGCTTTGTACTCCCCATTACATCATATCAAGACATTTATATATTTAATTATTCATAAGAGGGATAACTACCGAGGTAGATAGATATTTACTTGACCTCCATTATTCTCAACTTTTTAAAAATATGTAACAAATCCGCTTTTCATTATTTATGTATCAGAATCCGTATTCTCGTTCTTGGGCCAATCAGATATCATCTCATCTAATTTCCAAATATCTGAAACATAGGTAACTCTCGTAGTGTAGTGTGACTAGTGTCCCTTCAGTTTCAGTGTCCGTCCGTGCACTTGTTGTGATCTCCAGCTCCAGCTTCACATGATCTTTCTTCTTTTGGTGGATTAGTCTTGTCTTAGTAAGCAATGGAGGCTCTAATCATTTATTCCTTCCTCTCTCCATTATTCGGCCTCCACGGCAGTGGCCCTCGGAGAGCCAGCGGAGCGTCATTTGAATATTAATGGGTATTAGGTATTGGGTGTTAGGTATATGTATATGTATATGTATATGTATATTTTGAGTGTTCAAGTTTCTGAGTGTTTCATCTTGGAAGTATCTGTCAACGTTGCAATAGGTTAAAGTCCCTAGTATCCATCTCTAAAATCCTGCCACTCTATTTCCTCTTCCTTCCATTCATCTCTCATAACAACTAATTAGTAGTAGATGTATCAAGCACGGGCAACACGTGGAAAAGACATTACTTTTTGATACTTCTAGATTCAAGAGTCTAAATATTATTCCTACCACCCGATTTATTATTATCATGGATCACCAGATGGTTCTTTTCATTCTTTATATCACGTTACTTTACATTCTTAATGAACTATTTGACGTCACTTCATATGATTTGAATTTCTGACCGGAAGTTCCGGGTGATGGCACATGATATTTTCATGATAGTTTGATTCGGATGGGTTGTTTAGGTATTGTCCGAATAGGAGGTATCCAAATCATGTGGCTTGAGGTTGATTTCTATATGTGGATTGTGACTTTGCAGTATTGCAAACGCATTGATGATTTGGCTTAGGATGTCTAGGTAGCTCTCCTTTGGAGATGGTGAGATTGGATAATGATAGCTGGGGGTGATGGTGGACTTTTTTGTTCTTTGTTCTTTGTTTTTGTGTTTACGGGCTTGAGATGCGAGGTCGGGTGAAGATGCTTTTGAGTCTGGACTCTGGAGTGATGGTAACTCTTGGGAGTTTTTGTTCGTTTCTTATTTTGTTTTTCCGAATCTTAGATTAGAGAACGGATAGAGATAGTTGGGAGCGTTGGGAGCGATGGTAGCCCCTCGATGGTTTCATTTTTCTTCGACTTTACCGCTTCTGGGATGAGCAATTGGGTTAAGGTAGCTTGGAGTATTGGTGAACCTTGAGCTTGTTTTTACTCTTCTTTATGTTTACAGCTTCTGGGGTTCTATTATCGGATGAAGACAGCTTGGGCTGGGCTGTACGGTGAAGGTCAGCCTCGCGCTTCTTCGTCTTTTGGTGGTTTATGACTTCTGATACATCTGGGTATTTGGCACAGTTCCTCCGATCGATCCTGTTTTGAAGAATATAACTGCTCAGACATCAGTATCAGGTGCTCAGCCCCCTTTTGGTTCTTTCTTTCTTTCTTTCTTCTCTTTGGAAAGGCTTGAGAATTTTGTTCCCAAATCTCAACATACTTTTTTGTCCTGCCCTTGCCCTTTGAAGGGGAAAATATTGATCAAAGTACCTAGGTATTGATAAAGATATACAAAACTCCTCTTGTTTCCGTAGGTATTTACATAAATACAATAGCTCGAATCTCAGAGCAGCACATCTGTGCAACTTCAACAAGTGTATCTAATAATTTATTTCTCCGCTCAAAGTACTTATTTCAGGCTAGTGCCACTTCGAGATCACTAGCAAGAAAGGCTGGGATTATATCTATTCATGTGATTTCCATTTGGATATTATGGTGAGCTTTAACTAAGAAGAGAGTGCAGACTCATTCTTCTGGCTACATCGGCTATGAAGTGTATACGGATTCTTGGGGTTGTAGATATTCCTTTCGTCTGGTTGGTTCATTCGGTTAGGTATCTAGTAGTGTTTTTGATAAGAATAGGGGGATAGTAAATTCCTGCAGTGGTTCGATTGATCACCACACGCTCGATCTTTCTCATGCACCGAAATGAAAGGGGGGATAAATTGAGGTTTGAAATATTTGTTGTAGGGGTTATATCTTTATCACATTTTTTCCCCCTTCTTCTTTACTCCCCTCCCCTCTCTTTGGTTGCTTCGATGAGGGCGTTGGGGGGGGAGGAAAGATTCAAAGGGCATGAAACGGGAGATCTAAAGTTTGAAGATATTCGGTAATGATAGAGTGGATAGTAGGATTTGTTGTTGTATGGAACTAGAATCTTAGGATTTTAGGATTTGGAATTTTAGAGGATATCCTGTTGATCTCTTTCTGTCATTTCATTGGGGGATATCGGATTTCTATTTATTTATTTGTCTGATTATTTTCATGGGATTAATGAAGTAATTATGTTCATCTCATCTAGCACTCGTCCACATCCTCGGGTGCAAAGATTTTTCATATACACAGAGTTGGGTGAAATGAATCTGGGAAATGGATCGTTGGAAGATGAGATTGATGAAGTGATGATGGTGATGATGAACTGCTCCTTGAGATTTGGATTCTCATCCTTGGGGAATGTTTCTTCTTGATGGTGGGTTTTTTGGGGTTGGAAATTGGGGTTGGGAGTGGTTTGGTGGATTGTTGAATAGGAGGTGTGTGTTAGGTGTGTATGTTAGGTGTGTATGTATATATGTTTTGTCTTTGGGATGGATGCATGGATGGAGAGAGAGAGAGAGAGAGTGTGTGTGTGTGTGTCTGTGTCTGTGTGTGTGTCTGTGTGCGTGTGTATATTGTGGGTAGTTTGGTGGGCATTGGATTGGATTGGATTGAGTTGGGTTATTTCTGCTTCGGTGGGAGGTATTTGGGTGAGGAATAGGGAATTTTGCGATTTTGGATATGGGAATGGGAATGGGATATGGGATATACGGGAATTTAATGGACTATTAATAGATATTAATATATTTATATAAACATTATGGGGTATAAAGTCTTTCGGGGTTGGTGTATGGTGTATTGTTGATTTCGCGGCGAGGGGAAGGGAATACATTGGGGGATGTCTGTGTGTATGTGTGATGTTTCCCGTACCCATCATAAAATTTACTGAAAGAATTCACTATCTTACCTACATATACACTAGCTATTATGTTCTTTATATCAAAATATATATTCGTCTCTTGATTCCATAGGTAAGACCTAGTTGTTACACGATCATCGATTCATTATACAGTAGGTCTTTGTATATCTTGGACATAATCGGATAGAGATTCCTGGCGCTGGGGATGGGAATTGGAGGTGAAGGCGTTAGATCATTTGGGAAGGGGTTTGTGGTGGGGAGATTTTGAAATTTGAGATGGATTTTCTTTTGAGGGGGATGGGGGATGGGGGATGAGGGAGCTGGAGATAGATGCTGCTCTGTATATTGATCTTGATCGGATTATTGACTGGCTTGCTTGCTTGCTTGCTTGCTTGCTTTACGCTTTCGGATACCTGCAACCGTAGTTTAAGCTTGCGTTTGGGTCTTGATAATTGATGGGGTGGGAATGCGTTGGATTATAGGTAAGATCTTGTGAGGTGCTGTGTTTGATCATGATGATCTTTTTCTTGAGGGCTTGGAGGATGGATTTTTTTATGTATCTCTTTTTCTTCTGGGTGGCGTGGAGGAGGGAGTTGTGGAGGAGGGAGTTGCGGAGGTTGTGGAAGAGCGTTCGGGATACTATGTTTAGGTATGGGGGATTGATGGGAGGGATGAGTAGTTCTTTGGAGGGATTGTGGAGATGAATGGATCTTTAGTGTTTGGAGTTTGGAGTTTGGGGTGGATGATCGGTGGGTGGAATTTTATGGGATTGGATTGATCTCAGTGATAGGTATTGACAGGATATAATGAGTTCCGTCTCCAGACAGGGCATTGAGCTGAGCAACTGTTTTTTGAGGGGTGAGCGGCGGTTTACTTTTTCTTATGCAGTGTGTATACATATACTGACTCGTTAGAACTGAACCAAGATAGATGATTTATAGTAAGAGTTTAGACCCCGGCTTATCGCACACTAAGCGAAAACACATCAAAAAGCCTCATTTCTTCAATTTTTGAATTATATATTATTCTAATCAATCTTCAAATTAAATTTATAAAATTTATTTTGATAATAAATAATTAATGAAATTATATAAAAAAATAAGTGAGTTATTTTTAATAATTTTTTGAATAAAATTGTAAGTATTTAAAATTGGAATTCCTGAAATTTTCAAAAAAATCGATTTTTTTTATATAGAAAAAGTATTATATATAAAAAAATCTAAAGATTTCCAATTTTAAATATTTATAACTTTATTCAAAAAATTCTTAAAAATATTTCACTCATTTTTTTAGAAATTAATTATAGATATTATTTAAATAACCAATTTTCAAATTATATTTTTTATTTATTAAAAAATTATAAAAATAATTAATTTATATAGAAAAACAACATTTTTGTAGGGATTTTGTTACAAAATAGGGTGGTATACAATAAGCTAAGGCCTAAACTTTTACTTTTCATTTGAATGATTGATAGTTTTCTTTGAAAGAAATATCTTCGCTCATATCTTTCGGATCTGTTAGTTTTCTCTTAGTCCCGAGGTCTTCAATGGTGTTGAGAAATGAGTCTTCGTCTGTATCGCTATTGGTGTTGGCGTTGCGTTTTGAGAAATGAGATATGACTTCTCGGTTGATTTATTCTTGTTGTTGTTGTCATTTTCCTCGCTGGTGTTTCTAGAAAGTATAGAAAGTAGTTTATTAGTTACAAAGAACTCATCCTACTGCAAATTATAGATCAATAAATTTGGAATAAATTTGTTTCGAATGAATGAATATACATGAGCTGCTCTTTTCAATGGAGAAACGAATAAGAATACTTCATCGTTCGTATGGACGATGGAGATGTTCAAAATGCCGGGATTCGAATGAGCCCAAAAAGTTAAATCTTCGAGCGCAGCGAGCTATGGGGGTTTGGGGGCTTGCCCCCATGAATTGAATATAATAGCTACAATTTTGTGGTTGATTGAAGATAGTGTTGTGAAAAAGTTGATAAATTTATCTCGGAAAGCAGAAAGGAGGTGGGCGTCCCACTAAGTTGAGAAAATTGATATTTATCTACTATCATGTAATAGATGATTCATCAAGAGATATTCTTTGGAATCTATAATATTCAAGATTGGGAAAATGTATTGTTTCAAATTGACCGATTGTAGCAGACTTTCGAGTTGATGGAATTAATCATGGGTTCCTCTCGAAGTGTAGTTGATCTATATTATAGTCTTAGTCCTAGCCATTACAATTTCGAAGTTGATTTGGAGTTCTATTGCTTTTGTGATCGGTTAAGCGGGTATTTGGGAGTGTCGAAAGGGGAAGTAGGAGGGAGGGATAGCTTTGAATTATATCTTGGACCTTTTACCACTCTTTCGCACTACAGACCACCGATTGCCATAGCTAATGATGATTTTCGGCCTTCGAGAGGTTCTGGAAGTTGATAGTATCATTCGGCATTGTAAAAAGGACAGACAAAAGATTCTTTCAACGACGATTTCAAGAATCAATGCAAACAGAGTTCTCTCGTCTCCTTCGAAGAATAAGAAAAGAGGGGAATTTAATTGAAAATACGTTGATCTTATGATTTTAAGTAGATCTTTTGATATTAAGTTTACATCACAAAACTGTTTTATGGTATCAAGATTGAATAGATGGAGTTTAATATTATCGACTTGAAGTGTAAATTTACATACTATAAAATACAGGTTACAGAGTCGTACTCGAGTACGCAGGAAAGGTTTAGTAGGTCTTTTTCGATTACGGTAAATTGGAAGATTCTAAGCTTAAGAGGAAAGAAAAGGAGAAAAGGATTGAAGTGTTGAAATAGGGAAGGAACCCTGAGGAAATCTCGTTTTCTATACCGCTCATTTCTTCCAGTCGACATGGCAACCTCAGATAACACTGCACGAGAAAATTGCAGTTTTTGATGTTGTTGCTATTGCCTTATACACTAAGCTGCAGTGATGTTCACATTTTGCTTTTCACCTTGCTTTTCATTTTCACTTCCATTTTGGTCCTGCATGATCTCTTCAGGAGAAGATGTGTCTTGTTCAACAACATCTTGTTTGGCAGGGTCTTGCATAGGAACCCACTTGATAGCCAAAGCGCCAATAACAGATGCACAGCTTAACGCCAGCGACACATAAAATGTCCGGATTATGGAATCACTAATAGCAATCTTTGCTGTCTCTTGAGTCTCTGATGGTAACGCCGACAGGATTTTGGGTAAGGCAGACAGCAAGATAGAAGATGAGTTGGAAGATTGTGGCAAAAGTGGTTCAAGACGCTTGTGCATCTCCCCTTGGAAAATGCTTTGTGCTACTGCCACAAAGACTGAGGCACTGAGATTTTGGACAAGTGTTATAAATGTCACACCGATGGGAACATCTTTTTCCGGCAACAGTGTTTGAACGATATAACTTGGCTGACCAAATCCAAATCCAACTCCAAAGCCGTACAAAAGCTGATAACCGACAATCCTTGCTGTAGAAGAATGTAGGTTGATAGTAGTGAGTAAAGCACCTCCAGCAATTGATAGTGCAGTGCCAATGATCATGGCCGGATTGTAATACTTGAAACCACTGGTGATGCCTCCAGCCAAAATTGAAGCCACAACGTAACCAGCGATCAAAGGTGTCAACAGTTCACCCGAAGAAAGAGGTGATCGGCCACGAACGTCTTGAAACCATACAGGTAGAAACAAAATGGCAACATAGACACCTCCCGTTATACACATAGCATAGCTTCCAGCTAGCCATATATCACGACTACGCGCCAAGCTGCTTGGAATTGTGCGAGCCTTTCCGGCAATCTTTGTCGTTTGCGTAGCTACAAAAGCGATAGCGAGGATACCGGATACGACAAAAAGAGCGATAACACGACCATTACTCCAAGGATACGCAGCGCCACCCCATTGTAAAGCCATGAGGAGACAGATCAAAGATCCAACCATGAATACCGTTCCAGGAATATCAAGCTGCAGTGCCTTTTGCACGAGACTGAGTGACTGTGCACTTGGATCTGATGGTGTGTGTACAAGGATGCCGCACAAGATTACCGTTACTGCTCCTAACGGTAAGTTAATACCGAAACACCATCTCCATGTAGTCGATTGCAGTATAGCAGCTCCTAGGAACGGTCCAAGGATAGCTGCCAATCCAAATGCAGCGGACATGATACCCAAGTACGCGGCACGCTGTGCCAGTGGAATTACTTTGGTAGTAATCAACACACTTCCCGAAAAAACCCCAGCAGCACCCAGTCCAGCGATTGCTCGACCGACAATCAGGGTTATGGAGGAATGTGCTGTTGTGCAAATAAGAGATCCAATCTCGAAGATGACAATAGCGACAAGGTAAACATTTTTGATGGGAAAATGACTGTAAAGTTTGCCATAGAACAGTTGAAAGGCGCTCAATGTAAGAAGATAGGCATTAGCCCACCATCCAATATCTTGTGATGTGTTGAACTCGACGCTGATGACGGGGATTGCCGTAGCTAAGATGGTTTGATCCTGTGTTGAAAGCCAAAAGTTAGCTCCCAAACCTTCACAAGGTAAAAGGCTTCTTGGAATTTGCGTGGTTACCATACCATGCCTGTAAGGAAGACTGCCAGACAAATGCCAACCATAATAAGAGTTAGGCGAGTACGATTTGGCTTGGTAATAGTATTTTCAGGCGACTCCATGTTTGAAGTTGTTTTTGAAGAGGTTTGAAATGATTTACATAAATAAGTATGGAAATTCTATGGAAGAATCAAAGTTCAAAATCCGGGAATGAAAAGATGAACAGAATATTGCACATGGCCCTTCACAGAATAATTATGGTTCTTCACTCAATGCTCAAAGGCTGCGACTTGCCTGCTGCACCTTTCACTCGGTGACATCCATACCAACAGATTTGCGGCGCAATAAATTAATTTGTTGTTTACCAACAAAAATATAATTGATTGGTCGCCTTGATCGATGACTGGCCGAGAATAACAGAGAATAATCCCTCTTCATAATAGCCAGGTCAATCTTGAGTTGTAGCTCACTGCAATTGAGTGAATTTTAACATGCGTTTTGCATAATCTCGGATATCTTTTTCCGTTCGATTTTCCTATATAGTTATCCATTTCTACTACCATCATTAATAAACTGACATACTCATCACTACAATATTAAAGCCATCTTCATGGATTTCATCGACGTTGCTATTATCGGAGGAGGTCCAGCTGGACTCACTGCCGCCGGTGCTCTTGCTCGCCAACTCCATACTGCCGTGGTCTTCGACACTCAAACTTACCGTAATAAACACTCGGCTCATATGCACATGGTTCCTACCTGGGATCATAAAGATCCCAAGGACTTCCGAGCCGCAACTAAAGATAGTATTTTGGCGCGCTACTCTACTATTCAATTTCTTGATATTGGCGTCACGAGCATCGAGAAGAAAACAGACTCTCACTTCATCCTCATCGACGCAAATGGAAAAGAATGGAATTTTCGAAAAGTTATTCTGGCTGTTGGTATGACTGATACTTTCCCCGAAATCGAGGGCTACGCTGAGCTCTGGACAAAGAGAATGTAAGTCAACATGAATCATCTATCAGCATCTAAAGCTACCACACCAAACTAGCTTAGTTACTGACGACCTCTATTCATGTTCATATAGTTTCCATTGTCTTTTCTGCTTCGGTTACGAAGACCGCGGCGCAAAATCTACAGGCGTTCTCGTTATTCCTCCCCTCAATCCCATGACCGGTATTCACATGATTATAGCCGCCAATGCCGCCCAGCTCAGTGAAGAGGTCACTCTATATACACATGGCGACGAAGAAATAGCCGCAAAGCTTAGTCCACTCGTCAAAACCCCATTCAAGATTGACACACGCAAGATCCAACGACTCGTTGATAACGGCGGTTCCTCAGTCACAATACACTTCTCCGATGGTTCGGAGAAAGAAGAAGTATTCTTGGTTCATAATCCGAAGACTACAGTTCAAGGCCCCTTTGTTGAACAGCTGGGTCTGGATCTTAGTCCTGCGGGAGATATACTGGCGCCGCCGCCATTTCATCAAACTAGTGTGAGGGGTGTATTTGCGGCGGGAGATTGTATCACGCCGTATAAGGCCACCCCAGCTGCGATTGCTAGTGGGTGCAATTCTGCTGTGGCACTGACGGCGCAGTTGCAGGCTGAGAAGCATGGATTTCCTCCATTGTTTTAGGGGGTTTGGGAATGGGGTATTTCAGCTGCGTGTTTGTGGGCGAGATGTTCCTATGAGCTTGGTCTACATATCATTTAGTTAAATAATTAAACATTTTGCTTTTGAATGGTTTAGCATGCTGCAAGTATTTGAGAGTTTAAATTGATCCTTTTGTTGTGGGATATTGTCACGTATTTTTCCATTCCAATATTTCAAATCCATATTTTTAAGCTCGCTTGACTAGAAATTGCCCATCTAGTAGGTATCTGTCTATATATCTATTCTGTCTCACCGTATCACTTCACATTACATCTTCTATATCAAATTATATCCTATCATCTATCTATCTACCCCCATTACCTTTCTACCCATCAAACTCATAAAAACAAATTTAACACAATAAATCAATCAATCATCCCACAAATTTCCCATCCCACTCGACACCTCCCCCAAACTCAACTTTCTTAACGGTTCCACCCTCGCCCATTCCATCCCTTTCCATAATTGTGCAGTCTCCACTTCATTGCTATTTTTCGCAGTCTCAACATTCGCTCTTCCGAATAATCTTCTTTTAAAGGGACGAGGTCCGAGAGGTGCCGGTTTGTAAAGAGTTTCTGGTTCGTCAACCTCGGGGATTTTGTTTGTTTGCTTTGACTTTCTAGGTTCTGTCGGGCTAGATGTTACTTTATCCTTTACTTTCTGATTCTCTTTCTCCTTCTCAAGAACTTTTCCTTTCGGACGTAATTTCAAAGGTCTTACTCCCGGTGGCTTTTTCTGAACAATCGTTTCTTCTTGATTTTTCTCGAATTCAGGAGTCGAAGTAACACTTTCGATAAATGCACCAGGGATCTTCATCTCTCGACTAGTGGGTCGTTCTTTCGTCCTTTCGAACTTGGAATATTCGATAATTGCACCGGGAACTTGCATGTCTGTGCTGCGTTTTTTTATCACGACAGCGGTATTTGGTGATTTGTGGGGTGTGTGAGTGGCTTTTTGGCTCGCGGTCTTCTTTTTGGGTGCAAGAGGTGCGGGATTAGTGGTCGTGGATGGGGATATGGGCTTGGAATTGTGGTTATGATTATGATTTTGATCAGGAGGCCCTCGTGTGATATTGGGAAATACATCTCGAATATTCGCTGTAGATCTTTGCGGGTCATAACTTCCGCCTCGGATGGGTAGAGAATCTTTCCATGATTTTAATGCTGGTCTAGGTTCTGCAGCCTTTTGTTTTGGTTTAGAATTTAAAGCAGCATTCTTGGATTTATGGGAAGGGATGTCTTTGCTTGACGCAAGTGGTTTTCGCTCGATTTCGAAACTCCCACCTCGTACGGGGAGAGCATCTTTCCATGATTTGGGCGGACGGTTGAGAATTTTTTCGCTTTCCAATGGTTTCCGTTTGAGAGGCGTGACATGCGCAGAAGGGGATTGAATATATTCTTTCGTGAATCCTCCTGACATTCTAGAAGGAGCAGGAACGGAAGGTCTGCTTATCATCATTTCGTTCAGAATTGCAATTGGTAACGGTTGAGTAATAGGAGGTTTTCGGGGAGATATTCGATCCAGTGATGAAGGAATGGTGGTTGGAACTAAAGCGACATCGGGCTTGATGGCTATTTCTGGAGAGTCGGCGGTTCTGATTTCGTTAGTATGATTGTTTTTCTGGAATGGTAAATACATACCTCATCGTGGATAATGGAGATCGCATTGAAGCGTCGATTATACTACTACTCGGTGTTACGTTCCTTTGTCTTCCTATTCTCTGCGATATAAAGTTATTGGAAGATTTCGACTTTGGATGCGCGCAGGTACCGCACGTGCTATTTCCGGTACTGGGGTTTGAGGGGACACCCAACGATATCGCTGAATCAGATTGTGTTACGCACTTCTCGTTATAGTTCAGCTCCGTTGCAGTACTAGTGGTTGTGCTCGTATCTCTTGTGAAATATGACCAGCCGAGTCCCCAGCTCTTGCTCTTTTCCTTTTCTTTTTCTTTCTCTTCCAAAATTACAGGCGTAGACGAAGGCGTAGAGACGGGTTCAGAAATAGGTGTATATCTCGGTCTTAACGGCACAATCTTTTCTCGTTCCTCAGGAAACTCCCCTGGCATAGAATTCACACTAACCTGAGACTTAGATTTCGGTAGTTCCTCTTCTATTGCTAGTTCAGTAGGCACAGGTTTCCTCTTAATGTTCGTCTCTCTGGTAATTTTCTCCTTCGCTAATGCAAGCGAGTAATTTTTCTCCCACTCTTCCCTCTCATTTCCCATAAACAGATAATCGTCAGGAAGTGACGGTATGGAATCGGCACTGACTGATGCACTGGCCAAACGCGACTGCAAAATATTTGCAGCGGAGGGATTGAGGGAAGTGAGATTGCTATCTACGAGATCGTCGCCGAAGGAAGAAACTCGACAGTTGATTTCTCCGTCTTGGAGAAGGTTGGTACGGCCCGGGAGTTGGAAGGGGTATTGACAGGCTTCGAGAGCGGTGAGGATGATTCCTGTTGCTACGCTGTAGTTGTGAAATATTAGCTCGGTCTAACAACAAATTTCCTCCTGCATTGTATCGCGTGAAGTTTACTCATGATATCAATCACACCATACAACACACAGGAAAGAAGGAAGAAAGAAAACTCACAACCCAACACAGCTCAAAACCAACCCTCCAATCTGTACCTTACAATCTGTCGTTCCCGGAACACACACTTTCGATTTCGACACAACGACGCTAGATACGATGATCGATAGTATCCACGAGACAAGTGTAACGCGTGCAGTAATGAAGCTATACGCGTGCAGTTTCAACTCTGGAGGACGCACAAAACCTACGGGATTGTTTTGAATAGTGGCGGAAAAATGGAGGATGAGATAGATGAGAGTGAGTGAGGACTGGAATGTGTCAGTAATCTGTATGCTGTAAATAAGATCTCTTTTTATTCTTCTGTTTCATGATCACTCTCGTTTACGTTTGTCTTCTTCTCGATAAAGAATAGTCAAGTCCTCAAAACAAATTCCTCTTGGTGGGGGGAAATAAAACGTCAAGCAAACATAACTCACCCCAACAACCATAAACCCCGTCCCAACTTTCAACACAAGCGCAAGCGCATGCCCATCCCCCAAAATTTTAACGGTTAAGACAGTACCCACAACTACGCACATCAGTAGAATAACCAATGTCGCACATACAATAAGCGGCGTTAATATACGCTGGGTAAGTGAGATTCGCGGAGTAAGTGATGGTGTAAGGTGTGGGAGATGCGTGACTGGGATTTGGCCGCGGGGCGCGAGCACGGGGTAGGGCTTTTTAGTCATGGTGGCGTGGAGGGTTGCTGAGGAACGGATTGAGATGGGGATGGTGATAGGTAGTTATGTCATCTGTAGTAGGATCTAATGCACGAGTATGTGTTTTAAATTCGGCAGATGGAAATTAAAAAAGGATGACGACGATGATGATAAAAATACCTTTCAATTATCACAGTCATCTATATATCTATTCACATCCAGACGCAAATCTCCCAATGCATCACCATAACTCTCATTCATCAATTGTTCAATTATCATGTCGATTTTCAAATCCTTTCTTTCCGCTCCTGGAAATCAAAAATAAGACAACAATCACGTTTTTCGCCGCATCAGGTGAAAATTTCTTGCAGAGCACATAGGAAAAGTGGCTGGGTGAATATCTTACTTATGACGGAGAGAGATCAAGAAACCAAAAAAGTAGAAGGCGGGAGGTTTTACTTTTTTCGAAGATATGGGGGAATTGCTCTCTCATTAGAATTTTTTTTATTTACTTAGGGGGCTAGAACATTTCTTAAAGATGCCCAGGTGCATTCCCAATCGTGGCGTTGGGGCTCGGGAGTTGAGTTTACATTCCTCAGGGGCTGGGTATGGTTAAGCGAGATGGAAGGAATCTGGATGGCTTGCCGATATCGGGCGGTATGGATCTGTAGCTGAGGCTTAGGTTTTTTGTTTCTCTGGCTGGATTTAATGGTTATGGATAAGATGATTGGTTTCTTATCTTGTCAGAAATGCAACATGGTGTGAGATAAATGCTTCCGGGAAGAATGATCGGAAAAGGTGATATGGAGTCAACTATCTCTTGGTTTTTACTTGTATGTATCACATCACTTGTCAGAGAATCGGGAAATCTAGAATTTCATGGCAATCTTAAGGTTATTGTGATGTTTATTTATGTATGGTCTATCTATATGTAAGGTCTGGTATGCTAATATCATAATGGTACTGGATTATGGATGGATCGAAGATATAGACGCATATAAGTGTAGTTTTAGGATTGTTTTGACTCATTCTACGCCCATATAGCGAGTGCAGAATTCCATACGAACCAGGTGTTACTGAGAGTGAAAAAGGATGAAGTATCTCTTGTCAAATGGATTGTCGAATCGATGTAGTGTGTTGAGAGTGTATTATATGCGTTCATACGTACATCCATCTATACGTGTTCGAATCTGCAACAGATAGATCACAAGGTAAGAAAGACAATGAGAAGGGAAAGAGAGAAACTGATGAATTAAAGAAATGTGAAAGGGGAATGGAGAGAAAAGAAGAGAAGGGAAAATTCTGAACCGGAGGGAATTCTGGAAATCCAGAAAAGTCGTTTTCTAGGTCACCCTCGAACAGAGTATGTGTATTCCCACGATCTCCCTAATGTTGACTACATTACCTAAACAAATCCGTTAATATCACTTCAAATTGCTGGGCATCCAATAAGTCAAATTATTGCCTGAATTTCTAACCAGACGTGTAAGAAGTTTACCCAGCAGATCACAACCCTGGAATCTCCACATCTCCACATCAGCTCTGCAGTCTCTCTCTACTAGGGTTGGGCAAATTATATATTTTGACTGAGGATTACATATTTTTATATTATAACGTTTTTTGAACGGTATAAAATATTATGCCAAGATTATACACATGTTTTTCTAATCAATTAGACCCTCAGGTTGAATAAAAATGATGTGAATTTGAAAACAATCTCTAGTAAGTTATTAAAAAAGTTATTATAGATTTTGAAAGATATTTATATCACATGATTTATATTATATGATACCAGAATCATATCATTTCAGGAAAAAGTTTTTGTTTCCAAATATTTTGAGCAAATTTTCTTTCAAATTTATTATATGGGGAAAATCGATATATATTTTGTTTGATTAATATTATATATCATATTTTATTAACCTTTATAGTCAAATATTATAATATATATGCCCAATCCTACTCTCCACATACTCATTCCACTACCAGCCCCTCACCTCAACGGATATTACCAACGATTCACACCCGTATCAGATATCTCGAGTTTAAATCTTAATTGACCAAGAAACAAATTTCGTATTCCGAATTTCATACACCCTCATATTCTTGTTTCAACGTCACGGGAAAAATTTCCAAGTACTCAATAGCGACAGTATAAAAGAGATGGAAAAAAGATTTTTATTTCTAACATGTGTAAATACGAGAAGATAAGGATTTACACGAGGAAAACGAGGTTCCAGAAGATCAACAGGAGTTCATCCCGTTATGTTGTGATGATTTCATTTGAAGCTGATACCTGTTGCACGCCCCTTCGGCATATTCCTCGGTACTCACGAACTAAGAGTATCTCGTAAAACGGTCCTACTTCGTACAGAAGGAAGGCGGGAGTTAAGGGGGGCACTTGCCCATAGATTAGTAAATAAGTGGGTATATAAATGATCATTCTTCTTATTACTCCTTTTAGATTAACACAACTCATTATCCTTTATAATACCAACCTGTCTTCTCCTACCAAGAGCCACTAACCCCAACTTGCATAGTCATACCGCGCTTGGAAAGCTTATTTTGAACACATCCTAAATTGGAAGGACGTACTTTCAGAATTGTTAAAGAATCACGAGAGACTTGAAAAGCTTGGAGATATCTAAAGAAGACCCGTAACGTTGCAATTTCATTGCATATTCTCTAGCACTCACATTTCCCAGAGAAAGTCAAAAATCTCTTCAAATGCGTGTTGATGAGTATTGTGTTGTAAACTACCAAAGCCTTGCCAAGTAACTGTAATCTTCCATTTCGTGATTTCGTGTCTAGATGGATCATATTTTGGGGTTAGCGTAATGGGAATAGTGCGGCTTCACCCTCAGAGCACAGCCATTAAGGTCTCCAGGTCCCCCATCTCAAAGGGCTCAAAAACTCCAAATCCTCTCGACTTTATCCAAATTAGCAATTAAACTCTTAACTTCCATGGCTAAGCGAAGTCTTCGAAAGGACTCTACATGTTCTATCATCAGGGTTGTGTTCTTAGCAGATTCTCTCGCAGGGATGAGCACCTCAATCAATTTCCTACGTGCTTATCATAAAGGTAGCTCAAACTACCGGTCCCGAATTTGCCTACCTCACCGTGAACGAAGAATGTTACACCAAACTCGTCAAGATGGAGACTCTTATTAGAGATAGCATCATTTTGAAGATGAATAACGTTAAATAGAATCATAAAAGATTTAATAGGGTAAAGTCGAATTGCGGATCATAAGCTTATCATATCTAAGCTCATAATCGAAAATATTGATAGATTGATTTGACAAAGAGTTTGAAGGGATCTTAGGCCCATGCCAAATTAGATCCCACGTTTCGGAGCTATCCGTCTTAGCGGTAGCTTATAAGTTAAGCTCTGTTAAGCTAGACCAGACCATCGCTCGTCAAACGCTCTAGGCGCAGCGAACCGGCAGACACCGCCAAAGTCCACGGCGCCAGCGATGAATTGCAAATGAAGAAACTTTGCAATGAAGAAACTTTGCAATGACATCGCACTTGTCCAAAGAAGACATGCTCTGCATAGTTGTCCAAGCTCTAGCTAAAGTGGATCTTCAGTTCATTTGGCCCAAACCACCTTCCTCCGGACGATCACGTGACACACAAGGTAAATTGAGCTATCGCGAAACCACTTTCGGGACGAAAATAAATCTTCACTCCTCTGTGGAAGTCCACCAGAGAAGTTCGCGAGCATTGTCGTCAAAATACAGACCAATCTACCTCTCCTCCAAAGTCTCCATTCTACTGCGCCCAAACAATCTTTAGAGTGGTAATAAACTTTTACTGTGTCACAACCTGGTTTTCATTGCTAAGAGGAAGAAGATGCTAATTGGCCATAGAAATAGAGTTTTATTGGACTCTTTGGTACCGTCCCAACTCCCAAGTTGATTGAATGGGTGCGGTGAGAAGAGACTCTGGTCGAACTACCTTGGTGTTCAAGATGGACAGACAAGACGAACTAGATGGATGAGGATGAAAGTTATATGAGCATCGAAGAGTATATAAACCTCTTCTATTTCCCCTCAAATTCGAATTATCATCATCACCGTCACATCCATTCCGCACTCACTTCACAAACGAACAAAACACATTCATTTCACATTTACTTCACATTTGTTTTCGAATCCACTCTCTCTTTTCCAAGAAAAATAAATCACTCACTACCATCAAAATGCAGTTCTCGATTGCTACTCTCCTCACTTGCGTTGCTATTGCACAAGGAGCTGCCCTCCCACAAGCAGCAGCCACAACTTCCGCTGACGCCCAACTTTCCACTGCCCCCAACAGTGTTATTCCTGCTTCAACTGAAGTACACTTCAGTGGACAATTTGATGCCTCTGGATCATTGGTCGCAAAGGTTGACGATGAGCCCACTCAAGCACTTCAAAGGCGCATTACAGCAGGTATTGCTGTAGCTGCAGTCGATACCATTAAAGGTGTGGCCATCGTGACCAAGGTCGCCATTGACGCTGCTGGAAGGACCATTTCCAACATTAAAAACTGGGATAATGTAAGTTGCTCCTCAAAAAATAGCTTCCTCAAAGACATCTTCACGCATGAGACGGTACTAATGATATTCTCCAGGCACGTGAGGAATTCACTAAAACAACCACTGCCAACATGTGGGCCAGAAACCCAGATTACAGCAAATACCCCGCTGTCATATGCTACAACAAGGGATACTCCGTCAAAAACCCTGCCGGTATCGCCGGAAAAGTCAGCGTCAAGCTTTCTCTTGGTATTCTCCACACTGATTACGACTGCATGTACATGACTGGCAATAACCAATTCTATACCGATTCCGATGGTGGATACATTAACGTAAGAAGACCATTCCTTTCAGCTAGAGAATCATACTAACACCTTCCTAGCTTTCATACAGATTTAACTCCCGCTGCTCATTTGATGGAAATACCGGTGATTTGAGCTGCAACTAGAGAGCTTCAAAGCATCTAGTTTTCGACACATCAATTCGAAAATGATCAATCAAAAGTTTTCTCCATTGTGAACCTGCCATCAGACTTGTGCGCTAGGTGGCCACTCAGTTCCTTGTCTTGTTTTCATATCTCTATCATCATTGGATGTCTGAGTCGTGCTTTTGTTTTCATTTTGATTTTTGTAATGTTAGTACCTACTTAGTCAAATCGAGCTCTTTTTCAAAATCCACAGGTCCATGAATACTTCCTTTGATTTGACACAAACGAGAATATTTTGGTGAGTTGATATACCATAGAAATCCCTCTGTTAACTAGCTCTAGCTCGCCAGAACCATGGTAACGAAGATATGAGTACATGTTTGATTCTGACGAGTGGAGTAAAATAGCTACAGAGTGGACTGTCGATTTTTCCAGTGACAATTCAAATATCATTTAGATGCTGAAGTGTGGTTCTGGCAGATCTAACGACTAGAGTAGTCAGCAAGCCTATTGTTATTGCTGTAGCGCTAACCATATCCAGATTAGGAAACTCGGCTGAGCTGCAACACTACACATCACTAAGGCTTGAGTATGTAAGCAAGCACATGATCTTTGCAGTCCAACAATTGGTGTTCTATTTAAGAAGTCTTTCCGGCTTGTAAGGATAGAGCCGTCTCTGAATGAGAATGATACGCTGTCAGAAGAAACGCTCGAATCGCTGAACACAGTGTCAAAAGACGAGGATATCTTAATTGCGGACAATGGGGAACGAGAGATGGTCAAAGAGCTATGCACCGATGGATACTGGAACAGACTATGGACAATTCAGGAGATTGGAGAGCATCGCAAATGAAAGTTGGTTTTTGGTGAAATCGACAGTTCTTGGAAGGCATTCATCGAAATGGTAACTTTGCACAATAATGTGACGAGGGTCCTTTGAGGTTAGCCTCACTGCTTCGAGACAGAATGGTGGTACTCATACTTTTTGCAAGCTCTTGAGTGACCATCAAGAAGCGTGATGCACGGAGCCAAGAGATAAGATATACGGTTTAGTTGGTCTAGCAGCTGGCACTATCGAATTTCGCATGGACTACAACAAATCTCTGATCGAAGTATGGAAGGATACACTGGAGTTCATGGATCGTGATGAGGGTCTTTCGAATGACAATATTATATCTGTTGGAGGGTTCGTTGAGAGTCTGTTGATCGGGGCCAACTCTGCGCACCTTAAACAAGCTCCACCACTGAACTGTTCATGATCTACTCCGACCATCTGAATAGAAGATACCAGTAACAGAAATCTCAAAGTACTTGGACTCAAAGTTTATGTTGTCGGACACATATACTGTCAGTCCCTCCCATTGGGAGACAGTTTCGGATATGCATAAGGTCGATCAATAGGACTCCAAAATTTTGCAGAATTTCTCCAAAAGAGTTCAATGAAGCTCATCGTGAGAACGATAAACTGATACACCACATTTTAGAGTCAAACAATTCCGAACTAGAAATAGTTGTTTTCAATCACATGAGTAGTGTGCCTGCTCCTGAATTCAAAATAGCATATCTCTCCAAGAAGAGTATGACAATGCTAACAGCATCTCAGGCTCTCAAAGTTCAAGAGCAGCAACGGACGAGCGAATGTTGTATGATACTTGTGACGGAAATACCATGAAGGAAGCCATGCGACATCCTATATCCCATATCCCATATCCCATATCCCATATCCCATATGCCATACCACATTTGCCTTTCTGTATACCTGACTACTTACGTAGATAATATGCATATACCGCATCCGACAAAAGGAAACGCCCTCGAATCCCTGCGAACGACAAACGAAATAAATAAATCTCAGCCAATCAAAATACCCCGCCCAAAAATATACCAAAACATATCAGATTCACTATCATTTTTAGGTCCGAGGTCAACAATAAAAGATTGAAAGCTTCAAACCTGGAAAGAAAAACAAAAGAAGAGAGGATAACAATAAACAAAGTAAAATACTTCGGTTTTCAAAACTGAATTCGCAATCGATCTTTCTTCTCGTCTTCCCATCTCTCGTCTGAAACTTTCTATCTTCTTATTTTCTTTACAACTTCAACAACTGGAGGAGTAACAGCTTTAACTCGTCGCATCACATACAAACGTGTGTACGCAACGGATTTATCTGAGATGTGTAAGTTACTTTGAATCGATCTTTGCTTGCATTGCAATTTACACCTTTGCGCCTTCATCTCTTCCTATCCATTTCAGTCTTGCAAACTCCACTCGTATCTTCTGCCAATTCAACCTGATAGAACAAGAATCAAACTAACAATCCAACTCAAACATAACAGCGCACCCAATGGTTGTTCTTCCCAGCAGCAGCGGGTACCGTCCCAACAAAGGCGTCAAACGCGAACATGATCCCGATCAAATTCACGATCTTAGCTCCAAGAGTCCAAATGCAAATGGCACTTCAGACAACCACACACACCAGCATAAGAGAAAGAAGAGTCACCATTCTCAAAATCAAACTGAACAAAGTGGAGACGGCAAGAAGAAGAAGAAGAAGAGGTCAAAACCCAAGTCTTCTCAGTCACCGCAACAAGAAGACACATTAATGAGTGGAGGTTTGGGAGATATGAGCGCGGAGTTGGGAGAGCCGATCTTACCACCTCCTCGTGATTCTCAACATTCGACACCCAGAATGACTAAAGCCATGAGAGTAACGCATGCGCAAAAGAACGAAAACGGAGGCGGTAAAAAGAAGAAGAAAAACAAAGCGAGGACCAAGACCGTACGTTTTGAAGAATCAAGCAGTAACTATCGCCCACCGCACGTTGTTGATGAGGAAGAGGCAGAAACTGAGAGGTTCGAGATGAACGGTGATTCAGCTCTGCGCGAATCATCTACCTTACCTGTCCGATCTCACAGTCCAATCTTACCACCAATGTCTAGTCCAATTCTTCCTCCTACCCGACCAAAAAGACCCTCGAGCCATGGTCCGCCACCTCCAATTCTCCCACAGGCTTCTCCGAGTCGGATGAATCCACTGTATGTTCCTCCCAAAACCTCGACTCCCATCTTACCTCCAGCTTCACCCTTCAGAAAGAGACGTGGCTCAACTGGTAATACCTTTGCTCAACCACCAGCAACTTTCTCAACACAAGTTCCTAGTCCACAGGCTACTCAACCAACACCTGCTAAGCCAACATCAGCCAAGCCAGCCGCACCTAAATCTAAGGATGACGAATGGGAGTTTAGCACAGGGAAAATTCGAGCAATAATCGGTGATCCAATGGAAAAGGATGCCCAAAGGGAAGAAAGTAAGTTACATTCACCAATCTCATATCTCTATCCCTCAATTATTGCTGATGACTTTCTGCCCACTAAGACATCGCGTTTTCATCGAACTACATTCAGTCTCCGATGCGACAAGCTCAGGGTATCAATGTAGGAGGGGTCAACTTCAACATTTGGCACATTAAAAATCGTGAAACCTTCATCTTCAAGAGCAAAAGCACTGGTCTTCAAGTCTGTTCAGTAGCTCAAGGTAGCATATGGGTATTCCTCGGCCTCGAGAAATTTCGCATATCGAAAGGTGGGATGTGGCGCATCAGAGAAGGAGAGATATGCTCTGCTAAAAACCAAGATGGCTATGAGTGTGTCTTGCACGTCACCGCGATTCCAAGTGTTTCTACCATGGCAAACCAGTGAAGAAATTTGAAAGGAAATATCTAGGGTACTCGTGCGGATTGAAATTACACTTTTATGCACTTGCATTTGCAGCATATGATATGGGATTCATTATTTGAAGAAGGCCTGGAATTTCTTGCGACTGCAGCAGGAACTTATCAATCATTTCATTGCACTTGCAGATTGAATTATGAAAGGGGTTGAAGCTCCGCAATAGGCAATTATATACATACCATGCATGTTTTTCGCAAGTACTTCTCCACCAGAAAGAATCCTTCAAGGCAGAACAGAAAAAGCTTTCCCTCATCTTTCTGGAGTCAGTCAGGCTTCAGCCCATTCAGAAGATCATCTGCAGACTGAATGTTATTATGAAAAGTATAGTGCTCCCGTGTTGACCCCTGACTGCAACCCAGAATGTCTCACGAGTCACCAACTGACCCGTATTCTCGTGGCGTTCACTAGTTTAACTGACAGCTGAAAGATTCCCCACCAAAAGCCTCCCAAACTTCCCAATCAAATCAATTTCCATCCCGCAAACTGATCCTTTTGGGATTAAACATTGAGAAACTGGAGTAACCTTAAACTTTATCCAGATATGAGGCTTGAAATGATACTTCTTTCAAGCATGGTAGAAAATTGGCTGCATAAAAATGAGCCTCAACGCCCATCAATATCATGAGCTGATTTGATCAATTTTCTTCTGTGCTGTACAATAGGCAGTAGGATAGTAGGGGTCTTGTGCCGTTGAGAATTTATTTGAACGTTTCTTTCCCTCTAATAAGTAAGATTACGATGCGTAAATTGTAGATCTTGAATGCCAGTCGCCCAAATCGTTCGTAGTCATTAAGTTTTGGTAGCACAAAATGATTTTTTCGTTGTTTCTGGTGGGCTCGAGTCTCTTGCCAGCGATTTTGGCGAAGGCGTTGCCCTGGACACCAGCAGCTCAAACATCTACTGCTGATAATCAAGCACCGGTGCAAGGAGGGTGGAGTCCCAGTCCAACAGCAGCTCCGAACAATGCTCTGAAGGTGTTGGATCTATTGAAACGTCAAACAACTGCGAATAACACCTGCGGATACTACAATGGCATTCAATGTTAGTACTTTAACACTCAAATTCTCATGCAAATAGAAAGACATGTACTAATAACATGAAGCGGAACCTTATACTTGTTCTGGAGCAGGCTACTGTGCCCATAATTCGTATTCTGCTGTCGGATGCTGTACTGGAAATATCAATTCTTGCGATATATTTACCGCTTGCATTGACTACTCCTCGTCCTCAGCGCTTTGTGCTCTAGCAGACGGGTTGACAGGATGTTGCAACAATCCCGATTTCCCTTATTGCGCAACTTTCCTCTGGAACAACCCTCAAAGAAGCATGTATCGCTGTGTAACGTCTCCGGCATTTTATCTCATGTCCGATTACCCAATCACTGGTACTGCTTCAACGACTGTTGCGTCTTCTGTCACTTTATCTCGAAGTGTCGCTTCAGTAGCGAGCAGTATCCAAAGTGGAAATGATGCTCAGGATGTAGGCAGCGCTTCTCGAAGTTCAGTGATCTCAGCAGGTGCACCTAGTTCAGTAACCTCCGCAGGTTCACGTAGCTCAGCATCTTCGTCGTCACTAGCAACTCCATTCGCAAGTACAACAACCCATAAGAAATCTGGAGTTCCCCTAGGAGCTATTATCGGTGGAGCTGTCGGCGGCGTGGCAGTGATTGCGCTCTTAATATTTGCCATCGTTTTCTTTGTCAGAAAGAAGAAATCAAATCCCTCACAACCACAGCCTCCACCTCAAGTCTCAACAACTCTCGCCAATAGTCCACACCAGGGACCACCACCAAATTCACCTCCTCCATTCTACGGCAATCGTACCAGTATTGCAAAACCGGCCTATCCTGTACAACATACAACTGAATTGGCAAATACAGTGTATATTCCTCCTGCCATACCGGAGTATTATCAGCCACCGAAAGACGATGTCTCTGTATCACCCGACTCCAACACACAAAGATTTAGTCAAATATATAGCGATCCAGGCCATCGATACTCCGAGCTGGAAGCAACTGCTCCGAGTCCTTTAAATGGGAACAGAGTGGAGTTGGGTAGTGAGCCGGAGAGACCAAGTCGTGGAACAGAAATCAGTCCCACAAGATGATGAAACTGTTCAAATCATGATGAGGATTTCGATCAAGGTTGTTCGAGAGAAGGTTTTGGCAGTTCATCAAATTCGTGAGATGTTCATGAGGAGCATTTCATATAGCATGTGAGAGGTATCTCTTGCGAGACGAGATGGAAATGGTGTATATGACAAGATTATCCGATTGATTCACATAGTTTTGCGGAAGATATCCAATATAGTTTATAGAAATTAATGTTCAACTTGAGATTTTTGCTAGTATATATTACCTAGTAGGTATACTTTGGTGGTTCGTCAAGATGATGTGGTTTATTTGTGAAGACTTGCCTTGGACGGGGCTCCAGTGGTAGTATGCAAGAATCGATTCAACTACTCACATGATATGGACGGCAAAAGAAACACATTACTTTGAAGTTGCCATAACTGCAAGTTGTTGATTTGGCATCTTATATATAACTTTGTAAGAGCACGGACCATCGACCAGAAACTACATGACACTCGAAACAGTGAAAAAGCTTCCTAAAGAGCGAGGAAAATGACTTTCATACCTACATTGTACATTTTGATCTACAGACAACATGAAATACACTTGATTCACATCAAACGAAAGAAATCGTGATCTTGCATTGATCTCACACAAAGTATCATTCGTCGAAGATAAGCTCCACAGCGAGATCACAGATATGCCCACCCCACCATCGTGGATCTATGATGAGATGTTACTGCGTTTTCGGTTGTTCCTCCTTCGTCAGGTTTGTTCGATGTCAGGTATAATATTCATTTCTTGTTGTAGATTAGTTGGCATATTGGGAAACTACCAAACACTCAATATCGCTGTGAGCTACTCTCGAGCGTCACTTCCTTATTCAACTGCTGGGTAATTCTTTCCTCATCGGCCGAAATTCCAACAATTTCTTCCTTTTCTGAAAACTCCCGTTCTGTCCGGATTCATTCTTCAGACAACAATTCTCAAGTATCAGTCCTATCTTTATCAGTCCCATCAAGTATTAGTTCTACCATTCATCAATCTATCAAGCAGCGATCCTCTCGAAAAACAGTCCTATCACATCATTTGCAAATCATTCATACACACATCTTACAAAAATGCCTGAAATACTACGAGTTGGAATCATAGGGCTAGGGGAGATTGCACAGGTATTATAATCCAGGAACATCTACAGCAAACGCAACTGACTCTCTCGAACACAGGTCTCACATATCACAGTTCTGAATAGCCTATCCGACTATTTCATAATCACATACCTCTGTGACCCCTCTGAAGCTGCTCTGGAGCACTGTTCAAAAAAAGTGGCTGGGTACACCCCCAAAATGACCACAGATGCAGCACAGCTTTGTTCGTCTTCCGATGTCGACGTGGTACTGATAACAAGCGCACACGGTTTCCATGCGTCCCAGGCCATACTTGCACTACATAATGATAAATACACCCTGGTAGAAAAGCCATTGTGCTTATGCTTCCGAGATATTGAGCAGCTTGTAGAAGCAGAAAAGGGATCGGCAGGCAAGATCTTTGTTGCGTATCAAAGACGCTACGCTCAGGCATTTGTTGATGCCGTGAAGGAAGTAGGTGGCCTCGGCAAGATTCAATATGCCCGTGTCAGAGATATTATCGGACACAACAGCTATTTTGTTGATCAATCGGCGACATTTCCGAAGAAGTTCTCAGACTACAAACAGGCGGATTCCGAAGCCATGTCAGCGGTTCTGAATGAACAGATTGTCCACGCGCTTGGGACAGAGTATGGGATGGACGTAACTCCTGCGGCTAAAGAGTTTTTCGGATTCTTTTCAATGTAACATCCCTACACAGCTCCAGCTTATATAAGACACTTACTGATTTTCTAGTCTCGCTACTCATGATTTGAGTGCAATGAGAGAGATACTTGGTGGCATGCCTCAAAAAGTGCTGGGATCATCTCTGAGCCTACCATTTTGGACGGTCTTATTCCAATTTGACGGCTTTGCTGTAACATATGAGTCGGGTGTTCATGGCGTCCCAACATTCGACGCCCATCTAGAAGTATATTCGGAGGACAAGATCGTGCGGGTCAATTATGACAGTGGATATATCAAAGGACTTCCTGTCACGATGACAATCAGGGAAAGAATCGGTGAATCGGGATACCAGGAAAGAACTGTGAGAAAAACATATGAGGATCCATATACTTTGGAATTTTTAGATTTCCATGATTGTGTTATCAATGGGAAGACCCCTAAGACAAGTGTACAAGATGCGAAGGAAGATTTGGATCTTTTCAAGATGATCCTTCAATCCTCAAATTCCCTATGATAGAATACATACCTAGGTAGAACAATAAAACCCGATGTTTTCAAGAAGTCAAAGCGCAACAAGATTTTCATCATCTATGTACTCCCGAGTTCATAGAATCATTTTTACCTTGCAAACACCTTTGAAAATTTCAATAGTATGATTCTTACCGAACGATGTTCGGCAAAGTTGCCTGCTAATAAATACTGGGCTACATCCCATCTTCACTAACACTGCCGAGACTGCTTCCGGCCGATTTTTCAATACCGCTGCTTGTAGGATTCGTATTTCGGGTCTGAAAGTCTTCTATTCACAACTGTAATATATTAATTACCATAACTACTTAGGTAGTGTACGATACTGTTCGCTAAATTGGTTTAATTCCCCGAAAATGTGTTCCCGTTTCAGCACCTCATTGCCTGTCAACGTTTTTCCCTGAAACACGCCTTCAAAGTTCAAACATCCGTCTTTAGGCTGTTCATCATAGAAAGCAGTTTCGCTATCTGAACTACTTTTGGTAAGAACAGTTTTGTACCCGGGACAGGAGCTTCGTTTGCCCGTAATCTATCTTCAATATAGCTTTTCGAACGAATTAGATAGCCACAAATGATTTGATAGAAACGACAAAAGATCCTCGTGTTTCGTCATAAGGTAGATAGATATTTGCCACGATTGGGCTTCAGAATTGGGTATAATATGATCTTTGAATACTTCAAGGTATAGTACATGTATGTTAGCTCTAGATGATATTCAACGGCAAGCCGCAAACCTTATGAGATTGCAATCCTTCCACTTCTTGGCAAGCACAAAGTAAATGTGCTTCGGTTGGTCCGGAAAAGCTGCAAAGTTTGTTTGTATTACTCGAGGTCTATCGTATAATACATCAGGTAAGATGGAGGAATAAGTATACCCGGACATGTCAACGAGTATCCGCATCCTGTTCACTTGAGTAAATCAAGGGAAAATGTTCCCCTGCCCTATAAACCCCCGCATTAATGTGGGGGCTCTGGTGGACTTATTGAAATGGTTAGGTAGGGTTACCCCATGATCGTCTGCCGTGAAACTTTTGGTTCTATGCTTGGCAATACTCTTCTCGTTCCATACACAGTTCATTCTGTGTTTTCGTGCAAATGCGCACGGCTTTCTGATCTAGATGGAGCCAAAGTAGCGAGTTTGTAGTCGTAGTATACAGAATAAAGTTTCGTTTTCCATACGTACATCGTGGGTCATGGATGTTGTTTACGGACGAGGAAAGTTAATTGCACAGACTCAATCCCAACACCAACCTTGTGTGAGGACTTCTCTTAAAAGGTCGAAGTAGGAAGGTGTTTATCTAGAATGGAGAGGAAACTTGGGCTGGATCGGCTTATGAAAAGGCTTCTTCTCCCCATATTTTGTGTCATATCGATAATGTTGACATCTTACCCTGGCTCGTCGAATGCAGGTTATCTTTGCTGGTAATGTCTTCAGTAAGTAGACCTTTCTCTTTCATTTTAATATCTCTGTGAGGGCTAGTGCCTCTTTAAGTTCTGAATCCAACTTTTGTGGCAGCTGTTAGGATCGACCAGAAAAAGCGCGTCCTACAGCTTCGTTACATAACCGAATACTAACGAGAAATCAGGGTGATGAATTGAATGATACCAGAGTACATGTACTACTTGTAGGAACGATAGTGCCAACAGCTTTGGGTACGCTGTTTGTGGCTGGACGTCTCTACACTCGGGGAGTCATCACGAGAAACTGGGGATGGGATGATTTCTGCATTTTAATGGCATGGGTACGATACTTTGTCACATTACAAAGTCACTTGATGGTTTATTTTCTCTAACATCCCAACTAGATTCTCACCATCTTTGTTGCAGTCACCAATGCACTCTTCTGCAACTATGGCGGTGGCCGTCACGTTGAACTCCAGACCCCGTCAGACCTAAAGCCCTTCTTCGTCCTCGCTTTCGTATCTCGAATCCTCTACCAAGTATCTCTCATGATGGTAAGAGTGGCCATCTGTCTGGTCTATTCACGAATCTTCCAAGATCGACAGAGCAAAATCATTGTATACAGTCTATTGGCTTTCCAAATCGCAACGACGATTCCTCTTACGTTGATTGTGGTTTTCCAATGCGACCCAATCGTTTCGCAGTGGGACTTCAGCGTGGAACAAGTTAGTTGTATTGATCCTTTGCCGGGAATCATTACTTTTACTACTTGTAGTGTTTTCAGTGATGTGGCGCTTATTCTTTTTGTCATACCGAGAGTTTGTATGTATTATTTTCCGTACCCTCATACATGCTTCTATCGAGAAAGACAGTTACTAACGATACCTCAAGTACCCCTCAAAATCAACAAACGTCAAAAAGCAACGCTAGTCGCGATCGTCAGTTTCGGTATCCTCGTCATCATCGCCTCGATCATTCGCTTCATTCGTTCTAAACCCATTTTCACCGAGAGAGATTATACGTGGAATTTGTGGGAAATTACAACGTGGTCGAGTATTGAACTTAATACTGCATTATTCTGCGTTAGTGCCCCGTGTTTGAGACCGCTGGTCAGGAAAATAGTGCCCGATATTACGTGGTTGAGAAGTGCGGTGACTGCGAGTAGGAGTCAGGCAACGACGGTTGGACCGAGGAGAAAGAGCTCGGCTATGGGTTTGCAGGGGAATAATGGAAATGGGAAAATAGGAGGAGAAGAGATGCCGCAAAATGATTTTAGAATGGCGTCGAGATTCACGGTGGGTGGATCGCCGAGTTCTCTCGATAACAATCGATCTGGGATGGGGAGGAAAGAATGGAGCAGAAGAAGAGGCAGAGAGGAATGGGAAATGAGTGTACTTGGCTCGCGAAAAGGATCGAGAGCTATCGTGGATGAGGAGGACTGGATTGGGCTTGTTGACGAGGGGGCAGATGAAGAAGAGGGGATCAGGGATAGGGTACGGGCTTTGAGTGATCCGAATGTGGGAATTAGGACGGATGGTACGAAAGGATACTAATTTTTTCGAGGTCGTCTACATGGCGCAAGTGTGAATCAACAGAGGAACGGCTGGATGCCAGGAGATTTCGTGGAACTCGAAGCAAGGTGTTTATTACATATACCAACTATACCACTTTTTTTGGAAACTGAAAGGACTTGAAGGCACAGGAGGGGAGTGGGCAAAAAAGGCCCGCAGGCAAGATCTGTCCAGCTATAAACTTGGATACTTAATCACCAAAAGATGGCTTAAAGAACAGGTATTTAATTAATTGTTGTGGCACTTATACCTATGACTTATCGTCTTACACTGCGTGGATCCTTGTTAATGCGAATTCTGAGATTGCTCATCAGATAATCCCCTACAATACATAAACTTGATTACAGAAATATGGAGCTTATCCAAGAACATAGATTTCGTCAATATATCAAAGGTCGACAATTCAAATATCTATCCCAGACAAAAGGTTTCATTACCTGAACGCCGTCGCTTAATGCATACATTATTGACCTAGGTACCTTGTCCCTATCCGTTTCCTTCGTTTCTTGATGATGTACAATTGATACGAAGAGATTACCTTCTGCCCCCTCTACCCGCTGGAGCGCCTCCCATACCGGGCATTCCAGGCATACCGCCGCCACCCATCATTTTCTAAAGACAAGTTAGCAGAATATCAATATTGAGGATGAACTAGAGGATATACCATCAGACTAGACATATCAGGCATGCCACCGGGCATGCCTCCAGCACCACCACCACCGAGCATTTTCTATAACGATTGTTAGCAGTAATTTGATATCAGAATATGTAACAGAGCATACCATCATGCTACTCAAATCTGGCATTCCACCGCCTCCACCGCCTCCCATTGAAGCGAGTCTCTTTTGCATAGCGGCCATTTGTTGCTGTTTGTTTGCACCTCCCATTGCACCTTGTGCTTTTTGCATATTCTTCATACTTCCACCCATCGTCTTTGCCATACCAGCCATCATCTTGTGCTGAGTTAATAAGTCCTCTATTTCCCTTACGCTTGTACCACTGCCGCAAGCTATCCTCGTCATTCTAGTAGGTTGTTCGAGGAATATTTTTCCGTCTGAATCGAGTTCTTTGGCCGTCATGGAATCACAAATGTAAATCATACGTTTGAGCTTCATGGCACCATCCTCATCGTCCATTCCTTGCATCATGTTTCCCATACCTGGAATCATACCTGCCATTTTCGAAAGAGGTCCCATCTTCATGATATTAGATAATTGATCGCGAAGATCACGAACTGTAAAAATACCCTCCACGATGTGCTTCATGGTGTCTTTTTGATCTAACTTCAAAGACTGAACATGCTCCATAAGTCCTTGCATATCTCCCATACCCAGTAGTTTGGAAACGAATTGTGTGGGTGCGAACTTTTCTAAATCAAGCATGTGTTCTCCAGTTCCGATAAATATGATAGGTGTATGTGTTGCTGCAACTGCAGAGATTGCACCACCTCCGCTTGCATGCCCATCGGTTTTCGTGATAATAATGGCTCCAAAGTCGGCAGTTTCTTTGAACGCCTTACTTTGCGCCTCAGCTTGCTGTCCTATACTGGCATCCATTACCATTACAGTTTGATCGGGCTTTACAGCTGTTTGAATATCCACCATTTCTTGAAAGAGAGCATCTTCTTGTCGATGTCTTCCACTGGTGTCCACAATAATAATCTCGAATTTCTCCTTCTTGAATTTATCCACTCCCTCCTTCGCCACAACAGCTGGATCCGTCTGTGTGAGAGAACCGTAATATGGAATCTTAGCCTTTGTAGCGTTTTGCTTCAACTGATCGAAAGCACCTGCACGGAAGGTATCCGCGCAAACCAAACAAGCCTTGAACCCCCTTGCTTGATACCATCTTGCTAATTTTGTACATGTCGTAGTCTTTCCAGCTCCCTGCAATCCAACAAACATAATAATATTTGCTTTTCCCTTCTTTGGCTTGAAAGGTTCGGCATGAGGATCGACAAGCTTTACTAATTCATCATACACAGCCTTTTGAATGACTTTCTTCTTGTTGACAGCCGGGGCAAGTACTTTAAAGTTCACGGAGGCTTTGATGGATTTTCGTAGGTTTCCCACTAATTTTACATTCACATCGGCCTCGAGCAATGCGGAACAAATCTCCTTGATCATGCCATCGAATGCCTAATTGATATCAGTAGGAGGAACGTTGACAGATCTTGACAATTGTCCTTGACACTGACCTTTTCATCCAAGTTGCTAGATCTGGTGAGATCTGTGACTGCGGCATTTATGCGCCGACCTAAATCTTGAAGAACCATGATTATAATAGTTTATGCGACAACTTTATTGACAGACTTCAATGTATGGCCTCAGATGAGATGAATGCATTTAATGATTTAATGTGGCTCGAAGGTGTGGGACAAATAAAAGCGCGGGGAATTTAGTGTACCGAAAGGTTTATCCGTTCTCCGAAAAATCCAAAAATTTCCTGGATACGATAAGATTTAATTTTCCTATCAACCATTGTTCAAAGTAAAATAACTCTCAATTCAATCACAACAGCAACAATGGCAGGAAATGTTTCAAAGAAGCGTAAGGTGGAGGATGGAATGAAAGGAAAAACCGGTAGACCTACCAAGAAATTCAAGAAACAAACATACTACGAATCCTCATCCGACGAAGAAGAATCCGCAACAACTCAAGATTTTCAAGCAGTCAATTTACAGGATTCAGACGAAGAGGAAGAAGGACCCAATGATGCAATCACAGGCACTTTATCAGACGAGGATGATGAGCCAGATCTCAATGCCGCAGATAACGAGTTGGAAGAAGAAGTCACCGATGCCTCAAATTCCGATTCAGAAAATTCAGATGACGATTCGGACACAAATTCAAATCCAAATTTAATAAAGGCACGAAAGCGCAATGATCCAGAGGCATTTGCTACATCTATGTCCAAGATCTTGGGATCCAAGTTATCAGCGAGTAAAAGAAATGATCCAGTTTTGTCGAGAAGTCAGACGGCAATAGAAGCTAGCAAGGAAATGACGGATTTGGCTTTGGAAAAGAAGGCAAAGCATAAGATGAGGGAGGAGAAAAAGGCTGCAATGGAAAAGGGCAGAGTCAAGGATGTCTTAGGTGCTAGTACAGCATTTGATGCGAGCAATGGTTATGGAAATGGAGAAAATGTACCAAGTGTACAGGCAACGATGGAATTGGAAAAGCGGTTGAGAAAAACTGCTCAAAGAGGTGTTGTCAAGCTCTTTAATGCTGTCAGGGCAGCCCAAGTTAAAGGCGAGGAGGCAGCCAAGGAAGCGAGACAAAAAGGAGTTGTAGGACAGGGAAGGAGGGAGGAGAAAATAAACGAGATGAGTAAGAAAGGATTTTTGGATTTGATTGCAGGTGGAGGTGGATTGAGGAAAGGAGAGATCGAAGAGGCCTGAGAAAGGATGGAATATATTCTGATTACGGTTGGCATGGTATGGCGTTAGAGGTGGGATTTTACCCCTCATGAGGGTTTCGTTGAAGCAAAGTACCTAAGTATCCACCAACTCCTTGTCCATCATTGATATGGAGTATATGTACAAAGGACAGATACCCTTTTTAATATGTCCAACCTACGACCCAAATGCAATGCTTCCCTACACCATTATTTAGGAATAACGTCTCAATCCATTCGTGACCGTAAATGTGATAAAGTTGTAACGCTCATCCGCATCAACTCTTGTTACTGAAATCGCTGGCCTGGAGATTTCGTGTCATAGAAGGAAGTCTTACGCGCAACCCATCCAACTCTTTTGACATCACAATTTGACAACCCAATCTTGATGTTTCCCTCAAGCCGAACGCTAAATCCAACATATCATTCTCATCATCATCCGGCTCATTCATTTTATCGTAGAATGCTTCATCCTCGACTATGACATGACATGTTGAACATGAGCAAGATCCTCCACAGGCGCCTGTAAAGATTATCAGTTTGTGGTCTATGGAGAGTTGTCTATTTGACTAACCTTCCATTTCCAAGTCATTGGCCTGTGCTATATCCAAAAGATTGTCTCCTGCCGATACCTCGAAAGTATGTTCATCTCCCTCCTTATCGAAGAATGTAACATGTAACCTGCAAGTCAATTAGCATTGGTATAACAGCAAATGCTGACAAGTGAAAAGACCTACCCTTCCCCAGGCTTTGGAGGCGTTACATGCCCATGTAAAGCTTTTGATGTAGCTGAGAATTCCCGACGGGCAGCTGTAGATCTCCTGTTCTGTCTGATCTCGCACATCTGCTTCGTGCTAGGTCGCGACCCCGATATCGAGAAGGGACATAACAGAGCGGGCGCTGCGGGGGGTCTGCAGGAAAATCGAACAGGACTATCGGCCACTGTCGCAAACTCTCTTCGTAGAGATTGAGTTGTGGTTCTGCGAATGCCTACAAAGGCCCGGCTTGTACTTCGAACTGCAGACATCTCGTCTTTATCGTGATTGTTGTGAAGAATGGGTGGGGTTGAGAAAGTGAGGAAGGTCCGGAGTTGAGGGTGGATATGTAATGTAGTGAGATGGATGTAGACTTCTTTTGCCCGAAGTAAATATTTGATCTTTCAAATGCTTGTTGAGACTCCTTGACACTTTTAAGAATTGCAACAGTGAAGAGTGTTCTTTCGAGATTGAACAAATATTTTTATTGTTTCAAATCGTTACAAGCTTTCCACAACTCTTTGAATCTTTAGATCAAATGTTGGTGGCATTACATTTTGTATCTAGGTAAGTACTCATATAAAAATATTCGTATGTCCGCGCATAACCAATCGGTGTATTGCGATTACTCCGAAATTTTGTGCGGTTCAGGGCGGTCGAACAAGCTGTGAGCAAGGCCTATTCGCGGATAAAGCATATCAGTCACTCACATTACTCCAGTTCAGCCAGCCCAGCTTTGGGGCCACTGTAATCCTTGTTGATGAACTCTCCAATTGAACATCGCAGGGAAAAAAAAAGCTTGAATACCTTGACAAGGTAGTTCTTCCACCTTGCATTGACGGACCGACGTGGAAAACAAAGAGACGACGACAACAACAACAACTACATAAGAGAATTTGTGTAAATTTTCTTTCCCCTCGTTTTTCTTCTTGAATGCAACATACCCCAAAATGTCGACCTCAAGAGAAGGTCCAAACCCGTTAAGACCATATTATGTTCCACCTTCTATCGGAATACCTCAAGAAGCACCTATAACGTCTTCGGGAACTCATGGAGTAGGATTAAAGAATGGAAGTGCAGCTTCTTATGCATCTTCAGCTCGAGACATATTCTCAGATATTGACTACAGTGACTATCTATCGGATACCTCACCATCTACCATCGAATCACTTCAGAAGTTCGTTAATGAGACTTTCACCAACTATGCGGGGATCTTGTGTGGACAGCCCTTCGAGGTTGCAAAAACAATTTTGCAGGTAAAGAGTCAGGATATTGAGGAAGGGACAACACCAGCAGCTGCAGCGGAGAAGATAAAACGACGACCATCAGAGTGCAATGAGGTATGATTTTCCAAGTGAGGGGTCGAGATGCTGAGCTAATCGGAATCTAGAACTACCCCTCCGACGACTCTGATGCGGACGAGACAGCTTACTTTACATCGGCGGCACCCCATACAAAATCATCATCCCCTTCGAGGCGTCGGTATAGCAGTGAAGCATCAGGGTGGGAGGACAAATCTATTCCTAAAGTAACACCACCGAAGCCAAAGCCTGCACATCAATTAAACCTTAGGAGATCAGATTCTATAATGGAAGTGATAGCACAGGAATGGTCAAAGGAGGGAGCTTGGGGCGTATGGAAGGGATCCAATGCAACTTTCATCTACGGTTTTCTACTGAAGACGATGGAAAGTTGGTCAAGCAGCATGATATCGGCGGCGCTGAATATTCCGGACCCAGGTCTAGCAACACTAGCAGCGCAAGTTGATGTTACTGGTTCTCCTAGCCCATGGACATCATTAAGTGTAGCAATAGCGGCAGCTGCTACCGCAGGTCTTATTCTTGCTCCTCTTGATCTTGTGAGGACGAAGTAAGTCATCAATCGCTATTCTCAAAACACAATGCTAATCCAGATAGGTTGATCCTCACCCCAACTTCAGATCCTAAAAGATCTCTCACTCACAACCTCAATACCCTACCCTCATATATATGTCCTCCATTACTTCTCATTCCTACTATTCTCCACTCCATAATCAAGCCCACTATATCACACTGCACCCCGCTACTTCTTCGAACTCGTCTCTCCATCGATCCTATTCTCACCCCCACAAGCTACACAACATTCACCTTCCTTGCTCAAACAATGGAAATCTTCCTTCGTCTACCAATCGAAACAGTTCTACGTCGTGGACAAGCTGCGGTACTCGCCTCAACTCAGTATAACGAATCTCAAGACCTTAAAACAATTGTCGATATTGGTCCATACAACGGAGTGGTAGGTACAATGTGGTCTATTGCCCGGGAAGAAGGAGAGTCATCTAGTCCCGAGCCTATCGCAAGTGTAGGCGCGGTGACACCTTTGAGGAAAATTAAGAAAGTTCAAAAGAAGGGACAAGGGATTGAAGGACTCTGGAGAGGATGGAGAGTTGGTGTATGGGGATTAGTAGGAATGTATGGAAGTAAGGCTATGAGTGGTGTTGGAAGTACCGAAGGAGAATTTTAACGAAATCACAATAGCTACTTGTTGTCTATGACAATCATGTTTCGAGCCACTTGAAAATTTCGTGGACATGATGGGATGGGATGGCGTTGATTTGTTGCCATTTGTTTGGCTTGGGAACGATGGAATAGCTCTACTTACTTATATAGGGCGCAAAGGAAACTGGCGTTAGGATAATGAAGATATGTGAAATGACCAAAGCATACTCACCTCTATTTATTTGTTCTGCTTCCATTTCTGTCGTGCAATGCTATGCGATGTGTTTCACACTTGATGTTGGTCTACATCTATCTAATTTTCCTAACTGATCTATTAGAGTTTGGCCAACATAGTATGGCGATCCTCTACACATCAATCCCACTGAAATATTTTATCAGTGCCGCCTGCGTCTTTGGCGCCGCAGTACTTTCCCCTGTTGAGATGGAGGGCGGGAAAAGCAAACAGAGTAATCATTGGAGAGGAAACGAGATATCTAAAGGCGACAACAGGAGCTGCAATCCGAAGCGAGGTGGTGCCGTAAAGCTGGTATACGAGATGTATTTGGAAGAGAGAAGAGGGGAGGTAGGGAGATGGAGGTCAGAGGATAAAGCAAGTCAGGCGTGAAAATGTGCATTTTGCTGGGCAATCGATTGATGGGGCTTTGTTGGTTTTGAGGAATGATCACAGAATCTGGGAGATACGTATTAGGATCTTCTAGTCAAAGTGTAAGATTAAGGAGTCCATGGCACTGGCTTTTGATTCTTTAGCGATAAAGCCTCGTCGTAATAGCATTCAAAATTCAACATTCATTACAAGCACAGCCCCTTCTATCATAGTTTAAGCGAGTAACAATTAAGAGACGCCATTGATGATTCTGTTTCCTGAATCTACGTTTAGATCAAACGCTGCTCGCATCAACTCAGATCATAGCATCAATCAATCCATTTTCTTCTCAACTTACTCACGAGTCTTCCCTAATCCCCACTTCAAACTTCCACTGATATCTTCTGCATCAGCTGGAAAATTTGAAAGTCTCAATGCTATTTCTCCCACTGCAATTCCAATCACTAAAACTATCAGTTTCTCCATCCAACTCAAGGTATAAAGATTGCGGTCATTGCGTGCCGCGGATGAAACTGGTAATGGAGCATTTTGAACTATTGTTTCGGTCATGGGTGAAGATTTCTTGATTTTGTCTTGCTTATTTGAATCGAGTGGCTCTTGGACATTCATAACTGAAGGGATTCTGTAGTTGCTTTTGGTTTTGTGTTTGTGTATGTATTCTTTACTTGCATCGAGTGGCTCTTGAAAATCCACAGCTGAAGGCTTTTTATATTTGGACTTGTGTTTGTATTCCTCGTTTGCATCGAGTTGATTTTCTAGCCTCTCGGCTGCATCTAGCGGACTTTCGGGATCGTTGTGGAAAGGTAGATGGCCACCTGCAAAAGACTGTACGTGTTTGTCTCTCGAACCGAGACCTTCTTCCCATTTTGCACTCTTAGTCGAAGATTTAATATGCAATGGATCTTTCAGAGTCGTGGTCACAGGTTTCCGAGGTGCTCTCTGGAATGGCTTCCACCAATCCCCTGCATGTTCATGCCCTTCTGATTTTCCCGAATCCGACGGTTTGGTAGACTCTGCCTCAGCCTCAGCCTTGGTCACAGGGTCCTGGGATTCTTCATGGGTCGGTTCCCACCCTTTCCCCGTATCCTCATACCGCCATGATTTCCCTCCATTCACATTCCGAACATCCGGCACAATCCAATCGAGTAGCTGAGATGGTTCGCCGTATTCTCTCTGTATTCTACTTCTGTCTCTCTCCCTCCTCTGATACTCATCTTCACTCGAATTTCGGTCTCCGATCCGCCCCGCCCTCCTCGGTGGTTTCCCTGTCGATCTCCATGCCGCTAATTCTTCTTTCTTTTTGAGAAGCTCTGCTTCTCTTTCTTTGTGGCGTTGCATTGTGGCATCTAGTTCTGCATTACTTCGCTTTAGATCTTCAATATAGGGGTCTGGTTGTGCATTTATCTTCTTCAATCTATCACTAAACTCGGCGCGTGAAAGATTCTCGGCAAGCAGTGCGTCGAGCCAATGCACGCTCTCTTCTCCCTCCGAAGAGTCAGCGGGATAATCTTTGATCTCTCCCCATCCATAATTTGAGCGCTCTTCCAACTCCTTCGGCGGTGGATTCTCTCTTGAGGTTTCAGAGTTAGGCAGCTTTCGAGAGGCAATGGATCCGTATCTTTTTTCGTAGGCCCGTCGTTTGTCTTCCAACACTTTTATTTGACGGACAATACGGTCGCGCCTTGAAGATGAGGTTGGGAAGTCTGGGGCTTTGCTGAGATAATCTCTGCGTTCATGAGGTGGGGTTCCTCGCCTGAGGGGGTCTTTTCCGGATTTGGTAGTCATTTTGCAGTTTTCTGAGAATGATGGGCAGACTTTTCCGTGGAAAGTTATTGAGAATTCAGGCTTCCAGATTCGGATATTTGGCGATGCGATTTGATAGGACAAAGGAGTATTATTTCTATTGAGATGATTACAATTGGAAGTTGGCTGACGCATGCGGAATACAATCAAAGGAATGGCATAAAGCTTTTCAAGAGCAAGAAAATGATTTCTATGGTTGTATTTCGATGGACTCATTGCATTGTTCAGAGGAGATGTCTTTTGGGAAGCTCTACCTGAAAATTAATTGGGTATAAACGCTTATTGATTATCTCTTAATTTTTTGCCGAGACTTGACCTCGAGAACAGTGTTGTTTACACTTTATTAGTCCTGTTATATGAAGGCATGATGCGACTTACTTGCCCGCGAGTCAATGAGGCGGCTGGATAGGGTCCAAAATCTATCACCCACATCCCTCCTTTGTTGGGAGTTTGCACACTATCTCTTTCTTTTCTTGATCAGTTATTTTCTCGACTACTCGAACAAAGCAGCAAGTGTTGTCAAAAGACAATAAGCATTGTTTCTAGAAGACAAAGAATTTTTTTGCGAGAAGTACTTAATTCATATGCTTTACATGTGAATTAATATTCAACAATTGTCGAAATTTTTGAGAACAATTGCAACATTCCATGTATAAAGGTAAGAAGCTTGAAGTGGTGAACTTTCCCTCATCAGCCTGCCGATATCTTGTGAGTTTGAAACTTTAGTCCAACTGATACACCGCAAACCTCAAAAGACTCCGCAGAACTATTCTCTATTTTACTCAAACTCCCTACATCAAAGTACGAACACTAACTGCAAACATGGCCTCAGGAGACCAATTTGTTGACATCAACTTGCACCCAGCCGAGTTTACAAGAGAGCAGGCGAGAAGACAGCGCATCGTGAAGTATTCCGTGCAGGGTAAGAAAACCAAGAGAAGTTGCTACCCAATCGTCATCTGCATCTTGATTATTATCATTGCCCTTCTCGGATTCTTCATTGGGTTCATATTAATCCGCCCAGGTATGATCGGAATGCCATGCTCATCTCAGGTCAAGTCTCCCCAGGCTTCCTCTCCAGTTCATCTTCAAACCTTCAGCCTTCCATTTTACAACATCACAACGACTACGCAATTGACCACGAAGACAATTCCCAAGACTCAAGCCACAGCCACAGTTACGCCAAGTGCAATTGATCCAGTGGCGATCGCAACTTGCCTCGGTGTTTTGGAAACTGCTTGCGCAACGAATGATTCACAAACAACCTTCGGCCAATGCGATTCATTGTTCGTGTTCTTCTATTGTGACTTGACTGACATGATGGTGTTTCGAGGTGCAATGAAGCCCGATGCTGATGGAATGAGTCCAGTCTGCCAGCCAATGAAGAAGTTTTGTTCGAGAGCTATCCCATTGAACAGAATTCCCCTTGCAGATGTTAGTCCTTGAACCATGAGTTCTGAATTGAACCGCAGGATAGAGCCGCGTGTAATATAACGTCATCGACAATAGATATTTTCTTCCTTGTAAACTTGTGCTTGACTTATGAATGTGAGAATAAAGTGAAGATGGAAACGTGATTCAATGTGTACACACTCGTTTGAATGAACATAGAACAAAACTGAAACGCGTGGAGAATCGTGAAAATCTTGTAGCTATAGGGTAATGAAGCTTTGCAGTTGTATTTCGAGGAAACTACCCCTGAAAAAAGTTGTGGTAGTATTCTGCAGTTGTATCTGTCTCTTGTATAAACCATTCTTAGGCCATGTCATCACGTACTGTTTTTGCGGCAAACAAAGCTCAAGGGGAATTTGTAAATATGGCCTTGGAAGCCATCTGCGGTGCCTATACACGTGGAATGAGTCGCTGGAGGGTGGTGGATATCCCCAACTAGGTTTCCATACAGCTCTTCGAAACTCCCTAGTTGTCATTTGATTATTGTCTTCGTTCAAGCGTTTCAAACGATAGGACAGAATCATGAGGCATTCGATCTAGACGTTCCAAACATTGTTGGACTTATCGATGGGAGTCCCCCAATATCACTACAAAAATAAGTATCCAGTCGTCAATTTGATAAGTTTCGAGGATTTCTCATCGGGAAGCAACCGCAAAATTGACGGCACTTAGGTTAGGGGGAGCCAAGATAGCTGGTTAGTGTTCCAAGCGTCCGGACCTAAATAATTAGCGAGTCATGCTAAGAATTTAGTATCTTAACTTTGAAACGACAATCCTCCATACGATACACATCTACAATTGTTTGCAATACTTCAGCGCCATGATTATTATCCTTAGTTTGTGGTACTGTCACTTACAAGATATATACGTTCCCACGAACTGTATATCTTCCTCTTATTGATCGAGATGAGCACTAATGTGTTCCCTTGCTGACTTCAGGAATATTCCAGGTTCACATGAGCACCAGATCCTCTGGATGCTTTGTGCAACGATGGCGAATGAGGTACACCGAGTAGGAATTCCAGCGAGATATTATTCTCGATCCTTGGCTAACATTGTCAAATCTTGCATATACTATTGGCTGCTGGGCGAACACATTGCTTAAAATGGACCTTGCCCTCCAATTTCCAGGGATATGAAATTCCAAAATTTACTCATATTTCTTACTGGAAATTGACAAGTCACAGTTCGTCATTGTGTTTCTGTAACTTTTGCAGTGGTAAGCCGCGCTCTCATTCTCCCGGTAGATGCATACCCGGATCACTTGCAGGCCCATACTGCATTGGAAGTGCATAAATGGACTCAAAAGTGGCCTTTAATAATTGGCACATGTCCACCAGAAATGTGTTTTGTAGCTCGTTGAGACGAGGCAAATTTTGTGATCAAAAAACGAGGCAACCATGCTAACGAGAAAAGGAATATGAACGCCTAGCTCAAGTGAAGTGTGTGGAAGGAGCAGTCGACCCATGACTGCATGGTTCACAGTGAATTAAAAGTATATATTGAGGACTTCCCACCACGAAGAAGGTTGACTATAGTCGAAGCGATCTCGAATATATTTATGAAAACATCCACCTACCCCTTTTTCCCTGTGGTATGTATTCACATCCCTTCGTTCTATTTTCATGTACCTTGAACCTTCGGATCATCGCTAAATAACAATATGCTGCAGAACCTATGATTCGTCCATCTGGCTATAAACACCCACCAATTACCAAGCCGCTCGCATCCGATTGAATAAATCATGTGTCGTTTGAGATCGCACAAACGTGCCGGAGGTTCGCAATTATTCGGCGGAGAGAGCCCAGCTTATAGCTCACGGCACTTCTTGCCCGAACTTTGAGCCTCAATACATAGTACAAACTGCTCACGCAAGTTTCGGACTACACAAGCAACCCTCTACCTCTCGGGGTCGTATTGCCAAAGGAGAAGTAGATATACACTGCATTCAAAACATTTTTGGTTTCCCTGAATTTTGTACTTTGCAAACTCATCCACCGATTTCTTGATCAAGCCGAGCACTCTTGAGATTGGTGGCAAAATTCTCTTCTTGCCAAGATGAAACACATCGGTGTTCAATTTATGGTGTTATACAGCAGCCACTTTGTTCGTGATAGGCCTCATGTTCGTAACTAAGACCACATTGGTAATGAACGAATGCTATACAAGTTTCTATCTACCAGGATGGCATATTGTGCCCCTCACTTTGTCTAAGTGGACGCTGTGGAGCAAATACATGGATTAGTTATCGATAGTTATATTTTGCTCGTTGATTTCGACAGATTTTCTCAAAATATTTACAAGTCTGAGATAGGAGATTTGTATTTTACTTTCGGAGACGCTTATATGCTAATTCTTGGTTGCCTCGACGTTTTCGATGCCGGAACGATTCAAAGTAGAATGTATTGCTATGCTTGAATGTACATTTAGTCGCTATCATTCCATGGGGCTGCTAAAAGGTGCATCGAATATGCATCGTCAGCCAGGATTATGGTGCCAAAAAATAGGCCGACATCCAATCAACGACCATCACGAGGACCATTACCATATCTCCATATACCCAGGCAATGACCTTGCTAACCTTCAGAATTCTCTTTGACTTATCACAAGTGTTTGTTTGCAATTCTTCACGACATTCATCCTGTCGCAAGCTGGAAAGATAAGTGCTTATGACTGAAATCCATTAATGATTTGGTCAAATTTTTCACAGCACTCAGGACAAGTTTGAAGAGAAGCTACTTTCTTCGTGAAATACCTGTGAGTTTGCTATCTTCATGAACTTTCTGACACTTTCTGACCCAGAATTCGACAGAGGGATCCTCGCGACAACAAATAAACTAGGCACGCAAGCTGTTGACACAATGGCTCATCAACATCATACTAGCTTCCTTTTCAATGTGAATGAGCTTTACGTTAATGAAGATCCCGACAGCGGAGGTAGACCTCCGAGGGTAAACGAGAATGGACGATGGGTGCCACCCGTTTATAGAGATGGTTTCTTACCTCAGACTCCCGGGCGAATGTTTAGATGGAACAACGGACACATCGAATATGCTGGGGCTAATTACCAATGGCTTGGTGGGCAAGGTTTGACCTATCCGAACAACGAAACGCTTCAACATTACAGTAGCACAACTTTGTTTTGGTGTAATGAATTTACACAGTTTCAAATGATGGAGGCGGACGCAACAACGATAGACATAGCAACTTCAGATTTCCCATACAACAGATGGTATCCCCTGACATTTCGATACGAAAGAACGCTTTCAAGAGTATCTGCTTCTATGGAGGAGCAATATCTTGCTGGGAGAGACGGGGCTTGGATTGCTCAGCTTGGGCTTCAGGCGTACCGCAATCGTAGGACCCGACCGACGGAAGGACTCGCTGGCAACCTTGCTACCGTTGTAGCATTGGTGGCATTCTCTTGCACTGATGATGATACTCTATACAATTTTCTAATCAATAATCATGCATGGCAAGGGCAGTTAAGGGTTTACAATGCGGAACATGGAAGTAAGCTATCAAATCATGGTCACACACAGATTATCAAAACTCTAACCAAAATAGGACGTCCTGAGAGGGGAGTCGTGAGCAACATCTATCTAGACCCAGAGAACCCGAATGGCTCTACATATGATGCGCTTCGCCATATCGAATGGCTGAATGGGCCCATTGTTTACTAATATTCGGTTCTGTGAAGCAAACACACTTTTTCAATGCCTTACTACATCGAGTGTATTCTCTGAAGATTTGCGGATACTTGGAACGAATGTTTCTATCTACTGTCCTTGATAATAACCCTTTCTTGATGAAGTGGCTTATCTGTCTCGATTCTGATAATAGTTTACGCTGCCATTATTGTTTGCAATGTTCTCTTCCGTTAGCTTCAACTTCCCAAATCCTTTGATGAGCACATGTCAGGGCTTCATTTCATTCGGTGCTAGCTCATTTAGCAGTCACAATTGAACTTTCGGGGCTATTTCAACGTCTGAAAATGGTCCAATTGATCAAGAGAGCCGAAAGTTAAAATGTGCTTCCAGCAAATTCGGAGGGCTTCTCGCATAGCTAATTACTTGCAATGGATATCTCATGCTTGATTCTATCTACTATACCGTTTATTTTTTAATACTGCAATAATAACCAAACAGCCCTATATAACAACGAGCTGCCACGAATCAATCAGTATATCCCAAATATTTGAATGAGACTGCATAGACACGAGATTTCTCATCATTGGCCAGATGCCCATGCACAATTTCAAGGTATGGATATGCAGAGTACCTAATCTTGCAGTATCAAATGTGGCTTAGCAGACAACAGCCTCGTTGGGCATTGTATAAGATCGAACCTTTCATCCTTGAAGTTCGGTCTCTCATCGTTATTCTTTATCACCTCAATAATCCACCATGTCATTTGGATGGTCTGCTGGAGATATTGCGCAGGCAGTATCTTTGATTGTCAAGGTTGTAAAAGCCCTTGATGATGCAAGTGGCGCCCCTGATGAGTATCGCAAAATGGCTGTCTTTCTTGAGAATGTTAATCTCACATTAAAGAATCTGCACGTCTTCGCTACATTGGGGGTATATACTTCGTATGGAGATGAGACACGTAGACAAATCGAGAATATTAGACCGCCTTTGGAGCGTTTTATCAAAATCATGAAGAACTACGAACCACACTTAGGTAGCAATGCTACACCCGGCTGGTAGAAAAACATACCCCGAAAGATGTTATGGACTTTCAAGCATTCCCATCACAAACTGAAGAAGGAAATCAAGGATCATTTCTTGACGCTCGACAATCTTTTGAATCGTTTCACGTTGTTAGTATCTCTTCTCAGGATGTCGACACTGTTTACGATACTCATGCTAATTCTTGGTCACCTAAAGGGAAGTAGTCCTTACTCTTCCAGACGAATTTAAACAACTATTTATGAATACTCTTACCCCTCAGATGATTCCAGTTCTAACAGGAATGCTCAATCCTGTACGGAGCGAAGGGACGAAGCGACCGATGAGGAGATCAAACAATCGTTACGGAATATGCAAGTCTCTCTAGCATTCACCATACAATGCTACAATCTGATTTTGATCCCCACAGATACTATAGCATCATTCTATATGCAGGAATGTTCCTGTGCAATCTATGGTACGCTGCTCCTTCTCTCACATGAAGTCTCAGAGACTGATTCTGTGCAGTTTATATCTAGCCAACAGGCTGAAGCTGTCGAGGCCCTTGACACCCAGCCTTCTTGCGATACATCACATAACGTTTCATGATCCACTTGGCCGTCCTCCAACAGTTCTTCAGATTGATGTTTTTAATAACTTTCAAGTATGTATAACCTTACTGAAGTGAACTTTTGTTAAAAATCTAGGGGTTTCAAACATTTTTACATCAATCATTCTCTGGTACAAGAGAGAGAACCTGGGTAGAACGAGGGTTATATCTTCTCGCGAATAGTTCAATTAGGGCTGTTTTGACAGCTGAAACCTGGTCGCAGATCATTAAGCCAGGGTGTCATATAGAAATGGCCATGGTGCGTGACAATAGTAACAGACGAGAAGACAGATGCCCTGACACCAATTGTTCGGGCTTTCTACTCAATATATTGAATTCTACATGGAAGAAATGGTTAGTAAACCCGTCTATACCCCAAAGTGCACCCGGGAGTCGGCTAATTTAAAAAGCTCAAATTGTCAGAAAGACGTACCTGATTGAACCTGGAGTTGCCAAAAGAAATATTGAAAAATCTTACCCTCCATTATCGCAAGTGGCTATGAAACGGCACGAGCCAGAGGGATCTCAGGCTGGCAATACTGCAACCTTCGCTCGGTGCGTCTATCGATTAAATCTTCAATCTCCGACTGCGCAATCTACGGAGCCTTTGAAAGCACAAAAGAACGATGCAGAGCTTCCAAAGATAAAATCTGAATTTGCCCCAAAGCTGCAACATAGCGAGTTGATGTCTTATGCGAGGCTTTCGGCTCGACCATGTGCAACAGCTTCAGTCTCACCAAAAGGCGGTGTCCATGTTTGGATGTGTTGCTGGTGTCAACAAACGGATGGTATCGACAAAGATTCATGGATGACAATTGAATATTTTACATGTCAAGGATACTCGCATGAAAGATGCCCTACTTGTCTTTTTGAACTGGTCAAAAAAGGTTGCGCTCGTCACGTTTATTAGAATTTACCTCAGTAATTCGATAATAATTGAAGATCTTAAAACCAAAAAAAAATGAGTCTGGTATTTTAGGCATGTCGGTGTCTGCTCTGAGCTTGGATGATGGGCCGCCAATATTCCAGTATGCCTTTGTCAATAAATCTCTATCCCATGAATAACCTCAACCATTGGATAACCTCAACCATTGGATGGAGGCTTAGTTATCAACTCAATTCTGATATTAAGGACAATTATCTACTTATAGTGATAGACCATGCTTGCTGCCGGGTTCTACAATCCTCGAGCCTCAATTGTCCGCGAAACATAACATCAACAACATCCTTTCAACTATTCAACTAGAACCATCGACCAAAATCTTCTTCTCGAGAAGTTGATAACAAACTCTTCAAACATGCACTTGAACAAAGATTTTGCACTAGTTGCTTATCAACAATAGCCACAAACCCATTCATCATTCCCATCGACTCCACCAAATCATCTGCAGACATCCTCCAACATGACATCCTCCAACATGACATCCTCCAACATGACATCCCCAAACCACACCTCACCATCCCCCACCCGGCCTCCGGCGAATAACCCCGCAATCAACCATTCACCATCTACCGCAGCCACCTCTCTGATCCGTCCCCCTCGCTTCTACATGCTCCGAGCCTTCACTACTCGTCTCCTCCCTCTAGCACTCTTCACAGTCTTCCTCATTACAGGTACTGTAATTCTCATCTATTCCGTCGTAGACAAACGCGTTGTACCTTCGAATTTCATCGCCGGATCGTATATAACTATCGGTGTTATTATTCTTCTATGGTGTCTATCACGTTTCATCCTTCTTCTTCGAGAAAGTTTCGGGGAGCTAATAGTTGATGAGGCGGAGGCTGGGTTGCAGGGAGTTAATAGAGTACATGTAAGAGGATTATGGGGAAGGGAAGAGGGGAGAGTGAAAAAGTGTTTGAGGTGGTTGATGGAGACCCCGAGGAGCGATGGGTCGAAATCACCGGTTGGTGGATTTGATCTTGAAAACCACAATTCACGAAATCTTCGAGGAGTTGCAAGACAAGAACCGCAACTCGCAAGGGAGGGGATCGAATTGAGAGATTTTGGGATGTGTGATCAAAATCCTCAACTGGCTCCATCAGGGCCTGCACTTGCATCTCTCGAAAGTCTCTCCAACGTACCGGCTCATTTGTCCAAGCCCCAGAACCATCCAAATGATACAAATCCCCGAAATCCAGTACAACAACGTGCAACATCTCACCAACGAAACCCAAGCCCAAGCCAAAGAACCCCCGTTCTCCCTCCCCAAGAAACCAGAAACCATCGAATACCAACCTCAAATCCCACAATCAACACCTCCCACGACAGATTAACAGTACACCACTCCTCACCCCCAAACTCTTCCCAACCCGTCTCATACACAAGCGAAGAATCACAAGATGTGACATCTCAGACTCGCTTAGCACCCCACAATTTACCATTATCTCTACAGATTAACCCCGGTTCTATAACCTCGATAGCGCGATCTCGACCGTCGAAAATAACAAGACCGCTTACGCAGAGTTCCTGAGATTTGTGTTGGTTTTGGATCTTGGATCTTGGATTTTAGTCCCGATTGAAATTGACTGGGATTCTGTAAGCGCGGATGACTTGATAACTTAGAGTAGGTAGGTAGGTAGGTATCACAGCCTCTTGATTTTAGTTATATCTATCGCTATTCCTCATACCTTATCATATCCACCCATCATTCATCATCCATCTTCACCCCAAAAACAACAGCAACACCTATCCCCATTCCATTCCTCTCTTTAATCTACTCATCTCAAACTCTCCAATCCATCTCCACGCATCCACATCCATACACACCCCATCCAAATCTCCAACGTCCCACCCTCACCCAAAACCCCTCACAAAAAGAAAAAAATGCCATCTCTTCTCTTCTCCTCTTTCTCTTTCTCTTTCTCTTTCTCTTTCTCTTTCCCTCAACCCAACTTAAAACTCCTCATCTCCCCATCTCCCCTCCAACCCGTCTAGAATCAACCCATTCTAGAATCCACGTCCCTTCAATTCAAATTCAAATATGAATCAAAATCAATATCAATATCAAAATTAGGAAATGATTTGAGAAAGAACGAAAGAACGAAGGAACGAAGGAACGAAGGAACGAAGGAACGAAGGAACGAAGGAACGAAGGAACGAAGGAACGAAGGAACGAAAGAACGAAAGAACGAAAGAACGAAAGAACGAAAGAAAGAAAGAGGGAGTATTATATGTCTTCATATAATCAACCACCTACCTAGGTAGTTAAACAAGCATCTCCTACACGCTTAATCTACGTTAGCCGGGATAGATAAATCAATACCTACCTAGACAGACCTACAAAATATCTCCCCCCTCCCTCTCCCTCCCCCTCCCCCTCTCCCTCTCCCTCTCCCTCTCCCTCTCCCTCTCCCTCTCCCTCTCCCTCTCCCTCTCCCTCTCCCTCTCCCTCTCCCTCTCCCTCTCCCTCTCCCTCTCCCTCTCCCTCCTCCTCACACCCCCCCATCCCCCTTCAATACACAATGAAAGATCTCTATCATCCAAATCCTACACCTACCTATCTGAATATCGATATGATTTTTCCCTATAAATAGGTACATAGGGGAAAGACGTAATTACCACCTATCTACCTACTCATCCTCATTTTCATAGAGAATGTATTCTCATTGCACTGGAGATGAGAAAGAGCATTAGGAGATACAAGGGGTAGATTGGCATCTTTACGGGATCAGACGGTGATACTAACAAGTACTTGGGCTGATACATAGCTACATCAGCCCATCTGAACATATCAATTTCACACATGTAGTAAAAGGTCCAAGCCAGCATTGCATCAGAAATCTAGAATATATTTATTCTTTCATGTCGATAAATATCGCTCACGCAGAGTGCAAACAACAAATTTCCACGAACCCTTCTGTAGTAACAATCTCTGTCGCGAGTATCGACTCCTTCTGTGAACCGTACACGCAGAGATATAATCCTTACTTGTTTCCCAATTCTTCTCTTCCACAACCTGACGCCCTTTGTACCGTCAGGTTCCAATACGCCAAGCTTTAAATCTTTCCAACTCCGTACCCCAAATACTCCACCCCACCACTTATAGCCATATGCGCATACTCAAAGAATGTCCAGACCAAAAGAGTGATAATACCAAATACCCAAACTTAAACAAGTGTAGGCTTCTCCTTGCCGAACCCTGTATACCCCATCTTAACATCAACGCCAACAACTGGCGAAAGTTCGTCCCTTCCATTCCTTCCACCATTCATCATTTTTTCATCCTTTGGAGTATTTGTCTCCCTTTCTTCCCTTTTCTTTCTTCCCAACTTTTCACACCATTCCTCCGCACTGACTATTGTTCCATCCAAAACTCCTGATACCTGAGTCATCATGTCCAAACCTTCTTTTGCCAATACCATGACTCTTTGTGCGCCTTCCTTGGCATCACTATCTCCATCTCGATGACTTCTGCTTTCACCATTTGAGACGGAATTTGCGATCTGAAATCGTCGTGGCAAGGAAGTCAAGTGTTTGCGTACGAGATCTCTGGCGTTTTCGGGAAGAGCACCACCAGCATACTTAGAAACAATATCTACCACCTCTTTCAAAGTCTTCAAGACATCTTTGTTCAACTGCGCAATCTTTGCAGTCAAGGCTGAGCGTTGATCATCTGTGTGAAGCACTATTTGACGTTGATTATTGTCAGCTCCCTTTTCGGAGTAGGGGGCGTCAGCAATGGTGCCAGAATTGTCATATTGTTCCAAAACTGATTTCAATGCCACAATTAATTTCCCTATGTGCTCATTTGCCCAACGAATCCAACTGAGGCAGTATTTTAAACTTCGGAGCGACTCTTCCGACATTGCGACACTGAGTCCCGAGGTTGAAAGAACGAGACGAGATTGCCATGAGCTGCCAGGAGATACAGATTCTTCAGATCCTCGGTTTGATGGCACTAATGCTTGCTGTGAAGCTTCATAGCTAGGACTGCGTTGATCATCATATGCAGGAAGGCTATCTGTTGTAGAAGCCTGGCTAGGCCGACGGCGGCGCTGTTGATCAAATTGTATTTCAAACTGCATGGGCTGACCTTCAAGGTCGGCTGGAGAGGAAGTATTGACTTTCCGTCGCTTGTGAGAAGGGGAATCGGATTCAGTGTCGGACGGTCCATGATGGCTCGGCCGGCGACCACCCAGGAACCAACGCACACCCCCTTCAACTCCAGTAATACGGTTGACAGAATTAATTGTATTGACAACCGGAGTAATCCTTCTTTCCACGTATTCTGCACTAGACTTGAAACGTGGACTATAGTTTTTGGAAGCCGAGTATGCGGATAGTGAACCACCTATCGCATTACCAATGAGTGGGTGGGATGTGGTGAGGAGTGAGAGGAGGGGTTCTGGTTGTGTGGAACCACCTTGTCGAAATGGAGTTGAGTTTGAAGAGGGAGCAGTACGCTGACGGGGGGAAGACTGTATAAAGTCTGTAACAAGATTAGTATAGAATTCTTCCAAAAATTCTTTACAAAACATACCGGCGCGAAGATCTCCCAATGCTTCCGCAGCAAGTCGCACATCGGGATCGTCTATAGATAGTACACTTCCACCCCTCCTTGCTCTGTTGTCTGATAAATCCAAGTCCATACCGTTCGGCGAATCTGTACTTCTTCTAGTCGTTGTTTTGGGGGATAGCTGTGAGGGGCCCGGTTGATAATATGCGGTTAAAGGATTTGAAGACGGCCATGTCAATGGGACTTCTGCGACTGGATCCTGCCGATATTTTGATTCTGTCGACATAGGAGGTAGAGGGGGCAAGACTCTTTCATGATGAATCGGTGGGGGGTCTGCTGTGGGTACAGAAGGCAGACTTATGGTTTGAGGGTCGTGAGATGCGTAGGATGGGGGGCATTCCCTTAACATGTGATCGTGTTCCATTTCGATATCAAACGCCGACGGCTATATGAAAATGGTTGAAAATTGATTGGAAGTAATGAGACTATACCATTAATACTTGGCATATGTGTACTGCTGAAAAAAGAACAGAATTTGTCGAGGTTCCAAAGCGTTTGTACTCGTTGAATTGATGAATGTTCTGGGAATTTTTTGCTTGTGATACGATGATCTTTCCAATGTTGTATGTATGTGTGTAAGAGAGTAGGTACTTTGATAGAAACAAATAAAACAAAACGATTTCCTTGAATTCGAATAATAGCAAAACTCCAAATGCAGTTTTCTCTTCTCGTTCTTTCTTTCTTTCTTACTTTCTTACTTTCTTTTCTCCCCTTTCTCTTTCGTTGTATATGAGCGCAGATTTACATGGCATGGCGCAAAACAATCATATGAAGTTCTGGGATGGATGATGGTCCCTCGTAGAAAAAGCATTCACATGTGACCATCTTGATTGCTTTTGGCTGGTTCGGTAAATGTTAATTAGTAAGTGCACGTGGTGTAAATGCGAATTCATGGTGGGGTGTGAGAATGAATTTGATGTGTATCCCTATAAAGATTGAAATTCTGATTTTGATGTGAGATGGCAGCAAACATATCATATATATATCACCATTAGTTTCAGGACATCACCATGACAGGAATCTATTCTTCCCGCATTGCCCAACTCATCTCATACTGCCGTTGTTTGCCATATATGCATCTCGCATGGGATAGATACATTCAACCAAATAACGATCAATAACTTCAATCATGAGCAAATATCCATCACATCTGGAAGAAAGACGAGTAAACGTGTTGTGGTTGAAATCGCCATCATGGCTCTTGAATTTTGCATTGTATTATCTTGCCATACAACAGCCACTCCTCTTGCAACTTCGTATGTATGGTCCCTCTGACGCCGCCCAGGCAACCTGTTGTCCAAATAGACAATGCCCGGCCAGCTCTTATGGTACCGTTGGTATTGGTCTCCGCGCCGCGAAATCGCTAACTACATCAATGGGAAACAAGATAAGTATCAACAGAATGTTGACACAAGTTATATTTATGTGATTGAGTTGCACTGTCTAAAAGGGCGCGTTGCAGAGAAAAAAAGAGAAAAGAAGAAGTTTTTCTCTCAAAGTGAAAAGATATTTAACCTTCGAAGATTCTGCCGTTTTGACACTAGTACATTTGAAGTTTAGTCCCATCCTTACTAAGGGAAACCGATGTTGACCGCCGAGACTCACTAGTTTGGGACCTGGAGATCTATCAATCCGAACTTGGAAGGGGGAGGAAGCTTGAACGTGGGGGCTATTATTACTATTATTCAAGTGAACAACACCGACGAGGCAACTAATCATTCATCAATTCCAATTCCAAATATCAAGAGGAGTTCACACCAAATTCACGAATGATAACAAATTCTTTCAAGATATAATACAAGCCAACTTGGCACATACTCTCCGTCCTTCAATACCATCGTCCCCTTTCTTTCCTTGATTATCTGGCAAACATGGCATCTGCTGTCTTCTTTCTCGATTTAAAGGGCAAGGTATAAACAATACTTTCTGTCGTGACTTTACTTCTGCATCATGTTGACGCAATACTACAGACTCTTCTTGCCAGAAATTATAGAGGAGACATTCCCATGTCCGCGGTCGAAAAGTTTCCGATACTTTTGAGTGAAGCAGAAGAAGAGAGTTCCGCAGTTCCACCATGTTTCTCAGATGAGGGAATAAATGTATATCATCACCCCTCACTATTTGCGATCGCAGTTTTTAACTTGTACCAAGTATCTATACATCCGCCATAATAACCTCTACCTCCTAGCCCTCACTAAACGCAATACAAATGCCGCCGAAATCCTCCTTTTCCTACACAAAATAGTCGAAGTCTTCACCGAATACTTCAAAGAACTTGAAGAAGAATCCATCCGAGATAACTTCGTCATTATTTATGAACTCTTGGACGAAATGATGGACTTTGGATATCCACAAACCACCGAATCGAAAATCCTTCAAGAATACATCACGCAAGAATCACATAAATTAGAGATTCAAGCCCGTCCACCTATAGCGGTTACGAATGCAGTATCATGGAGATCGGAAGGAATTAGGTACAGGAAGAACGAAGTTTTCCTTGATGTGGTTGAATCACTCAATTTGCTGGTATCATCGAATGGAAACGTGTTGAGGTCCGAGATTTTGGGTGCCATAAAGATGAAGTGTTACCTGTCTGGTATGCCAGAGTTGCGATTAGGTCTTAACGATAAAGTAATGTTTGAAACAACGGGACGCGCAACTCGAGGGAAAGCCATCGAGATGGAAGATGTGAAGTTCCATCAATGTGTACGCCTTTCACGATTTGAAAACGATAGAACTATCTCGTTCATTCCACCCGACGGAGAGTTCGAATTGATGTCATACCGTCTAAATACTCAAGTCAAACCTTTGATCTGGGTTGAATGTATCGTGGAATCGCATTCTGGATCGAGAATCGAATACATGCTGAAAGCAAAAGCGCAATTCAAACGTCGCAGCACAGCCAACAACGTCGAAATCACAGTTCCAGTTCCAGAAGATGCCGATTCCCCTCGTTTCCGCACAAATATTGGATCCGTACATTACGCACCAGAAAAGTCGGCGATAGTATGGAAAATCAAACAATTCGGAGGCAGTAAAGAATTCCTTATGAGAGCAGAGTTAGGATTGCCGAGTGTGAAGGGTGACGATGAACATGGAGGTGGAATGACTGGAGGATTTGGCGGAAGTATGGGTGGTGTTGGAGGTAAAGGGGCGAAGAGGCCAATCAGTGTGAAATTTGAGATTCCTTATTTTACGACAAGTGGTATTCAAGTCAGGTACCTGAAGATCATTGAGCCAAAGGTTAGTCCTCCTTTTCCAAAAAAATTCCAATCTTTTGTCTAACATTTTCGATAGTTACAATATCCATCCCTCCCCTGGGTTCGCTACATCACCCAATCAGGAGACATAGCAGTCAGACTTCCTGATGTAAGCTAAGACAGTAGAGATTATTTTGGCATCGATTTATTCACAATCGAAAAAATATCCTCGGAATGGAAAAGATAAGATAGATAGATTGGGAGGTAGGGAGGAGTGTAGCAATTCTGCATTATCAGGCGCCAGTGCCATGGTCCGGGGTTGGACTTGTTATCGATGAGATAAATACTACTTTTTTCGCCATATCTTGGCCCGATCCAATCTTGATAATCTTATGAGCCTTCTTTATTACTTTTTGCATAAAAGTCAAGGCTACTAGAATGCTTGTTGAAATCATGCTGAAATTGTTGTTCCTTGCATCCATGTATATCATTTCGTTGATACCTAGACGGTATCTATGATATGAAGCGATCTCTACATGCCAGTGTCCAGTGTTTGTGATTCAACGAATACGTGTATTTTGCGCCTGTGATATTTATGTGTATATATATAATGCTATTATTCGAGGATAATATGCTCAGTTGTTTCCCAAGATAGACTGCTTGTGTGAGTATCCGTATATGTGAGTTTTGATTTGAAGTTTTGGGTGTGGTGAAAGTTGCTGGATGTTGGAGAGAGAGGGAGAGAGAGTATGTGGTAGAGAGAGAGAGAGAGAGAGAGAGTGTGTGTGTGTGTGTGTGTGTGTGGTAAAGAGAGAGAGAGGGAGTGTGTGTGTGTGTGCGTATGTGGTAAAGAGTGTATGTATACGTGTGTAGGTGTTTGTATGTGAATCTTGGGCGCGTGGGTTTTGACATATTTACGTTTCTGGGGGTTGGGGTTGATTTGTGGAGATCTAAAAGTAGAGATTCGAGAAGTAGGGGGGATTATTGGGTGTTGTTTTGCTCTTTAAGAATTTAGTGAGATGGGATTGAGATTGAGATTGAGATTTTATATACTACCTAGTAGTTATTTGAACAGGTTCTAAGGGTTACGCATGTGTGCTGGAATTGTGTTGAGGGAATGTTGGAGATTGGTTTGGTAGGAGAGTTGCTTGGAGTGTATGGTATGAATTTTTAGATTGTGGTTTGGATCTGGATTCGATACCAGGAGGAGTTGTAGAGAGGATGCGGTGAATGGTTCGGAAGTTGGAGTGGTCAAGTCATGGTTTTCATGGGACTTTTGATTGGGATTTGTTGTTGAGGATCTGGAATGCTTGTTGGGTATATGTGGGCGGAATTATTTATACTGAGCTCCATTTCTTTACAGCAATTCTTTTCTTCAACACTTTCTCATATGCACCAGTCTTCTTCTACCACACCACAATCTCACTTCAATGAAGGCTCGGTTATCTTCATTTATAACAATTTTCATGTCCATATTTTTTGATTTCATTATTCTCTCATGGTTTTGATGGCGGTCTGTTGACCACATCTATTCATTATTTTCGAACGTCGATCTCGATCTTTTCTTTATTTTCTTTAGCTGGATATAGAGTGCCAGATATCAAAACCCAGTTCTCTTTTCGTCTGTCGAATTTTCGACCTCGCTTAGGTGTCGATATTAGGGGGTGAATTAGAGCTCGAATTGGAGTTTCGGAACTGGGTCTACGGGATATTCCTTCATTTTCTTTGTCATTGCATGGTTTTTTCCAACTGTACAATTAGTCGCGATGGTATTTCAATTTTCGTATTTGTCTAGGTGCTTAGGGGCATAAACTGATTCTTGACACAACCACTCAAGGTAAAGAGAGGGAGTTATTGCAGCGGATGTGGAAACTTTAACTTTACTTTATTGCTGAATTGGGAATCGGAGCATTAGATACCTTGATAGAAATAGAAATACATACACATCATTACAGTTCCGTCTCGCTAATACAAAATTCCCGTGACTTTGTAAATTGATACATAGATAGGGAAATACTCAAGGAGAGAACGAGGGTTCGAGTGGCAAGCGATGATTAGTCATCTGACATCTTATAGACAACCTCCCAAGAGTGCAGTATTGATAGTTTCAGCAGATCGGCTTTTTTCGCCGATTCAGAGGTTTCCTCGTCATACATCTAATTGGGGGCCCGCTGTAAACACCAGTATATCTTTAATGATCGAAACTTGCGACGATTCTACTAAGAGTTTCCGCTCAATTTCTTGACATCAGCCTTGATGTTAACCCGCAGTGCTTTTCGATACGGCATTTCTAAGAGACCCACCATCATGTTTAGCTATTCTTTGCCTTCAATGCTTGCAACCAAAGGGCAGTTATCGGCCACCTAAACGTCGAGAATACGATTGATAGACCCCGCCAAGCGGCTGTATCCCTGTGCAATATTGGTACATACACGCTTCATCTTTCCCAGGATTTTAACAGTAGACGCAATCAGTCTGCATGCACAAGCTCAAATCTTGCCAGTGATACTGTTAGGCATATTGTAAATGCTCGACTAACCACACCGTGTAGATTGAAACCGACGCGAAGCGAGATATTTTGCAAGCGATGGCGTAATGGGCAAAATTTGAGAACTCTCTTTTTGATCCCAGTGTTCGGCTTTTCAGTTTTTGAATTTAACCGTCCTCAATAAGATTGGATATGTTGGGAATCCCTCTGATTCAGTTGAGCGCTGATTTAGCCCGATGAGGTTGTCGATTGCCACGACGACACGTGTTATCCACGTGATAAATTTCAATGTGTATTACTCGTGTGCATCCTTTTTGATTCCATCACGACATTGATGTCATCTTTTGATGACCGGGGCCTAGGCAATCCTCTACAATGCATGCCATCCCTCTCTCTATTGAATCACCTGTCTTCCTTATCTCGAGCTGAACGGACTTTGTGTGCACGCTAAATCATCAAAAATTGAGAACGCATGCTTGTTTGGATAACCGCAGTCCGTTTGAAATAACATAAAGCTCAAAAACGGCATCAATCATGAGCCCTCAATGAATAACTTTACTCAAGTTGGTTTATTGCTTTTGGTGAGCACAAGATTTCTTCAGCTCTTGTCTCAATAGCTTGTCATCATGTCCTAGATCTACTCTACGCTCGGACCCAATTTGTAGCTGAAGATATAAAGTTCCCCGCGTTGCCAAAAACAGTTCGATTTTCCACCATCAACCTGCCAGGATCTGTGGATTAGGGTGCGGTACTTGTACATCCATTTGATTATCTTCACGAGGAGGTTTAACAGGCATAAAATGGCTCGACGAAAAGGGCTAAGGAGATAGGAGAGGATTTATCTTGACAGAAAGTTTGACTCGAGATAGTTCAGGACTGTCGCCACCGCTCCTTTCTCATGATTCGACCTGGCTACTATTCACAGAGTACAATTTGATCATACTACATTAATGGTATTCCTACGCATTCCACGCGGCATGTATATCTACCAAGAGATTACCTATCTCGAACTCGTGTGTAATCGAATCCATCCTTGGAGATAAACCTTATCACATCATGATAACCGTACAGACCCAATAAAATTTCAGCATAGAATCACTATCGCTCACCTCAGAAAGGTACAACAAATGCAGGAAATTGCTTCTGCATTGGTTCTAACTTATCCTAAAGGCTGGTCATACCGAGTGCTTGGTATAGTCGTCCCTGTGTCTCATAATCCCCGCAGATGTCTCCCAATCAACTACGGAGCCCTCGCCGGAGAATTCATATATCGCGCATGAACCCGTCTTAACAATCTTCGGTCACTCTTTCGTACCGTATACTAAATTGTAAATCTATTTACCTCAGGAATATCAGGTACTGAGAGTTCAAAGTACCTCCCGACAATGAATACGACAATGATTGACGAGGAGAAGAGAACCTCTTCGACAACCTCTCCACCGGACTCAAATGAGTCGGATAATCTAGAAGCTCTTGGATATACTGAAGAGCTTCAACGAAATCGATCTTTGTTTACTCTTCTCTTCCAATCTCTTGCAATTGCAGCAATACCTTATGGAGAAGGCGGCCCGCTGATCAGTGCTATATATGGAGGGGGTCAGCTTTCCATATTTGTTGGTTGGATTGTGGTTCTTATTCTAGATGAATGCGTGGCTTTGTCATTGAGTGAACTTGCCTCGAGGTATCCAACTTCAGCTGGACCTTATTATTGGTCTTTCCAGGTGAGGAAGTGTTTGATTGTTCTTGATCTTCCGATCTAGCTATGTGGACGTTGATGGAGTGATATCTACCAACAGCTAACCGATAGATTGTGAAAACACAATTCTTGATCGTGGCTAATTCTTGATGCTTGTAGGTAGCAAAGAGACACAAGACCATACTCTCGTTCATCACAGGTTGGGTATGGCTTATTGGAAATTGGACAATCACATTATCCGTCAACTTTGGATTTGCTTCGCTGATATCTGCAACTGTCGCCATGTATCATCCAGATTTTGCTGCATCTAGCTGGCAGCTTACTCTCATCTTCTATGCCATTTGTCTCATCACATTAGTAATATGCACATTTGGCAACCGATTTCTACCTATGGTTGACACAATATGCGCTGCCTGGACGGCCATTAGTATCCTCATCATTCTCATCGCTCTTTCAGTCTCGGCGAAAGAAGGTCGACACAGTGCTAACTATTCTCTTGGGAATTACGATACCTCTTTCGCTGGATGGGGAGGCTTCACTTTCTTCATCGGTCTTCTACCAGCTGCATATACTTTCTCTGCAATTGGTATGATCTCCTCAATGGCAGAAGAGGTTTCCAACCCCACGATCAAAGTACCAAAAGCAATAGCACTATGCGTTCCTGTTGGTGGAATAGCTGGTCTATTCTTCATTATCCCGATTTGTGTAACAATGCCACCTCTCGCTGATGTCATTGGTGCACCAAATGGTCAAGCAATCCCATACATATTTCATAGGGTCATGGGCTCTCCAGGAGGTGGCCTAGGTCTTACATTCTTGGTACTTGGTGTTACTATGTTCTGCTCAATTAGTATCACAACAGCTGCATCACGCTGCACCTGGGCATTCGCTCGCGACCAGGCGATCCCCGGCTCTAAAATATTCTCAATCGTCAACAAATCCTTAGGCGTACCAGTAAATGCTCTCATATTCGTCACTATCGTTCAAATGCTCCTAGGTCTTATCAACCTCGGCAGTAGCAGTGCCTTTACTGCTTTTGTTTCAGTAGGCGTCATAGCACTTTCAATTTCGTATGCTATCCCAATCGGTTTGTCGTTATTATGGAATAAAAGACGAGAAGTATCTCACGCACGGTGGAACTGTGGGCATATGGTCGGAACAGCTGTAAACGTGGTGGCCTTGGTATGGATTGCCTTTGAGGTGGTCTTGTTCAGTATGCCCACGGCATTACCTGTTACAGAGGTGTCGATGAATTATGCAAGTGTGGTGTTAGTGGGGTTTATGGCAATAGCGGCAGTTTGGTATGCCGCTTATGCTAGGAAAGGTGAGTTCTGCTTTGAGATTCGAGCTTGACTTTTACTGACGGATCATAGTGTACAAAGGACCACCAGCGTCAGATGGATTGTAAGACTTTATCCATGACCTACAGCGATTCAATATTTATCTCCCTTTTTAGTCCTTGTTTTCTTAGAACTTTTCCATGTATATAGCTAGTTGCTCTGCATATAATCTCTTACCTATATAATAAATGAGCTCTGTAGTTACCCAATAGTATTGCTGATAGCTCCAAGCGAAAGTCCTCGTGTCTTCAAGTATTCCTTCACTTTTGATATCATTCTGCATACTTTTCACAATAATAATTTACTCTCGCTTATTAGGGTTTTATTTACTAGGGATTAAACCGTTGAGTTTAGAGCTTTCTTGTCTACAAGAAGCCAGCTGGATATTCAGGGAAGCTATAAAATTCCCTTTGTTCTTTCGATTTACAGCTGCTTCTCTATTTCAGCGTTCCAGTGTTCCCAAAATTAAAGATAGACGAGAGAAAGAAACCAGGAAATTCAGTCAATATGGGAAGAAATCCAGAGACTACTTAATGGGGTAGCATGAAGAGAAAGAGGAAAAGAAGGAACTAGCGGCCGGAAAAAAGATGGAACAGCGAAGCGAATCGATTGAACAAGCTGATGTTTGAGAGTCAGAAGCAGATATGGGGTGTCAGAAAAACTTTGAGATGAAACATTTGCATGCCTGTTCTGAGAAGTAACCTCCAGCTGGACTCTGAGTGGCATTTTGGATGGTTGATTGGATAATTGCTCGCGTTGGGTTTTTGGCAGTTCTCGTTCGAAAGAGTTGACGGGTAGTTGATCAATATACCATTTCCTTTATTTTCACTCCCTCCTTTGAGCGTCTTTCCAATTTAGTTTATTCATAAAACCTACATTCATTTGAAACTACTTGACAATAACCCACAGTCTCTGCAGCCCTCTCAAATTCAGAAGTTTGAACCATCAAACAAGTAGCTACATAATTTCAATCATCCTTGCCCTTCTCATATCTTCTCGCAAGCTTTATTTATCAAATACATCTAGTATGATTAGGGCAAGATGCAGTAGTGATGATGTCAGCGAGCTGTCGATCTTGGGAATGGTGCTGTGGGGTCATTTTTGAAGACCGCCCCACCCACTTTGCTAAATTCCCCATCGTAGAAAATTTATGTTTTTGTTCAGACAGATACGACATTTGTTCTAATGAGTTTCTGTTTCCTTCTTGCTGCAAACGTTTTGCAAGTGTGTAGGGTTCCATTTATTTGGTGGCAAATTGACCTTTGCACAAGAAGTGTATTGAAGGTGTCTCCAAGGATTTTTGTCGTTGCAGTCCGTCAGTATCCCGAGAGGTTTCTTCACAAGATTATCGAATGCGTATCGAGTTGCAGATGGCATCTCTGAAAGACCCTTTCCACTGCCTTACGTTACTCCCCTCCTTGTAATTTTCTTCTCGTATTTGGTTGGAGGAAAGCAGATTCGCAATATCGTTTGTGGTAGTGTCGTGGGAAGTCTCACTTTTACCCAGGGCGCTGTAAGACCTAGCAAGATGCTCTGCCGCGTTATCAAATCCCCCAAAACGTGTTCTGAGAGGCGGCGAAGATGTACAGATGTCATGCGTCGAACCTCTTTGCGTGGGCTGTAAATAGTTTAACCTCTGACTATTTGCTCCACTTTTTCCCGCTGTCATGAAGACGACATCTCTTCCCTCGCATAAAGTATATTTTCTTCATTTTGATACAGCACAACATTTTCTGACGTCTGCCTGGAGTCAAATCGTGGACTGCTTCTGGTTTCGAAGTCGTAATCATGAGCGCGCATCCCATCGTCTCGAGAACTCCAGGGCTCATGACGAGTGGCGAAATGCCCCTTTATTATCCGATCTTCATTTGCGCTCCTGTAATTTTCGAGCAATCTTGATTTTTCGTCATTAGGGAAACATGTTGCCATTCCTTGTTGAGACCGTAGCTATGATGGCACATGGAGTTCCCAGGCATGGACCGAGCAGCTAGAGAATATGCAGGTGTATTTCACTTAGCACATGCCATAATTGGGAAAAGTTGCCCTTAAAGCCCGATATCAAGTTATGTGTTCGTTTGGTGCTGTAGAAGCTTTTTCGCATGTAAAATTGCAGAAGACTCCCTGATTGAAGTAAGCTCTGGGACTTGGGTATACATTGCCTCTTTGTTAAAGGTGATATCAACTACCTTGCAAATCATTTAAAGGTAGCTTCTCAATCGTTGTTGGATGGATTCATGTACTGCGATGGTCTTGTTACATGCTCATTCTTTCAACCATAACTCCTTCCTCATCAGGCACCTAAACTACTAGATAAGGGTTTCATCTCTTATAGGGACTAGCAAAAATCTCACAACCCTTATACCGGTTTATCTTCATAACTACCATATGATTTGAATGGTTTGACTCGTGTGATTAGCTTTATTTATGGCATCTGCAGTTTGATAGGCTATATCGCATAGCTTCCTGTGGTGTATATTCATCGCTCCTCCCCTTCTTTCCATGATAATGGAATTCATGTCTACGCGTCGCGTGTTATTATCGGTGAAATTTTCCGTTAGGGCATATAGGGTTTACACTTTGCTATATTACTGGTTTTCCCCTCTCGGTTAGATGATAGGAAAAGTCTATAGAGACGCTTTTAGAGACTAATTGACAAATTCTCGTTTAAAAAACACGCCAATTTTCGCACTTGCGAGTACGCGTCAGAGAATTGATATATCTTTCGTTTCAATCTCTCTTCTTCGATTTTCTTTTTCTTTTTCTTCTTCGTACCACTCTCACATACTCACTGCTCACTATCCATTCACACACTTACAATGTCTCGCTTCCACTCTTCTTCTTCCACTGGCAGTGCTCCTGGGGCTGCCAGTTCCAACTCTACAAACATGTCGGCCCCTCGCGGTCGTGGATATCAAGTTCCACAAACCTCTAACTCTCTCCAACCCCCATCCATCCATCCTCTCCACGTCCCATACGTGTGTGACCAACAAATGGAACCCTCTTTGGATCCTTCAACCATCCATCCACCATCTAACAGGCCTGGAAACCTATCTTCTTCCACAACTTCAGCCTCTACGCAGGCCAAAAAAACCAAAAAAAATTCTCCTTTGTCATTGCGTTTGATTTCTTCTTCTTCTTCTTCTTCTTCTGCATCTTCATCTTATTATTCAGACTCCTGTGGATCTTATGAGTCGATCGATTGGTCGGCTCTTGAGATCAAACCCCATCCTATGGCCTCCAAGCGCTACAGGTCCCCCACAATGTATTCTGACTCCATCCAGGAGGACCATACATCCTCTAACTTCAGCACCGGATCCAGCGGCCACTTCTCCATCGGTTCCCCTTGCATCAATGTAGGCCGTCTGCTTGATGTCAAGCCCCCTCCACCCAGGCCTTTCGTCACTGACGATACATCGGACTCCCTGGATTACCCCATTACCAAGGCTCCTCCTCCCATGCCCTTCGTCGCTGACGATCCATTGGACCCCTTCTTGGATCACCCCATTGCACTTCCCTCCGGATCTGGAATCTCTACTCCTCCTCCCAAAACAAGGTATGTATTCCGTGAGGCCACCCCTAGCCCAGGCACCACCCCATCTTCTAAGGATTCTTTTTCGGCCCACCACACTGTCTCCATTTCCTCGGGATCCTTTTCCATGACCTCTATTTCCTTGGACCCCTTCGATGGCCATTCTTGTTCCTCTTCTGTCTTGGCAGAAGATGGTTCAAACCCCCCCTCTCCTGTTCCCTCTCCTTCTCCTGTTCCTTCGCCTTCTCCTGTTCCTTCGCCTTCTCCTGTTCCTTCGCCTTCTCCTGTTCCTTCGCCTTCTCCTGTTCCTTCGCCTTCTCCTGTTCCTTCGCCTTCTCCTGTTCCTTCGCCTTCTCCTGTTCCTTCGCCTTCTCCTGTTCCTTCGCCTTCTCCTGTTCCTTCTCATTCTCATTCTCCTGTTCCTTCCCCTTCTCCCTATCCTTCTCCTTCCCCTCCTCACCAGCTACCTGTAGTACACATGCAGCCCCGCTTGTTCAGGTTAGCTAAGCCCAAGACCTTTACCCAAATATACCTGCAGCAGCCTCGCTGTTTCAGCCGAGCTAAACCTAAGACTTTTACCCAGCGGTGGTCAGAAATGATCCTTGAAGAGCAAATCCTCAAATCCCGAGCCCATATCATCACACCAGTTCGACCTTTGAGTCAAAGTCCGATGGCAACATCAGACTCTGGTTGTGAAATTGTGGCTCAAACTCCTTTGTCAGACCCCTTCTGCATATCCCGAGAGCCCAGCCCATCCCCGGAGCCCATTCCACTACCGGAGCTTATTCCCTCCCCCAGTCCTCAGGCCATTCCCAGGAGAAATTTTAACAGGTTTCACGATGCACGCCCACTTTCATCCTCCTCCTCTTCCTCCTCCTCCGAGGATGAATCGGACACCACCGCGGATTATCCCTCCTCCCTAGACGACGACCCATTGGACACACCGGAGCCAGAGACCACCCCATGGACCATTGCCCCGGTGCAATCCTGGATATCCCGGAACTCCTCAACCATCAAAACGGTTGCCAAATGGACCATTGTTGCAGCCGCACTCATCCTTCCAAAGATCCTTTGGAAATGGTAAATTACATCATCCCCATTCCCCCTCACCTCCCCATGCAAGTGAACTAACATGCGAGCTCAACACTAACCATTTCCCCGTCCCCTATGCAGTGAACTAACCAACTAACCACTAACCCCAGCATCCCGGATATTTTGACTGAATAGAAATGAAAAGACACACATGAATCACCCCCTGGACACCTATACCCTTGGACAAAAACGCAAGTATCTCCCCCTCCCCTTCACTAATTACTAATCTAGGTGGCCAGAAATGATCCACGTCCTCGTCGTTCTGGCTGGAAACCCTCAAGTGAGGGGCTAACGGATCAACTCCACTCACCACTCTTGAACTTTTGGTAAGTTTTACATTTTTTTCGTATTTCTTTGAATCATGAGCTAACTTTTTTTTCTCACAACTTTTTTTTCGTTGACGAATATTTTGGAAAATCGTGGCGAATTTTTGATGGATCGCTGTATGTTTATGTCAAGGCTTCAAGATGATGTGATCGGATCAGCGAGATCAAGTGGCATGGACGTCAATGTGTGGAGCTGAGACATAGTCAACTTGGTAATATGTCGACAGGACGGAAAATCGAAATATGAAGGTTGTAGCTAGAGATAGGATAAAAGCGATGACGAGAAGGGTGGCAATGTCTGAATAGGAAGAATGTAATAAGAGATTAGGAAAACATATGGAAATCTTATGTCGAGTTTAAAGAGCAACCTGAGTGCAAGAGTTGAAGTTTCAAAAAATCAGTGAATGAGTGGCTAAAAATTCAAATTAGATTCTGTTTTATCCTTGCTTTGTTGAATTCCGCCATTATTTGGACTGTTAATTTTTTAATTACATTTCTGTCCCTCATCGTTGCACCCCGCTGCTTTTTCAAAAATTATCCATTCTTGTTCGTTGTTCCCATTTTCTCATCTTTTCTATGTTCTATTACACCCTCATTTTATCTGCATTTTCAATTCTCAACCCACGCTTCTAGTGTCGGTGAAGTCCATGATCCCATTTGCCACTACGTAGACTATTTCCAAGATATCCAAGCCATCTCAATCGTAGAGAATGACAATAACAACTGTCTCGATGAGTTTCATGTATATATACATGTCTGTCTACCTTGGCACCTCTATATCAGAAGCAGTAAGTCTTTGACTTCAATATCTTGGGCCAGATACCGTTAATACTCAAACCTCAAACTTGCTCGGGCGGCGCACTAAAACTATTGAACCACTCCACTATCGCCTTCGGTGCATTATCTTCAAAGATTTTCTCCAAGTTCGTCCACGTATCTTCGGCATTCTCTTTTGCCCTCACAAACATCTTCGTCTCATACTCTTTCACAGCATCCGAAACTGAAGTGCCCTGTTTTATAGCCGAAACAATACCTTGCGCCAACTCTAAAGCATCTAACATTGCCGAATTGACCCCCTCTCCTGCAAATGGCGTCATGAGATGTGCTGCATCTCCTACTAATGTCGCGTTGGCTTTATGCTCCCACGTGTGGTCGGTAGGTAACATATACATCTGCACAAACTGCGGAGTTTTCTCCTCATCCAACCCTTTTTCTAGCAAATTTTTGACTCCTTTGCCGAAATCGGAAAAGATACCAGACTCGCCAAGAGTTTTCTCTTTTAGTTGCTCAAGGTCCAAACAATTTAAGCCTGCATCATTGCAATAGTCAATATCTTTGTTATGTACGGCAACATACACTCTTGCTGAATCCATCGAGCCTCTCTGACTTGACACAAATCTCTTTCCACCCAGCGCCCAGAATGTTCCAGTTCCAATCATCTTAGCTATCTCTGGGAACCTCTTGGTGGTATTTGGAATCGTCAATGTCATCCAATGCACACCACTAAAATATGGTTTCACGTCCGTTAAGATTGGGCGAACTTTTGACCATGCTCCATCTGCTCCAATCACCAAATCACAAGAATGAGAACTCTCATTTTGGAATGTAATAACTTGTTGGTTGGGATTTGAAGGATTTTGAGAAACAGATTGGATTTTATGTTCCCACTGAATGATATTTTCGGGCAGTGAAGACAAAAGCAAGTCGATCAAACTATTTCTTGAAATTTCAGGTCGCTCTTCATTGTGATTGGGTGCCTCGAATTTGATGTCTCCAAAACGATCACAGATGATGTGTTCTTCGCTGCATTCTACGGTGAGTGAGCGGAACGCTTGGAGAAGCCCACATTCTGCGAGTGCGCGCTGTCCTGATTCGACGTGAAGATCTAGGGAGCCAGATGGGACATCAACAAGACCTGGAGAGGGATGAGATCTAAGATCGTAGATGGTGAAGGGTATTTTACTGCGGTGGAAGAGAGAGGCAAGGACTAGGCCGGATGGCCCTGCACCAATAATGGATATTCTTGGAAGCATGAGTAGATGATTTGAGGCTCTGAAGTATGTATCGATCCCAGGTTGTTTGACTGTTCTTGAATGGTTTGTCAAAATGACATAGATTCAGTACTTTGGTCGATTTATATATGTTCACTAACCAGGCTCGTATTTGACCTGATGCGATCTCGTGCAATGCCTTGTATGAGTATCCACCCATGAAATATAACTTGAGAAGCTTCGGATTATTTGACCCATTCAATAGGTCCCGTCTGAGCAACATAATTGCGGAAAATTTCCCCCTAGAAGATCCGCCTGGTGCAAGGCTCATTGATACTACCATGACGGGCCCGAAATCGTCTCGGGCCCGTCTAATTCCCGAGCTTACTGACTTAGGGATGTTATGCTGTACAAATCAGACAAATCAGACAAACGATAACTTATTATTATAGCCGCCTTCAAAGAAATCTGGAAATACACATTGAATGAGATATCTTAATATTCTCAAGACTATGAAACGTCACTATGGCGGGAGCGTGGTGAGGGGTAGGTACACTAGAATTACTTCGGCACGCAGTAGGGGAGACTGTCGCCCTATAACCACAACCATTCTAAACGTTGAATTTTTTTAAGACTGATTCCTTATTTCGTGAGGCTTGACGCAAGAAGTTGGTACTATCCCAATTCTTCGCTGTCTACTGCTTGGGTTGTTGATTTTTGTATTTGTGATTCAAAAACTGCCGTGGAATGAATGATTGGCAGATGCTGATATAAGCCCGATTGAACCTCGGTTCAGGGGTCGAGCATACAACCGCCATCATAACCGTATCATCTGGAATAGAAATAGTTATTGAGACAATGCGCATTCCCATCCTGAGTATATAATTCAATTATTAGTATATTGCTATCTCACGATAGCGACAATGGCAGGATCACCACCATTGACAGGCGTTCGCGTTCTCGAATTCGCAGGCCTAGCTCCAGGTAAATATCCCCGCATTACCCCGGATTCCATTGCATCCCCATTAACATCGATTGCAGGACCTTTCGCGGGACTTCTCTTAGCAGATTATGGAGCATCGGTCTTACGTATCGATCGCGCAGTTCCAAATCTCACTCATTCTTCCTCAGTTCCTCCACCAACCCCCGATCTCCTTACCCGACGCAAATCCTCCATTGCAGTCGACCTCAAAGCAAATGCAGGAATATCCTTCGTCAAGTCTCTCGTTGAGCATGCTGATATCATAATCGATCCATTCCGCCCAGGCGTTTTAGAAAAATTGGGACTAGCACCAGATATTCTCCTCAAACTCAATCCTCGCATCATTCTTGCCCGAATGACTGGGTTTCGTCGTGATGGGAAGTACAAAGATATGGCCGGGCACGATATCAACTATATAGCAGTTTCGGGGGCATTATCACTCCTTGGGCGAAAAAGTGAGAAGCCATTACCACCGGCGAATATACTCGGGGATTTTGCGGGTGGAGGAGCTACTTTGTTTCAGGGAATTTTACTCGCCTTGCTAGCGCGAGAGAAGAGCGGAAAGGGGCAAGTTGTGGAAGCGAATATGGTCGATGGGAGTGCTTATCTTGTCACGTTTCCGAGGATGTTGATGAAGACTCCTATGTGGAATAGACCGAGAGGAGAGAATACATTGGATTCGGGGAGCCCGTTCTATGATACTTATGAAACAAAGGATGGAAAATACATGGCGGTGGGTGCTCTGGAACCACAATTTTTCAAAGAGTTGGTTAAGGGGCTAGGATTGGGAGAAAGCACTAGCGAAGAAACGAGAATGGATAGAAATACATGGCCAGAAATGAGGGAAACTTTCACTACATTATTCAAGGCCAAAACGAGATCTGAATGGGAGACTATTTTTGATGGAACTGATGCTTGTTGTACACCTGTTATCGATTATGATGAACTCGAACACGACCCTGCCAGAGAAGGCGATCAGAGGCCAGCTGTTACACTCAGAGATACGCCTTCTCTCGCAATATCCAAACATAGTAATCAGGACCCATCGACTGGCCAAGGCCCTGGCGTTGAAGGGGGAAGTTACACCGGCAAGCCATTATATCCTGGACAATATGGGGAAGCAGCACTCGAGCAATGGCTAGGATGGAAAAGAGGAAAAGATTATGATATGGAAAATGGTGGTTTGATTAGGAAGAAACATTCGAAATTATGATCCACCATTATATCCCATTCCGAACACCTCAACTCTCTTGTTCATTACCCCTCCCTCCATTATCATTTCTAGAACGCCCCAAACACATTTCTATACTCCAATATTCAGGACCAGAACCTCGAGCCGTCTCCGCCGACCAATCCTATACCAACTCCGTTTCCATACCCCGACCACCGATGACATGCCCCCAAGCGAATGCAGCAAATTTGTAGCTCGACAAAACTCCAGCTTAGGCTCTGAACGCAGAACCACCTTTAAGAGAGATTAGCTCAGTGCTAGATAAAATGAGTGATCATGAAGTAGACTTACAACTCAAATCATGAAATCATCATCGTCTAGCTCAATAAGCATCGACGGACTTGGAGGTGGGTTTGGAGGAGGAGATGGCGGATCATCTCTTGACATATTTGATGCCGAGACAAATTCGACTTTTTGATAATGATGTACTCGTCGGCGGGGTGCTCGAATTTGCGGAGCTCCGAGTGATAGAGCGGGAGGAGCAGCTTTACGCTGACGCTGCTGAAGACGCGAAGAGGAAAGATTTGCTTGAGCAATAGCCATCTTTCTTATCTGATCCGAAAGAAAGATTATGGAAATTGTATAGAAATTAGGAGAAAATAATTTATTATTAACTCCGAGATTAGATATGGATAAGGTCGGTTATCTCCCGTAAGAAGAAATATGATGTTCAAAAAAGTAAATCCAGGCAAGCAAGCCACTTTCGGAGAATTACCTAGATGGAAGCTGACAGTCTCTAAAACGCACTTGGGTCAAGAAACCACTTTCTTTGCCGACCTTCTATTGTACTTAAATACCTTGTGCTGTTCCTCCCATATTCTAGATCTATCACAAAATTTTCAAATGTTCCATGGGCGCCTTCGATACCCGCAAAATACTTCTACCTGCTTTTGTCACACTGAAGCCCTGTCTAGACCCTATATACAACCGTACTCCCGACGGCTCTTTGAAGCCTCGAGAGGGCAGTGACATTCATTCGGTCTTGGCTCTTGTCCTGTTCTCTAGGACTCATTTCCAATAGATACATACTCGTTGAACGAAGCCTTCCAAATCTTGGGGGTACACATACAGAACGCTCGCAAGAACAACACACCGCAAGAAGACGAAAAAAAGAACAACAACAACAAGAACAACAATCCATCACCCGGGACGCGGGCACCAAAGAAAACTCCACGCGTTCCAGAAGCAAACAATCGAAAAAGCGACAAATCACATTTCGCCAATCTCATTGTTTGGATCCCTTCACCGCGGATAGGATGGAAGAAAGGAAGCGATATCGGGGAAGAGTCATCGCTTCGCATTGCATGAATACTCAGTATGTCTGCATATCCTCGCTCGCAACTTCTCAACCTACCAGCAGCAGGATCGCTCATCTCCCTCGGCACGTTGCACCCCTGATTTGTCTGCACGCATTTGCACCTCTCTCGCTATCTCGCACAAGCAAACACTTTCTTCTCTCTACCTTCTTCGTACGTACGGTACAAACACCTAAAAGCCTCACGAAGTACAAAACCAACGTCCTCCGCAATACCACCAGCACGGTACTCGTACACTCGTACACGCCACTCGTCCCTCCACCCATTCTCCACCATTCCAAGGACCCGGACATGAAGTCCGTCGGTACCACATCTTCTCAAAAAGAAGACACACACACACACACACACACTTTCTCTACATGTGTCTCCACCAACCAACCGAGACACACCAATTCACACCAAATAAACAAGCATCTCCAAAGCATTCCCGTGTCCCCGCCTCCCGTTTGTATGCTCAAGAGATCTTGTGTACGATCTGGAAATTCTCCCGATACGCGGGTGTGACCTCCTTTCATTTTCTCAAATCGGTCATCGTCCCCATTTCCCCGCATATTGGCTTCATTTCGAAGGAGAAACAACCCCAGACAAAGCAAGGCAAAGAACGTTATTTGAGGTTCGCGTTACATCCAACCAAATATCAGCAACTATGTCTTACGGAAGGGAAGTTGATGAAACACTAACACTCGATACGAGCAAATCTTACGATTGTGTACGATTCCGCCAGGGTGGTAGCGCGAGCACATCATGTTGTGTAATGTCCCACTTTCAATGCGATGAAAACCATTGGTAGGAATTAATTCTCTCTTTCTTTGCAAATGGGGCTATTATCTAGATACTAAGTTATGTCCCTGAAACTAGCTGTAGGCACCAATAAACGGGGCGGGAAAAGATTGGAGAAAAAGAACTAAAGCGTTACAACCATTTCGCTGTAAACAACATTAAAGTCAAGCTTGCCATTCATTCATTCGCCTTATGCTTCCAAACCAAGATATTCTTGAATCGGTGTATTCTCGGTACGATCTTTCCCTTTCATGTCCATCGCCGCGTCCATGTATTCCACACATCATTATGCTCCACGCCAAAGAAAAGTAGGTATCGTATGTGGTTGTGAGATAGAAAAAAACGAGTCTAAGGTAAATGGGCCAACACAGTACTTGCGGTGAGTATCTAATCAACGTTCCTCGGTTGCTTCCCTGCCTCGGACTTTCTTGACCCGGAAGGATCGCTGCATTTAATTCGGACAGTAGCTTTATTGTACTTGACTAACAATTTCGCTCGCCTTTGAAAGTGACTCGACCATTTGCTGACATTCCTTTCTTCTTCGAACGGTGTAGTCGCTTTCTTTGAGCAAATCATCAAGAGTATCGGTTCTGTACATGTTCTCGAGAAGCTCTCGTTGCATTTCATCCTTGGTGTATCTACAATAGGTTAATTAAATATAAATGGCGAATTGCTCAGGAGTTCTTACTGGACGAGGTTAAGCATGATGGCTTTTGGTACCATATCAATCATTGTTCGCTTTACGATGTTGTAATACGAGTTGATGAGAAGTTCTACAAAGAGTTAGCTATGACAACTGAAAGTGTGTTGATTCGACTTACTAATAATCTCAACTTCTGTGCCTTCTCTCTCTGACAAAGTTCCAGAGGCCTTAAGAATTGGAGGTGGGGCTTCCATAGCAGCCATCTTCTTCTTATTCTTGGAAGCAAAGAAACTTCCAAAGAAGCCTCCATTTTGTTCGCCCATTCCATCAAGTGTTGGGCTTGCTGTACGTGCAGGAGTTGATGGGATTGGCTTTCCTGACTTGGGATCAACCTGGACGGGCTTTGATGCATTATGTCTTTCACTAACAATAGCCATAGCCTGTAAAATAGATTAGCAAAAATTGTGAAATGATAAACGTCAAACTTACTCTGTGACCGTTGAGGAAGTCGGGATGACCAGTATTGATATAGCACGATTCCATTGCCACTAAATCTTTTACGAGTTTATTGGCGGGGTCCATCGCTTTCTTGAAGAATGCAATGACGACAGCATGGAATTTCTCCTTAAGTTGAGGATACCTGCGGAATAGCGGCTTGGCAAGAAGTTGAGTAAGGATCCTGACCAGCTCATCGTATACCAAAGAAGCGCACTTCAAACTGGGTTCTTCCAGGCGCTTAATTTGTTGTTTAACGATTAGCTCAAAAGCAGTGGTACCGACAAAAAGCGCAGGCGAAGAACCAGAGGAGTTATATAGAATAGTTCTAATGTCAATATCCTTAACTTGATCAAATGGATCCACGGCCTTAACACCATTCGAGTAAAGTTCATGGAAGACGAAACTAATTCTAGCACCACCTGAGAGTTCGATACTAGAGAGCTCCTGGTTGTTACCCTCTAAGACCGTCCGCCATTCGTTTGTGAATTCTGTAATGATGTTGAGCACAATGTTCGCACTATTTCCAAGCATAGAATCTCCAAGACCTGCCAACTCTGCAGTATACTTTTGTAACGAGGTCTGAATACGAGCCTTGATATCTGGGAGAGTTTGCTTGATATGCATCATCAAGATGAGGTTTAGCTTTCTGGCGAGGTATGGAGTTCCGCAATAAGTGCTCTTATTCTTGTATGCTCGGTGGTTTTCGAAGAAGTTCTTCTCGTTTTCCAATGCTGCGGTAATCTGCTTCTTGTTGTCGATATCCCTCTGCCCTCTGTTGACGACTGGAACATAACCTAATCTCAGGGGAATAATTCTTCCAGCCAAAATGTCCACAACGTCAGTTCCGTCGTCCATCAAATCGACCTTTGTCAAAACACCAATGGTTCTTTGACCTTCTGGGTCGACTTCTCGCGCAAGCTTCAATCCGTCGGAGTTGGCCAAATCGGTATTGGCACCTGTAACAGCGAGAATGATAGCATTTGGTTTGCTAATCTGCTTAAGCACCATCTCCTTAATCTGTCTTTCGATATCTCTTGGTTGATCTCCAACTGGAACCTTGGTCAAACCAGGCAAATCCACAAGGGTAAGCGTGAGAACATTTGGAGAGTATATGCGAAGGTTGATAGGAGCTGGGGAGATTCCCGCATTTCGACCAGTCTTCGCCTCCGTTTCCTTCACAATCTCCTCTCTGATCTTGTTGAAGTCATGGAACTTTTGCCCGGGAATATGAAGAAATTCGCCCCATTCATCAGCATTCGCTTCTTTATCACCTCCCGCGGCCAGTTCCTCCGAGTCTTGTACCCCGTTTGATTTCGCGGGAGCTGGTCGATTGATAAGTTGTAAGATAAGGGGTCGTCTAGTGACAATACCGGTTCCTCGAGGTAAACTGCGCATCACCATGGATTTAGCATATGTATAACACTGCGGATACGTACGTGGCAGACTCACAAGTCTCTACCAACTATGTTTTCTAAGACTGAACTCTTTCCACTCGACTGACTTCCCACCACTGCGATTTGAGGAAGATCTATGGGATTTTGTACACCGACGGTCGTGAATACATCCTGAAGCTTATTCACCAATCTGCAACATTTGTTAGCTATACAGCGCAATGAAATACAGCTTAAGGGGGTCCCAACGTTATAAGACCGGGGTCAGAGATACCGCCTTGTGCGGCCATGATTGCGTATGAGTGTTGATTTTCAAGGGAGATAGATAGTTTGAGGGTATAGCAAGATCTTTCGGCAAGCTTGTCACTTGTTGGTATCTTCTGATTTTTTTTAGGAATATGGCAGTTGGAGAAGTTCCTGTTATAAAATGCGACTCCTGTTGATATTCTGTTGTTTAAAACAAACAGGCGTGCGAGGCCAACTTCCACGAGGTGAGGCTAGTAATATGGCCCGTGCTCAGATCCTCAGCAAGATGGATACCTTCGATGCAGAAAAGTGCTTGGCTTGGGTTTATTAGACTATCATATGATTGTCAGTATCTGGAGGATAGAATTTTGATCGCTTTTGATGATTGCTGGTAAGGAGGAGTCTTCGTTCTTAACGGTGAGTAAACCCCAAGTGTCCAAGGAGAAACTATTCAATCACAAAATATTGAAATGTTTGAATGGTCGAGAAGTCTCTGAATTCCAGTGGGGGCGCGGGGTTGATACCCAAGCCAAGGAGGGTGTAGAGGAGTCAGAAACAGCTCACATATATTAGGTACTTATTCAATCATAGCAAAGACATTTACTCATCTATTGGTCTCTAGCTCAGTGAATACTTCGTATCACATACACAGCAAAAAACAAACAAGCCCATTAGCTTCGTCATCACCCTTACGACGCATTTTCGCCAGAGCATTAGGCATCTGTATATCATAGCAGGCAAGCACGTGCCTAACCCCCTTTCCAACATTTACGAATACGCGGATAACTTCCACCGCACAATCCAACCATGTCGCCAAAAATTATCACCGTCATTGGATCTCTCAACACCGACCTCGTAACGCTTACCCCCCGCGTTCCCACTGGCGGCGAAACTTTAACCGCTACCTCTTTCAGTACTGGTCCTGGCGGAAAGGGTGCCAATCAAGCTGTGGCATGTGCTCGTCTTTCTAGACCCAATCCCGCCTCCGCTCCATCTCACACTAGCGATGTTCTGGTCAAGATGATTGGCGCCGTTGGTGATGATGAGTAGGTCTCTCATTGCCCCTTCACCGAAATCACAGTGCAATTCCTTATTTCACATACCTACCTAGTAGTAGGTTTCTCTCATTCTGTTATTTTTGCGTCCACCAGTGGTCTTTAAGTCAAGTAACTTATGCAAGTCTTCTATTCTCGACTTTCTTGCTACGCGATTGGTTTTATAGTACCAATTTTCGTCAACTAAATAGAAGAAATACAAGCTTCCGGGGAGTAAACGATAGTCAGCCTATCCTTTTTTTTTCCAATGGGTTATGCTTATGTTCCACTAGTTTTGACAACGGCAGAGGAAAGTCTCCTCCTCCATCGTCCAAAATGATCAGACTTTCTCTCTTTCCCCAAACCCCATTTATACAATATCTAGCCACTTTTATATTCACAAACTAACACCCCCCCCCCTCCAAGATTCGGTCCCTCCCTCATCTCCTCCCTCAAAGACTCTCTCATCGACACAACCTCGATCCAAACCATCCCCTCCCAATCCACCGGCGTAGCAGTAATCCTCGTGGAATCCGACAGCGGCGAAAATCGCATCCTGCTTTCCCCAGGAGCAAACCACGTGAGTCACCCAGCTTTCATCATCCATCACCCGTCCCCTTCCAGACCCAACTCCATTCCAACCCAATTTCTCTCCAAACACTTCTCCAAAACATAACCACTAACCCCAACCAAGTCCCTCCTTCCCCCCACCTTCAGCACCCCCACCTCCCTCAGCACCCCCCTCCCCACCCTGCTCGTCCTGCAACTCGAAATCCCCCTCGAAACCGTCCTCCAAATCCTCACCCTCGCCTCCAGCCTCTCCATCCCCGTCCTCCTCAACCCCGCGCCCGCCGTCCTCCTCCCCGACACCGCCTACCCCTCCATCACCCACCTCATCCTCAACGAAACCGAAGCCGCCATCCTGACTTCGCGTCCCGTCTCCGCCGTCGAAGATCCTTCGTTTGACTGGCGCGTCGTCACAGATGAGTTTCTCAGCCGAGGCGTCAAGACCGTTATCGTAACGCTCGGATCAAAAGGTTCGTCTATTATCACTTCACTACTCCAAAACACATTCATTCCCTCTCAACCCAACCCCCACACTAACCCCGCCTCCTCCCGTCTAGGAGCCATCCTCGCCACCCCCAAAACCTACACCCACATCCCCGCCGAATCCAACATTAAAGTAGTAGATACCACCGCTGCCGGCGACACATTCGTCGGAGCCTACGCCGTCGATCTCGTGCGCTATACTTCTTCAGCCACCCAATCCACCGATCAAGATCAAGATCAAATCCTGATCTCCGCCGTCCAAAAAGCTTGTAAAGCGGCCGCTCGCACAGTCGAGAAAGAAGGCGCTCAGAGTGCGATTCCTTGGGCTGATGAGATTGATGTTAAGAGGAATTAGTGTCTATTACCTCCTATCTAGGTTCTCGGATTTATAACCCTGGAGAAATCTAGAGATTATTTTCCTCCCATAGAAAAGGGTGTCAAAAATACAAAAGCAGATAATCAGACGTATCAAGATTCAAGACTCCAATGTTATCATCTAGTTGATTCGCAATCAATGTATTAGATAATATCTATCATATCATATCATATCGCGCCATGCATTGGCCTTGCCTTGCTCCGCCATGCCGTCCAACCACATCTCATTCAGTAACCCTGACTCGATTTACCCGCCATCAATACATCAGCGTATACGTGAAAGATCTAAAGCATTGAAAAACAATTTACAAAATCGCACACTGACTAAAACTCCATCGCCGTTGCCGTATGTTATGTCCCAAACACCATTGATGCCTACCCATATGCAATCCTTCCTGCATCCCACCGATTCGCCACCCCGAGAGTTGTATGTAATGTGAATGAATAAGAATAAAGTTGATGAACGATGCAAAACAATGAAACGAGAAATTGTAGCATCATTTCTCATGGAGCATTACGAGATGCCCGTGCACTGGCGTAAAGTTTCCAATCACCAGCCATTAGATTCACGCTGCGAGCCATTGTATACACTTTGTTTAGAGACTCCCTGAAGACTATTTTCGCTCGACCATCTGGTACATTTGTTAGCTCGATTCATGTCTTGATCAGATGGTGTGAAACTTACATTCGAACTTTGCCGTCATCACCAGCGGAAGCGAACATTCTTGGATTCATTGGGTTCCAAGAAACTGAATTGCAGCAACCTTTCTTGTGAGCTTCTAGTTTTTCTACCACTGAACCTTTCTCCCGGTGGTATATCACAACATTGCCTTCTATAAATTAATGTATTAGTAATGCATGCATGCAATCCAAAATCCGAATCTTACCTTCACTTCCGCTAACCACAAAACTTTCATTGGCACCACCGAAAGAGCTTCTAATAATGAATTCACCCCCTTTATCCCCAGATACGAAGGTTCGAATTGTTTCGCCGGTGTTTATATCCAACATTCGTGTTTCTCCAGTGTTACAATGTATCAGTAGGTGCCTTGAATTATCGCTGACGGTGATTGAGCATAGCTGAACTTTGAGGTCCAGCTCATACTCAAGCTCGCGAGTTATGAAATTGTAAACATAGAGATGGGTCAAGTGTTCGATAGCCACTAGTCGGCTCCCGTCTGGTGTGAGTGCTACATCTCGAATACGATGATCTCGGCTCCAATCATATACGAGCTCACCATTGAGATTCCACTGGCATAAGTTCTTTGTAGTAGCCAAGCAACCTGTGATAAAAGATTGTCCATCCGATGTCCATACACAACAGGAAACAGGCTCCCCAAAACGAGGGAGCTTCATCAACAAATCGCTAGTCTAAGGAATCAGCGAGGGAATTTTAAATATGGACTTCTAACTTACTGCCGTATTCCACAACAAAGCTCTGTTATCACGGCCACATGTGACCATTCTCGTGTCATCAGGACTCCAAGCAAAAGAACAGACTCCACCTTCATGTTCAGAAAAGGAAGTATGGACACTGAAAGCCGGAACGTTATAAATAACAAGAACCCCATCGCTTCCACAGCTTGCCAATAGAGTTCCATCGTGTGAGAATTGTGTATCCCATACTTCACCAGCATGCTTGGTAAGTTCCACGATGGGCCGCAATGGAACGTTGCTTCGGTCGCATGTATGATCTTGGTACAGCGAAGGTGATTCGTGTGTGTTGTGATAAACGCATGTAGATATCTGATGTTGCTTTACTTGGTCAAAAAGTGTGGCCAAGCGATTCTCCGGTAACATGGCTGATGGCGAAATGCATCCTAGGAGAGTGTTAGTATCACCTAATAACAGATGTCATCAACAGAAATCTTACTTGATAGTTGTGAGAGGAGTAGATGTCTGGATTGTCCAGCGGCCCCATCCCAATTGGCCTTGACCTTAAGGTCCGCAGGAGTACACATCAGTAAGCTAGTGCAGGTGATCAGTCCTTAGTCGAGATAAAGATTGTAGAAAGATATCAGCAAAAGCATACCTTGATAGAAAATGCAACTTGGCGGTATCTTGATAAAGTGGAGTAAGCTCAGATCGCAAAACATTTATTGCTCTGCCCATGTCTTTTCGTTCAAGTAATTCCAAGAACTTCTGTTGCCGCATCCAAAACCTCATAATGTTCTTGTCCACACCATCTCGGAGAACCAATCCATTTCCATGAATGTTAACTCCACCTTCCTCTGTAGATCCCCCGAAAAGCAATTCTTCAGCTTCGGTCCACTCGCCCTGTAAGACTGCATTTCGGAAAGCTGCTACAATCGGACTTTCGAGATCATAACCACTTTCCTGACTTAACCTTGCTGCGGCACCGTTGTAACCCAAGTCCGTCAAAGCTTGGATCAATATCCTAGTGACTTCTTCTCTATTATGTCCAAAATATGTAGATGTTGTTTTGACAGCTGCATCTAAGTGCCCATTGGTGCTTGATCCATTCATGGCTACCGAGGAAGAATGTGCACCATTGGCAGAGTTTGAGAGGGCTGCCTTGTGTAGACGAGATGCACCCGCTCCATTTGAAAATGGTTTAGAGCTACCATTCGAGGTACTATCCTCCCCTTCAGATCTCATACTAGCACTTTGACGTCTTCTTTTGTTGCGGTGTTCACTCTCTAGGTTTGAAGGATTCGAAGAGTCTCCGGGACTCGGAAAAGTGTTTGGTTGTTCCCCTCGGTCAATAGTATGATCTCGACGTCTACGACCGAGGACTTGATCTTGAGCACGTCTCGGCCGGAGCTCAGCTTGAGGTGTACCGTGAGTTCTAGCAGCTTGTCTTGTCGTGGGATCTATGTTATACCTCTCGAACGAAGGCGGAGGGTCAATTTGATCTGATCTGTGGTGTGATGGCGGTAGAGGGGCTTGGGCTGAGAAGACAGTGCTGGTTGATCGTTGAGGGGAAGTCGGGGTGGATAAGGATACTGGTGGTATATGGGGGTTGTCGTCTGCCAGGACGAAATCTGCGGAAGTGCCGCTGCTTGACAGTAGATTCTAGAGAGGGGCCTCAAGAATCTTATGGGGGTTGTTAAATTGAAGCTCAAGGATTCAAGTTGTTGTAATGCAGGCAAAAGTTGAAGTGAACCAGAATAGAAAGTCTGGGGTTGTCGTGGTTAAATGCTTGGCTTTGCATCTGTAAGACGAACCGGTTCGAAGCTCGAGCGAAGTAGAAGCTGCTAATAGAGTGAATGATTAGAATCAGTCAAAGAGGCTTGTTGAAACAAAACTTTTCGAGTGAATTCGAATGTTCATAGAGAGAGATGGAATGGATGAATGAATCACAAAGAATCTTATTAATGTTTCTTCACATACTTATTATTCGTTGCAATGAGTATCGAGTTTGTGGTGATGATTAGTCGTAGAAAAGTGATTATTTAAAAAGGCAATCAAGCTGTCTCTTCATGTATGGAGGTAGATGTTTCTCATTGTAACTGTGCTGTACTGTAACTCCGTAATAGAAGGATGTCGGACAGGTATTTGCGGTTCCAGCACATGAGGGAGGTACGAAGGATGGATCATCGATGATAATGAATGATACCTACCTCTACCCAATAGGTATGGATGGTATTATGTGCTTGGATTAGGAATACGGTGGGCCATTCGATCTTTCCAGTCAGCAGCAGTCAGTCACCCCGGTGACCCTACCACCCTATCATGATTCTTATCAACCTGGGACGAAAGCGTACCTACTGAATATGTTCATCATTACTACGGAGAGCTCAAATTGTGATACATGAACCCATCCTCATCACCATGGATAGGAATGAAGGCGTGCATTTAGAGCGATACGAGGTGTGTTTAGTAAATACATATTCTGTAAGCTCAGTCAGGTACATATATCTATCTATCTATCTATCTAGACGTACCCACCGACCTATTGCTTTTATTAGATACTACAGTTCTAACTTCTAGGTATTTAGATCCTAGGTAGGTAAGTGAGTAAAAGCTTCAAGAGCCTGCCTGCAATTGCGGTACATAGTAACAAGGCTTGGACACAGTACTGTACGTACTCTCAGGCTCCTTCCGTTGACCGACTGATATCCATAATCCACTTGGTATATAATTGACCTCTCTCTTCGTATCCGTACCATTAATCCTATTTACATGTCATGTACCGTCCTCGTACATATTCCACTACCACCTAATCGTCAGCTTGGAGTTGGTTGGTTAATAATTAAAAATTCCCATTGTCTCCATCCATCCTTGATCCTTTTATGTCACTTGGTCTTCGTCCTCGTTTGAAAGCTCGGCCCTCATTCTTAGATCTCATCAAAATCCAACATATTGATACCTTGTCAATAGCTCCAGTCGAGCTTAATCAAGAGCCATTACCACAACTTCCTCTATCACCCCCTCCAACAACAATCCAATTCATAGTTCCTAATACAAGCAAAGAAAGCGCCAACATGGCTCCTCAACGAGATGCAGATGGAGAGGATCAATTTGGTTGGTCTTGACCTGTTTTTCCTATCCTACCAACATCATTGCTAATCTAATCGCCTGTCGACAGGTTCAATTTACTCCGTATCAGGGTTTGTGAAATACTTCATCAATATGTCTTCCTCCAGCTAATTATTTTTAGTCCGGTCGTGGTGGCAGAGAATATGATCGGAGTTGCCATGTACGAGTTGGTAGGTTTGGCTAGCCAATGTAACCCAACTATGGTGTTGCTAACTTATGAATAGGTCAAAGTCGGTCACGATAATCTTGTCGGTGAAGTTATTCGAATCGAAGCGGATAGAGCGACTATTCAAGTATACGAGGAAACAGGTATGGGAGAATATATGGCTTTTGGTTGGAATCATAACTGACTGTTGGGTATAAAGCTGGTGTTACTGTTGGAGATCCCGTTGTGCGTACTGGAAAGCCTTTGTCCGTCGAGTTGGGCCCAGGTCTTATGGAAACAATTTACGATGGTATTCAAAGACCTCTCAAAGCTATCGCAGACAGCTCCGATAGTATCTACATTCCCCGTGGTATTTCCGCTCCAGCTTTAAACAGAGAAAAGGACTGGGACTTTAAGCCGATTATGAAGGTTGGAGATCACATTACTGGAGGCGACATTTGGGGTACAGTCTACGAGAACTCCCTGCTAGATGATCACAAGATTCTTTTCCCACCCAGAGCTAGGGGTACAATTACTCGCATTGCTGAAAAGGGTAGCTACAAGGTCGACCAAAAGATCCTCGAGGTTGAATTTGATGGCAAGAAGACCGAGTATAGCATGATGCACACATGGCCTGTACGTGTACCACGACCGGTAACCGAGAAATTGGCAGCAGATAAGCCATTTATCGTTGGACAACGTGTACTGGATGCTCTTTTCCCTAGTGTTCAAGGAGGAACTGTTGCTATTCCAGGTGCTTTCGGTTGTGGTAAGACTGTTATTAGTCAATCTGTTTCCAAGTTCTCGAACAGTGATATCATTGTATACGTTGGATGGTAAGGTTCTATCTTTTCCAAGTCATAGCGATATTATGCTAATATCATATCTAGCGGAGAGCGCGGAAATGAGATGGCTGAAGTCTTGATGGATTTCCCAGAACTTTCTATTGACATTGATGGACGCAAAGAGCCTATCATGAAGCGTACAACACTTATTGCTAACACCTCTAACATGCCTGTCGCAGCTCGTGAAGCTTCTATTTACACTGGCAAGTCCCCCCAAGATGTTCTTTCCCTATTTCCAACTCTACACCTGCACCTACGCCTGCACCTTCCCTTCATCAGTCAGTAAGTCTGTGAGCCATTGGGAATCAGCAGCCACCTGTTCCTGATCTTTCTTTCATCACCTCCCTATCTGGAGCAACGGGATTCAAATGCCATTATACAGGATCTATAAACTATAACAATTAGCAACATCAATCACTATCGTTCGTGATACTCGCCGAAAGTTCGAAGCTGCTTAAGCTGCAACCAATGGATCCCAAATGCAAGTTCGACTCAGATGATTCTGATGTTTCTTCAACTATTCTTACCCATCCTATTCCCAAAACTATCATCGACTATCATCGATCTATCTCATTTGACAACAATCAACTGGCTTTTCCATTGGCTCATTTACTGGCTTTGTCGACAACGTCGATCTCCTGGCTCCGTCTATAGGACAACACTCTACCGGCTTATCTACTGGACATCATTACATCCCCGGCTCATTACCCATAGCTCAATTATTGTACATTCATTTACTAATTATATTTCGATTTCGCAGGTCTCACGATCGGAGAATATTTCAGGGATCAGGGTAAAGACGTTGCCATGATGGCTGATTCTACATCTCGTTGGGCTGAGGCTCTTCGTGAAATTTCTGGTCGTTTGGGAGAGATGCCTGCAGATCAAGGTTTCCCCGCTTATCTTGGAGCAAAACTTGCTAGTTTCTACGAACGTGCTGGTAAAGTTCAAGCTCTTGGTGGACCAGACCGTGAAGGTAGTGTCAGTATTGTCGGTGCTGTCAGTCCTCCTGGTGGTGATTTCTCCGATCCTGTGACAAGTAGTACTTTGGGTATTGTGCAAGTCTTCTGGGGTCTCGACAAGAAACTTGCTCAACGTAAACATTTCCCTTCTATCAACACTTCACTCAGTTACAGTAATTATACTACTGTTCTCGACAAATACTACGAAAAGGATTTCCCCGAATTTCCCAGACTTCGAGACCGTATCAAGCAACTTTTATCTGATTCTGAAGAATTGGACCAAGTCGTTCAATTGGTTGGAAAGTCAGCATTGTCCGACCCTGACAAGATTACCCTGGATGTAGCTGCATTGATCAAGGAAGATTTCTTGCAACAAAATGGTTACAGTGACTATGATCAATTCTGTCCTATTTGGAAGACCGAATGGATGATGAAGGCAATGATGGGATTCCACGATGAGGCTCAAAAAGCAGTCGCACAAGGTCAAAGTTGGGCTAAAGTACGTGAAGCTACCGGAGAGCTCCAATCCCAGTTGAGAAATATGAAATTTGAGGTTCCAAGTGAAGGCGAGGAGAAGATCACAAAGAAGGTATGTTCATCCATAGTGTTCATTTGTCTGATAGTATATTAACCTGACATCTTTATAGTACGAGGATCTTGTTCAAGCTATGACTGATAAATTCGCTTCGGTTACCGATGAGTAAAAGAAAGCTTAATAAGCGATTGTTTTGGGGAAGCGGTATGGTGGTTTGCATTTCTTGCTTTGACTTGTACCAAAGTTTTGTTGGGTGATAGATATGAGATTGTACGCATATAACGAGCGAATGGACTTCATAGAAATGAATTTTCTTCAACAACCTTGTTGATGTGTCTACGTATAGTTTGACTGCCGAATGATTCATTATACAAATGACTGGCGTTGATTTATTTATATTGTGATTGTTGACTACAGACTTTCAACATGTTATTCATATCTAGATGAATCTATTTTAATGATTTTATTAATTCGAATGATTTCAAATGATTAAATAGTTCTAAGAATCTTGATACGCTAATACTAGCACACCAGGGTACATAGGTACATATAAATAGTCTCTACATAGTACAAGGGCCTGTTCGGATCGATTTTTTAGACGATGTAGAGCTACATTTGTTGACAATATAGATCTAAATGAGCATTTACCGAATGCGAATATTGATCAACAATTTATATTAATAATATAATTAAAAAAAAGTGATTTGCTGAATATTAATATTGAATTACAAAAAAACTACAAAATATGAATTTATAAGTTTTGAAAATTTATATAATAACCTTATTAAATCTTATTAAATCTATAATGCAACTTTTATTAATATTTGTTAATATTTGTTAACATTTGTTATTCTATATTTTATAGATCTATAAAATTTAGACTAAATCATTAGTCAATAAATTATTTTGTTAACAAATTAAAAAACGATCTAAACGGGCCCTAAATGAGAACCTTATTCTTCTTTCGCACTTTCACATACTAAATCTAAATAATTTAAAAGATTTAAAAGAAGCGATGAATCATACTATAGCGGCCTATTAGGACAACTTCTGTCACGGCGCCAACTACGTTGCCTTCGTGCCTCAAACACGAACCCTTAGCATGCCCTTAGTGTGTTCTACTTTCTATAATAAGGCCTTAACCTTTTATAATATTTAGAACCCTTATAATATAATATAAGTCTTTATCTATATTTTGATAATTTATATTATTTACTTAAAAGTTATTATAACTTCATTTTAAAGATATTTATTCAAATTATATTCTAATCATTTCGATTGCTTTGATTCTATCGAAATTATAATCCAATTGTGTTAATCGAATTTATTATTGATTTATTATAAATAACTTTACTATTTTTTAATAAAGTTATCTAATTATGTTAAAATATATTTATATTAATTTACCATTGAAAACTCTATAAAAATATTTTGTAATTACAAAAGTATTCTAGAAATAACTAACTAAACGATTGTATCTAGTCTGTTTTTACAATTTCTTTTTTTAAATTATACTATCAATTTTATTAAAATTGATATTTTTTTATTTATAAATTTATTTTATAATTCGAATACTATATATTTTATAGCTATTCAAGCTATATTTATTTTAATCAAAACAATTATAATTTTATTATAAGAATAAGCTATTGTAGTATATATTCAAGTTAATGAAGCTCAATTATGGATTATTGAATTGCAAAATACAATTAAAATACTAAAGATTATTGTTTGTAATAATCTAGGAGCTTTGCTTTATTGAAAATATTTCATTTTCTTTGAGAAGTTTAATGATAATGAATAAGATATTGTAAAATGTTAGAATTAATATATAACGTTTTGTAACGTAATCAATCATTATTTAATTGTAAATTACAAGAATAAATTAGAATTTCAATGGATTATATTCCTTATTAGTTTATTTTTTAGCTTGGTTTATATAAATAATCAAATATATTTCGATATAATTATAAATAACCTACACGATTTCAATCTTTGATCCCCTAAATAATGTATTGTAATAAATATCTAAAGTAAATTGAACAAACAATATCAAATCTTTAATTTTTTACAAAAAGTTTTTATAAATTATGATAAATATAAAATAAAAAAGACTCTATTTGATAATTTCATTATTGAATTTAAGCAATTTATTATCAAATATAGAAAAACCATTAAATAATAAATTGTCAATTTCAAACTTAAGGTTTTATAAAAATTAATCAATATTTCAATCAATTGTTTTAATAAACCTTTTACTGCTAATATTGATGTATGGATAATCTAATAGTAAAATATCTACAATAACCTAGAAGAGAAAACTTATTTTAATAATTAATAAAAAAACTAGAGTATTAATTTCAGTTATAATTAATTGAGGTATTACAATAAAAAGCTAGTTTTAATTACAACCCTTTCTATACCAAAACTATTTGGTAATTTTATATAATTGGATACTATTTAACAAAATCAGCACCCCCTATTTTGCTATATTTGAAAACAATATTTTAATTTTAATCTTTGTTTTTATTATAAGAAATCAGGTTATATTAAAAATAATTACAATGAGAAACAAATTAACAATACAAAGTACAATATCAATGCTAATATAGAATACAACCCTTATATCAATTATTTTCCTGTAGTTAATCAATATTAAAGCTTTAAATCCTATTATAATATTATCAATTCCTTATATCAAAGCCCATTCCCATTTATTAATTATTTCCCACCCATCAATTGTTTCCTAATTATATTATTATGCTATATCTTACCAATCCCTTTTAACTTTACTCAAAAACTTGATTTAAAAGGGTATATTGAAGGATTTATTTATTCAAAGGAAAGTGAAAGCTTTATTTCCTAGCTTAATATATTAAAAGATTAATTTCGATTTATAATTGCGAATTGAGATTTTTTATAAGAAATTTATTTTTGTGGATTAAAAAATCAATTATGTTTAGGGATCCTTTATATCTTAGAATAATAAATAACAAATCTTTTAAAATCTTGATGAAAATCTTTCTTGTATCTAATGTAATTATTCTATTTATTAATTTTATAAATAATGGAATTACAAATTATAACTTTATTAATAAAAAAATCATCTTTAAATTTCAAATATCTATATAATTTCTTTCTTATATCCATTATCTACTTCTAGCCGATAGGAAACCCTCCAATATCCTTTTTTGGTATATATTTCTGGATATATAAATTAATAATTATCAAAAGATTGATTTGTTTTATATTATTATTTTATTAACTACAAATCCACTAATTCTTAATCTCCCCTGATTTCAATATTATAATTTTATTATTGATTGATCAGCAATAATATTCAAGTTTGTATCTATATATTACTCAAGATATTATTATTCTATTAATATTATAATAACTATTGTCTTCGATATATCTAATAATTACAAAATAATTTTGTTAAAAAATAGCAAAGTTATAATCAATTTTAAATTATTTTTATAAAAGTTTGTTTCAAAATCAGTTTTTATAAAAGATATTATTAATAAAAACTTTGAAATTAAATTTTTACTATTCTAAGATTAATCAGCAATTTTTGAATTTATTAAAACTTTGAATATTCAAAAAAACCCCAATATTATCAATCTTGAAAACAACAAAAACAAAAACTTTTATTATATTCATTACATCAACAATAAAATAAATATTCAAACTAAAATAATTTCTAATTATTTATCCTTGAAATTAATTTTAATTCGATTTATTATTAATTCTAAAAAATATAAAAGATTATTATAGAATCAAAACACTTTACTCTTATTACCATCATCACTATCAAATCCCTCAAATAAACTATTCGATATTATACAAAATATCCATTTTGAAATATAAAACATAAAGTTTTTTATAACTAATAGTTTTATATAATTCTATAAAAACGATAACATTTATATTATAAAAATATCCTAAAACAAATTAAATAAGATTTGTGATTTATATTATATAATAATTAAGAATTCTATTCAATTATATTAAAACTTAATGAATAATAATATTAATAAATTTATAAAAAAAATAAATCAATTTATTCTTTCTACATCAAAAATCCAAAATAAACTACCTTTTTAGTTTTATAATCTATATTTAGAATTCCTATTTTTTTTTACCAACAAACTTCCATTATAACGCTTATAGAATTACAAAATCAAGATTATACCAAATAAGGAATTATTATATAACAAAAGCCATCCAATATTCTTAACTAAACTTCAAATTATTTGTAAATAATTTGATAATAATCTAAATAAAAGATTTATTCAGAAATCTTATTTCCAATCAATCGTTTTATTTCTCCTAACCATTAAATTAAAAGGAGATATTTGGATTTATTAAAATTATTAAAATTTAAATAATATTACTATCAAAAACCGATATCTTTTATTATTGATTAAAGAAATCTTTAATACTTTATACCATACTAAAATCTATATTAAGCTTAATATTATCATTACCTTTAATAAATTACAAATTATAGAAAACTATGAGTGGAAAATCACTTTTATTATTTATTTTGATTTATTCGAATTATTAATAATACTTTTTGGATTTTGTAATATATTAACCTTATTTTAGAATTATATTAATCATATTCTTTTCAACCTCTTGAATAGGATTTACATAATATACTTGAATAATATTTTGATTTATTTTGAGAATATTATAAATTATAAAGAATATATCCACAAGATTATCCAACAACTAATTAATACTAAACTACAAATCGATATCGATAAATACAAATTCGAAATGAAAAGAATTAAATATCTTGGTTTAATTATTACCCTAAAAAATATAAAAATAGATTTAAAAAAAATTAATATTATATTCAATTGGAAATTATTAATTAAATTTAAAAACCTTCAGCGTTTTTTTAGATTTGTTAATTTTTATTAACATTTCATTTATAATTTTTTTAAAATTACAAAACCCCTTAATTGTTTTTTAAAAAAGAAAAAAATATAGAATTAAAATTTTAAACAAAAAAATGCTTTTATAATACTAAAAAATACTTTTTTCTTTATTCCAATCCTTATTATATTTAATCATTATTGTTATATAATAATTGAAATTGATATTTCCAATTGAACCACAAATAATATCCTTTTATAATATAATAATAAAAAAGATCTATATTTAATAATATATTTTTTATTAAAACACAATACTATTAAATACAATTATAAGATTTATAATAAAAAACTCCTAACGATTATAAAATTATTAAAAGAATAAAAATTGGAATTATATAATATTTAGGAATTATTCGAAATCATTATTGATTATAAAAACCTTGAATATTTTATATCAATAAAGATATTGAATCAATAATAAATTAAATAAACCAAATTTTTATTAGAATTCAATTTTTATATTATATATCAACCCAATTACAAAACTATTCATTTTGATATTTTGAATTGTAAAATTAAAGATTACTTAATATATATCAATTCTAACAATAATCGAATTAAGAATTACTTATAAACAATCTTTTTAGAATAAATATTCAATATTATTATATTTAAAGATATTATTTGATAAATAAATAATAATTTAAATTTAATTGTAACCCCAATAAATATAATCATTCCCAATATTGATAAATCAATCGATAATTTCATCAATAAAATATACAAATTATTCAAATTAATTACAATCATACATACAACACTTCGAAATCCCTCTACCTACTATTAACCACTAAATATTCGAAAAAATCTTCAAATAATCTTACAAGATTATAAATTAATTAATAATAAGATCTTTTATTACAATTGTTTTTTTATTTCTTTCTTTACCAAATTTTATATACAGATTATATATTATATATATTCAATTAGATTAGCCAGATATTTAGATTATATCAAAACTATCAACCTTATCTTTTATACATATTAATAATTTAATATATTTAGAAAGATTGAGATATTTGTATAAACTTATTAATTTTATTTTTATATCAAAGTTTTCCATCTTATTACATTTGAATTCTTTGAATCCTTACTAATATTGTTTTGTTTTTAATTAAATATTTTTATTGATTATATTATATTATTATTAATCAGTGAATATTACAAAAAGAAATATTAGTATATTATTACAATTATCTACCATTTAATTAAAATACAATATTTTATATTAATAATAGGATTATTTATAGAGAAGCTTGTAAATTGATTTATTGAAAAGATATATTGCCTGTATAACACTTCTAATAATATTGTATTCAATAGAGGCTTTCAATTTGTCTCTAAATTCTAAAAATATCTATTCAAATATTTATCAATCATTTTGAAACAATTTTTTTTATTTTATTTCAAATTCAATAGTTAAATAGAAAGAATTAATACTATAATAAAATAATATCTTTGTATTTTTATAAACTTTTATTAAAATGATTGATTCGATTGGTTTTTATTTGTAAAGTTTATATTAAATAATATTATATCAAAAATTACTAGTATATTCCTATTCTTTATCAATTATAACTATTATTTATATTTTGAAATTAAATTATCTATATTAATTCTATCAAGTTTATTATATCAAAAGAAATAAAAATTTCTCAAAACCAATGAAATTACAAATAAATTTGATTTCATTCTAATTAAATTCAAAGCACTTATAATTTAATTGATTTAAAAATATAAAGATTGTATTAATAAAATTTGAATTGATATTTTCTTTTATAAAGAAGATAACAAAATATAAATTAATATAAAGAATATAAAAATCAATTGTTTAATAAAAAAGGGTAATAATAAATAGAATAGTTTTTATAAAGTTTTTAAAGTTTATAAACAAGTTTGCCTACTACAATTTCTAACTAATTTCAAGATTTTTCTAATATTCTATAATTTATTGTTTCGATTATTCTATTGTTTACTAGAATTATTAGATTAAAATATCATTAATATTATCAAATTATATAAAAATCAAGGTTAAGTTTTCAAAAGAGATAACAAAACATATAAAAAAATCGAGTGATAAGAATTTGAAAAGATCCTTGATTATTACAATGAATATGGTTTTTATTATTATATCAAATAAAAGTATTACCTATTATTATAATAACTAATTAAAGATTTTCAAAACTAAAAAAAAATAATTATTATATTTCACCTAATATATCCAGATAAACCAAACCCACCTACATAAATTGAATTCAAAAAACCTATTATCTCAAATATTATTATATTAATAATAATTTTTAAATAAGGATTGAATAAATTAAAGAAAATCTATTAATTAATTATTATTTTAAAAATAATTTGTTTTAACCCTATAATAAAAACTAAATTGTTTTAATATTATTTCAAAGGGTTTTAGGTTTTTATTTAATCAATATTAAACCAATTCTTTATAATTTTACTAAAAAATAACAAAATTACCCTATACCTTAACTTACTTAAAACAAATAAGTTTTAAAAGAAGAGTATTATTATAATATTAATTATATTGCCTTCATACCTCAAATACAAACCCTTAGCATACCCTTAATATATTCTATTTCCTATAATAGGGCCTTAATCTTTCATAATATTTAGAATCCTTATAGTACAATATAAGTCTTTACCCGTACCTTGATAACTTCGGACACATCGTGTATAACATCCTTGTCTTCTACATAAAATCCTTGTCTTCTGCATAACATCCTTTTTATTGAGGCTATTCACAACATATATCTTGTCAAAAAACCGTACCCCCTCTTATCGTGTTTAAATTAAATGGACAGGATTTTTCGCTATTTTTGAAGCCATTCCTACCTTCTTCGATAGATTTTTACCTGATAGACTGTCTCAAGTGTCTTATGAATTTATATATTGAATATAAAGATTATATAGAAGGTAAGGATGTTATATAGAAGACAAGGATTTTATATAGAAGATAAGAATTTTATATACAATGTGTTCGAAATTGTTCCAACAGTCTACTATAGAATTAAGAAAATATAAAAAAAGCAACTCTATTTCAGATTCTTAAAACGAATAAAAAAATAGAAGAAATAAAATAAATTCCTTATAATTTAGTTGATATTTTTAATTTGATCTTTATTATCTTCAGATCCACTTGATTATTTTTAGATTCTTCAAAAGCTTGAAAGTGATTTTTTATTGATTTTTAAATACTAATAAAACAAAATAGAATAGAATAAAAAATGAATAAATAGAATAATAATAAATCAATAAATTATATAAATAATATAATTATAAATATTAATATAATAAATATTCTGTTTTAAGTATAACTCTCTATAGGGAATCAGATGGGAAGTATAGAGTAGGAAGTGAGGGCATAAGGAGGACTATCGTATTAAGTATAGTAAAGCTAACTCTGTAGAGCTCTTACTAGTACTAATCAGGGCTAGCTCCCCCTACTCTAGCATCACGTGAACCATACTTTCAACACATTCTAATATATATATTTCAAAATATTATTTATATTTAAATAAATATATTTTAATGATTTTAAATATCTAATAACATACTAATCTGACACTCATTTCTCTCCCGAAACGAAAGCGTCTGAATTGTTCATAAAGTTCATTCGAATGACTTCATCGTTTCGACCTCGTTCATCTGTTATTCTCTGATTGGCTGAGTGAGGAGTTTTCTTGCTGAATAATCTCGGGAAAAACTCGCTAGTTCTTTGATCGCAGCAAATTACACTGACTCGGCTGAGAATTGAAAAGTAATTTCGAGGGACTACTATGATGCGAAACTCCAGATGTTTTCTCTGGGAACCATAAGATTCTCATCTGTAGTATGTCGGTAATTCTAAATACCTAGTGCTCTCTAGGACTTTGCAAGACTAACGAACAATTAGTCATCAAGAAAACTTGTGATGGGAAAGTGAAAAAAATCATCATCAAAAAACACCTTCAATCCCCGCACGTGAAAGTCTCAAAGCATTGAAAACATGGGAAGCACAAACCTCTTGCTCACCTCTGATCTACAAAATCCCTCCATCCAACATTGGGAAAATGGATTGGTACTCTACTCCGACTTCATCACGGCTGAAGAAGAAGCCGATATCATCGCATCGATCCAGAAAGATGATCGTTGGTGCGGAATTGGTAAGCGACAAACGATGCATTATGGTGCGCATTTCGATTACACCACTTTCTGCGCTTCGGATGCGTGGACGGATGTCCCAGATTGGATTGAGGGGTTGGTGGGGAGGTTGCCGTTTAAGGAGGAGGGGGAGGGGAAGGGGAAGGTGGATCAGTTCACGGTGCAGTATTATCCCCCTGGTACCGGTATCCCGCCGCATGTGGATACGCATTCGGCGTTTGGAGAGTATTTGTATAGTTTGAGTTTGGGGTCGGCGGTGCCGATGGGGTTTAAGAGGTGTGGGGTGAATGAGGAGAGGAAGATGAGGAGGCCGAAGAGGTCGTTGGGGGAGGTGAGTGGGGATGTGAGGAGGAGGGAGAAGGCGGAAGAGGATGGAGAGGAAAAGTGGGAGGTTTGGTTGAGGGAGAGGAGTTTGTTGGTTATGAGGGGGGAGGCTAGGTATGGGTTTGCGCATGGGATTAGGGGGAGGAAATTTGATGTGGATGCGGAGGGGGAGGGGTGCAAGAGGAGGAGGGATGGCAGATGGAGTCTCACGATGAGGAGTGTAAAGAGAGGTGCGGAGATGGGTTGTGATTGTGCGTTTCCCGGGGTTTGTGATGCGAGGATTAGGGAGGAGAGGGAGAGGGAGGAGAGGGAGGAGAAAGAGAAAGAGAAATATAGCGAAATTCAGAACCCAGCTGAAATTATACCTGAAATTACATCTAAATAAATGCATCAACCAAGTCTAAAACACACCTACCGTCTCAATATGCCCAAGCAAATCCTAAATAATATAGCGAGCCCATTCTAGTGATTCAATGAATATTAATACAAAGTGGAAAGCCCCCATAAGTTTAAGGTGCAGAAGATCGAGATAGATGAGATGATAATTGAAGACTTATAAACGGTTTGGGTTTGTGCTTATATATATACTAGCTTCTTTATATACCTCGGTATCCATGCATATTTTCTAACCCGCGAAACATTCCAAACCTATTTTAATGAACATCGACTAAGTATCAACTAACTAATCAAGCAAATGAACGAGTAAGTAAATAAGCATGCTAATATATTCACCGGTCTCCACAAAGTCTAATCACTATAAAACTAACTAACTACTTAAATAGTCCGGCAAATTACTCTCATGCCCTTTAGATTCTACCATAGATTCTATCAATTTTAGGTTAAATTCTAGCCATCCTAGGCTAGATTCTATATTAGAGGGAGGGTAGATTCTAGCTACTTTAGACTAAATTCTATAAAAGGAGGGTAGATTCTATAAATATGATATTCTTTTTCCTTTTGTTTTTACTTTCTTTTCTTTCAAAAGGTAGTCATAGATTAGAATTTATAATTTTGAAATGGATTTTATTGTAGAATCTATATGTAAGTCTTAGTTTCTAAAAGATACGAGAGTAGATCATCTTTCAATTTTAGGGTATAAGAGTAATTAAATCACTTTTGGGGGTGGGAGTAATATGCCGTATATAGTAATCTTATTCATAAATATTACAAACCAAATGTTCAAAGTTCACACGCCATGATACTAACGTTGAGAGATGCCGAAACGAAGATGTATGTATGTAGATAGAATAGAGCAGGAAATGTCTATTGAATTTGGGGTTTGGGGTTTATTTGTCGGGTGGGAATGGACATGGATGTGGGTGTGGATGGGGTATGTGGTCTGCTAGTATTGAAGAAGGTGGGTTTGAAGCTTGGGTTTGGGATTCGAGATGGAGACGGGGATTGGGAGTTAGTTCTGGTGCTTGGAGTGTTGGGTGGGCAGACAACTATGAATACCTAGATACCTGCTGTATATTATTAGCTCACATGTATAACTCTATGTTAATGTATACACTAAAATGCAAGGAGTATGAAAAGTGTTTGATTGTTTTCATATCCTCTGGATTTAACGATAGACAAGATAGCATTTTCCATGTGAACATGAGGCAGTAGTGACGGGAATATTTTTACAATCCACAGTGATCTGACAATGTATCCTCTTTTCCTCCTGTCTGGTTTTATATACGAGCTGTCCAGTTGCTCAGTATACTCTCTTGAAAAGGGGCCGGAGTTTCATATAAAAGTCATTCAACTACCTATGGAAAGATAATAAGAGAGTCATGTGTAGTTGGGTGATGAAGACAGCACCCGAATTAACGACGTCCGAGTTTCAGTGTCTTATTTTTCCAAATCATGACCAATTTGAAAATCTCTCGGTTTTCTGATCCCGGCCGTCATTCTACCCATGGAGAAGAGAGCTTCTGAGATGGTCTTTCTCGGACTGGAACTGTTAGGTCTGATTCGAAAGTTTTTAACTTTTCTTGTCAACCAGTCCCATTTCCATACTAGAACCATTGATGCTATCGTAACCAGTATGCTAATAGCAAAGTGTAGCCAAATATCGACGTCAATTCCAGAATTGAGCTCCGATACATTCATACCCAAAACGCCGGCAACAAATAATAATGGAATGTACACCGTTGCAAAGACTGTCAAAGCCCTGTAGTTTGTCAGTGATGATATGGGAAAGGTTTGACGATATTTCGCAACTTACTTGACGTCATTGGCTTGCTGTATTGCTTTCCTACTCTCCTCAACAGCTATCATTGCTGTGAGTAGCGGAATACTGGCACTGTTTTGCTTCATTTGAATCATACTTTATTTCCAAGGAATTGATAGTCTTTCAATATTTTCCTGCGATTATCAGCAAACAAGTGACTGATTGCCAGAGAATCAATGACACGGATGTTCATGTTCAGCATACTCCATGTTTGTTTGAGATAGTCCTCGAATGACGCTTTCTCCGACAGCCTTATTTCAGTGGTGGCGAGATATTGAGGCTTGAGACCTGGAAGCATGCATGCTTCCTGCGCGCGAATTACGGTTTACTATTCATTGCTAGCAAGCCGTAATGCTATCAAAGACACATTTGCTTTTGTAAATGCATTGGGCCCCCCTCCTCCCCAAGGGTATATCTCGGCGAATTTCTCTAGAATATGATTCTTGAACTTAGTTTTCGAGTCTTGAACGCATGGTCAGAGAAATATCAAAATGATCAACGGATTACTTGGGATTCCCACCGCAGATGATCAAAGCTATACATGTAAGAAATAAGCCCAAATCACTTTAAAGAGAGAACGGAAATTCCAATACTTTGCGACATTGGAAATAATTGAAACCCAAAAATGACAACATACAAGTGAGAGACTCTTTGCCTGTTCGTGACGCCCATATTGTGAAGTGTTCCTCCAAAGAAACCAAATTACCATGACAAAATGTACTCCTTTCGTTTTGGACTTCGTAGATAGATTCAGTAGAGCTGCGTCTATAGCAACGTTGATAGGGTATGGCCACATGATCCTGGATGTGGCTTCTACTCGGAAGTAAAAACGCGACATCATCGCTGGCACGGTTAAAGTGGTCTCGAAAAACATCGATACTACAGCCCAACAATTGGCTGACTATTGGCGATGCATGGATCGATACGTCCTGTAAGAGACAAATACACGCTGGCAATTGTTTGATTGAAGTTTGTTTCAGATACTCCGATAATCCCTCTGTGTCCTTGAGTATAATATTGAAAACTTTGCCCGGAGATTCGAATTCCAGAATATGCATATCAATTGACAACGCTTCTTTATGAGACTCGGTCCGAATATTGACAGAGAAGTTTGCCGATACCGAAAGCTCCCCACCTCCAATATTTGATAACTCTCCTATGGGATCACAGTAGAGCTCTTCCACATTTTGCAGTTTACTATGACTGTGGTTGAAATCATTTTTATCCTGTAGTATACTTTCGCGACATTCCTCCAACTCGATACGTTCAATCCTGGGCTTAACCACAGCATCGATAACTTTTGGCTCCCGCCCACTGACCGAGTCGTCGTCCCGGACCTGGGCTGGAAATGAACTACTTCTCTGGTTGGTCTTTGCAAATGGATTCAAATTGTTGCCTGGACCATGCCACGCCTCCTGGCATGCCGCACGTTTGGTCTTGAATAGGTTGAAACCTTCTTCGGCCATAACTGTAATATGATCGATGTTAATTCGAATTCTGCTGGAGCCTCGAGGGATAAAACAGGAAGATCTAATGAATTCAAATGCACCCCTGTGCTTTTGCGGAAGCAGCCAACCATTCACAACAGCGCATATGCTCATCAGCCCTCAACAACATGAAGCCTCTTTCTGGCACTTGATAGACCCAGACATTGTTGACCTTGTCAACTCTTAAATGCATCAACGTTTGCCACCGAATCGGAATAGGAAATTTCCAAACTAATACATATCTTCAACAACAATTGAAGAAATATGTTTCCTGTCTTCACATCATTGATGGACACGCAGATCTCTACAATTAGGCAACCCATTCAAATTTTCTGTGGATAAATAATCAGCAAAAGAAAATAAAATACACCATTTTATGTGAAGAGTATTTTGTTCAAATGCTTACTTGGATTTGGATGTAGTGAAGGGAGTGTGAGTGGTGGAACACGTGACTGAGAACGCGTATATAGCTTAGCAATGCCCCCTTCTACGAAGGGGACAGATAGAAATATAATTGATCTTAATATAATTCCTTAATAATAAGTCAATCCAACAGTGAGTGACCATATTGGAACTTCTTCGCGGGGCATAAGGTTATGCACGTGAAAGACTAAAATCGTGGGGTACTCACGGACCATCTCTTCCGACAAGAACTCCAGGACGATGTGTTTGAAGCTGTCCACTATGGTTTCAGACCCGACGTCGTACAATTGATCATCAACACCAAAATGTGTTTGAATTATTGCTACAAATATCTATTGCTCCATTCCCAAATACTAATTCACCAGATTAACTAATATCAAAATATAATCATCATGCCTAATCTATTTGGAAACTTCAATCTGTAAGTTGAATAACCACCTTCATTTTCTCAATTACTCGAAATTCGGAATCTAATATCTCTCCCTCTCTAGTCCCACCGATTTCCTCGGTCGTTTCTTGAAATCGCAGTTCAAGAAACTTCCATATCCAGAGACCTCGTTTGCGGGCCAAACAATTATCATAACCGGCGCAAACACTGGGCTTGGTCTCGAAGCCGCTAGACACATTGTTCGACTCGGTGCTGCAAGAGTGATCCTCGCATGTCGTACCATTTCTAAAGGCGAAGCTGCCGTCGCTTCGATCTCTGCATCGCTTCCTGAACACAAAACTATCATCGAAGTATGGCAAGTAGATCTCACTTCGTATGCTTCCGTCAGAGAATTTTGCGTCAAAGTAAACCAGCTGGACCGGTTAGATGTTATGCTTGAGAATGCGGGATTGGCAGTGCCGAAATATGAGGAGTTTGAGGGAATGGAAAGCACGGTTACGGTTAATGTGATGAGTACATTTTTAATGGCATTACTGGTGCTGCCGAAATTGAGGGAGAGTGCTGCGAAATTTAACATGGTGCCGAGATTGACAATTGTAGCGAGTGATGCGCATGAGCAGGTATGCTTTCGCCCCTTCATCTGTTCTCCAGATTCTCCATGTTTGAATTTGGCGAGGCATTAGCGATTTACGGACTGCCCCTTCAATATGGAATCATAACAAGAATATTCAAAACTAACGCAAATTCCTTTCTAGGCGGTCTTCAAAGAACAATCCTCCTCTCTCATCCTTCCCGCCCTCAAGAATCCCAAGCTTCAACAAGACCGCTACAACGTTTCCAAACTCCTTGAAATCTTCACCATTCGCGAACTCGCTCCCCGACTATCTAAATCTGACAAAGAACAAATAATACTCAATACACTTACCCCCGGATTCTGTCATTCTGACCTGATGCGTCATGCTGTATTTCCTTTGAATATCCTTGCATGGATTGGTAAATCTTTGTTAGCGAGGACAGCGGAAGTAGGTAGTAGAACTTTAGTTGCGGCAGCGGCTGCTGGAGACGAAAGTCATGGGGCGTATATGGTGGATTGTGAGGTCAGTGAACCCAGTAAGTACGTAAGGAGTGAGAAGGGAAAGAACGCGCAGATGAGGGTCTACACTGAGGTCATGGAGGCGTTGGAGAAAATTGAACCGGGGATTACAAAACATATTTAAGAATGTTCCTAAATAGATCCGATTTCATATCTTATAAGCTTTTATACCATTCATATTGACAACCTCATTAAACCACCCATTACATTACCAATCAAAATCATTTCATGATCCCAAAACACCCTCCAACTCATAAGCACCACTTCCCCGTCTTACAGATCCCGCACTTCGTTCAAAATATTTCACTGCCCCCTTCGTAGTCGCACAACTGCTTATGCTACCCCCATTAATATCCGCTCCCACAGGTGTCTTCTTCCCGTCCTGAACTCTTCCAAGCACGTGGAAGTAATACCACACCTCACTGAATACGGTGTATCCATTATCCAAGCTTCCCTTCCCCTGCTCCGTGGTATTGTATCTTGGTCCCGAACATCCAATATACGGCACGGCACCGGTCTCCTTCTTCAACGCCGATTGAAGTGAGGAAAGCGTGTACGTAGTTGTATTAGAAGGAACGATATGGTGTTTGCTCAGGAAATCATAAGTTGGGAGGGTGGAAAAGTAGGAGAGGGCAGTGGTGTAGAAAGAGATCAAGTCGGAGAAGGGGGTGGAGTTGTAGGTTGGTCCGTAGCAGGGAGTATCGAAGGTGGAGAAGCAGGTGGCGTGTTTGGAAAACTCGTGCGCCCAGAGGTACCAGTTGGGTTGGTTTTGAGCAATCCAGTAGCTGGGGTTATTTTGTTAGTTTTTGGGAGGGGATGGAGGGGCTGGAGAGAGAAAGGAGAGCGGGGATTTACTTGTTCATGTAGGCGAGGAGATCATATTTTCCGTAACTCTTGATGATTTCCGAGATGGGTTTTCCGGTGTAAGGAGGCACAGGTGTTCCACTTGCCGTTCCGGTTGTAGTATTAGGAGATGGAACCGGGTCATATTGACGACTACATATTTCTAAAATTAGTTTTGTAATTCTTCCTCTTTCCCAATAACTTCAAACTACAACAAATTGGAATTCACAAACCTCAAATCGCAATACTGCGTATAGCTTCCATTGCAGAAATCGGGCCAAAGTCCATGCAACGTCCAAGAATTCTTGGGTAACAATTGCCCCTCCGATTCGTACCCAGTATACGTATTCCAGAATTGGGTACTGAGAACTAGACCTCCAAAGGTCTCGGTACAGCAGGAATCGGTGAGGTCTGGAGAGGCATTTTTGGAACAGGAGAGATAGGGCGTTTCTTAGTTGTTTGTTAGGTGCTTTAATTTCTTATAGAAATGCAATTGCGATTGTGATGGGAAGAGTAAATACGCACTTAATTCACAGGTATGATTGAAGCTACTTTCTCCATATAATGATGCTTGTACACCTTGAAATGGGAATAGCAGAGGAGCGAGAAACGCAGTAATTTTAACGGCCTGCATGTTGAATACTTTCCAAAAACTTAAAGGCGTAATTGAGAAAGCGCAAGCAAAAAGAAGTGTGTTCAAGAAATATTTGAACTTACCTTGGAGCTTAAATATAGATAAAAATCCCTCGACCAAACTTCTAGCTCATCTCGGTCATGTTGAATATGCATTTAATCCACCTAATTACCGTATAGGAACTCTTACCGAGTTCAAGAGAGATACTACTCCGATAGCCTAGTATCGTGCAAATCCGAAAGGACTCAAAAACGGCAACTTATAAATGGCTTGAGATTATAGAGAGGAAAAGAAAGGAAAGGCAGGTGTTCAGGAACGAGCTGCAGTGTAAACAACGACCCCTCCTTGATAAAATCTTACACGTGGGGCAGGTAATGGATCGGAAAAGATAACTTGGTATCGGAATTCCCCAGGAACGGTTCTGTTGTACTGACACCTGCCTTTCTAGGAAAGGACAATTGATCGCCAAGAATTGTGGATACGTTGTGAGTATTTCTGAGCTGTCATTCGTATATATGACCGTTGGAATGGATATGTGCATTGCATTTGCTATATTAAACTGAACATGTACATGAACGTTGGCCAGCTCAATGAACGGTGCTCCAAAAATCAAATGATATCAAATCGCTTATGCTTTTGTTTTATGCTTATGCATATCCTGAAAATATGTACAATTCTATATGAAGTCATTCGTCTCCATGAGTCGTAATTAAAGCTGGGTATCTATAATAAAATTTCTATGTTCTTCAACCTCTTCCGAATCTTCGATCAAAGAGCTTGAGCACACCCATAACACTTGCAGCCTCCACTTCCATGGGTGCTCTACCAGCATGTTGGAGCGGCGTAGCATGAAGACGACCTAACCACGTATTCAACTCATCACTGGCTTGATCAAAATTCTTGTGGGTAGAAAGGGTCTTGTAGGTTTCTGCAACAGATAAGCTTGGAGGTGGTTCTGAAGTAGATGCCGGCTCCATTGTCTTGCAACAGCCACCACCAGAAGAATTGCCACCACAACATCCGTCAGGTGGAGCTGAACTTGAAGAAGCTCTCATTGCTGCAAGTGATCGACAGAATAGTCCTGCCTTTGGATCACTTATACATTGTTTGCAAGTACCAGGGCCATTGGCACAAGAATTTGAAGCTGATGCGGCACTAACTGGTCGATGCATATGGTTGGGTTGCATAGATGGAAGTTTGACCTGTGTGTTTTCAACATCTGTATCTGATGGTGGTGGTGTTACTTCATTAAGTAGTGGTGCAAGACGGTTCTCCTGTTCCCTCTCAGCACACGGGCAAAACGTTGATTGGTCACAGAAGCCGCATGGTTCAACAGGTCGTGAGATAATCTGAGGTGGAGGCGATGGCTCACGGACGATGGGCTGTCGTCGTGAGAACTGGGCAGTGAAATCAATCTCGAGCGGACTGGAAGGCCTAGATGACAAACGAGCACGCTTCTCTGAGGCGCCATCAACTGAAGGAGAGTGTGCCCTCTTCAAATCCATGCCGACATCCTTAAGCGTTTCTTCCAAGCACTGACAATAAGTGTCAGGAATACAATTGCCGCAACCTTGAGTGGACATAGCAATTACTTGTTCAGCACAAGCACATTCGCCCAATGACTTGCAACCGCCACAACCGATTGCTTCACTTGACACCTCAAGGTCCGGAACGAAGGAGATTTGTTCTTGTCGTGGCAGTGGTAAGGGTTGTGTTTGAGTGGATTGGCGATTCCGGCGTGGTGGGAGAGGAACAGCTTCAGTGCTCTTGCTTTGGAATCCATTTCTGAGATATGCTAGTTCCTTAAGTGCAGTCTCCTTCTCTCTCTTTTCGTAATCTGCAATTCGATCAAGGGTCTCGCATCGTAATCTCCATGATTGAAGTTCGCCATTGAATCTAGAAACCTCTGCCTCAAGTCTAGTAATCTTCAATCTCATATCATTCTCCCGCCTCTGTTGATCTTCCTTTGCCTCCTCGAGTTGTTCCTCTAATTCACCTACTCGTGCAGCACGCCGTTCTCTGAAAGCACGTTGAGCGGCTCTGTTTTGAGCCTTTCTCTTTGTTGGTGGGGTATCAGTTGCAGGCTTTCGTCCGGGTTTCGGTCGTGGCGGAATAACCCATTCCTTGGTTGTCATGATAGTAGGGGTAGATACACCCGATGTTGGCGACATGGTATTCATGCTTGACAGATTACCAGTTTTGATGGCGAGAACAGGAGGAGCTGGAGCAAGGGCTGCTGGAGAACCAGCCGATGATGGTGTTGATACCGCGGGTGAAGCCATGATTCGGGTCAACGAATAGCCGATTGGCGAATTCGAGTTTATCTACCTATCGCAGCAAAGGAAGGTCACGAGATATGAATGAAAATAACTCTTTGGAACCCGAGTTTTCCCTCAACACTAACTGATTGATGAGCATACAAGTAAATCCTTTGTAGTGTAACAAGATTAACTGTCTTTGTTGGTAAGAGAAGGTTATTCAAAAATCAAGTCGTTACTCTTCAGAAGAGATTATTCATGAAGATATTGAAGGCGAATATTGAACAATCGTGTACTAAATAAAAGGACGAATGAGCATTGTTTGTAAGATCAGATTAGAAAAAGAAAAGGGAGGGGGAATAGAAAAGTGTGTGAGAGATCAAAAAGATTAGATTGATAAAATTAGCGTGAAAAATTAGTGTCACAGTGTCATCAGTCTAGTTAAACAAAGACGCTACATTCCGAGAATCGGACTTTATTGGTTTTCCCTATTTTGCAGGCATCAAGTGAATCTTAAGTGTCTGTCCTATAGCCTTCTAACCTCTTTTTAATCTTCGACTAACCTGACATATGAATTCAATTGTCAATCGACGAGATATATCCAATCATACTCTATATCACAGTTGGAAATCCCCTCATGCCAAGAGATAAAAGAAGGGATCTTTCATCAACGATTGTCATCTCCTCGGCTGTTGTCCTGGGATTCTGACTTGACTTTACCAGAGCTTACGTTTGTCGTCTGGGTCCTGTTATGTAAATACCGACCGACAATCTGCTCATGAATGCCTGATCAGCCTTAAAACGAAGAACTACCTGGGAATTCCAACAGAACGGGTGAGGGTGGATGCATACAGTAGAGCATCAACCACAAACATATCAAACGCAAAGAACAGAACTCTTGAAAACAAGATATCAAAGCTTACTCAAGAACACAACGCTCTGAACGCTCGTACAGTATTCTTCCTCTCAGGACTTGATTGATTCGAAAATCTCTTACAACCATCGAACATGAGTAAATTCTACTTTGGTGGCGGATCGGGTGAAGTTTCCTCAGACGATGAAGACAATCTTCCCTATCCCGAAGCCCTTCCCCGATCTGATTTCTTGGCTCCATCTTTTGATGCACCAACTTATCTATCTACATTATCCGATCGTCACCAGACCCTCGAGGATTTACGTTCCGACCTTCGTGAGCGTTCACAGGGCCTTTCTAAAGAATTATTGGATCTGGTAAATACCAACTATGAGCAATTTCTAAGCTTGGGCTCGGACCTTAAGGGTGGAGAAGAGAAGGTTGAAGATGTTAGAGTGGGCCTATTAGGTTTTAAAAGAGGTGTTGAGGATGTAAGAGGGAAGGTTAGAGAGAGGAAATTGGAGGTTGAGGGTCTCCTTGATGAGAAAAAAAGCGTTACTAAGGAGATAGCTCTGGGAAGAAAATTACTCGAGGTTGATTCACGACTTGAAGAGTTGGAGGAAAGGTTAATGGTTGCATCTCTCGGTCGCTCACCAAATGGGCTTGAAGATTCTTGGAGTGAAGACGAAGATGAGGATGAAGATGAAGATCAAGATGATCTTGCTATTGATGGCGTTGTCAATGGAACAAGTACGAAGAAGCTTCAAAGATTTGTATTAGACTATCGTAACGTTGAGCATCTATCGATCACCATCGGATCGGATCATCAGTTCATCGCAGCCCAGCAACCTCGATTGCTACGGCTAAAGAACACCATTCTTCTGGATTTAAGTAATGCTTTGAAGCAAGCATTGTCATTGAAAGTAGAAGGTAGACCGCGGCTGGTCAAGATCATGAGCATATACCGTGATTTGGGAGCTGGCGACGAAGCGGTAAAGATATTGAAAGATTTCAAATCGAAATAGCAATCTGAGCCATGTATTGTAGAGCTTCAGGAGTTTATAGTATTATACCCAGCTAAAATAAATGAATTTTCATTATACAGTTAAAGTACAAATGTGCATGTCTTAATATATTGTGTTATGAAGTCGATAAATCTCGAGGGGTCAAACTCGAATTGAGATCCCTGAACTCCCCATTAAGAATGAATCCAGGGCCATTTGTAGAGCTCAGAACCACTTCAACCATCTCTTTGTTAATTTTGTCACTCAATTGTGCCATGTCCTTCTTCACAGCCTCGATGAAGGCCTTGACATTTCGCTGCATTTCCTCTGGTGTGAAGCCGAGTTGACCGACCGCCATTCTTACTACACCTAGACGTTCTCTATATTCAGCGCCTCCAATCAGATCCTTCAAAACCAAACTAGGATCTTTCACAACGGTACCCGTCTTCGCGCTGGGCATCAGTCCCTTAGGACCCAACACCCGTCCTAATCCAGCTTTATTCATTTTCGCAAGGGAATCCGTTTGACAAATACATCGATCGAACTCGATTCGGCCAGCCTTGACGGCTTCAAATATCTCCTCTTCTCCAACTAGCGTCGCTCCGGCTGCTTTGGCAGATTCCGCATATTTCGAGTCTGGAGGGCAAATAACGCATATCCTTAAATCAGTTTTGACTGGGTGTGGAAGTCTTAATCGATTTCGTACGACGGGACCGTTCTTGAGGGATTTCATCTTCAGATGTATCTCGTATTTAGAAGAATTTGGGGGTCTTCCAACTTCGAATGCTCTCAGATATCTATGCGCTGCATTAGTAAATATGTTGCATTGAATCAATAAAGTAGACTAACCGCATGGCTTCACACAAGGTGAATGTTTCCGCATCTTTTGGGTCATATTGTCGATAACTAGTCCTTGGCTTCTTCTTCTTCTTTTCCGTTGTCTTTCTTTTAGAAAATGATTTAGTTGGTCCAGTGAGAGCGCCAGACTTCTCTTTCTTGGAGAGAATCCTCTCTTTGAAGCCCTTATGTCGGACTTGGACTATAGGTATTGAGGCTTTTGGTGCATGTAGTAAGGTGTGTCGGGCAGTAGACAGAGACAGCCTGCTCATTTGAGCTAGGCATAATCCTGGAGCTGCCATATTGTGTAGATCGAGGCCTAAAGTATTTCAATATTGGTTGAAAGTGCTTGTAATTCGAGATCATCCATAATCACTAGCGCCTGATCATAAATTTTAGCTTCCGCTCGGCGCCCGGTGAAACCCTTTCCGTGCCACCCCGCCCTGACTCAACAAATTCCCCCACTACTCTCAGAATTTATCTCGCGATATAATCAAAGCAATTTACTACTCAGATATACAAAAAATGAAGTCCGAAGAATTGTCTCAACTTGCGACGAATCTAGCTCCGCTAGACTTCAAGGCTATTGAGCCACATTTAATCGCCTTGGATAAACACCTTACCCTTCGTTCATATATTGACGGATACACGATCACTGATTTGGACTCGAAAATATGGGTCACACTTCGCACAAACAGAGTTGCAGCTGCTTTCTTAAAGAAGGGCACTTCTCTCAATCTTGTCAGATGGTATCAATTCATTGAGCAGACACATCCAGAAATTCAAGAGGAGATCAAGCTCAAGGATGAGGCAGAGAAGGCAAAGAAGACAGCTGCTAGCAAGGCGGGAGCAAGCTACAACATAGCTTTGCCTAATACCGAGAAGGGGGTTGTGACTAGGTTTCCACCAGAGCCATCGTATGCCAAACGAATCAATTACACCTCAAATTTATGAGACTAATCTTGTTTAGTGGATATCTTCACATTGGTCACGCGAAGGCTGCACTTCTCAATGACTATTTCGCACACGAGCTTTATAAGGGCACACTTCTCCTCAGATTCGACGATACCAACCCTTCAAAAGAGAAACAAGAATTCCAAGACTCTATTATCGAGGATTTAGCACTTATGGGCGTCAAGCCAGACAAGAAGAGCCATACTAGCGATTATTTTGAAGAATTATATCAATATGGTCTGAGAATCATCAAGGATGGTAACGCTTATGCAGATGACACAGATCAGCAGACTATGAGGGAACAACGAATGGATGGTATTGCGAGCAAGAACAGAGACAAGAGTGTTGAAGAAAACCTCGCCATATTCGAAGAGATGAAAAAGGGCACAGAAGCAGGAAAGAAGTTCTGTATCCGAGCAAAGATGTCTGTAGACAACCCAAATAAGGCAATGCGCGACCCTGTTATCTACAGATGCCCCAATGACGATCCCGAAACTGGTGGCCCCTTGCCCCACCACCGCACCGGTACTACTTGGAAGATGTATCCTACCTATGATTTCGCATGCCCAATCGTCGATTCTCTCGAAGGAGTTACACATGCCTTGAGAACAACCGAGTATAACGATAGAAATCCTCAATATCAATGGTTTATTACAAAGTTGAACCTTACACCAGTACACATGTGGGAATTCGCTCGCATGAACTTCGTTCGAGTCTTTCTCTCAAAACGTAAATTGGCTAAGATGGTTGATGCTGGAAGAGTCTGGGGTTGGGATGATCCTCGTATGCCTACAATCCGCGGAGTTCGAAGAAGGGGTATGACAATTCCCGCTTTGAGAGATTTCATCTTGAAGCAGGGGCCAAGTAGAAATATTGTAACCATGGATTGGACCAATTTCTGGGCCTCAAACAAGAAGGAAATTGATCCAATTGCGCCAAGACACACAGGTGTCGATATCAAGGATCAAGTAAAGGCAGTCGTCACCAATGGTCCAGAATCCCCATATACCGAAGACAAGCCTAAGCATGGAAAGAACCCCAAGGTTGGAATGAAGAAGGTTACATATAGCAAAAACCTCATTCTTGATCAAGAGGATGTTAAGTTATTTAAAGAAGGCGAAGAAATTACTCTCATGAATTGGGGTAATGCATTCGTGCGCAAAATCAATGGCTCTGGTCCAATTACAGACATTGAGCTGGAACTGCACTTGGAGGGTGATGTCAAGAAAACCGAGAAGAAAGTCACCTGGTTATCCTCTGACCAAACCCTTGTTCCAGCAGAGGTATACGAATTTGACTACATGATCACTAAGGACAAATTGGAGGAAGATGATAACTGGGAAGATTTCCTCACTCCAGATTCCGCTCATAAGACAGATCAGCTATGCGATAGCAATGTTGCCGATCTTAAAGAGGATGATATTATTCAGTTGGAGAGAAAGGGGTATTTCAGAGTTGATAGAGCGGCCAAGGATGGAAAGCCAGCCGTGATGTTCGGTATTCCTACTGGAAAGACGAAGTGAGGTTATGAAATGATAAAGAGGGAACGAAGAAATGATATTAAAAGACTACCAGTCATAAGGACCGTGCAATGAAGAGATGAATGAAATGTTGCACGTTTTCAACCTCCTTCCCCTTTTACCGTTGTGAACTGCGATTTGAACACTTACATCCCACACCTATTTGGCTGGAATGACAAGTGCATTTGAATGATGAGTTAAATTTCAACATTATATTCATCTAGATTGTTGAACGTGATCGAGATATTGCCGTTGTACGTACATCTTATGTGAGGCTGATCTATTTATAAGATTTTAAGGTTAAAAGCTGTGAATTGGTTCAGTTTACATAAGCTTATACAAGGGTTTCAGACAGGGCTAGTCGTACAATAATGTACCGCTATAACACATATATTGATACCTAGGTAATGTACGTACAACATCCTCAAACCTGATTGCGGATCTCCCGCAGGATGGCATTTCATTTGCCGCTGGAAGAACCAGGGCCTGGAATTCCCCATAACCACGATGCCAACAGCCCAGCAGCTGGCGGCCAAATTGGGATCAAATTAAGCAAAGATCTCTGCAAGTCATACAACTGGCAGAGATATCAGCTCCGTGCCAAGAAATGGCGATAATATGATCCATCTTAATCACCATTGGGTAACCTTCACGACCGCGAAAAGCGATCATCTATATAAGGATGCAAACGCAGTCGCCGCCCCACTATACAGATTTTACTTAATGAGTGGAGTTTCCACGTTTTCTTTCGTGTGAAGTTTCTTTCTTGTGTTGCAAAAGCTTCATAAAAAAATTCGGATCGATGTCGCGAGAGCTTTCCTGGAACTTCCGCTTCTGGAAACGAGAGCTTGCTTCCCTCTTTTGCGGAACGCTATGCTTCATAGCTCTAGCTGCCCTTCTATATGCGTTTGATGGGAAGACTATTTTTCGTTGGCATGGCATCACACTTAACGCCTTAGTATCTTTTCTTTCAACAGCCGCTAAAGTTCTTGTTCTGTATTCCATTGCTGAGTCTACTAGCCAATGGAAATGGCTCCACTTCTCAGAACAAAAGCACTTTTTGATAGATTTCGATAAGATTGATGCTGCAAGCCGGGGGCCATTAGGCAGTTTCAAACTGTTATGGAGGAAGAATCGGGAGTAAGAATTCTAGCCTTCTATATACGATGCCGAGACGATACTCAGACGGATAGGCTCATAGTACGCATCGGTGCTGTCACGACGGTTCTTGCGTTGGCTGTTGATCCTTTTACACAACAACTTGTCCAGTATCAACAACGTCAAGTTCCTCAAAAACATGGAATTGCCGACGTGCCGAGAGCAGATCGTTATTCTAGGGGTCGATTGTTCAATATGCAACTCACGGTGGTGTCAAGTAAACTTGATCCTTCCGAAATACCAATAAGGTATCAAGACCGCTGACCCATGAATAGGTGATCCGCCCCTAGCACAGTCCTTCGCTAACGCGGACTTCATTATGCAATCAGCTGTCCTATACGGTCTTACGCAGCCTCTTGAAATGATCACTCAACAACTTCCTCACACATGCACTTCTGGAAATTGTACGTGGGATGCATTTGAGTCCCTTTCGGTTTGTAATGTTTGCAACGATCTTAGCGACAAAGTAGTGGAATATCGAGATGACAATTTTCTCTACGCAGCCTTGCAAACCGACAGTGGTATTGCAATTCGAAAAATGGGCACTGCATTCAGACTTCCCAACGGCTTATTCATTGATGGTTTTGATGGGTGGAACTATACCACCAAATCTACATCTTTGGATATTCCAGGTGGGATATTTATGACGACTTATGGAACTGGAAATGGTAGTGAGACGGTATCACTACAAGATATTGATACGTTGATATGGGCGACGACATTCCTCAAAGTTCACCCCCCTCAAGATGGATCAAATCAGACGTGGCCAGACTTAAAAATCGAAGCACGAGAATGCGGCCTATACTACTGTGTCAATCGATATGATTCTACAATTTCTAGCGGTACTCTTTCCGAAGACATTTCCGAGGTTACAAGTGCAAAGCGAGATCCGGATTCGTGGCAGATTACAAGCTCTAAGTGGGCCGCTGTTTTTAACTCGTCGACCGTGTCAAGTCTTAATTTCGATAGCAAATTGTCCGCGGCGCCTCGATCCGACCTATCCTTAGGTGGAAAGTATAACGTCTCACAGGCGGCTGTCAATAGCGTTAGTAGCTACTTCAGTGACCTTTTTTCGACCAACCTAAACATCACGCACAATGTCACCGAGACACAACAGGCAAGATTGAATGGTTACATCATGTCCGATGGTAATCTTCAGTATAAGCCCAGCTCGATGCAAGCTTTCAATACGAGCAATGATCTCCCAGCTACATTCGCATCTCTTGCAAAAAGCATTAGCAACTCCATCCGTGCTAACGACGATGGCGCTAAATTACAAGCAGGTATAGTCTATGAGACGATGACCTTTTATAAAATTGAATGGGAATGGATATCATTGCACTGTTTCTTCATCATTGCCGCTACTGTTTTTATCGTCCTTACAATCTATCAGACGAGGCTGCGTGGAACTCCTGCTTGGAAGTCAAGCTCACTTGCCGTTCTTTCTAGAGGGCTTATGGTAGGCCATACGTTTAGAGGCGCGGAGACGATGAGTGATTTAACTGCGAGAGCAAGAAGTGAAAAGGCTTGTTTGTATGGGAACTATAGTGAGATACAAGAATCTCGTGAGGATGTCGAGCTAGAGGAAATTGTTGTGGGGCCGTCGGATGTCCAGAAGATATTCAAAGGGGCACGGTCGATAAGATAAAGACGAATCGTGCATTCGCTATGTTGATGAGAATGGTCTTTACAATCAAATTGAAAAAGTGCACTCACAAACGTAAGCAGGTCAGGATAGCAATTATCCTAATTTGAGCTTTGTACATGTTTGATGGGGTTTCAGTGTGAAATGTATCAACGATCAAAACAGTTTCTGGGTGATTGCAATACGGAGGGGAGGTTTCAGTATTGTTCCCCCACACTATTCAAACGGTCGCAATATAAGTATTCGAGATCATTTTTAAGATTGTATGCAGCGTCTGACTGTGTTCTTGTGGGGTTTTCTTGTTTTGGTTCATGCATCTATTTGCAAAACCAGTTGGTCAAGACAGTAGATCAAGTAAGTGTACGATGAGTAGTGGAGCTGCTTGTTGGTAGGTTGTGTTGGTCTTATGCATCTTGAGTCCAACTGTTGATTCCTAGCGCATTAACATCGCTCGCGTAACTTGTTAGACGCGAATAGCACAGTCTAAAACTACCTAATCTGTCCGCGTTCGTACTGTAATTCGTTTTTCCCCCGAAAATTTATTGTTTGCGATTTGTGCTGAGACATCAATAATTCGTTGATTTAAACCCATCTCATCCTCTATCTAAACTTCTCGGATTTGAATATATCGTGCGCCAGATTGTCATGGCAACCTCGTTACCCACAATAGTTCTAGTGCATAGCGCCTGGCATACCCCTGCCAGCTACAAGAACTATAGCGACGCTTTAGAAGCACGAGGATTCAAGTTCGTCTGTCCACAACTACCTTCATGCAACGATAAATCACCTCCCGTCTCTTCATTTACAGAAGACGTCGTTGCTGTCCGCAATGTTGTGAAATTCCTCGTCGAAGCTGACGAGCGAGTTTTGATGGCCATGCATTCTTACGGTAGAGCAGTCGGTACCGACGCCGTCGAAGGCTTAACATTCGCTGATCGCAAGACTGAAGGGAAATCAGAAGGAGTCATACATCTCTTCTACATGTGCGCCTATATTGTTGTTCCCGGAACGTCGGTCTGCGATATCTGTCAAGAAGCAGGGTTCGCTCAACTCTGGCCCCAATTCATCAGAATTTCGATGATGGATCTACATTCCCCGTAGACCCATCTCTCTCATTTCTTGGCGGTGTAGAATATAATATCGTCGATAAAGCGCTGCCGCATCTTGTGAGGTCTCCAATGTCGGCGTTTGAGGCAAAGACAAAGGGGGATGCGTGGATAAGAGTTCCTGTTACGTATGTTTTAACGCAGCAGGATTATTCGGTGGCTAGGCCATATCGAGATCTTATGCTTGAGAAGGTGAAGAGTGAGGGGGTGATGATCAAGACAGAGGATTATGAGACGTGTCATAATGTTTTTATTACGAAAGAGAAGGAAATGGTGGATGCTGCTGTGGTGGCAGCGAAAGATGAGAGGAATCTGATATAAAATTGTCTATTTCATGGCTTTATTAGCTGCGTCTGTATGAAGTGGATGTATAGTATCAATGTGATATCATCTATTTCATCCATTTTTTCAAGTATCTTCCCATCAATAGTATTTCCAAGAGCAGCAAGCAAATCAACCATCTCAATACGATGGCATTTAGTATCTTATCTCTGGGAATACTGAGTGTTCTGATAATCCTCACAACAAGTAAATTTACGCACTCAATATTTTAAATTAACGAAGCCCTACCGGAACATCAACAGGGTGTAGTTCAATGGTAGAATACGCACTTCAAGGTGTGATCAGACCCCATTCTGAGACTCTTGTTGACACGAAGTAACAATAATGAGGCAAAGAATTGGGCGATTCTATTGATTCTAGAATGGAATCAGGAATCGCATTGGAATGGTCTACTGTGGGTGAGTGAGCCGTGAGTTCGAATCTCGCCACCTCCATTTCCCTTTGGAGGTTCAAGTTTTCTTCATTGATTTTTTGAGGCGAGAAGATTCTTTTCATTTTGGAGGTGAGGAAGCTTTTGGGAAGTTTTATGGGCTTCGTTCTTCTTTTCTTCCACACTGAAAATCTCAATACTATTTTTATTTTTTTCTATAATTCCTTTCCCTTTCACCAATTATACCAGAACCCTCAAATACTTGCAGAGTCCAAATATTGATACCATAACCATCATAAAAAATACCATAGGAATGCAACCCGGTGATAGGATATACATCTCAAGGTGTGACAGATACAGGAAAGCTCAATCCTCGGAACTGTCTCCAGACGCGCCGGCCACTTCGAGATTCTCGATAATTTGGCTTTGGAATCTTTCTACCGTGAGTATGTAAGACAGAGCTTCGATTCTTTTTATTTCGAAAGTTTCTTGTCCAACGCTTTTTTTACTTGTCACGGGGCTTTGGAGTCCGGAACGCCTTGAATCCTAATCAAGTTTTTTGATTCTTTGTGATATCACTTTGTAATATCGGAAAAACATCCGCATTTCTACTTGATTGACTCTGAGCTATAGGATCGGATACGAGATATAATCCTTCGGTCTGATAAAAGAGTCGAAGCAAGTTGATCAAAGAAAAGAATATACCAGCAATTGTCCTTCAATATTCTCTTACTTTGCGATAGTAGCAAATTGTATCACTCAGCTTACTCAGTTTCCATAGAGCTTTCAAGGGAAAGGCCCCTGCATCATTTTCCACGCTGAATTTACTCACTACCGTCTGATTAGTATACGATTACAAAGTATTCACAGACAGTACAGTATGGGATCAATTCATTCCCCGGTGAATTTCTTGAGAGATCTCTGAGCAGGCCCTTGATAAGGATGAGGAAGTGATTGTGTAAAGAGTTAAAAGACTAGCTACAATCACATTCATCTCTTTTTGCATCGTGCTCACGCATGTCTGTCTCTGACACCTTCATAATCTCTGAACATCACAAATGATTAGTGAATGCCCAAAACATGATCATGAAAAGCAAAAGTGGCAATAACATGTAGTTAGATGAAGTCGAACCGGCTATCTCCCAATATATACACACATCACAATCGCACGAGCGAGCGTATTTCAAGGTACGCTCGGTTATTGAGTGTTTATGGAAGTGTTATACATACATACCATCTAAGTCACGATCCTTCCTATACAAGAAAAATGGCAGTGGAAGTCTTAGCATGTAGATTCGTTTAAGCTTTCACAATCTGGAGAAAGAACGTTTGAATTGTTGGAAGGCGAGAGCTCTTTCCTTGTTCAGAAACAAATACAGCAAATAATAGACTCCACTCCACGAAAGCCATAAGCGGACACGAAAACTTTCACTTTTTGGAACATTTAATCATCATGGTTGGAAGAAGAAGCAAAAGCAGCAAAAACATATGGAGCTGGATGGATGCCCGCCCGAGGGAGCGAGGCACCTGGTACGAATCATACTGCAGCATTGTTTTACCACTAAGCTAAAGTCCCTTCGATGCATTATGAAGGAGAGTTGTTGTTGACGTATATGAAGGTGCAATGGATGAACTCGTCTTGGAAGCTAGCTGGGATTGGTACTTCTTAATCTGGAGCACAAAGGTCAGTTGTATCCATTAATTCATCTCAATCACAGGCAGGCTTCTCTATACCCAATTGAAATTGTAAGTCATATTCTACTTGAAGATTGAAGAGCTTGGTTGCTATTTTTGATCCAGTAGTCATATTTCCGCAGCCTCAAGCCACAATCGTACCACAGGTTTTATTATTCTAAGTTTCATGTACTGTTACGAAGAATCAAAATTTCGTAAAGTTATAAACGAAAATACAGATGAACTTTTGAACAGGATAGAAATCAAACTCATATTCCGAGCTCATAATGAGGCTAAAGGGACTGGCTGATATCGAGATTTTTTCGTGCGTGAAGCTTGCGTTGTCTTCTCAAATTATGATGCGGACACTCTATATTGAATAACATTATTTCGTTGATTTGACTTGATATTGATGTCCATGAATCAATCTTGATAAGTCGATGCACGTTTGACACTAAGGGTGGAGTCACTAGTTTGTGAAGATTGACTTCAAGAGAAATTTCCCCCCTCAATGTCAATAACCTTTGGGAGTTAGATAAACAAATTTACCTTACGCTGAACAAGTATTCTTATCTAGCTGTCCGAGATGAGTGCAACTGGCCTTCTCGCTCCAGTCGGTGCATGTGTTTGATGTTCGGAGAAATCGAGTTCCACAAAAGAACTTTACGGGCAAGCGCCCGCACGCATCCAGGATTCATCATTTCTGAACAGAGAAAGGGAGTTGAAGGTTGAATAGATATAATTGGCAATCCATTTCAAGAAACTGCTTCTTTGAAGAATTCAACTACAACTTGGAGCGGAGATACTGCCGACCCAGCGGGGTTCTGTTTGTCACTGCCCATGCGACTGGCATACTATGGCGATCGACCTTTTGATGGTTCGTCAGCTGACGTCTGCTTCAAGTCTTCCATCATTAGCTTGATGGTATGATTTAGATATGAGAATCTCAACGAGGTTCAAACGGGACAAGCCAATAACTCTTTGGCCGTATTCGAGGTGTACTTTGAGCTTCTAAATACTCGACTTCATTTTACATTTCATATTTCAAATGTCTAAGATTCAACTGTATTAATCTCTTCCTGTATGTTTTGAGTTTGTAAACGTTAGTATGTAGGGTTGAAGGCTCGCTGCAAGATAGATGAATAACTAGGTGTTCTTATTGGGGAACACATCCGTGCCTCCAGAAACTTACAACTTCCTCCTTCCAACAAGAACAGATGCTATTACATCCTCTCATCTTCACTCATTCATGAGTCTCAATAGCATAGCTATTTTGATAGGTGATCTATTTGTAGAAGGGAGATATCAAGGTTCGAAATTGCATCGCGCACCTCTCTTCTAATCTCATCATCTCTGTGCTGATCTAAATAGAGTGCTATTACTTTGGTAAAGTAACTTGAGACCAAATAATGATTAGTCGATATACTTATGCTGATGCTCTTTTCTTTGAGAGATCCGCTTTGGCGCCCAACATTATGTTTATTCGGAAAGAAGAAAAAGGCGAGCCGATTTCGAAAGGAGGAAATTACTTAAGAATTCAAGTTCACCGTGTTTCAGACTCACACTAATCAGGCTTGATTACCTCACATCGACAATTTCCTGCATTCTATCATCTATCATCATGGATTTGCGATGTATTCGGCGCTGATGCCTGTCTAGGCTCGAGTGTTTGATGTGTGCGTTCTCCCAATCGAATAGAATGATTGGAATTAATTTGATGACCAAAACGTGATTTATATACAAACATAAATGCCTGCATCAAAGATGGCCCCTCTCGCTATTCTGCATCTTCACTCCATTGAAAATTCCAAGGAAGAAGTTATTCCATAATACCTAAGATAGGGTGAAAATAAATTAGAAGTAGTGGGAACCGAACTCACATCTTACACAATCAAAAGCATTCAATGAGCGTCGGGCGTTGCATGAGCAGTGTATGCTCTCGTGCCCGTAGGTGTGAGATACTTGAATTCGTGGTGCGCGTCCTTACCAGTTGAACTATGCTCCTTATGTGGTTTAAGAATGGAGAGCCTATCTCTTTAGTTACAGATTGGTATATTTCGCTATAGACACTTAGAGGATTGGTGGTGAAATCTGGATGCAAGGGAGAGCGAAAGCTGCACGAGACTCGTAAAGGAGATTAATATCTACTCAAGCTACCTGGAAAAGTGTGAGTTCAACCCTCACTGTTTCTATATCAGGTCGTAAACCAGGGAAAAATATTGAAGGCAGTGAGGGTTGGACTGTGATATTAACATGGTTCAAAATGCTTTCGGAACTTGCTATCAATAGACCTCTAAATGATGCATGGTGAGTATCTTGAGAGGACAAGGAAGTTGAGATTCATACACCCAGCTTTATATTTCTCATCTTTCTTGGTAGTGTAGCATGTAACAAAGTCGTGTATAGCAATATTTTCGGGTTTCTTGGTGCACATATAATAAAGATGATAGGTTGATGAGGTGCGGGTGGGCGTTTGCAGCATGAGTCCCACAAATAAGATGGTATCTATGCATCTCACCTCCAATCGTCAAAAAGATCAGAAAGATCAGTTATTAAGAAGAAGAGATTAGCAAAAGACTGATGGTCTGGGAACAGTGAGAATCGAACTCACATCTTACACATGCAGTCAGAGAACCTCATGAACCATCACCCCTGGTGCACCAGAGTTGTAATGAAGATCTGGGCAATCTGCCCTTTCGGTATATGTTCTGACCAATTGAACTATGCTCCCAATTTTGCGCAGATTTTGCATGTATGTTGGTTAGATGAAACGCTACTGGCCTTATGTGTAAAGCATCGAGGGTGGAAGATCACGTGCACGTATCACGGTGTGGTTTCATTGCGCAACACTTCATGAGACTTAAAGCCGGCTATTCAATAGGAATTATGTAAATTTGTTTGAACATTTGCAATCTCTGTTTTACCATCTATGATAGCTCACTGTATAGCCATGATTCAATATAAGCTTTCAAAGTATCCAAACTTCGTCAGGCTTGAGGGTTCCTCGATTATGTGGGATAGACTATCTTGTGTTGTACTCTGAATATGTATGTATTCTATGACAAGGAACACTGATTTGACGAGATAAACATGTGATAGACTGTGCCGTTCTTCGATTTAATCATCCAGGTGTCCCATTCCTTGGCCAGGGCTTCTCGGACATGAGAAAATGCAGTGAAGATTTTGATTCATTGTAGATCTATTCTTTCCAACCTTGTGTATAGGCAACTAAACATGGCTTTCATATCTTCAATACTGAGGTTTTTATTAGATCTTCTCACACCTAGATTAGAGATACCGTTCAATTCCAACTTATTCCTCAATGTTCGCGGATACGCAGACCCTGCAAATGACTTTCGCTGGTGACTTCTGATCTCTTACCAATCTGTACATAGGTATATAGCTCTTCGAATCAATGAAGTTTTATGTCTTTAGTTTGCAATGGTGAATAACTGCTCAAATTATATACTGCATTCGGCACATAGTGGTCGTTCTAGACGCAGAAAAGATAACTTCTATTGTGACTCTTATTGGAAGTGTAAATAAGGCTACAAGGGCGAAACGAAAATTCAGGGTGAGAACAAGAACACGCTACTAAATCTTGAGAGCTCCCTATGCACTTCTTGAGGGTCACATGTGACCTATCTACTACCGCACGTGGCTCGCAATCGACATTTCTTATTGGAGATACTTCTACGAAAAAATGCTGGTTGGGTAATTCAATTCAACAAATGTATTAACCAACCACAAGAATGCATTTAGTGTACCACCTGCTGCCTGTGATAAGGATGGAAGTTCCCGCCCCAGATTCACTATGTTGATGACATGTTCTAATTTTATTCCCAGCCAGGCGCAACACGTTTACTGGTATCTTGTGCATCCATACAAAAGGTGGAGACGCAATCAACTGCAGAAAACATCTTATTATTTGAACCTTTAATAATGGCTCAGCCAATGAGTCATTTTAAATATACTGAGAGATGCCCTGTCGTAAAAGTAAGATTTGATCCAAGAAGGGCTGACTTTTACGTCTCAAGTCTATCTAATAACAATGTATTGTAGTGTAATCCCTAATGAATCATATGTATTACTGTGTCTACCTTTTCAAAACAAAAAAGTTGATTTATTGTTCTAAAAAGTTGATCATAGTACTCAGGAGTTCGTAGCGAAAATTAAAAATTAAGAGCTGAAAATTCAAGATTGTTGTTGTGACCCCTTTTTACGCGAGTCCAACAGCAATGAACTGTTGGTCTTTGCAATTATCTATTTGAACCCTGAAATGAACTAATAAAGCCAATAATGAACTTTTCCTCAACAGTTTCAATCAAAATAAAAAGGCTGTAGTCTCAACACAATGAAGCTCAGGCAAGGCGGCGTTAAAGCAGCCTGATTTGGGGCGGCTGATAGAAGACCCATGTCAAAATAACCCGATTGAAAGCTAAGAAGTGAATTTCAATTGTGAAGGTACTCAGTTTGTAGTTTGAAGAGTTTTCCATGAGTAAAAGCAATTTCTCGCCAAGCTTTTTCAATTGAGCTTGAAGATACACGCACAAATTGATAGATAATTCTCAAAATCAATTCGTTTTGCACACTTAATTTCCAAACCACACCACAATCATCCATTTCTTCTTCAAACAGTACCATCTCTCTCATAACTCTCACATCTTCTCCAAATATTACAGGCGATCTATTGCACAGTTATTAGCAATGACTATCCAATGGTATGCAACCTCTTCTGGGCCGTGGGACGAAAAGTACCCGCAGCTGGACACTGGCAACTCCGCATTGCCATCACCTATTCCCACTGAACCGATCGCCTATCCTGAGAATCCTTGTGATTCTTTTATCATGAAGCCAGTATCTCACAGCTGGGCTGACGTCTCTGAAATGATCTTAAACTGTGTACGCAGATCACAAATCATCAAATATCACCTTGATTACGACCAATTGTTACAATTCTACCAACCGTTCACCTCCATCCTAGACCCCAAAACTATCCTTACAACTTATAAGGATATCTATAACCATTTCTTCTTCGGAGGAATGGTCAAAAGCTCTGTCGTGAAAGAATCCGCTGACGACAAGATCAAAATTATCTTCGACCTTGAGTTGGTCTCTGTTCTTGATCGAGCTAGGAAGGTTGGGTTGGAATCGGATAATGGGGCTCTCAACCTGGGTCTCGCCCAAGGCAATTTAGACGGCAATATCAATCGTGTAACGATATACATCTTGGACGTAGTAGCTTTTAACCCTGTACGGGACTACCACGAGGCTATAAGTCAAATGTTGGGGACCCTTGCCCATGAGATGATACATGCCATGCAATTCATGTATACAAGGTATCCAAGCGACGGACCTGGAACTATGTACGCTACGCATGGTACCAATTTTCAGAAAGCTGCGCAAGCTATTGAGCAAGCAACTCGTGATGCTTCGGGAGGGGAAGGGTGGATCTACCCCAAAATCGAACTTAACAGAGAATGGGCGGTGCTTTGCGACATTGGCTATGAAAATTACAAGGAACCGACTGACACGGAGATTCGAAACATGGGGTTAGATGTCGAGGAGCTTAGGAAACTCTTCCGGAAGCACCTGCGTGCCAGGAGCGATACGATCGATCAATCAGACAACTCGCATGATTCCACTTCCTCACATTCATAGTTTTTCGTCTCGATCCTCGCAATCGCCTTACCGTCACTGGATTATACCAAACGGTCCCATGATTCGCCTCTCTTTCGTTTCCGTCATATCTCAGCCTCGTCCCTGGGCAACTAAGAGACCTTCTGGCAATCCTTCGTGCGTATTTGGTCCTTGAGACGTCTGTTCTCAAGGCATAGTAAGCGCAAGGTCGTCTCAGTCTTGTTCAACCAATACGAGTCTCGCATCTCCTCTCTCGCTCCTCCTTCTCCCCTTCCTCCCCATCTAGTTGACATTCCTCGCCGATATTCTGCTCCCGAGAAGGCTGAAAGACGGTCGAAGGTCTAAATGAGAAAGCTGCGGTTGATTCTTCGTGCGAAGTCGGTCCTTGTGAGCTATCTGTTATCGATTAGGGCTTTCCCCGAAAGATTAGGTTCTCTTCGCAAGGTACACAGCGCGCAAGATCGCCCAGTTTTCTCCAGACAAAGCAATCATATTTCCTTAATCGACAAACCACACCGTTCTTCCGCTCGAGAGAACACCCGAAGACGGTCCAAGGTCATTCGACAATTCCTACTGTACTATCGTACTCGCGAAAAGCTTCAATATACAGTCCCTGAAACTATTTACTACCATCTTCTCCCTGTAGCTCTGGCATAACTTCAGGGCAGCTTGTGACGCGTTTACGTTTTAGCATTCCCACGATCGTCCTCACGGGAGACTAGACGACCCTTTACGCTTTCATTACATTATCGCAAAGACTCGAGTGGTTCCGGTCTTCATTCTACCACTTGTACCAGCCTTCCATTCTCCTTCTATCGGTATCGATTGTTTCTCCTCCCTGGCACCTATTAGACACGGATGAGATACTATATTTGCTTCTCCTTCGAACCCTTATCGCCATTAGAATACCAGGCTCCACAATATTTTCTCGTCTTACTCCTTTCACTGGAGCGATATTGTGCTCAAAGCTGCCAGACGAACTCGGCATACTTTATTCTTCCTTAGCAGCACCTGAGCCCTCTCGTTCTGGATTCACGAGACCGTTTTTCACCAATTTCGAATTCAGCTATGCCGTTGAAACACTTCTGCTTTCGAAAATATCAAGAGAATCTATTGCGTTGCCGTCTTTGTTTTGGCATGGGACTATTCTCGCTTTGAGGGCACCAGACGGATTTCACCTTATTCTCGCTGTATTTTAGACCTGCCATGAATCTCACCTCAAGATCCATCAATTTGGTTGAGTTGAGTCCAGTTTCCTTGGAAGCATCTAATAGCTCATGGTATAGAGGTACCAGACGGTTGCTACTCTCCTCTCACTCTACTCCAGTTCTACGAAGAGGCTCGTCTTTGAATTTGCTAGGCTATCCTGATATTTTCTCCCCTTTTCTCTTGTTTCGACTTATTCTCATTTCGGAAGCGCCGGAAGGATTCCCCCGCTCTAGCTTTGCAACACTGCTACGAAAGATTTATGAAGCTATCAGACTACTGGACAGTAACACTTCCTTCTGCAGCATTACAGTGCTCTTCTTGAAGACACCAGAAGAACTCCACTTTTTCTCGTCTTCTTCCGGTCCTGACGAGGTTCTCGTCCTCGAATGGATCAAGCCGGTCGACTAGATCCTCCCCTCCCTTCAGTATCAAATAGAAATCATCCCTCAGGCCCATCAGCTGAGTCTTAAGCCATTCCCATTGCCCTAGTGGTCGAAATCCTCTCGTCTCTTGATATCTGATTCTGATCCCTCACCTTTTTGTCGCCATTCGAACGGTTTCGACGATTTCGTCTCTGGATCTTACTATACAATTAGCAGTCTCCGACTCTTTATCTAGAGATCAAGCATATACTCTCCCTGCCACCTACCAAACACGAATCGAATCAGTATTGTTGATCATAACAGCAGCACTGTTTCATCTCTTAAAAGCACAGGAAGATCAACCATTACTCTATATCTTTACAGTAGCGTAAAATACTCTGCTTTCAGTGCTGCGTCGGGCAAAGCAAATTCATCTTCCAAATTCAGCAATCGAGCTTGTGCTATCCCTGAGAAACCAGATAGATCGACAACCTCTGTCTCTTATACTTGACAATCGCCATCACTTCCTCTATAATGCCCATTATGCGCTAGCTGGTCTACTCTTCTTATTCTAGGCAACGAAAAGTAGCTTCCTTTGGCAGCATCGGACGGATCAAATGTGCCAGACGGAGGGGCAATTTTACAGTTCACTTACAACAATGGAAGAAAAATCACCTCTTTTGCAAAATGAAAAAAAGTTAGATGACTATTCTCGGCATCAAAACTTACAATTCTCTCCGTCCTCAATACACAAATGCTTAGCCATTGCTTGACCTTTTTCTAGCAATTGAAAAATTCATTTGTCTGGTGCTTGTCATGTATGATCGAGCAACTTTCCTCGACTTCAGCGACGGAGATCTTTCACCCCTCACTATAGCAGATGCGCCATAGTTATACCTCCTTAGTCTTACATACCGAGAGGTCTCGTGCCTAGGAAGTATCAGACAAGGACTAAAGCACTCTTCTCGCTCTCTGCGGCAATGGGTTGGTTTGTCTCTGAACTACACCGTTTATTTGGGCTTTCTCCTCCCCGCTTTCTGATATCGCATGTTTCCCGACCTCGTACCTATTCGGTGTGGGTCAGATAATTCCAGCTTCTCGAATGCCATAAAAATCAACATTTTCTCCAATTTCCCCAAGCTCTAAAAGTCTTTCAACATTGCCAACTTCCTTTCGCGGGTCAAATCATTACCGCCAATTCCTGAAGCGGGAGATGATACATATGTACCATTGGATTTCAGGGGGTTTTGGTTGAATTATTATTCTATCATACATCTAGATAGCCATCTCTCAATCTAGAGTGCTTGGATTCTTGGGGGTAGGATCAATGTGGCGCGCCCTGTTGATCTTGAGCACCTTTGGGATGACCAGGTGCTTCGCTGCATACTCAGAGCCTTTGCCATCGCGCAAAACCAATTGTTTACCATCCTCCGACATATCTGTCAATGCTACAGCCATGAACAAATCCTTGTCGTCGTCTGGATGTTTGGTGAAAGCTGATACTTTATGCATAGCATCAATGGCTGAACCCACCACCTGACCTTCTACGAGAATATGTTTAACTCGAAGCCCCACACCTGGTTCAACCGTAGGAATAATGATAGATCCTGGATGAGTAGGATCCTCATACACCCGAGTACAAAAGTACTCCCACTTTGGAAATGTCAAAAGCACCTGTTCTGGAATCACGCCATACTGCTTTGGCATTGGTACAACCTCAAAATCTTCAAATATTGTCCTCTTTTTGTTCTTGCCAGACCACCAAGTACGGGTATAGCACCAAAGTCGCCCCAGTGCTCGGAACTTTCGTTCAACATTGATGGATAGTCCCTCCTCAAAATTAATGAATCTGTCAACTGGTTTGATCTTGTGTGCAAGTTTGAGGCCTTGATCTGGTTTTGGGTCCATGAAGACTCGATCTCTGATACCATTTGCAAGCAAACTCGCCGCTTTAGGTGTGACCAAGTCCAGAAGACCTTGATACTCTATTGTTTGAGATTGTGGAATGGGAAACCCTTCTTGACATAGAATGGCGCCATGATCAAATTTGTGTGGATCTAAAGTTTGAAGTGAGACACCAGTAATTGTGTCACCGTTCATGATAGTGTGGTGAAGTGGAGCAGATCCTCGATATCTATATATTATGGTTAGCCTGGATATGTATGAGTGGCCTTGGAATTGTTTACTGTGGCAGAAGTGAAGGATGAACATTAATGCCGCCATATTCAGCACTGTTGAGAATACGTGGTGGAACGAAGAGGCCAAATGAAACTGCTACGATAAGATTGATTGGTTCTCCATTTGGTTTCGGTAGCTTTAAATTTGATCATCAGTAAGGATTTTAAAGAATAAAATGCAGATCCCAAAACTAAAACTTACATCCCATCCGGTGAATGTATCTCTCTCATGTATGCGGAGGTTTAATTGTTGGGCCAATTTCTTCAGCGGTACTGACAATGATCAGCGTGCATAACGAAGAACTGACGACAAAATTCGAAGCCTACCTTCACGGGTCTCTTTCATGCCTCTCCCAATTCTTTTGCCTGGTCGAACGAGAACATCGATAGAAGCTATTCCTTCTGGATCTGACCTCTTCTCTGCCACCAATGACCGAAGAGACTCGCAACTAAACTCATCAGAACCACAAAACAAAATTCTCAGAGGCGCTGAGAGTTTCGAGGGCTTTGAGGTACTGTTGATTGTGAAAAGTCGAGAATGGAATCCATGGATGAAAACTGGCTTTGATGGGTGTACAATCCGTCCCAGTACAGCTAGAGATGTTCTTGCTTTGAGCTTCATGCTTTTTAAAGATTGCGGTCAGAACAAGTTCAGTTTACGCTATACATTGGCGATGTTAAGCTGACGACTTCTTAAAATCACGATTCTCGAGCTGCTCCCATACTGATCTTTTCGCATCACGTGCAGACAACTCTTTGATATTTTATGTAAGCCGGCCTAAAATCGCATGTTTTGCGCTATGCATTTGGCCCACGAATTACATCACCTTAAACAATAAGCTTCCCCATAGCCGGACATTTACTTCCACACCAATTTAATAAGAGCTGACCGACGCGATTCAATCAATAAATGATCTACAAGATATTTATATCCTCGTCTTTCTCTCATTGAGTGCCTCAATCATGCAATGTCTGAGCAAAACCGAAAGGTAGTACCCGCGCAATTAGGCTTTCTAGCCATCTACAATCCTTCCTTAGGGTCTACCGATGATACACTCGACAATCAAATTGTTTATTATTACCCCTCGATCAAGCAAAATGAATACAAGAGATCTGCCCTCGCGGATACCAAAGACGCCCGCGCTTTTGCGAAGGAGCAAAAGAATGAACAATTGAGACAGATTGGGCTTGCTCAGGGAATGGTAGAATTTGGGAGGAGTTTTTCTGAGGGTGAATCGGTGAATACTATAGAGACTGAGAAATCTCGCATTATTCTTCATGAATTAGAATCTGGCTGGTGGATATTGGCTGTTAGTAACTTTCATTCTTGAGTTTCTTCATTGTGCTAACACGCATAGTCGATCAACCTCACGATATTGCCGGGCACAGCAAAGACACCAGTTTCCAAAGGTAAACCTTCCGAAGAACATGAAACCGTCGAATATTCCTCTCGGGAAGTTAAACCTGCAATACTACTCCTGGCAGACATATTAAGAGCACACTCGACTTTTCTCCTTCATCATGCTGCTTCGATGAGCGCTCTCTTTGTTCGAACAAAGCGTTCCAAATTTGTGAGCATTCTGGGTAGATATTGGGATACATATCTCTCGACATGGAATGTGCTTATGCATGGCAATCCTGCCAACAATCTATATGGGGGGATCAAAGTTGCTGCATGCGGAGAACTTGGGGTAGGAGTCGGAGAGGAAGAGAGGGGCAGTGGTGAGAGAGAAGTCCTGGAAGGATTCGTTGGACAAATGGATGGACTTGTGGATGTGATGGTCTCGAGATTCGGAGATGCGCGATCGAATTCGAAAGAAGATACCAGTAGAGGCTTTACCGATCGTCCCACCCAACCTGCTCCTTGGTTGGGTTCTGGAAATGAACCCGCGGCAGAAGATGGTGCGATCTTTCTCGGTACTGGAGCTTTGTCAAGGAAATCAATTAGAGACATTGCACATTGGACTGAGGATCTCTATAGATGGGGTCCATATACTTATGGAGTCCTTGACAACCCTTCTTCTACTCGTCGCGCAAGAAGACACCCTAAGTCCAGGCCAAGACTTGACTCAAATCTTGGAGATACAAGGAATACTGCCCGACCAGCATCTAGTCTCTGTAAGGAGGTACCAATCCATGATGGACCTAACGATGGACCCGCGCCTAGTCGATCTTCAAGTATCAGTACGGTCGAGCCTAGACCAGTGGTGGAACGAGGTCAAATTGATCAACCCAAACTCAAATCAGTACCGCCATACCCGAAGTTTCGCAGAAATCCTGCCAGTCATACAAGTACGGAGGGCACTGAAAGCACAGATGGCGAATCGAAGGGTAACAAGCTTACGCAATACTTGAAATTCGGTTATGGAACTCATTGGTCTTTGGGTGGGTCTACAGTAAAAGAAGAAGAGCGTAGCAGACCCTCAAGTAACACATCTACCCTTGTTTCTTCGATTGATGGTATTGTCAATACAAGTGGAACATCAACACCGACACAGGAGTTTGACGATTCTAAAGGACACTATTTAGTTGGTCTGATGGGTGATATGGACAGTGAAATGACGTTACTCGTGGATTCTAACGATGAAGACGAAGATCTCGAGGGCCAAAGCCATCGACTTGTACTCCGTACTTTAACTGTAGAGTTGGAACGCGAAGAAGATGCTCGTCAGGAAGCTGATATCAGTATTGATTATTCCGACTTTGGTACATCATTCAAAAACGCCAGCGGTTCCGAAGGTACAGGCCATTCCCATGTTTCATTTGAAAGTCAAGATCGGAACAAGGTGAAAAAGTTAAGAGTCGTGGCTTATGCAAGCAAACCATTCATTTTCATTTTCCTTTTCGAATTACGAGCAGATACCTTAGCTCTGAAGGGTTTGTACCGTTCTCTTCATAAACAACTCCAGTCTCTCATCAAACCTCTTCTCAAATCCACATCTTTTCGAGCTCCTAAACCAGAAATCCCCATTTCTCCTCTGGCAAATACGAAGAATCCAACAGCTCCCATATATGATCTTCTCTGGGACCCCAAAACGTTAACTCTCGACTCAAATATACCTAATATACCCGATCCTCAGCAAGTTCAAACACAAGAGCAAGCGGATAGTCTCCCTTGGTCTCGAATCGAAGCGCTAAATACACATTTACAAATCATGCATACATATATTGCTACAACTGCCGATAAGAATACATTGGAACGTACTGCCAAAACATCAAGAGGTTATTGGATTCTTTGGACTCGCATTCCTGCACCTCCCCCTGAACCTTCCCCTGCACCTCCCGAATCGACAACAAATTTGACTTCGAAAGTCAACATTCCGTCACTCATCCCCGAGAACTCGGCGGAAAGTGAGACGAGTAGAACTTTTATGGGGCAATTGAGTGATAATGGAAGAAAAAACAAAGATATGGATGCGAGCATCAAAGCAAATAGTAAAGCGCAAACACAGAGTACAGTAGTTAGCGGGCCTGCACATCCGTTCTTGGATGAGGGTGGTGCTGAAGGAGAAACAGAGGGGAGGAATATGGATAAAGAGATTTTTCTAATTAGGAGAGCGAGTGATTATGTGGAGGCGGGACAAGGGAGAGGTTACGGATATGGCTATGCGGGGTGGGGAATGGGTGGTCAAGGAGCAGGGACAGGAACAGGAGGTACGGCGGATGCGGGGTGGGGAGCTGTGGGATTAGGGCTAGATACCAAGAGGTATATTGAGGGGTTGTTGAGTTTGAATCGATAGTAATGGGGTGCTGGATTGATAGTTTGATCTTGGGTTTAATGGAATGGGATGATTGGGAAGGGAATACGAATGATAATGGGGAGGCCAGGTGGATCGGGTGGATATCGAGGATTATGTGCATACTCAGTTTTTAGTAAATTATACCCGTTTTGTTTTGGACTTGGAAGATGTTGTGTTGGTTTGTACAGTGATACTTGCGATTTGGGTAACTCTTCAACTCTTCAACTCTTCAACTCTTCAACTCTTCAACTCTTCAACTCTTCAACTCTTCAACTCTTCAACTCTTCAACTCTTCAACTCTTCAACTCTTCAACTCTTCAACTCTTCAACTCTTCAACTCTTCAACTCTTCAACTCTTCAACTCTTCAACTCTTCAACTCTTCAACTCTTCAACTCTTCAACTCTTCAACTCTTCAACTCTTCAACTCTTCAACTCTTCAACTCTTCAACTCTTCAACTCTTCAACTCTTCAACTCTTCAACTCTTCAACCATCCATCATCCATCCAATATCACAGACCCTCATCTGGATAATCGAAATTGCAATCAGCAGGCTGACAGGCAGTCAGTCAATCAGTCACAAGTCACCAAATCACAAGTAACTCAAAGTCCAATAAAGCGGTACGTGTGTATGAAAAATCATAGCAAATTCCGTGTTAAATCAAAACACCAAGTCTATCGTAAAGTAATATGTATGTACAAGAAGCTATTTCCTTTCCGAAAGGGGTTTCATTTTGTTTGTCTCTGAATATATCTCCATTTTCATGTTGCTTTTTTCAAGTTTTGCTTTTCGATATGAAACATCCACCCACCTTCCCTTGCCTCGAGCTTTTATATTTTCCAGTGCATAATATGGTTATGGTATCGCGAAATGCATGTGCTCCTTTTCCCTCCCGAAGACCGTATGAACGTCAAGTCTCATGGCGGGGTTAAAAAAACGCCAAGGCAAACAAGTAATGCGATGATTTGACCATGTTCATAACCATTCCATGCAAAGATGTTTCCCCTCAACCTCTCGTAAAATTCTCCAAAAATCAAAGTATGAACCAAACAAACAACCACGAATGAAAAACACCCCAATGATGTGATATCCCAAAGAAATTCGTCGACTATCTTTTTCAAAAAGAAGCCATGATGCAAAAGCCAGAGATGAGAAAGAGATCTACTCTTCCGGTTGTATCAAACTGGCGATAGTTATATCCAGGAGAACAAGAATTGAATTCCTGACTTAATTTTGAATACTTGGAGGAGCCAAAGTATCAAAGTTGTGGAAGTCGAGAAAGTAGGGATTGGGTGATTTATTCGTTGAAGTACCAAGTGGCTTGAGTACGGCCGACAGCTTCTTCAGCAAGTTGATCAAAGGCAAAGTTGGTGAGATCGATGGAGTTACCCTCACATCCCATGCACTTATCGATGACGGTTGCTTGGGTAGTCTTGCCAGTAGAGGTACACTTGATAGTGATTGTCTTTCCACAGTATGGGTTGCTGTTTGAGAGGGAACCCATGAGACCAACTGGAAGAGCAACACCTGCAAAGCTGGATCCATCAGTAGTGATTCCGCAAGCTCCGAGACCGGCTTCGTAGAAAGTGATATCTCCAGAGCAAGGAGAGCCGGGAGGGCAAACTCCAGAGCTGGATCCAGAGGAAGAGCCTGATGCAGGAGAGCTTGATGCTTGGGCAGCCGCGCTGGTTGGGGATGCAAGATAGACTGGAGCAACAATGCTTGAGACTGAGGAGACGACTGGGGCGACAACGCTTGAGACTGAAGATACGACTGGTGCGATGCTGGTTGAGGATGGGACGACAACAGGCGCGACACTAGAGGTGGTTGGGACGACCACTGGCGCGGCACTAGATGTGGTTGGGACCACGACTGGTGCGACACTGGAGGTGGTTGGAACTGGTGCGATGGAGGTAGAAGAAGTAGTTGGGGCTACAACTTCGGGGGTGGTGGATGGAGCAGCGACGGAAACGATGGAGGAAGAAGATGGTGCGACATATGGTGCGACATATGAAGAGCTCGGTTGTTGGTTGAGAACAGCACCTTCCGAGCTACTGGCTGCGGCAGTAGACTTTGGAATAGAAGTGGAAGAAGCGGCAGATGACTTGGGCTTGGTTGCCAAAGTGGTAGGAGTAACAGATGGAGCCGGGCTGCTGGTTGCAGCAGCTATTTCACCAGAAGAAACCCAGACGGTGGTAGTGTAATCGACAGTCTCGGTGACCATTTCGACTTCTGTAACCCATTCAACATCGCGCTTTTCGTGTCTGGCGGCATGTCGATGACGGACGTGTGGTTGAGCTACGACGGTAGCGGCCAAGAGACCAGAAAGGATAGCAGTTGTGTACTTCATTTTGACGGTGATTTGTTTGTTTTATTGTTCGTGAGATATTGTTTATTGGGTATGGGTATCTTTGGATTGAATCTTGGAAACCAAAAACTCAAGTTTGAAATTCAACTGAAGGCTCGAGGGAGTGTGATGTGAAATTGACTGGCAATTTCACTGATTTGATATCGATGTTTAAAAGGAAGGAGTGAGAAAGCTGATATTTCTCGGTGGTGAGTAGGGCTGAAGTAAAGAATGTGGAAGTGAGAAGATGGGTTGTTTGACAGTGATGTGGTTGTCGAGGGATATGAATTCTTTAAGAAGGCTTCAGGCTGACTTGGCGTGAGTGGGAAGAGTTGAACAGGCTGGCTGTTGTTTTTAGAAAAGGGAAGAAGGAGTGTAATGTAGAATGAAGTATTCTGAAGGATTGACAGATACTAATCAGATTCTGGACATTGAGAAGTTTTGAAAAAGGAATGAGAGGTAGTGAGTGTGGTGTGTTATGTATGAAAAGAGTGAGTGAGTGAGAGAGAAGAGATGTGCTGATGGTGATGGTGATGGTGCTGGTGATGCTGATGCTGATGATGAATAATATTCACTATGCATTCATTAATAAGAAGAAGTCTATTGTAGAGTTGTGTAAATTATGCCAAGGGCCGTCTTACCACATTTAGGTTAGTGGACATGATTCAGAGGAAAACACGAGGGAAGGAAGGGAAAAGAGTGGAGTCGCAAGGATGTAAGCCGTGATTGAGCAATTATAAGTGGATCTCATAGCTTGGGCAGTGTGGACAGGGATGTATCATGTAATAATAAGTATGGGCAATTATCATTTTGTTTCTCTACCAAGTACAAAGTAGGAAGGACCTGACAAGCCTTAGGAATGCAGGTGTACTGAGAATCTGAGACTGAGACTGAGACTGAGACTGAGATGGAGGGAGGGAGGGAGGCTCAGCATATTCCTCACGAGTCACATTATACATAGCCAAAGCCAAAGCCAAAGCCATAGCCATAGCACGATATCTGTTTCTTCTTCTTTCAGGTTGAGCGAACAATCCAACAGCAGGAATATCCCGTTTCATCAGTGCCATCCAATCAGATATCGTTGTCAGCCTCTACCTGGTATGTATGTATGTATGTATGTATGTATGACCGAGAACATCTCCCCTGCATGATGAGCTGTGAGTTGTAACTTGTCACGTGTCACGACTCACTCACAGTCAAAGTACTGACTGTATGTACCTAGGTATTCTCTCATTCTCCCCTCTAGCCTAGACACCCAAGATAATCAATCCTTCCCATCCATGATCCATCAGACTTTTCACACCTGCGTCTGCGTCTGCACCTGCACCTGCATCTGCGTCTGCATCTGCATCCCCGATAGAGCGGAAGAGTATCAAGGAACGAATCGAGAAACTTTCTCATTCAAGCTCCGTGGACCGTGTGAATCGTAAAGTGGTTGGTACTCGTAATGCAAATGAGTGATGTGATGTGATGATGTGTTGCCCATTGTGAAGCCACCCAACCCAAGCCCTTCTCTTCTCTTCCTATGGTGTTCACATGTGTCCGTCCGTGTTATCAACATTTTCATTATCGATAAAAACCGCATCAGGGGTTCAAACCTCGCGGGAGATGACTTGTTTCTCTTCAATTTCATTTCTCGCATTATCGTCACGATTGACAATTTGATTCATATATTCATATTGAAGCTATCGTCATCTTTCAATCAATCAATCAATCAATCAATTACAGTACAGTATTCTTACTCTTCGTATCATCCAACGAGAATAAACATCTTCTCAGATCCGGTACCTTGCATAGTCATCACAGACCACCAGGTGGACTCACAGAGTCACAGACTCACAGTACAAAGTAGATTGGGATGAACACAACCATAACTTTATCTCTGCATGGTAAAACCTTACTTTGATTGCGAATGGTCCTCTCTCGGCGTGGGATTACACATCTTCCTTCAAAGCTCAATCGCAAGCTCCTTTTCTCATCTGATCCCGAGGTCTGGTCTGATTTCCCAAATACGACGCTGAGAAACATGAATGAGATTGACGGCTTGTGTGTTTCTTGTCATGCTCTGCCATAGCCCACGGGCCACGAGAGCAATACTATTCACGATGCCCAGAACTTGAAACATGTGAATATCCTTATCAGGAGTCCGTCAGATCAATCCATGTCAAGCATTCTACTCTATCAATCGACTGGTCAATGATTGCCCCCGGAATATGCAACAAGACTGCCCTGCCCGGCTATACATCAACTATACATCAACTACTCTGCCGTCTTTCAGCAAAACGCCAAGTAATACTAACACCGCTCGTGCTGCTAGCCTGCTACTGACTGACCTGACACCGATTGGTTTCATCAGTGGTCGAATGATCGAGACCGCGCGGGAAAGAAACTTCATGACAAACAACAAACAGCCAATGGTAATATCACGTGCGAACATGAGACGAGACTCACATACCTATCGACCACAACTGCTTGTGCAAACTCCATTTACAATTTGTCATCCATGGTCATATCACCGTCACAACGTCGATCCCATCAAACAATCCAATACAATCTCAAAATATCTCCATACGAATCATGTGATACAATGCAAAGCTCGCACAGACCCGAAGATTATCCGTTGCTAATGTTAGGTACGAGAAAATCCTCTCTGTGCAGAATCAAAAAGACCCTCCATCCATCCTTTCCATCCTTTCCATCCTTGAAAGCTTCACTCCGCCACCTCTGTTTCCCACCTATTCTTCCACTTTGGATTTCAAGCTTTTTGTGATATCGAAATCTTTTTTCATCCTGTACGAGCAATTTCCCAAAATATCTATAGGAGCGTTACGAGATTTATGACTAGGGACTGGAGTGAGAAGTCAAGTATGTGTCTGTCACCTAGGTAGTCCTAGGATTGGATTATACTATGTAGATGCAACAAACACAACTTTGAGGTGACCTTGCACAAATGTGGAAGATGCTCGGGTTCCTCTGCTGCAGAGTTAAGAATTGTTTGGACTCTTTCTCTCTGTGAACGCGGAAGTTTCCGAACTTTCCAAGAATTCTCTGTCGCATGGTACATGATGGAGTCTAGAGGAAAGTACCTTGGACCCGAGAATATCGCACACCATTCGGATCCCAGCTTTGTTTTCCCCATACACAAAAGCTGTCCACGTAGTGCGTAGCGCCTGTTTAGTCTTTACTCCGGAGTCCGTACATTGTCCTTTCGAATAACCACTAGCAGCTTATCAATCAGGTTATCGATTAGATTATCGATTGTGCGATTGAAACGGCTCGCGTGGTGGGGTACGTTTCGACACTTAGCCCAATAGCCACATGGCACATGAACTACTCGGTCTAGAATTGCAGATTTTCCTCAACCGAGGGGGCCCCAAAAACTGGGAATCTGCTCACCGAATGCCAAACAGTCAAGTGTCGGCCTTATGGAACTTGATGAGGGTAATTGTGGGTATCCGGATGCTGGCTAGCAGTGCCCTAGTGTAAGCCCTACTGCAAGGCTGCATGACAGTGCATATCTTCTTCGGAATCTGGAAGAATCATTCCAGGAAGAAAGATTTTTTTTTCTTTCTTCCTTACACCTCTTTGTGGAGAGGGCGTACGTCAGAAGTTTGGGGAGTAACGGTGTTGGTGTTGGTGTTGATGTTGATCAATTATGCCATGCCGGTTTTTCTTTCTATGATGTAGGTGTTGAACGTTGAAAGTTCGAGAATGGCAAGTCGATCTTCATGAAAAAAATCGTACACTAACATCGAGGTTTTCGTCGTCTTTAGATATCGGGATTGCCACATTCTAGTTTGTAATGCTTGCTCTTTACTCTTGCGTATGTTGAATCATAGATGACGAATTCCTCCCGATAATCGGGTTGCGGAATGTTGAGAATGAATCAGTGTAGATCGCTGTGTGATGATGGAGATGGGGATTGGGATTGGGATTACTTCATAGCTAGAAATCTCATTGCCGGGCTTGACTCGGGGTAGGTGATGCCGGATACTATGAGTAACTTTTTTTTTCTTCCCCTTCTCCGTCTCTTGGAACAGCGATTCATGCTTTTGGCACACTTTTACTTTACTACCATTTATCATATTTTTCTCAAGGTTAATTAGATTTTCCATATGTTTCTTCAATGGTAGAAACATACATAGAGAATAGCTGCCATTTGACAAATGAGACTTGTGTGATATCGGATATTCATTACTAGTATTATCAAAATCCATCATACACTTAATAATACAAGTACACAGTCATTTGATTTCATTATTCATCTCCCCTCATCCTCATCCTCATCTATCATCTCTCGCCTTGTTTCCCCTCATCCTCACCCTCGCCCATAAACTCATACTCAAACCCAACCCCTAAAACTCCTTTCTTGAAATCAAATATTAGTATTAGATATCAACTACTCATTCCATGCATAACATAACCACCCTATCATACTCTCAATCCCGAATGGATAGGTTTATATAGGTATATAAATATATGGATATATGGATATATGGATATATATTAACGAAAATTTATGAAATCCGAATTTATATTTATAGTAGTAGTAGTAGTAATAGTAGTAATAGGAATAGTAATAGTAGTAGTAATAGTAGTAGTAATAGTAGTAGTAATAGTAATAGTAGTAGTAGTAGTAGTAGTAAATTCATAATTAATTCGATCTATATAGCTATACTAAGACTATACGATACGCCTATATCTAATTCTCATTAAATAAAGTAGTTAAGAAAAGAAGAAAAAAAATTATTATCTATATCTATATCTATATCTATATCTATATCTATATCTCCTTGTAAATCAAAATAATGAATTAGAATAGAATAAAAGATCATTAGGTGTTTTTGATAAAGTAAAGATATTCTTTTATTATTTTAAGGGTTTAATATAATATGATATAATATAATATAATGTAATATCAGAATTCAAATGTCCGTGATAAAATAGTAAGTAGTTAGTTTATATATTTAGTTTATTACTATACTGAATGTGAATGGATGTATAATTTTTGATATATTTGAGATTTCGGATGGTTTTTATGAAATTCTATTTTATTGTTTTGTATTTTGTATTTTGTGGTGTGGTGTGGTGAGGTGAGGTGTTTGAGAGTTGGATGAAATGAGATGAGATCATTTCTCTAGAATAGAAATGAGAAATGTAAATAGAAAACTTGATCTATTAATATAATAAGATTATATATCTAGATATATATTTAAATAAATAAATTCTTATATATAAGAACTGAATGAATGAAATATAGAAATGGAAATGGAAATGGAAATGGAAATGGAAATGATGAATGAGTCTTTATTTCTTTGAGTAGTGTAAATAGGATTTGAGATTGTGATATATATTTAGATATATATATATATATATATATATATATGTGTGTGTGTGTGTGTGTGTGTGTGTCTTTCTTTATTCTCTATTTTGTAAAAATGAAATAGTTTATTTCTTACTAGTTGAGTTGGGGTTTTTTGTTTGTGTGTGTATGTATTTATATTTATATTCATATTCACATTCTCGTTTTTCTCTATTACATGCTGTGTGAACGTAGGTGAATGACTTCAAATCAATGGCCACTATATTGAGCTTTAGATGAATGCGAAAGAGACTAGCTCTTTCAACAGTGCATATATAAGGCCTACTATTTTCTATATATACCTAGCTAGCTCTGTAGACAGAATATAATATAGACATTTAGGTCCTATGAATATGTGGGTGCTATGTCTTCCGTATCCTTCTCGAACCAATACATGCGCTCAAAGTTCAGAATTGACATGGCGATGTAAAGTCTGATACAAACTCGCTCTCCCCCTCACTTACCACCTTACACGGGAGGGTCGACGAAGAGGAGAAGAATAAGCGGTGAAGTGTCGTATAGACTTGGTGAATCCCTTGATAGTCCTCATAGAAATTCAAGTGCAGATGGTTATCTATAAACAGAGAGAACAATGCTTGCTTTCTTGGTGATAGGTTCTCAAAAGAACAGGCCAGTGAAGTTATCATTAGGATTGCCCTGTGGTGTAGAGATCTGAAGATATGTAAAAAGTGAGAAGGTGGGAGATGAAAAGGGCATTAGTATTTGCGTTCATAGTTATTTGAGAGTTTTTCATTGCTGTTATTGTTAGATCTTCATTGTATTATCATTTTCTTTTCTTTTTGTTGTTGTTTTTTGAATGGTGATCGTAGTAGCACATTTTATTTGATTCCGCGGTATTGTAATCTTACTAGCGGTAAATATTGATGGGGATAGATAGGTAGAGTATAGTTCGTGTTTCTGGGGGTGAATCTGGAATTAGAATTTTGCATGTATTAGATTGCCCGTATGAGAAATGGATACAGATCGATTGGGGATCTTAATGCGGACTTATCTATAGGGGGAAGCAAGAGAGACCCTGGCAATGGGAGGTCACATGAGCGAATGAATGAATTACAAGTTTGGCCATATCATGAATATCAAGATTGGCATGTATATAAGCTCCCGGATTCGCCAGGAATTGAACGGTACATAGGACATAGAATGTATTCCAGCTTGATGGTACACGCGAGAATTGCACTTCAGAAACTTTTCAGTCAGTAGAACAAGAAACAAGAAAGGCTCGGAGTCTTATTCGTTGTCGGCTAGACGTTTTCACTCAAAGGTTTGTTGTCACTTTGTTTCAATTCCATTCAATTTGTCGGTATCTTCTTCTGTTTTTATTGTCAATTAGAATTTAATAGTCGCCTTTCTCCTATTCTCGGTACTCCTTGCTATTTTTTATTGTCTATGCAAGGAAATCGTACCGCTAATCTATCGAGCAGAATCACATTTCCTAGACCTGTAGTGAATTTGTCAAAACATTGTCCGGATACATTTGAAGATAATACGATGGGGAGAAAGTGAGTTTAATTATAGAAAGGACGTTGGGAATCGGCGTTGATTTGGGGAAATGGGAAAAGGGAAGAATTTGGCCGGGGAAAGTAAATAGCCCCGTCTGCAGGCCAGAGGGGGAAAACAATCTTTATGATAAGTTCGTCATATTATGTCTGTAAATATTCAAGTCGATAACCCCGTTGCATGTCTCTCTTAGCGAATCGATGATTCTCACAGTCATCTACAGATAGGTACCTATATAAACACCTAGACAATCAATGAGTTAGAGGCAGTGAGTTGCTAGAGAAGCAACTCCAGTGTACATTCTCAGGTATATAATCTAATCATTCGGAGTCGTAGACTTAGGGTTTGCAAGCGCAGAACTTATTTTCGTCGATAGTGATAGGGTCATGGTAGTGCTGAGGTGTTTAGATATGTACCATCTGAAAGTTACCTGTCTGATGGGGAGTTTTGTTGTCTTTTATTTGGTATTGATCATTGTGTGATCAACCTCTCATTCCATTTAGAGCCACAGCAATCAACACTTTTCTTATCTCATCCCGTAAATTTTTCACTCCGTACCACCAGGTGTCGATCTATCTCCTTCCATTTTCTTACTGCCACTTTCGTTTCCTGCCAATTACCTATTCTTTCCAACGAGAAAAAGCCAGATTGTGCTCCAAGATCTGTCAGAGTTTCTTTTTGATGTTCTCTGGTCCAAGAAGTGGCAAGTATATTATACTTGCTAATGCATATTTTAACTCAAGTGATCGCCAATTTACTTGACCCGGGATACTCTATTTAGCCGAAATGGTATGCCATCTAACCCTAACCCTAATAGTAAGACTTTGAACCTTTTTCGAGCATCTGTGGGTACCTAAGGCTATATCTATGTCTTCAAATGAAGAAAATAATTTTGGGATCTGATAGAGTAGGAGAGGGGGGGAAGAATGCAACTACTTGGTGAATTTAAAGGCTGTGATAGTAGGCACCAAAATATACCCCTCCTTTCCCTCACTGACCGTCGTGAATTTAAGGAAAAGCAAGTCATCGGATTAACAACCACTTATGCGAGTGAATACTCGACCCTCCACGATAACGCGAACCTCAGTTAAGGTCGTATTATTCCCTACTACATGAGATTTTGAGCTTATAAAGGTTGTGCTCTCGACAATTTTTCTAGTAGGCAAAGTTGTGAACACTATTGAAAACCTGTGCATGGCATAGGTATGTAATGAAAGATTGTGAGGTGGCTTTGGGCGAGAGGTTCACGAGTCATTTGCTCATGGGAACATAGTATTTTCAAATCTTCTGAGACCACTCCAATCTCAAAATTTCATATGTTTCGTCGTATCTGCTTTTCGTCTCACACTCTCGTCTCGACCAATCTTGAGATGATATAAAGTTACAAATCTTGGTACCAATACATAAGCCTGCTCTTCTGTATACTCTTTCTAATCGATAGACACTCGTATTTATTTCATATAAGAGTTCTGGCCCCTGCTCATAACATATGTAATACTTTTCCGGCTAAAATATATAATTTTTCAGCTTTTGATACCCCAGTTTATTCATTATTGTATATAAAACCTCTGAAATTTTTCAAAAAAATTTGCTTATTTTGTATAGGAAAAGCATTACAAATTAGAAAAAAATGAATTTTTTTCAATTTCAAACTTGTTTAATATTCTAACCAAAATAATGAAAAATAATTTTTTTTTTTAATAATTTATAATATTGATTGTCTACCATCAGATATTCAAAATAAAAACTTTCAAATTAAAGAACTTGTAAATATCTTTAATTTATATAAAAAAAACACCATTTTTGCAGGGATTCTGTTACAAAACATCACAGGATACAGTGAGCAGGCGCCAGAACTCTTACAATGCATCGACTTCGATACAACATAAATCAACTGCGTTCAAATAAAGCTTGACACTGAGATATCATACCTCTTTACACAACCAAGTATCTGATCGCTCTCTGTCTGCTGTCAAGACTTCCAGCTGTTGTCTGCATGCTGCTGGCTAAATACTTTACCTTGAAAAGTTGCTTTATTGATCAATGTGGATCAAAAAGAAGAAGAGGTTCCTTGAGGCCAGTGTAGATTGAACTATCTATGATTGAATCAGTTCAATACTCAATCTGCTGTGTAAGTTGCACGAGATTAATATGTAAGGTGCAGAATATTACTTTGATCTGATAATTCCCATCGGAGCCCAATTTTACTCTGATATGATCCACTGGTATATAGTACCGTCTCAACATTCTTTCTTTTACTTTCTTTTTCCGCCGATTAGATACCTTATCTCTCTCTTCCTCCCCTCAAACCGAGCAAGGTCATCCACATAATGAGTTTGAATACCGTCATTTGATCCGATTGAGCACTTCTTAGCGGGAGTTTGCAAGAATAGTTCATAGGGCATGGGGCTTAGAATGAGCGAAGCCTTAAGTAGAGCAAATAGTAGAAAGCAACCTTGAAGTCTTTGAATTGCACGATTCTGTTCGTGTGGATAATGGAGCAAATAAGCGCAGCCTTGACCTAAGTTTAGCTGGGAAGAAGTGAATGATATGGTTTACATCACTGAGTAGTGACTACTTCACCAAAATGCGTGGTCGATCTGATCTTTCCTCGAGAACAGCAGGTAACCCCCTTTAGCTTGTTTTTGAAAGAGTTTGACGTCGGATTTGATGCCCCCACGAAAGAGATCTTGTGAACGCCTCCGCAAAACATGACCAAGGTTCCTCGTAAAAACTTCTCTCATATCAATAGTAGATGGATATCTGCGGTATGAAGGCATGACGAATACCATTGGGATCGGTGATTTTGGAATAATCCGAAGGTGGCAATTTTCATTCCTTTTCATCCTATAATATCCTGGGTCTGACCTATCTCATCTTATAGACCATTTAATTTGCACCATTTTATCGTATAAACAATTTTGATTTTTGTGCGATATCGCTTCAGGGCACAATAGATTTCTTAAACAAGAGGTGAACAAGACACAATTACAGCGATTCTAAAGCCAATTAATCAGGCTCTTCTCCCAAATTAGTCAAGAAATGCTTTGGAAATATCGCAAGGAAGGATTGCTAAGATTGAGAGCTGGATGGAAAGCGAGCCTAAATCTGGGGTAAATTAGACGATCCTATAGTTTAAAATCCTGAATTTTGACAGGGGCTGCCGATACCTCTTGCGACGTGAAGTTTACTCACGAATTTTATCCGATATATCATGGGGGACTTTCATGGTATCTAGATCAAATACAATATAAGATGAATTGCTAACTTGTAGATTGAACAAAACCAGACAGGCAATAATTGTTCAATCCAAACTCTTGTGTCTTTTCTTGGTATTGCTTTTTACCGCACAATCATCCTGTGAAAGATAGATGATTGGAAAATACAATTGGGTCTCCATCGAAAAAGGATGTTCGGATCTTGGGTTACATTACTCCAAGGACCCGTCCTCATTGGTCGTCTAAGAAATTACATCACAGTTTTCACCAATCAGATAAATAGCCGAGACGCATCGGATCCTTTAGTACTACCCCAGAAAAGACTTGGCATTTTGGGGCTGCGGCACATAAAGTTGTCTTATCACGATCTTTAACATGTACTCAATTTGTTGTTCTTCATCCGTGTCACGATAATTCCTGGATCAATAGTATCTTGATTTATGTTATATGATTCTTGACATCAAGGATTGAGTACTTTCCGCTCCAAACTTCAACATCGCGGGGTAACAAGATCTTTCAAAATGACGCAACCGTGGACAAATCGAGAAGCTGATGAAGCGCAATTCACTGCAGTACGTAATTAAGATCTGAGTTTGAAGAACTAAATGCTAATCAGTCGTGCGTGGATAGGTGGCATATTCGACTAGAAACCAAGCCCCATATAATGGAGCGGGGCTAGAAGTTTACGACAAATCTAGACCTATTCAAATCCAAGGCAAAAGGGTCTTTGGAGTTCTTGGAAAGACGGTGGTAATGGTTGCTAGCGTTTTTCTCATGGTGGTGTGCGTGGTCATTGGAATTGCAGTCGGAGTTAGTGCATCAAAAGGAAACAACAAACATCAAAGGTAGCTAGCTACATATTTGTGCTAGAAGATCCCAAAATTTCGAGGCTATTGCTCACATATAAGTAGTGAAGTCGCAGCAAGTTCCAACACCACCACCATTGATTCTACTATCTCACCCACCGAGACCACTATCATGCTATCGGTGACGGGTACGGAGTTACTCGCTACTACACCCGCGGGATCTTAGACACATATCCGGGAAGTCATGGACTACCATGTCCGATTCTAAAGCTGAATTCGGTGCTTGTATCAGCGAAGAACCTCGAGTTTCTTCCTAGTCCTGCTCAGACAGGTGGACTGTCAAATGGATACAACAAATTAAGAAGAGGGTCCTTACAATTTATCTTTAAGTGGAGGTAGCGCATCATAATGCAACTTAAATCACGGCACATAACCTCTAATGATCGATATTATGGGGGGTCTCTCGGTACTGGCTTGAACTATCCATCACATGGGTCTGCAAACACTTCCCAGGGCGCGTACGACAAGCTTATGACTCCCATCGAGAACATACCGATTCTACAGTTACAAAGACCTGTGGACTGAGCTATCACGATACATTGTCCATTTGCCATACTAATACTAATGACAACGCTATAAAACTATGCGAAAACCCCTGGTTTTGACACTGCAATTTCACCTTACCGAAAGATTTCGTTTACGCAAATAGATTCTCATCCGCATCCATCACTAGTACGACAGCAGCGTTGGAAGCTTCAACAAGTAATCTTCCTATCCTCACACGTCCTTCTTCACATCCTTATCTCATAAAACGTGAAGAAATTCTGGGAGTTCCAAAAATTCTCCGTATTGTAAGCAGCATGTTATCCTATTAGGCGGATCTGTAGCTCCGGCGATGAGTATTGAAGGACTTATAATGGTTATATCACTACACCACTTCGCGCACAAAGCATTGTTAGTCTGGGTCGGTGTTCATATTATCGGATGAAGAGTTCAACGCAGATTCTTGTTGTCGGTGCTCTCCAATCTGAGCAGAAGTTTGGCGGTAGATCGGGAAATTACTCGTTTCAATGGGCAATGAAAGAGCAAGGAAAAAGCAACATAAGCGTCAAGCCTTGGGAAGTTGCTCAACATCATCGCCTTTTCCTCTCATCCCCGGCTTTAGGAAGCGGAACATCAAGTTTCTGAGACTTATTATATATGTCAGAACTTCGACTTCTTATGGCCATGGTCACTCATGGGAGCGAAAATGAGCACAGTTGACAACTTTCAATCGAATTACATGATTTGCTTCTATGATTTTCATCTGCAACAGGATGCAAGTACATCACAACTCAATATTCGCATCGAGCACTAAGCCTATATACAAATTCACTGATCAAACTCTCCAATAATCGTCTCTTTTGCCCCGTTCTCTATTTTGAAAATACGACTGAGATTATTCAATTTCAACTCTTATAAACTAACGCTGAAAAATCATATTTCCTCACAAAAGTTTGGGGAACGTTGACGGCTTTCGATTAGGTACAGTGAGTGGTGTACCTGTGGGCTATGCGCTAGATCTCCTATATATTATTGGAGGTTGACTATTATTATAATAATAATAATTATTATTATATTGGAGGTTGACTATTATAATAATAATAATAATAATAATAATTATGTTGGAGGTTGTGACTATTATAGTAATAAGAATAATTACTATTATAATAATAGTGGAAGATCTAGTCAATTTAGACTTTAGAAACAAATCGAATATATAAGAGTTAAATTGAAGTCAATTTATAAGAGCTATGCTGAGTTGAGATGAGATTGCTTGCTTTTTCTAGATTTTCTTAAAAGAACATCCCAGGTTTATATAGTTTATAATGAAATTCTAGTATATTCTATGCTTAGAAATAAGATCGATTTAAATCGAATCTTATGGAATCATTTTATTCAATAAAAAGAAAGTACAATCAATCAAATTTAATCATTCTTTCATATGCTTCCATTTGGTTCCATTCCATTCTATTCCATTATAAATCAATTTGATAAGAGATATAATGAAATAACTATATGATAATATAATATTATAATATGAAATTATATCATATATGTATTAGTTATCAATATATCTCTTATTTAGTAAGATATTAATAAGTGATTTAGTGGACGTATTATGGATTTCCACATATATGAAGCAAGGGAAAAGAAACTAGTATAATTGTATTATAGGGTTGGTCAGTGGAGGGGGGGGAAAGCAGCACTTGTTGGTAATTTAGATAAATAATGTTGGGGTGATAACACAAAATCTATGATGAAGGATAAGACGAGGAAAAGATAACAGCAACATGAATCAAAAACAAATGTTCAATTGACAACGAATACCATCAAAAGATGGTATAATGTATTGCCAAAATCAAATTGTAAACGCTGACAGCGTGAGATTGCCATGATACGAACTTATTGTGTTGTCAGAAGTATTCAATGCAAGGTGAAAGCAAAAGGCTCAAGCCTAGACGCGTTGAAGGCCATGATATACTATCGTCTCAGATTTGTGTATGCTGCAGGCTCGAAGTAGAGCACGTTGTTCCAATAATTTATATTAGAAATCCTACTTATGGATCTATCCTCTAGTGCCATTTTTGTACTGACTGTAAAAAGCCTCGCTTGTCTGTGACCTCGTACTTACTTCAGCGCCTGCCCGCTTTACTGATCGATGACAAGTCTATTTAAGGTGGGGAAAGACTACACGTATAGAGAAGAATGGCCAGCAACTCTGGGAATACAGACAGTAATGGTTGTATGAGGTAAAACAGTTACCGATCTGAATTTTGCCTCTTTTCAGAAATAACATTGGAAATTGAGAGGAAAGGGGTAAAGTTTATGTGTCTATACGATTTGGTGTGATCAGAAGTGAGAAAATATTCCTATTTGTGAAGTTACGTTTTCAGAGACAGGAAGAGAGAATGAGGTGAATCCGCAATACACGACAAGAGTAGCACTGAAATGTGAAGTTGACTGTTCGGGAGACAGTACCGGGTGGAAATTATGAGTCGAATGATTTAAATAGACAATTATTAGCAAAATTTAATATCTTACAGAACTCGACGAAATATCAACATGATATGAGTCATTCATTGAAAGCTGATAGACGTCAATCCAAGGGTCTAACAATCTTGATATTTTCAAGGAGTGCCGATCCATAACTGTTTTGGGAGTTCTTTCTAGCTACTTAGCTTTAGTAGCACATCTGCAGGAATTTATGCGTATACCTAAGTGCTAATTCAAAATTTAGTAGTGAATCTCAAGTCAAATAAGCTTAAACACCAAACACATGAAAGAGTCAGTGAATCATTCACCAATGTGGAGAATCTCATTAGCTTCTCAACGTAAGTTTCCTCGCTCGAAACAAAGCCTTATAACCCCCCCTGAAAATACGGTTCCTACCCTAAAGATTGCGTAGAAAAAACAGACAAAACAGAGGGGAAAAGCACCCAGAATATAATAGAGGATGCTGGCTTATCCAGTTCAAGAGGAGTAACGAGTACATAGAAGAGATAAAAAAGAATGAGAGAAATATATGGATATCTCCAATGATAATGTAAAAATAACAACAGTATGTACTTGGGTACGAAAGTGAAAGCAAAATTTGATGACAACCAAAGAAATTGCATCACAACAGAACCACAAAATTACTATAATATCACGTCTGCCCTTTGAGTCTTCAGAGATTCTAATTTAGACACAATTCCGCACCCTCGAAACGAAACCTCGTCAAAAGGGGGGAACACCCACTACCGAAACCCTCCTTTCCTCATCATCTGACACCCTTATAAATCACTTCAAGGTAACTGTACACTTATATCTGTACAATCCCCCCCTTAATACTCAAAATATATTCCAAACGCACCAATACCAGCCCGTCCCACCAACATAAAATCATCATCTCGTGACATATCACCCCTCCAAGCTCGCTGAACACTTCGCTACGCGCTGCCAAGCCCAAGTACAGTACATATAGATTTTTAGGCAACAGTGGTGAGTTATGTTCTAGAACATCTCTATTGGTCACTTACTCATTAATGATCGATATCAGACATTACAGCTCGTCTAATATTTCTGAAGTGAGTATGGATAAAAGTAATGAGTAATGAAGACTAGACAGCTCTCTAACACACTTCCATTAGTATAATATCGGTTTCCCAATCTTCCACGTGGTAAGCTAGCTATTGGAATAAACTAAATGAGCGAAATAGGAAAGCGGGTGCAGTGGTAGAAATATATATTGGTTACCAAGTTCATCGCAGAGCTTTTATCCGGCGCGTAGATTGTCGGTAGCACAATTCTTGATCAAAGCTATATATGGATGGGTAGGATTCCAGAACCGGAGAGCTGGAATGGGGGGGTATTTATGGTAGCTATGTCACGAGAATTGATTTTGATGGAATGGTGGATAGAGGGAAGAGAAGAACTGCCTCAGGGTTTGGGTAATGCGCATTGGTTTTTGGGATGGATGGATGGTGTAGACGATAAGGTAGAAGAAGAGATATGATCTGCTAATTGCATGGTATAGCTATCCAGCTGCCAACATAAAGAGTAACCCAATATGGATCAAAACAACATTTCGATTTTCAAAAGCGCTACACACGGACCGTTAAAACTCCAGCTAATCGAATCACAAACCCAGAGTTCTTTCAAATCAACGACCCTGACCCCAAAATCCGACGTAATTCCAAACAACGAACAAATCACCCTCTAAAACATAACATAACACACGAAAGCGACCTAGAAACTAAGCCGCCCACCACCATCTAACCTCACATTAACAATCTCTCACTCGGAAACGCCGATACATACATACATACATACATACATACATACATACACAAGCAAACACTCTCAATTCCCCATCAATCTCCCTTCCCTCCCCCGACCTATCCGCGCGAAAAGAAACGAAACCAAACCAAACCAAAGCAAACCAAATCAAAATCTCCCCTCTCCACGTTTCACCCACGAGACTAACCCCCTCGTGGTCACCGAACTCCGCAGCATCATGACTCATCCATGTCCAACATCCAACCGTTGGAACCCGAGAATCCGGTTCTGAATCCTGATTTGTCGATCGTCATTCAATCTCATAACCCTCATTTAAATTCAAACACGACGGGCAACCGCGGAATCTCGACAGCGCCCTCCAACTCGTATACAGCATTCCATCGAACCCTTGTAATTTGGGATTTGCTACTCCGACAATGTTGAGTTTACAGGGTGTGCATGTTCATGTTATTAATAAATCAACAGTTAAGGTTAGTTGACCGATTAGTAAGTAACAATCGTAACATCAATGCATCCATCCATCCATACATCCACACAACCAAGAGAGAAATGCTTGCGAAGCAGCGGTACCATTACGATGGCTCTGCCGCTTGCGGGAGAACTTGGCGCGGGGTAGGGATATATCAATTAGAATAAGTATGTATGCAATGACGCTCGATTCGACGACTGCACGAACCCGCAAGCACGGCACGCATGCACCAACATTCCCAAAGCTGATCAACCCGCTCTGTCGACCGTTTTCATCGAAGCATCTCGGATATACGGGTGCGGTGGTATGGCACACGCAAGCAGATCGGATGTAGGAAGGAATGATAAATTACCAACACTTAGACGGCGATTGCCCACACGCTTCTTACCTTATTTGCCACGTTTTGTGGCCGCTATGCTGGTGCAAGGCACCCGCATCACACGTTTTGTTTGCTTGACGCTGATATTGTCCCGAGGGTATGGATGGTATCGGCGGTTCCGAGAACGTGTGAGGGGTCAGTAACGGGTTTGTCGGGAGAGGGGTTGAATTCTAGGGGTCAGGTTGAGGGATATGTGGGTTTGGTTTCTTGTTGGAATTTGGAATTTCGAACGTGTAATGGAAGTAAAGAGAACTTTGAGTTCTGATTCATAGATACTTTGATAGATAGGGATCATGAAATACCATCGAGTGGGTGGAGTACTTGCTATACTCTCATCTGAAATTGGTCATTGTGAAGTCGTTTCTCATCGAGACGGACACGCTTGTGTACTTTTATCAGCTATCTGAGATATCCCATGTCCTCTGTAATCGCTATCGTATCCATACATCATCGCCGCGATCGAATGGTGGTCCAATTCCATTTCTTGTTCCCAGTGCCCTGGCCTCGGAATTTTGTTTCGGACTTAGGACATACCATGCGCGTTCGAATGTCATGTAACAGTATGTTTGTTAGCGGATCAATATTGCATTCATTCAAGCACCCTATCATTCCATGCAATTGGATATCCAACCAAGACCATGACATGACACCTTTATCTCACAATGACATAGAAATGAGGTCGAATCTGTTACGATCTACTCATCCCCCATCCAAGCATACCCACCGAAATACCCGAAAACACAATTTCCCACCCCTCCTGTGCCACACCGTCGTATCTCATCCTAATTCTTATTCTTATCCCCGCGACCTTCGTACTTGGCATCTACTGTGCCTCATCTACTGTGCCACTCATCCACATATACTCTCTCTATACATTTCTCCCATCCCTGCGCAACATCACCTGTCAGGCTGTCACGTCACTTGACTCCACCGCGAACCCTGAGAGAGTGCCCCAATTGTACATTTCTCGTACCGTCCGCTCAATGAGATTCTATTCGCAGACTATACGGAATATATGACCATGGGATTGGATAGAGTAAATCGAGCTTGGTTAGAAGCTTATCAAGAAAATATATGACATCTTGGTCTCTGGATTTGGAGATTCGTGACTTGCGTGTGCGTGCTACAAAGATGACAAAGATGAATTGCTAGCATAGTATGTATAACCATCCAGTTATTTATAAATACTCCATATGCGAAGATCCAATATACGCAGATGTCAATACATAGACGCCACGCCACACACTTGCATAAAATCTCCTTTCCTCTCTCCCCTGTCTACTCGCGCCCGCAAATAACACCTCAGACCTCGGCACTTATCTCTGCCTGTCCAACTAGGATCGTAATCCTTAATGCTAAATCTGATGTTCGAATTGCCATTCTCGTTTATGATGATCTGCGAGGTATGGGTCTACCACCGTACGTTTCCTTTTTCGACCTTTTCAGTGTTCGGCCTGGAATGTAAGACATGGATTATTTCTGGATGGAGAAGAATCTCTCTCTTCCCTTGGGACGGTTGCATACAATGATTCCAATAATCCTCAACGCATAATGGGTAGGGATAAGTCTAATCCCAATTCCCAATCTTAATCTCCGAGAGATCTATCGAGGGTTTGTGAAGGATGACGGAGCTAAAATGCGGAAGACATGTTGAATGACCACGAGATAGACGCTTGCGTATCCTAGAATGATAAGTCTATTGAGAGAAAGAAGAAGCGCTAACCAATTGAATCTCTCGTCCGACTCATGCATCTGGGAAAGATCAAAACGTCCAAAAAAGCAATGAACCAGTAGAACGATCCAGCCTTTTCCAAAAATAAGATGCTCAGAAATACTCCGCAGAAACGAGAGAAATAGATGGCCCAATATTTCCAGTGCCTAGAGCAAACAAACTAGTTTAGATACTTCATACGGTGATATTATTGATTATTGCGGCAAATAGGTAAATGTAAATACCTGGAGAGAGGTAAAGATAAGATAATTGAATACGGGAATTTGCAAGACGATGATGAGATGTACGAACGAATCATTGGAGGTTTAGACATCGAGAGGGTATAATTTAAATGCTGAGACGCTGGTCTGACTGATTTTCATAAATACATGTGCATGTCTCTGTACATCTATTCAAGTCCGCCCGTTTTAGAGAGTACTTACCATCTTTCACTATACCTACACACTCTACCCCTCAACCGCAAACGCCAAATCAAGCGTATTCGCAGGATGGTCAAAGTTTCCCCCCGGAAGGAACGAAGGAATGAGGGGAAAGGACGCAAATGTGTGACAAGAAGGATTGGACGACAAGTATGAAGTCCGATGTACAAACTATACAACGGTCTTACCTTTCATTGGCATGGTCAACGCCATAAGTATAACAATGCAATTATTGCAGCAAGTATCAAACGTGTGCAATGCCAATTAATCAATATGCTGAGAGTAAATAATCAAATGTCCCCAGCGCTTAGAAGTCATTCCTAAAACATGAATAAGAAAAAACGGGCGCTTAGACAAGCCTCTCAGCGCTAATCTTAAAATTACACAGGACTCGAAATTTCAATTTTGAATTCATTCGCAGAGAAGCTTTCCTAATTTTTCCTATCAACCTTTGGAATATTTGATTTTCGATCGATGATGGATTAAATGGTGTTGGGATAAATCATACTTTCCAATAGCAAATTAAAAATGTAAACTTTAAAGTCACATCACATATACTACTACTACACCTACCTAGGGATCCTTCTCATCCCAAACCCCATTCCCAATATCTATCTCATAACGAAGATTATCCCGGATCCCGCGGTCGGGACGCTTGCTTGCTTGCTTACTCGAGTATACTTTCACATTTTCACAGCACCATGGATCATGAGGCTTATTAGTCCATCAAGTGATAATTCTTGCCTCGACGCCCGTGCTTTGATAAGGTTATCCTGTCCCATCCGCCCTTGCGCCTTCGCAAGTTCCGTCGTTTTTAGGACACTAATTTCTTACATGCAGGCCTGTTGCAGCTTGCTTGCAAAAGCCTACAACGCCCGCATCGCGTCCATCTTGCGCATTTAGGCAACCGAATAAAGTTGAAGGCCAAAAAGTACAATTAATTGGTATTTCAATTCATGGATGATGGTACATGTATCAATGGCAGGTCAGACGGATAGAAAGGAGGCGAGAAGAATGCGCTGTGATAAATGAAAGTTGTATAGCCAAGGATCCAGGCTCTTATTCAGTAGGATACGCAGTCTCCGCGCCAAATGATACACTGCACACCGTCGGCTCAATTAGCCCCCCCAAGCGGATGATCTTATTCGTCTAACTTTGACCAATAGGAACAGTGTTTCCATATCGAGTTGGTACTACCTCGGCTCAGGACTCCACTGTTCACAGCAATGAAACATACGCTGGACGGCAAAAGAGAGTGGCAAGCACCGTCTAGCAGACGCAAGTGGATCATCTCATCCAAGTGCTCCGGTGACACAGCTTTCTGATGCTACTAGATGTGGTCTGAGTATCCAATGATACTTTCGAATTCAATGTCTGGCATTTCTCTTTCCTATTTCCCTTCATCACTGGCCGAGAGAGACCATTCAAAGGATGAAAGATGACAATCAAGTTCGGAATGCATGGAGGTATAATAGATATTAGTAGTGATTTATATAAGAGGGTGCTTACGCAATCGATTTGGTTTAGTAGTACGAGTAGTACGATTGGAAAATCTCCTATCCATCCTTGGCGGCTAAAGGATTGTAACGTGCGTCCGGTTGCAACAAAACAATGCGGCAGCGGTCGCTTGAAGCCTTGGATGTATGCACCTGCAGCAACCGGGGAAGCGCATTTAGGTGAATCACGAGGACACGCCCTCCCAAGATTTAAAAATTTCAGCCATCCTAGCTCTATATAGAGTAGAGATGTAAGATGTGGACCAGAATATGCAAGAGGATTTCGTCGAAGGTACGAACCCCGCCACGTCGTTGGTCGCCTCGAAATCACTCTTTCGTGATCAACAGATGAGTAACGATCGTACGTATGATTATTTACCTTGTCTCGCCACATCTTGCTTGCGCTTGGTCGGATCGGAGAGATAATTGCTGCTGGCCATTGCTGCGGCACAAATTGATGTAACAGCTCAATTTCGAGCTTTGACCCCTGATTAAAAGAAATATTAAAAAGAGACCAAAAGAGAGAAAGGGTCTTGAATCAGTTAAATGCTGGAAGTTGGAAGTTGGAAGTTGGAAGTTGGAACTAATCGGAGCAGCAGAGATTAATGATCGCCAAATGAATAAATGAGCTTAACCTAATTGGGCCTTGGCGTACAGTTTCTCACCAGGAACAGACGCTAGTAAGAGTAGCTGGAGCAGCAAGAAGTAGCAAGAAGTAGCAAGAAGTAGCAAGAAGTAGCAAGAAGTAGCAAGAAGTAGCAAGAAAGTATTACATACGAATCTACGATGCTCCCTCCACGTTGTTGATTCATTTTTGATGCAACCTTGGGATGTTAAAATATGCATTTCCTAGTAGATTTCCAGATTTCCTAATCGAGAGCCATTTGATAAGAGCGAATCAAGCAAGCAATCAAGCAAGCAACCAAGCCAAGGCCCAAAGCAATGCAACCTCTTCTTTCTTACTTTCACACTTCATACTTCCTTTTTAAACTCTCTCCCCTCCCCTCCTCCCCTCTCCTCTCCTCTCCTCTCCTCCCCTACCTCTCTCTACATCTACGTCTACATCTCCCTCTTCCTCATCTCACTACCTACATCCCGAATATCTTCATAATTCCGGCCTTTCCTTTTTGTGTTTCATAAGATTGGATCATATTCAACTTCTTTGGAGGGGACATCTTCTTTCTCATCTTCAAGCTGCCATACGGATCTCACAATTGGCATTCACGACTTTTGTCTCATTTTATATTCTTCTACTACACCTTCGTACATATTCAAATCGTAACAAGCACAGTTGACGACTTCACTGTCTTTGACCAGCTTGGCATTTTTAATCTTTTACATCTACGAGTACTATCATACGGCAATCATAATATCTAATATCAATAAAAATCCAAAGGGTCCGGTACTCCCAGCCTGGCTCATCTCCAATTCACCCATCAGTGCATGACACGCTTCAAATCATTTGATCATACCAAAGAGACAATACCTGATTCAAATTCCCCCCTCGAGGACACTCTCTTTTTTTTCATTGAATATTCACGGTCTAGATCTCCTGACATTCAGATCTACCACCTTCAATCGATTACATACCTCGTTGGAAATCCACCTTCACAAGATACCCAATTTCTCAAAGTTCTGCATTGCATTCGACATTCATCACTTGAGAGTTCGAAGTGTGTGCTTGGCCCTTGGCTGACTTCGAGACCCCACTTCCTGGAGATACTTCATCCTATCACCAATCATGTGGTCCTTCAACTTCGTCTTGCTCGCATTATTTGCACTCTTCCAATTTTCCACGGCATTTTACCCTTTTGTCCCAGAATGGAGGCACCAATCATACAAGTCCATCCCAGATACATTCAAGAGGAGCGGAAAGAGTCGTGAGAACAATGCTGTTCTCAAGCTTGTCCAGAAGCTTCCATCTGTAAGTTGAAGATCGTTTGATTTGCTTTGCTGTTGCTAACCCGTTGTTGTAAGGCCAATAAACCCAGAGATGTTCAGATTCGCGAGCTGACAGATCGACTTATTCGCAAATACAACCCTGGAATGGGACTTATTAAAGCTACTAAAGTCGAAGAGCGTGAATCCAATCTTGTGAAATATGACGATACATCATTATCAATCCAGACTGCGGCAACTCCTTCACAGACGAACAGTGCGGGGATCCTACAGACCGGAACTGATTTTTCTTATTTTGCTCAGGTGGAGCTAGGGAGCAAGAATGATCCTCTGTTGATGTTGCTTGATACAGGGGCTGGAACAAGTTGGGTTATGGGTCCCGATTGTACCTCCAGTGCATGCAAGACTCGTGCTTCCTTCGGTGCAGCAGACTCTTCGACTTATAAAGCGGTTAATATGGATTTGGATATAGCGTACGGATCCGGCCATGTCACCGGAACATATGCTACCGACACGATCAATTTTGCTGGCATGAGTCTTCCTCTAACTCTAGGGATTGCCAATAAAACTAGTGACCAGTTCAACTCTTTCCCGTTCTCCGGCATTCTAGGCTTATCCCAACAAACTGGCCCAGTTCCCAATTTCTTACAAACCGTTGTAAGCTCGAAGTCTCTCAAAGCTAATGTATTCGGAATGGACTTGAACCGTGCCTCGGATGGTACGAATACTGGAGAAATTAACTTCGGTGCTCCGGATACTTCACGATACAGTGGCGATTTAAGTTATACAAGTGTCGCCAAAAACGGCCCAAATCATTGGGCACTTTCTCTTGATAGCGTGGGAGTTGGCAATAATCAACTCAGTACTGCTGGGAGATTGGGCTACCTCGATAGTGGAACATCTTATATCTTTGGGCAACCAACAGATGTGATAGCATTCCATGCACTTGTGCCTGATGCTGTTACCACAGACAATAACACATGGACAGTACCTTGTTCCACCACCACATCTATTTCCTTTACATTCTCTGGAGTTACATACAATGTTTCTTCTGTAGATTGGGTAGGGCCTTCGGTGGATGGGGTGTGCACAAGTAATGTCTATGCTGTGGCTGTGGTTGACACAAACTCGTGGTTAATTGGCGATACTTTCTTCAAGAATGTGTATGCCTTGTTTGATGTTGATCAAGATCGTGTTGGTAAGTTCACTCTATGCTTCAATTTCCACTACATGTACTAATAATTGTAGGTTTGGCGCAGAAGAAAGCTATCAAATCCTCGGCAACATCAACTTCTTCTGGTGGGCTTACCTCTACTCTTACTCCTACCTCTGCCCTTACTCCTGGCCCTACTACACAAGTCCCCGTATATAGCACTAGCACTTCCATTGTCGATCCTACCAGCGCCCTTGTTCCTGGCTCTGGATCTACAGTAACCACTTCTTCTTCTGAATCTCTATCTAACACACGCTCCGTAGTTTCTGCTGTTCAAACAGGAAGCTTAAATCCTTTACTCCCGGAAGAATCAGCCTCAGCTAGCGCTCAGTCTCCTGGAACAACCGTGTCGGCATCATCATCTGTGACTGCTACTGCCACTCAAACTTCGAGTGGAAACCAGATTAATACCTACTTTTCTTCAATGACTGCCTTCTTCGTCATTGCAACAACCCTTCTTTTATAGTTAAAAAAAAACGATACCCAAGTCTCTCCGAAATTTGGAGAGCTTAATCCGGAGCACTTGATTTTACATTTTCTGTAAGAAATTGGACAGCATAGTACGGCATAGCATAGCACATGGAGCATGGGTCTGCAATTATGGTACCACAATGACTGGATCGAATAAGACAATTTTACATAGAGAGATCTCAAAATAAACAAGATTTCTTCCTGGTATGCTGATCATGATGAAATCTGCGTTATCAATTCGCGAGTGAAGTATATACTCTGATGCCTAGGTATGTTTTGTATGTTTTTTTCTCTCTCGATATTCTTGTCAAGAGGCGAGTATGTTATATCCTAAGTTGGAAATAATATGGCTTTAATGGGAAGATTTTAATTGAATGTCGATGGATGTGGAAGAACTGGAGGGTTGACCTGTGTGGTCTAAAGGTTACAGTCTGATGAAGAACAAGAGGAACTATCCAATTCAAGCGAGAGTGAAATCGCACTTGAGGTTAAAATATCTTGTAGATGTGGCAGTGGAGGGTTTTTTTTTGGCTTGTTGTTTTATTACAACTGTTAAGTTATTCCTTAGTCGTCTTGTATCCATCTATCGCGATTGCAAGGCTGTAGAGGCTGTGGTGTAGATAAATGGATGAAGGAAGGATGGAAGGATGGAATGATGATTTTTTGTGGTGATGCTTGGGTATTTGAGGAAGATGTAGTGTGTATTGAGGTGGCTGGTTGGATGGGATGGGTGGGTAGGTGTTACTCATAAGATTAATCGCTCTTTGTGATATTACTCGATGTGTAAAATGGAGTCGGAATCATTGGAGTATTAATCAAAGAGAACAGTTGTGTTTATGTTTATGACACATTATACAGGTTGGTAAGTGTGAGTGGAGGTGGAGGTGGATATTTAGCGCGGTGTCTGTACTATGTTGTGTAGTTCCCTTCGTTTGGTACATACATTCATTCTTTTGTGTTTTGATGTCGATGCTGATGCTGATGTTAATACTAACAACCATACAAAACAATTCTTAGGAACAAACTCAGCTTGCGAAATCGTTGGTTGGGCTTGCTTCGCATCTCTTGTATTCTGGCTCTTACATTCTCTACATTTTCCATCACTTTGCCTCACCACACTTCCCTGGGCTTTATTTCACTTCGATTCGGACTACATCGTGGGGCATCGTATCTTGTCTTGTCTCTTATTGCAATATTTGTTGCTTTCGAAAGAAGAAAGTGTAGACTACTTCCATACCGCGAAATCTCGAAATCTAGTCTCACGGTCCACCAGGTCGGTAGTCTCGGATTCAACAACTTACCTTTACATTTGATACCAATAATATATCCTTGCATTCACCAATATCAACAACTCGCGAACTACAAACATGTCGATAATATCTGCGGCTAGTAGTCGAGCTAGTAGGAGACCTGCCTCGGCCTACCATGCAGCCGCGCCTAGCTCACATAGTTCTGGATCATATATTTCGTCAAGATCTAGGGCCGAATCAATTCTTTCTGGGAGAACTTATACCAAACCGTATGAGTATGGTTCGCATGATTCCAGATCATCCGATAGTGGCAGCGAAGTTTTGGAGGAACATCACTCTACTGGCCCTCGTACATCTACTCACCATCAGCCGCATGATGAGTCTGAGAGAATAGATTCACGTATGCAGGTTTTGGAAGAGAGAATAGCACATACACGTCACAAATGGGCCGACGGAAAGATTAATCCTCCTGACATGCTGTTGAGGATTGCAAACTACAGGCGGAGATTAGATATGGTTGCGACTCCAGATGCATGTAGGGATCCTTCGTTCAAGCTTAGAGTTGATGAAGTGGATGGCAAGTTGAAAGTATTGGAGGTCGAGGCGAATATTCGGAGGACGCGAGAGGGAGACGAAATGCAGGATATGGCGAGAGACGCAGAGGGAAGAGAGGATAAGAGGAGAGAGGATTTCGAAAGGCAACAACATTTGATGCGAGAAAAAGCTGCGGAGAAGAAAAGAATCAGAGACGTGAAGGAGGCAAAGAAGAAGGAAAAGGCTGAAGAGGAGAAGCAGAAACGGATTGAAAAGGATAAGAAGAGAAAAGATCACAATGCTAAGTTTGCAGCAGCTATGAAGGAAAAGGAGAGGTTGGAAAGGGAAGAAAATAAGAAGAAGGAAGAGCAGCGAATTAGAGAGGGAAAGAAAGCGTTAGAAACAAGGAGGAGGAGGGAAAACGCGATAAGAGATCGAGATGATCGGCGGAAAGCTAGTGATAAACAAGCAAGAGAAGCAGAGGAAGAAGCAAGATATCAAAAGAGGTTTAGGGAGGAAGAGACGAGGTATGTGGCGAAAGAAAATCTTCAAAAAAAGGCGAAGAAAGTACTAGGTAATAGGGAAGAAGAGAGTAGGAAGAGAGAGAGAGAAAGGGCAAATGCGTTTGCGAAGAAGGTGATGGATGATCGGGAGAAGAAATTGGAAAAGTTGAGGGCCAAGGTATGTCATATGGAGTAGGAGTTAGGTTATACTGATGGCGATGATTACGAGGCAGGGAGTGATGGATGTAGGTGATATTTTAGGGATGATTTACGGGGTGGAATTCCTCTTGGGGCTGGATTCCATTTTCGAGGGGAGGTTCTTTGGAGTGGACTTGGGTATTCATTGGCTTGGTCTATTTTTGTTTTGTGGGCGTTGTGATTATATGAGGATAGTGCTCGTGGGGGAGGAATGTCAATAGCAAGCGTGATTTTTAGATTCAATACATTTCTGCAATTTCATAGAGGTCATCATTGCGCAACTTCTGCTTGTTTGATACACGTGTGATTTTTTGATGCTAAATTCATGGTACTGGGTCTAAACATATATGAAGGCGCCAATATGTCTTATATAATAGGGTTTATTCACATGACATGAGATCTGACGAAATGAAGTTGTAGTCTCGAGTATTTGTTTTTTTTAGAAGCGTGGGTTTCTTCACGTATGACTGTTACGAATTTAGTGGAATGTTATTGAAATCTTGATCTGGAAGCGCTTGATCTGACTCAAATATCTCCAACATGACTCTTTTGAACATCTGGTGGTATTAATAGACTCGAATCCTTACCGTGAATACGTGATAGATGTATCACTTTAATGGGAAATAGAAGGATCTTTTTGTTTCTATTTGCCTTGACTCTTTGAACTTTCGATGATACTGCTGTAATTGGTGCGGGAATATTGATGCATATATCGTGGCTGCTTTGTTGTTTTGTATATATCGCTTATGATTGTTCTTCATAGCTTGATACACTGGACAGTGCAAGGGAGGTTTTGCTCGTGGATTGTATGCACTCTGAGATATCTCATTCACTGTATGCTCGTTGTATGTTCTTTATTTCGAGTGAGAGATAGCACGGTCATTTGTGAAGAGATTAGTAGGGTTGCAGTATTCCACCCCCTTCGTTTTTGAATACTTCCAACACTTTAACGTTGTGTGTTCAGAGCGCACATATAATGCCAAAAAGGAGATAGAAATTTATACTGCACATAAAGTATAGTTGCTACAGGATCTTAGCGCATGGAGATAGATTATTCTATACCGTTGATCCTTCTCTGAATCCTCGAGTGAGCCACAACTGCGAATTTTCTTGCAGAGAATGCGTTATGATGCATTTATCTTTACGGAATCGTCGGAAGACGGTGCAGCATTGAGTTTTATGTGGAATATGATGAAGAAGGAGGAGATTCTTGGTTTCTCGGATGGGATGGACTTTGCTGCCTTTGAGTTGAAGGTTGTAGTGACGCCGTGAGATTTTGATTCGTTCGCTTAAAGCGCTGAGCTGGTGGTTTTTTCATGATGATTGTTGAGGGCTAAGACCTTTGAAGTGGACATCTTGCTGTCTTGATATACTTCAAGAACCTATCTCTGGTGCTATACTCGTTGAGCTCGACTATACTCGTTGAGCTCGAATCTATGGTCTTAGCATATGATATTGTGATGGCCACAAGTGTGAAAATGAAGCGGGCAATATTGATATCTTGATGTTATTCCTACGTGAGTGGAGATACTGAATACAACGGGTGACTTTCACTGCTAGTCAAATCCATTGATTCCATGTATGTCTCCATCTCTCTCTAAGCCCGCCCTTCCAATCACCCACTCCACACCATCAACTCTCAGCCTCCAGCCTCCAACCTCCAAAACTAAACCCTACCAAACCTGCCACACCGTCTCAAAAACCTCTCAACCTCCACCATCATCGTTCCCATCCTCTCATACTCCTCCCACAAATTCCGTCTCAACTGATTTCTCACACCCTCATCTACACCGTGTTCCCGCACAGTATATTCTAGAATGCGATCCCGATATTGATTCAGAATCGTATAATGATGTTGGATCAACACCGCAACGCGGTTCATTTCATTCATGTTTTGGGTTTGTTGGGTGCTGGTCCAGAGAGTGCGGAGTTGCTTGCTGCTGTAGATGTTGGAGTCGCAGGAATATTGGAAGGCGGGGAAGGGCTGGATTGTGCGGGGGAGGGAGGTGGATGGGATGTGAGTGGTTCGGGGATGGGAGAAGGGGATCATTTTGTTTTGTTTTGGTGAAGGTGCTTGGGTTGCGTATGTCTGGTTATAGGTTTATCTTGTATTGAGACTTGGGGGTTAGAGATAGAGGGAATAAGGGACATGTTTATAGAGGGTTGAATATCTTTTTGGTCTTGCAGCTGTACTGTGAATAGACGTTTCCATGGTGTTGTGAATGGGAATAGTTACCATAAGAGAACATTCAAAGTACCAAATCAGCTCTCAGATGGCGAATCAACTTCACTTCATAATACCTTCACAAGTTAAACAGTGTGTTGCTGAAATGATTTCGGTGGTTTCTCACCGTTTCATATCTCTCGAGGAAACAATATCAAAACACAAATATCACAATATAAATCTTCATACTTATGACTCCATCTATGTGTATGACCCAAAAACTCAATATCCACTTCCCAAAATATCTCTAACCAAAGCCAGTCACCTCAAAGAATCATAACTTTATCTCCCGAAAACCCCACACCCACGAGTCTCCCACGATTTCTCCACGCGAGCTACCTCTTTTACCACATGGCATCCTTAAAATCCCTCAGAATCCTATATCCACCACATGGAAACCTATCTTTTCAACGAGATATGTTTTCAATCATCTTTCTACAATGCAATGACTCCAAGATATGTGGTAGATGTGATGGTCATCGAGGGGGAATATCTATGTCTAGAAAGGCATAAATAGTTTCTGGTTACCCCCTTTGGATAGACTTTTCTTTCAGAGTATCGATATCAAACATCTATATCTATAAGTCCCATTAATCAATACCGACGAAACCTCACAATCCAAAGCTCACTTTGATAATTCCTTCAATCTTCTCTTCGTCCACCTCAACACACAAGTCTCTCCCGAATAATCAGCTCCAAACATTTCGAAACTTCCAATCCTATCCAAACCTCATTCTCAACCATCCCCGAGATCCTCAAACCATCCGTCAAAATGCCCAGCTTCGAGGAACACAACGATGTCCCTGACACCCCCACCTCCCAAATGACCCGCAGCCAAGTCGAAGCCGAGATAGTCAAGGTCTCAGCCCACCTCAAAAGACTCGAAATAGCCAATGAGGACCCGGTCAGATACAACTTGACACCAGGCAGCCCTGCACAATTAATTATGACACAAACGATCGTGGATCGTCGACATCGAATCGAGGCGCTCGAGAAACGCATGCAAACGTTGAATGAATGGGATCGTGCTGTCTTTGGGCAAAATATGGATCAAGGCTCTATGAGCCGAAACAGATCGTCGCAGTCGCCACCGGGCCCATCGGGCCCACGAGCTCCTAATAATTCACCCCAGCGTTAAGCTCCTCTCTTCCTCCTCCTCTCTTCTCCAGTACTCAACTGTCTCTCAGACAGCATGGTAGAAGAATCCGCACCACCAACCCTCTCGATTCAATTTTGGATACCCAGGTTAGATTGCTCGTTTGCATTGGACTTTTTTTCCTTTATTCTCTCATTCTCTCTTGACTACTTGAATCAATCAAAAATTAGACATGATATGGCGTTGGATTTCTTTTCTTTCTCTTGACCAATTCAGGTTAATCAAGCATTTGGACATTATACATCATTGGATTTCCTTTCCTTTCCTTTCCTTTCCTTTCCTTCCTTTCCTTTCCTTCCTCTCCTTTTCTCTTTTCACTTTCATCGCCTAGGCATTTTCAACAGTCTTTACCGTCAAACTTTTCTTTCCTTCCTTGTTTCACACCCACACTCATTCATACACCGGCATTGGATTTCACATCCTAGGGATACATATCTAGATAGACAAATAGATAGACAAATAGATAGAGAGATGGATAGATAAACAAACAAGACAAAATAAATACATACCCACCTCCCCAGCTTTTTCCTGCCAATTTGACTCAATCACTCAATCACTTGATCAACCAAAATCCAATATATTGAATCACCCCACCTCTCCTCTCCTCTTCTCTCATTAATCCATCCATCCATCCACGGAACCTGATCGAACTCCCTCTCCCTACAAAACAAAGAAAGAATTCCTACCCCACACGCCCAACGCCCCAAAAATACGCGAGATAAAAAAAGGGGCTACTCGACATCCATCTAAATTACCATTTCGCAACTCACGTGCTGTCGCACTCACCTCCAGACTAGAGATATTTCAAAAATAGGTATGTAATGAATAAACCCTGATTTTCTATTACATATCATATACCCACCCATCACAACTCTAGTCCACCAATTAGACAAACTTCACACGAAACGAAACCATTACCCCAAGTCAACTCAACTCATGCCACTGCCTTATATCTAACATCGTATCTTGAAAGTTTATTCTATTCTTACGTTAACGCTGTGTTTTTTTCGCTGATGCACATTCTATACGGACTAATAAGAGTTTCCCTCTATACATTCATGAGTGCAAACTCCGCTTTAGAACCACCCTCATTGCAACCATTTCTTCGCGCTTGTAATCATAATAATCGGTTAACAACGCAATCATATAGTCCTTCCTTAATATTTCCTTCATTCTTCATGTGGATTTCCTCTCCAAGTTCCTTTCCCAAACTCAATACGCCTTTCCAAACAGGCAGAATGACAATTGAAAAGATAACACCAATTTATGCAATTCTCCGTTCCCCAACGCTTCATGTCACATTGACAATTATGCAGTGACACTATGCTGAAAGATCCATAGGATCTTTTGAAGCCGCATCCGCCGCAGCCGCAGCAACAGCAGCTCGCTCAGCTCTTTTCCTTTCCTTGATCTCTTCTTTCCAGACCCTAATCTTTTCCGCCAGTTCAGGAACTGGAATTACATCCTCAATCTTCAACGGATCACGATTATATGGATCTCTTTGATCACCCAATAATAAAGCACTGATAGTGCCCCTGTCTACAACCTCTTTGCTTGTAGGTAACATAACTGGATCTTCCATGAGATCTGCGGAAATAGGATCCAAGAATTCATCTGGTATTTCACCCAAGTCTTGTTCATCTTGATCCTCAATCTCTTTGGCAACCTTGAATCGAGTCTTGAGACGTTCCCAGGCATTGATATCCTCCGCTGATTTCAGTCCATAACGTGTCAAAATTCTGGAAGCGGTATCAAAATTCTCTGGTTTGTACGAACGACCATCTCTAGCCACAGCTTCCACGAATGGTTCATGAACTCCGAGATTGATGTAAATTTCCACAAAATCGCTAAGGAAAGCTCTTGGTCTGAACTGATACTTTTCGAGGTTCTCAACCTTCAAGTTAGTTGATTTGCTTCCAGTGATGGTATCAACTGTATAGTTCAGCATTGCTGCTACACGATTAACAATTTCCTTCATGGTGAACGAGGCACTCAAGGTAGAAGAGAACAACTTCATCATAGCGAGAGTCTCATTGGTCAATTGCATGTAGGATTGCGCTTGACCCTCCGCATCGCGTAATGCAGTTTCTTTCTGCTCTCGTTCCTCGGCAGTCATTGATGATTGTTCTGCCTCCCTTCTGAGTTCAACTTGGAGGTCATGGATCTTTGGAAACTTTGTTAGAGCCTCGTCGAGAACAAAAGTAGCATCATTTAGTAAAAGGTTAACGAATCGCAAGAAAAAGTCCGTATTAGTTCTAATTTATATTAGTACCTTTGCACATCTTCAGATTATCAAGCTATACATACTTGCTCTCTTGCGACAAACGCTGTCTGTAAATATCATTCGGCCATACGCACTTGATGACTTGAAAGATTTCGTATCGAATATTAAATTTGTCGTAAAATTGAGTGTGTGCTCCAGTAGATTCACACTCTGAAAACAATTAGTACAATTGAAGATCATCATTTGAACTTTGGACTTACCAATATAGAACTTCAATAATGCGTGAAGCAAGTGGTCATTAGCGAATTTTGATCCCATTAGAACATCACCCAATACACCTTTAGTGCGATGATACACTGGCCAAGTACCAGCAAAAAGTAGAGATACGAGTTTTGCCTTCAAGTATGGGTTCTTGATATACTCAGAATTTGTCAAGAAAGTGATGCTGAGTGCAATGATCTCATCGCCCACAGCTGAAATCATAACATCAGGGATAAATCTACCAAGAAATTAGTCTTTTCCTAATAATCGAAGAATGAGGAACCAACCTAATGATAAAGTTAAAATTGGTAATGATATCTTCTAAAACGTATTCTGGAAGATAATCAAAAGCGGCAGGAGGTGTTGATGGTAACGGCAACCTAATTTTTGTCAGTAAACTGTAATGGGAATGTCTCAAAGATCTATAATCATACTCAATAGTTTTGCTAGGGGTATAATCAGACTCCGTAGCGATTCTCAGAAGCCAGACAGTAACGTATCTCATGAAGATCAGAGATTTTGCTTGCATAGGTTTGTCAGACAGAACACCCTCAATGGCCATTCTCCTGGACATCGCATTTTCTAGGACGTCATTGACTCTTTTGATTCTCAGATCAAGTGCAACAACAGCCCGAGGATCCTGTGTTTTATTAGTGACGAGCGTGTGGACATTTCGAGGTTGGGTTCTTGACTTACCCGTGCCACTTTGACACGTTCTGCTTCAATAGCAGTCAATTGCTTTTGAATATACTTGATATCTTTCTCCAGGCTCTTATGTGTGGCATTAAGAGCTTCACTACCATAGTGATGAGCAGCAAGCGTCAGAAAGAATACCTCGGAGATGAAATTAGAAGTGCCATCAACAGTGGCCTCATAATACTTCTCGGAAGCCTTCTCATCAGCGTTTAACTTGGTCTCGTCCTTAATATCAACGCGAGGCGCACGTCGTAGATAATCGATATCAATCTTCGAGATCTTCGAGAATGTGGTATCCATAAATGGCTCGCAAAGACCATCTAAAACGACAGTAACATTATGCATAAAGCCATCAGAAGATACTTCCTTTGGGTCCACCTGGAGTGCTCGACGCTTGTGATTTTGGTTTACGATATAGGCAAACCAATCCAAGGTTTTGCTTTTAGCTATAGGACTTGCTCGAACAAAGTGATTGATGATATCAAGTAAATCTTTTTGATGGGTTTGTAAGGTCAATCGTAATGCATCTTGAGATGTGGCAATATGTCGCCTATCTATCGTCTTTGGCGCACTGAAGTATTCCCTAGTCACTTCTTGTTGCAAAGGAGATATTCTGAAGAAAGGGCCAAGTAGTGTGTACTTTTCGATGGTATTTGCTGAAACGGCCATTTGAAACAGTGGAGATTCGGCAATAGCTGTAGTAATTGGGTTGAACTGCGTAAGCAATTTGAAAGCCTGCAAATGGCATTAGTTCCAGTTGTTGATCTCTTCATTCTACATCTCTTACATGAATGTAGGGCTTGTAAACATCATTCATAGTCATATTAGAGAGTCTACTACTCATGCCTACAAATGCTTTGACAATCATAGATTTTGCCATATCATCCTCCGCAAAGCGAGCTACAGCTTCTTCGAGAAAGTCGGGGCAGATGCCTTTATCCTCACCAGGCTCCAATAAGAAGTAGGGGGTGAGGACATCTGTAGTTAGATTGATCTCTCGTCTGGGAAATGTTAGTTAACTGTAAACGTCCTAGGTCCAAGAAACAAACTGGAAAATGTCCGGCATTTCGGCAGCAAAGATGCAGTTGCTCATACATAAGCGTTTGGCTTCCTTGAGAATCGCATCCTTCTGCCCCGCATAACCCCGCAGTCCCTTTGAAGCTTTTATAATTCGTTTCCAACATGGCAATAGGTAGTCGAACACGGGTTTACTGTGTGGGATGGTGGAGCAAGCTTCCATGAGAGCACCATCGAGCTTATCAGCCGACAACCTAATCTCCGCATGTTCCTCCTCGAGCTCTTTTCTCAATTCGGGCAGAAATATTAGTTTATGATTCGAGGAATCGGTCCGCTGGTTGGGATCTAGAGTAATTCGAAAGATATGAGCAAGAATTCGATTTTCGTAGTCCTCTAAAGACTCTTCGGCGACATTAGGTTTGTGGGTGGATGGAGCTGGGCGAGGAGGTGTCTGCATGTCTGATTCAGTTCTGGATCGTTTGCCTAGAACGTTTTGAGAAGGATCAGTTCTTACAAACAATGGTTTCTCAGTAGAGCTTGCATGCGCGCCCAATTTCGCGAAAGGATTAGCAGCTGGTGTAGGAGTGACGCTCCTAGGTTTAATATCGATCGCTGATTTAGCAACGGGCTGCGCTGATGAAGCATTATCTTTTGGTGCAGGTGCTTGTGAAGTAGGAAGAGATGTTGAAGCTTCTGCGCCCGCGCCAGAAATCTTGTCAGTACTCGAAGATGCGGAACCAGTTAACTTCTCCATGCGGCGGCGTCGGATCTATGAGAAGGTTACAAAAATTAGCCACGGCGAGCTCTGGTGAGTATCATGGCATATAAAAATAGATTCTCTTACCTGCTCCATCTTCTCCTTATCTGGAGCATCTGGCCCACTGGGTGGTTGAGGAGGTTGATCTGCCATATTATCAAATTTTAATGTTGATAATGTTGTGTTGGAAAGATGATAATATGATGTCGGGTATCGAAGATGCTCTTATGGCTAAAGATAGTAGTAGCCTTGTGGGGTGGATGGCTTTATCAGTCAGTGCTACGATTAGCCTCCAGGCTTGACAATCGAGGAAACCTTGCAAGGGCAATTTACGTTACTCTCGAAGCTTCTACCTAGTGACTTCTTCGTACGGTCTTTTGTATGCTGTGGAAGCCTTACCTGCCACTCAATGACAAAGCAATTATGAGTCTCACAATAGAATCCTTTCCAGACAATTCATGACTCAACATTGCATCTATCCTGACAGTATTTTTTGGTAGATCAATTACTATACAGAACCCAAAATGATTCATCTCTAGATTCTATACGGATCAGAACATTGGTCTAATGTGGGTGAAATGTTCTTCCATAAGACAATAGTAGAGCCGAGAAACGATATGAAATTCATTACGAGGTAGAAGAGGATCCAATAGCAAATTAAACCTTTTATGTGTGAATTATTGAATGCGAGTTGCGAGTGGAGGGAGTATATATCGATGTCTCGAGACAGTGATCATATATTGACCAAGAATGACTGCGGCCACTGTATTATATTGAAAATCGTCCTCTATTATACCTGTAACGAAAGACCCTCACATAAAGTCATTCATCCAGTCTTTTGCATGATGCTCCCAGCCCAAACGCCTTGCTACAAAGCATATACGCTACATGAACGTGTACACGTCAAAATCAGTATTAATTCCTGACACCCATACTTTCCAGCTTCTTGCAGCTCGACATTGGCATGTCTCTAGCCCGTTGAATTTTATCCATATCGCTACTAAACCAGCCTTGGGCTTCCTGGAGTAATTGACTTCGTTGCTGTACTTCTTGTTCGCAGCCAACCTTTAATCGTGAGACATATTGAACCTCCGCTTCTCGGTCGATTTGTGCAAATTGGTGTGCACTAAAACCCTTGATCTCGGCAGGGTTTACATAGTAGTCAACGTTCATTCTTGAGCTGACTCGGTGGTGGGTATGCGGCGGTATAGGATTGTCGAATCGCATGGAAGGACCACTAGAACCACCTCCAGAAAATAGTGGCGACAATAAAGGTATGCCGAAGAGAAGGATGAGTGGTATGATGTTTATAAGGGTCTGAGTCAACGAAGCTGGTGCTTCTGGCGGTGCATTTGGGTCTCTCGGCCTCCTCCTTGGTCTTCCACCCCCAAATTGATGTACTCTAATGCCCGGGCCACCACCCAGGTTGAAAACGAATCCTGGCTGATCATTAAACATTCCACCGCCACCTAAGAAACTGTTAGTTCCAATCAACTTTACCAGACTCGGGAATCGTACCAAAACCTCCTCCTCCAAAAAATCTCGTGAACATCTCTTCCGGGCTAATCTCCTCTTCCCACATAGATCTTCCACCAGGTCTCGCAGCAGCCCCTCCCCCAGCGCTTCTCTGCGAAAATCCGGAGAAGGGATTTGACTGCGGTGCTCCTGCACCGAATCTACTATCTGGATCCCCGCCATATCTATCGTATTGCGTTTTCTTGTCCTTATCGCTCAAAACCCCAAATGCCCTACTGACCATTTTGAAAGCTTCATCTGCATGTTCGTGCCCATTCTTATCCGGATGAGTCAACAAACTCAGTTTCCTGTAGGCCTTTTTAATCTCCGACTCCGTCACTGTAGTTTTCACTTCTTCTAGCCCCAAAATATCGTAAAATGCCGTGGGCGCACATCTTCTGACCCTTATGACCGCAGCCTTTTGCTCGATTGTATATTTGCGGTCTTGATTCCCTTGGTTATGTTCCCGCGATTTGGCGGTTCCGTTGGCCTTTGTATCAGCGCCAGAAGTGGTAGCCGGCATTGCGCCGTTATTTGTTGAATTGTAAGGATCGCAGATCAAACAGTGTGTCTTGTTGTGTCAATGTTCCAATTATCATCAAACTTAAGACTTCGCAAATGCTAATAATTAATATCTTGATGGTGTCGCAGTTTGTTATGGCCACGATGCTAAAGTGCTTGTCGATGTTTCTCTTCGCTATCGTGCGCTAATGCATGGACTCTACTGTACACCGGAATTTTGGGACGATACAGGCACGTGATAGCAGCTATTTGTGTACCGTCGTCATAGAACCCGTACAGATTGGTTCCAAGTACAAATCATTGTAAATATACATCACGGTGCGGTATTTACAATCTATTTGAAGCTTTCTTTTCATACTTTTCATATACATATTTATTACTTTATCAATCGAAGAAGATGTCCGACCACGACCAGGCAGTTGAAAATGCCAAAAAGACTACAATTTCTTATGCACAAGATTGGGGCCGTGAGTCTCATTCCCCTCAATTGACCCCTCCACAGATTTGAATACGCCCTTTCCCTCACATGAAAGGTTGCCATACATTCAATCCATCTTCTATTCCTTCGAGAATAAAAGAAAACTAACCCATCTCTCACCCTAGGCTCCCCTCTCCCCCCCGTCCTCCTCGCAACCTTCACTACCGCTCTACATGCTCGCCCCCTCCAACCTCTTCCCCTAGCCTTCACCCCCGTCTTCCTCTTCAGTACCTACCTCAACCTCTCCGGGTACGCCATTGATTCCGCCGGCTTGACAGCTGCCTGGTCCGGTCTCTATCTCATCATGGCAAACCGAAGGAAAGCCTCGGGAAAGAACATGTATGCAAGAATTGGGAGTAAATTTGGAGCGAGAGGTATGGTCCGAGGTGCTGCAATGGGTGTTGCAGGTCTGAATCTGGTGGGTGGTGGAATCACATATGCTTTTGGCAAGAGGGAGAATGAGGATAAAACTCTTTGAATGTATGAATAGCTACGGTTGGGACATTGTATCATATTATGCATGTAGGGTAAGGGGGTTCAAAAGGTTATCAAAAGAAAAATCTCGACAGCAGTAGCGAGGATGCCACTCTGCGGTCAATCGTCAACAGCAAAGTCACTGGTTTTGGATGCTGTGATTTCTCACGAGACATCTTGAGAGTCGTTTGTGTGAAGAGTACAGTCAGGTGTGAAATAGAAAGTTTATACATATTACAAGGAAGTATATTATAAGAATGCTGTACTCTATCTTGAGTATGTAATTGAAGCGCGGTGGCCCGTAATCCAATACCACCCTTTAAACTCCGGATCGCATCGGCCTTAACGCGCACTGCATAACCGATGTCTTTCTAAATACCCTATCCCAAAAGATACCAGTCCCACCCAATATACCCAAACACCATAGAGAATTAGTCGCCATGCATCCAGCTAATGATCCCAAAATCTCATCAAGTTCACGTAGATCCAGATGAGCAAGAACGCAAGAGCGAAAGGACGAGCTTTCTTGAAGGACCAGGGACCAGTTGGTTGAAGTGACCGACTACGATCGAGCCCACTGAGGCTCGAGACTTGATACTCAGTGATGTATTTGATATCAACATCACGAGCCTTGGGAGCGGCGAAAGTCTTGTATTCTTCAACGATCGACTGAACACTCCAGCCAGAGACGTGACGAATAATCGCGGCAGCACAACCAGTGCGGTGCTATGAGTTTTCATCAGCTTGGATTCCATCAGAACAAGGAACAGAGTTAATTACCTTGCCATGATTGCAATGGATTAATAATGGATGATTTTCCTTGTCAAGAGAGATTCTCATGATTTGGTTCATAATATGCTCGGGAATATCGACCTTTTTGGTTCCTTGCATTTCGATGACATAATGACGTATGCCATGAGCCTCCATGAATGCGAGAAATTCGAGAGGGAAGTCTTTCTTTACGAGCGTGCTTCAGAACTTAGTACTAGCCATCAAACTCGGTCATGCAATTACTCACACGATAGATTTCAAACCGAGAGTTCCTAGATACTCAAAGTCCTCTTGTTGGGGGAAGCTGCTACGATAAATTGCATTTGGAGCAATGACACCAAAGTTAAGATTGTGTTTCTCCTTCTCCTTCTCCTTCTCTTTATCCTTTTGCTTCTCCTTGGCTGAAGCTTTGGTAGTGTCAACTGACTTGGTTACTACTATTCAATCTTCATATTAGCTAAAGATCTGACATACAGGAATGAAGATATGTGAGTTTGGTCCAATTACCTTGTGTTGCAATCGTTTCGGTTTTGGCAGGATACAATGTACCAAGATCCTTTCCAACATCGACACTTTGGAGAGGGCTTTGGTGGGATGAGCTTCTAGCCTCTCTATGCTTCTTGTCCTTTTCCTTGTCTTTCTCGTCTTGACTGCTGCTGTATCTGGCCTCATGAGGGGCCATTGCGACACCTGCGACACCTGCGTTTCCTGGCTGCATAACTTCTTGTTCTGTAGCGAAAACTCTTGTTGATCGTCGGGAGATTTTTGCGACTAGTTCGTCCGCCATGTTATTGAGGGTTGTAGAGTTATGTGAAGATTGTAATGATATATGTACGGATCGACGTTTGACAATGGTCGTTTTTGAGGGATCTAAGTATGTCCTTTAAGATAGGGATCTCTGACGTATGTTTGGTGCTTGCAAAAAGGGAATCCTCTTGACAAGTGAAAATTATCCTCTGACGGTTGGCCGCTATTGACCACGGATAAATTTCTTCATTGACATGCTGCAGATGAATCGGTTAAGGTGCTCTTGGGATACTTTGAGAGTGGTAGGTAGATGTTCAGCTGAAAGTCGTGGTGTCGTGTGAGGTGAAGAGGAAAGGATGTATGGAGTATGTGTGTTTGTTTTTGTATGTGAGAGGGAGGGAGGAGGGAGGAGGGAGGAGGGAGGAGGGAGGAGGTAGGTAGGTAGGTAGGTAGGTAGGTAGGTAGGTTCGTTCGTTCGTTCGATTTGATAAGAACAGAAGGAAATACCGAATACCTTAAATTCTGGGGAGAATTAAAGTAATGAGCATTGTGCGAGCGCTAGATTTGGTAGATTCATAACTAAAATGGTAAAATGGTAACTAAAATTGATCGTTCCAGAAAAAATGATGATTTTTGGTGATTTTATCTACCTAGTAGTTACTAGTTAGCATAGACACTTCTGTATGTCTAGGTAAGCCAATTCCAAGGAAGTTATTAATGTCCGATGAATCTAACTCAAGTCAGACAAGGTAAGATTTGGCTTAACTAATAATAATAAAGGTATTCAAGCTAGTATTCACGTATTCACATATTCACATATTCATTCACACGTCCACCACATCCTGCTCTGCACATTTTCGCCAATGTCCCGAGGAACCCCAGAGTTTGAGCCATAAAGGTTTGTTTTACCTATTATTAACTAAACTCACAAGGAAATTGATTCACAAAGCAAATCAGGACCCATCTTTTTTGATATTTTGGATATACAGAGGATATACGTATACAAGGTCATAATTATGGTTTGTGTTCTTTAAAAGGACATACCAGGTAGCTAATTGACGTGGCTGCTGTTAGTGAAGTGTGGATTTTTCTTCCACTGTACAGAGAAATTAAGCGGCAAATGCAAATCAGGAGATAAATTGGAGCTCCCCGTTACATCCGCACCTGCATCTTCATTATAATTTATGTACTACATACCTAGTCACCATACCTAGGTAGCGATGGATACTTTGTACAAATTACAATGCATTTGAAGGCATGTCTCTACAGGGTTATTGCATTTTACTGGAGACCGCCGATACCTCCAAATAACATTTCACTGTAGAGATCATGCACAAATGATCCTTCTGCTTAAGTTTGTGTTAGATACATACCGATATTCTGTTGCGAAAGTGGTGTGCTCGTGTGCTCGTGTGCTCGTGTGCCCGTGTGCCCTCTGGTGTGCCCTCTGGTTTGATAATAACAGGCGATGATGCTGGGAGACGACACTTCTTCTTACTGGTAATGGACAAGTGGTACTAAATAGTATATGAGTAACTACTACATCGAAATTATTGGTGAGTGAATAATTAACGAATTTTCTGACTATCTAGGTCGTCCTTGACATTCCCAAATCCTATAATAGGTCCCTACATGGTCTCGAGGGTATCCAACATACGGAGTACAGCTAACCAGAAAAACAGTTAACCGAGCCATAATAAGTCTAATCCATTTATTGTCGATCGATAGATACTCACAGGATGATCTCCTCGACACTTAATCCCAAAAGCGTAACGGTGGACGAGAGACAAGTCCATGGGATATACAGCCACGACAGCTAGCTTTCGCCAGTCCAAATGGCTTTCGCCAGTCAAAATATGACCATACGGAATATCCCCATTCAGCGGCAAACACCCCACACACCTCGAGTTCCGCCACCATGATCTCTGTGAAACCCTACTCCATGTCAGAAACCCTTTACTCGCATTCAATTCTCGTGATATCGATATGTCGAGTGTCTGCCGTACCAAATCCCATTTCCTACTCACTAGGAAAAATCATTTCCAGATTTAGTGTAGGTGATAGGTACCCTACTTGGGGACTCCAGAAAATCCCCATAGAGCTTTGACTAAACTCAATTTTCGCCAAGATACCAATCACCATTTGTCCCATCAAGAAAAATTATTCATACCATGAGAACCTTAAATGCGTCTTCCAAAGACCATTGTTTAGCTTCTAGATTTATCACAGAGTGTTTGGCCTTTGCTACGTGCGTCAGGTTAATGGGGGGATATGAATTGCATACCTACTTCCAACTCAAGCTTACGTGGAAGACGGCACTCGTAGTTCGGCTGAAGATTAGATTGCGAGTAGAATCACTGTCTTTATAATTTCGAAGTATGGGCGTACATGTCATCGATAACTTACTAGATCGTTAGCTCTGACTGTCCTACGTACCATTGCAGAACAGGCAATTTTCTCCGGCACGTAAAAAGACTGCCAGAATGACGAGGAAACGGCTGAATTGTAATATTCGACCAAGCTCCGCGATTTTTGATACTACAGTAGATCGTGAGAATGGCAACCGATAGCCTTGGGTATGACTGCATTCAAGACATGGCAAGCAATCGCTGTTCTTCGATAATACCGACGATTGCCAAGCATTCAACTAAGTCATTAGTCTGCGATTGCCTGAGAAGTGTGACATGGTTGATACCGTAGGCTCATCGAAACCGATCCATTGACCTGGGTCAAGTTCCCCTCCAACCAAATTTCTTTCACAATACAAGAAAATAACGGTCTGACAAATGAAGATCAATATTGACAAGAGCCGCAGATAATGTGCAAACACTGCTGCCAGTTGATCCAATGCCGGCGGATAATGCCTAACGCAGCATGTGTATGCAGTTCAAGGGAGCTAGCATTTCGTCGATGTGGTGTTCCAATTCCATTTTCCCGAAAACATATGTGGAATCTCAAAGTTAAGCCCCCCGAAGTTAAACTCCATTGAATATCCAATCCATCATACTTCTTGTTTGACTCTTGCCTCGGAAAACCCAGACGGTATGTTCGAAATGTTTCACTTGGGAGTTCTCATGTCAGTATTACAATCTGGTTGTTCAAAATGGCGGTTAGAAGGTTTTCATATCAAGTACCTGACTTTTCGAGATTTACCAGCCTTCGAGAAAACAAGACTTCCTGGCGACCAAAAAGTTGATGTCAATGGTAGCGTCACTGACGAGGAGGGTCCTATTGGCGATATAATTCTTGCGGATAGCGGAAGAACTTGCCGAAGGAAAAGTATAATGGCTCTTCTTATCCGCAAAAGTAGATGCGGCTGACCGGAAGTTCAGAGTTTCTTCTCCCAAGTCCCACGTTTCTGCGGACATAGTAACTACCGGAGCTTTTCTGCAGTCATTTTCCTCAAGCGTGGTGAGATGCTATCAAGCTTGCAGTGGGTATCATTCTCAGAAACAACCGTGAAATTCCCCGGTCAAGCTTTTTCACTTACCTCCCAAGGCGTACTTGTCTCAGTATGAATATCTCGTGGAGGCTCCACGAGGTTCTAGACATCTGCAATACTGTTATCCGCGTTCTGCCTTTTCTTTTTCCCTGCTCAAGCCCTCTCTCCCAACCTGTATAAAGTTTCCTCTTGAGAAGCAAGCTGAGAATTCCTACTGATTTGAAAAGTGGTGGTTGCATTTGATGTTGAGCTGATTCACAATAGCGGAGTGTCCGGTGTCAGTGGGTGCCAGTTAGAAATCGCGGATGATTTGAGACACATTCTAGGCTCTGTCTCTGTATGAAGCTTATTTCTCCAAGGAAAGAAGAGGTGGGTTGGTGCTAAATACCAAAGCTTATGAATAATTTATGACGAATGGAGACGAGGAGGAATTATTACTTGCATTTAAATTTAGGGCTGCAGAAAGGTGACTCGACTGCCTACTATATTGTCTGTGTTGAAACATCAGGATCGGCGGTATCACCATATCGATGTGGATGGTCTGTAAATTGAAAAGTGTCAAATTGAATCGTCCCTTCCAAAAGAAAGCTTGAGGTTTAAGTTAAAACCCAATTTCGTGCTAAGTCTTCCCAATTCTTTGGTTGGTATCTCTCATGTCTTAACCACTCCGTCTAACCATTTTCTCCATACTGTAAGTTCGTGACCTTTCTTTTTTGGGACCTCACGCCGTTCTCCTCGGAGGATTCTGCTAGTCAGATGTTCCGGGACGCTGTTGATTTCGCGATTTCATTTGATTCTGTGGAGAGAAATTTGGAAGCAATATTGTTGAAGCTCGAGTTTCTTGAGCAATGAGGTAGTACCGTTGCAATTAATTGACTTTGTATATCATTGTTATGAACGATTATTAGTGACTATGAAAGTCGAAAGATTATCATTGACCTGACGATGGCTGGTGTGCCGTACTGATACTTTAATGGCGACTTAAAAGTCTATGGTAGAAGAAACTTGCTCTCCTTCATCTGAGTTAAAGGCTGCCCACTCAAGTAAGTACAAGAGACCGAAAACCAACATACCGAATCCGTAATATTTCCAAACTTACCCCAAACAAACAGCGACCTCACAGTGATAGCGATAAAATCGAAGTTAAGAGAAGAAAGCCCCAAGTATCTGTCGAAAGGAGTTCGGAGAAGGAATTCGTATCTTGCTCCTGAATACCTAGAGGCTTGCAATGATTCTGGCCAGAAGCACTCATTGTAACGATGTTGCCGGGTTTCAGAACAGCTATTACAGAAGATGAACATGTTGTTTATCTCTTGGGGGTATGAAAATTCATGTTCGACCTAGTGGCCGAAAGAGGGAAATCAACGACTTCGCCATTGCTGTTCCAACAGTTGTTGAGTTGGAAAAGCTGACTAGAAATTGTCAAAATCATCTGCAGAGCGGGCAAATGTTGGTAGAGGAAAGATGTTAATTGCAGTATGATTGTTGATCGGGAGTATCACTGTATACTGGATTTTCCTTTCTTCTCTTCTCTGGGGTCGGAAAAAGATTCATGGAAGTCTTCCTGGATGGGGAGTATGATGCTCATAGGAAAGTTTCCAATGCTTGCCAGAATTGAAGGCATTGAAGAAACAACGAGCAGAGTATCAATTTTCGGTATGTGGATGCAGTCACAGATAGATGGCGGATGACTGTCGGGTTTATCTGATATTGAAAATCTACAACACCCACGCTGTACATACTGCATGCCAGACTCGAATTATATTGAGAAATGCAGATTCCAGAGCCTCTATCTTCACTTTTCCGCTACAAATTTGGCAACCAAACTGTCTACAGGCGTTAGAAGCGGGAAGAGCAAATGTAGGAATGCTGCATAAGTATCAATGGTGTTGCACATTCACTTCCAATATTCAAATATAAAAAGCATAGCCATTAATCGATTTATTGTTCTATTTCTAATAAGTTGGTTATCTATACAGGGTATCTTAATCATAATTCATAATCCGTGATGTCTTTCAATACAAGCCATAAAACCACCATGCCAATGTCCAAGCCAGTTCCAAAGCCAAACTCTAAGTCAATCTATACAATAATAAAACTCCAATCCAACTCCTTTTATAATCCCGATCCAATCCCGATTCCCAAGTCCCCACCACAGGACAAGATATTCCAAGTCAAGTGAATCAATGACAATCTCAGGGTTCTTACGTGCCCCATGGGAGAACCCATGAAGGAAGTTCCCCACCTACATAGTGGAGGTGTTTTCAATTGACATTGCTTCAAGTGACGAGGAAACCTCGTCTTGCGATGAAAAATTGGAGTTATAGTAAGCTCCTGCGCCCACTGCCAATCCACCGAGCAATAAACTTAACCCTAAAGCTTTCCCAAAGCTCAATTTTCCGAATTCTTGAGTGGGCAAATTCTCATTTTCCTTGAGCGAAAATTTACCAAAAGCCTCTTCAAAACCATCGTCCAATTGGTAAGCTTTAGGTTCTGGGACATGAAGTTTTGGATTCGCAATCTGAATCTCATGGCGATTGTTGTTCGTCTGGCCAAAAGCCTGCTTTTGAGTCATACTGTTGAAGAAATTCTCCTTTCTCTGGGCAGATGGCGCTTCAAGTCTGGGTCTGTTTGGTGGATTGCGAAGTCGATGAGCCGGACTGATTGGAGCCGCTGGCAGTTTGCCATAAAATGGAGAAGGGCCGTTAAATGGAGCGAGAGATTGCGAAGAGGATGGTGATTGACCGAATTGTTGTACGGGGGTCTCATAATTGGATGTCGTGTCCAGAGCACGATGTCGAACGTTGAAGTCATGGTTTACACGAGTAACGGTAGGGTCCCAATCCATCTCCTCGCCTTCTTGCAATTTCCAGTCTGGCAACTCACCAGTTGCTAGGTAATGATTGAATTCGACTGGATTCAAGCCAGAGGTGGTAGTCTTCAGAAGAAGATCCGCTTGTCTTGGAATTTCATGGCGTTGGTTGTAGTTTCGAGCATAGGTGTTTGCGGAAGCCTTTTCGCGAAACCCAGATGTGCGACTTTGACGATCATCTTGATATGACTGTTCTTTATTGTACTGGCTGCTTCGTTGAGAGTGGTGTGTTGGTGGTGAGGGTGTTTGATGATGGCCTTTTGGTACTGAGGCCATTATTTCATCAAGAACATCTGACAGTGCATTGCCAGACTTTTCTGAGGTCTGGAATGTCGATGGTGTGTATATTGGGCCTGGGGTTGATTTCCAGAGCGCAATTTTTTTAGGACCAAGATAGAAACGTGATCCATATGCAATGAGAAAGTTGAAAAAGACAGTGCAAATATTGGCTATCATCGTTGTGTGAGATGAAAGGTGTGCAAAAAGTCCGTTTTCGAACGTGGAGCTTAAAATGACTCGCAAGACCAGTTGCAAAAGTACTTGGTATCCATACCAGTCGAAGAAGCCAACGATACGTTTAGGATTTCCTCTTGGATACCATCGTGAAAAGAATGGGTTCGTGCCGCATGACAAAAAGTTGTGAAGAAAGCTCCATCCAAAGCATCTCTTGGATGCCAAAAAAGAAATGATGTTCAGTATTAGGTTGTCCGGTAAAAAGGGGATCAAGTTCAAGGTCTTGGTCAAAATATCTGTAACATTAAAGAGGCCCAGAACAAGAGCAAGGATCTGTCCGATAACAACGAGGTACCAGATTTTTGAGACAGTTGGGTAAAGGAGAGATTGATATATGTCATTTTGAAAGGTATCCTTCCATGTCTTTTGGCTTCTGATTCGTTCGCTGAGAGCGTTCAGCCTTCCAAGCCAGTCAGATTTTGCGAATTTGTCTGCTCTATCACGTTGTTCCTGAGCCTTTGGTGCGCAATTTTCGCAAACCATTGGATAACGCTTGTCAAGGTCTTTCTTGATAGCACGGATCTTCTCTTCAGAAGCCTGGTAATTTGGATGTTCAGGGTCAAGCTCGACATCGAGCTGCCTCATGACATCGTAGTGGTATTGTTGATTCCGCAAGCATCGTTCGCAGAATATAGATGATTCAGTGGTGTTTGCTTGAGTATCCTGGAAATTCAAATTTGATCCAGTGACCGCTGACGGTGGATCTGTAATATTGCCATTATTATCCAAATAATTGGTGGCTTCACAGGTTTCACATTCAAAATATGAGATTTGGGAATTCCATGTAAGATTTGACTTTCGTCCACAGTAAAAGCAAACTAAACGTTTGCTGAAAAACATCTTTGATGATGTGAATTTGATTGGTAGTTTGTAAGTCGATGAAAGTGTGAGTTGTCTTGATGATTTGAAAGTTGTGAAATTTGTGAAGCTGTAGTTGGCATGGTTGATGAAGATCATGCCGAAAGGGGGGGTTTAATATCGCGTCGCGTTGTTCAGCGTGATTTTTTATAAAGTTTAAGTCTAGACGATTACTCGAAATTTTAGCTTCGGCCTTTATACACGAAATAGGAATAACCGATTCGGTTCGGTACAGTATTGATCGATGGAAAGGAAGGAGTGAACAAGACCTAGTGCTTACCATATTTGATAATGATGGTGGTGACCACCAGACGATGATGATGATGATAATGGTAATTCACAATCATCTATCCAATTCGTACCATACATTCATTCATTTTACACAATACACTCACTCCTATACACATATTCCAAACTATTTCGTGTCCTCTCCCTCCTTGAAGGGCCCAGAAACATCCACTTAGCTCCTTCAGCCTCGCATGGGCTCCAACCATGATTTATATTTCAGCCTTGTCTCTGATCACAGCAGCAGCCTTGGTTATTATCACCACTGCCTTTGTAAGATCATGTTCAATGTTCTAGAATGATGCACTGATTTGAAACAATGTAGCTTCGACTTCTCTATTTGTTCTCGCCAAATGCTCGACGACCTCCACTCAAAAGCAAAGATGAGCCATCTCATATGGTGGTAGTTCTTGGTTCTGGTGGTCATACTGCAGAGATGGTATCTCTTCTTCGCGACACAAATGTAGCCAGATACAAACACCGGACATATATTGTATCTGCGGGAGATAACTTTTCTTCTACCAAGGCTCAAGATTGCGAGGAGCGTATACAATCGAAGCTTCGACCTTCTTCGTCATGTACCAAATCTGGCGAGTTTGATGCTACTACGGGGGTCTGGGACCTCATAGTTGTTCCAAGAGCGAGGGAGATACATCAACCACTGTACACTGCGCCCATATCATCCTTCTGGTGTATGCTGGGATGTCTCAAGGCACTACACAAAATTTCGATAACCAGTACAATACACCAGCAATATCCAGATATCATCATTACAAATGGTCCTGCTACTGCTGTTCTTGTGGTCATGGCAAGCTTCCTGTTGAAGTTTCTTGGGGTGGCCCCAATCTGGAAGATGCAAACGATTTACGTGGAAAGCTGGGCAAGGGTAAAGACATTGAGTTTGAGTGGTAAAGTTTTGTTATGGCTAGGTATTTATGATCGATTCCTTGTTCAATGGGAAGGCCTTGCTAGACAGATAAATGGGGAAAATGCTCAGAAAAGGGTGGAATGGAGGGGCTTCTTGGTGCATTAGCAGAACGCCAAAATACCATCAGTAATATGCTATCCCTCCAATTTCAGGAATCTCAATTTTGAACAGTTCAGCTGGCCCAGACGATCACCACACAAAGGAATATCAGTGACCTACTAGCCCTACCGCATCTATCAATAATATTTGATAGATTCTTTAAAACTATAGTCCAACATCACCAGGTGAATTTCATGCTCATTAACGCCAATTTTGCCCTTGTAATGCTGTTGTACATGCCTCTGGTAAGATTGAGCATTTTCATGCGGCAGCTGTTGCCGGCTCTTCAACAGCCTCTGCATCATCCAAAACAGCAGCATCCTCACTTTCGGTGCCAACACCAGTGTATGCTCCTTGTTGTTGCAAGTTCGCAGCCTCGACTTCCTTGGTAGCCCATGCCTTCCAGTCCTCGTAACTCTTATCTTCCAGCTCCATTCCAACCTCCAAAGCACCTTTATGAAAGTATGCTCCAACGTATTCTGCCTCTTCTTTCGCGATCCTTCGTTCGATCTCCTCTTCCTGACGAAGAGCATAAAATTCCTTCCGTGCTATATCATAAGCCTCACCATTAGACATTTGCGAGTTGTGTATCAGCCAAAGCTGCCGCTGTACCACACTGTCGAAATGTTAACCAAATTTCGCAATACCCTGAGGATCAATTTTACCTTTCACCGGTCAAAGGTCTTCCTGGCTGTGCTATTTTACTCCAATCACATCTTTGCCCATCACGTCCGTCGTCCTCCAGCACAACTCTAGGTCTTGCTAACTCCCATGGATGATCACGGAAGAATTCTTGTCTTATTCGATCTTCCTCGTATACAATAGTTTGTGGTTTGAATAGCTTGCTAGCTTTTTTCGTCCTAGGTCTGCCATTGCTTCCTCGGTGTTGAACAGGTTGCGTCCGTGTAAGGATTTCAGAAGGGGGTACTGAGCCGATTGTCTTATACCATGGTGGTGCTTGGGAAATACTTTCAGATTCGAGTAATGCCGATGCTGTTTGGTAAACGCGCGATGGCTTTAAATTGAGGCCCCTCATACTCGCGGAACTTTCGAAATATTAGAATCTATTTCACTCAGTCAAAATATCGAACTTACAGTCTCCAAGTAATCTATGAACAATATTGCGGGGGTGGTGGTGTTCTGGGTCGCTCGCAAATATTGATAGGTTTTTGAAGCCTGGCGGCAATCTCCGCCCAAATTTCCAAAATTTTGGCGATAAGTCCTAAAGTTTTCAACATATCAATACTCAACCCCCCACAAGCTCCCAAGTCAACCACAACGGCAGATAAGGACTGGAGGGCTGGCCTGGCTCCAATGACTTTTCATAGACGTTGACAAGAACTCAAAATGTCAGCCGGCTCATGTCCTCCTCTTGTATCTCCTCCTCGACGAGCAGCACCCTCATCTCGAAGCTAGCAGCCCCTCGACAAGCTCTTTCCTTTTTATATCCAATTGACATCCAAAAAGCTTCCACGAAGCGTTCCAGACGAAATCATCTCAGGAAACCTATACAAATGGTCTCAAGTACAGTCGGACTCGAAGCATGGTTTATTTCCTCACTTGCCAGTGCAGGCCTTTGCCACAAACACACCCCGAAGCCTTTACAACCGGTAACTTTTTTCACTTCTCACAGATCTAACATATCTACGAAGGATTTGCGGTCGACCAAAGTCAATACACGGGGACGAAATTATACATATAATGCACAATCTGCGGTGGACGAAAAGAATATCACGAATGAGGCAAATCAAACTCGAGAGGAGCTCATGGAGCTTGTGGATCAGTACCATGGGAACTCGTATACACATCAATTACCCGTTATGGAATCTCCAGTCCTTCACCAGCCAGGTTACGCTCCCCATCTACAAGTTTCGGATGAAGAGGAAGACGAATGGCCACCTCATCAGGCATGGCCAGCCGATGACGAAACGAAAGAAAAGCTGAAAGAGCTGGAATCCGCACTGAAGAATTTCTACTCCCATGAGGCGGAAGATGTATATCAAATTTACCGTGAACTGCCAGAACCCCGAGTTCCTTATTTAGAAGCCAACTTAAGACACATGTTACTTCGCCACTTGAGTATCGTAGAAAGGAAGGACGAGCACTCGATGCTCAGGTATTTCTCGGTTGTCGACGATATGAAATCAACAGCTATTCCCTTAAGTGTTTCGGAATGGACAAGTGCCATTTCTTTTGCTTCCAAATACGTTGCCAAGGCCACAGATGTAGAGGTCGAAAGTGCTTTGAAACTGTGGAGGGAAATGGAGCACATCGCAGGTGTCAGAGGCAACTATGCAACATTCAATGTTCTTTATGATGTCGCATGCAAAGCCGGCAAATTCACCCTTGGCGAAATGATCTACAAGGAAATGATAGCCAGGGGCCTCGAGTACAACAGATTTCATTATGTCAGCATGATATTTACTTGTGGTCTGAAAAGCGACGGTGATGGAGCACGAGCAGCGTATGCAGCGTTGGTCAAAGCTGGAGAAATTGTCGATACTGTTGTTCTCAACGCAATGATCTCGGCTCTTATCAAGTCATATGAGCCCAGCGCTGCGCTAAATATCTATGAGCGAATGAAAATCATGCATGCGGAACGTTCGGGCACGCAGGAATGGCACAGGCATTTCAAGAATCGCAGAGAAGTCAAGCGCGCATTGTTACGAATGGCGTTGGAATTCAAGCATGATCCAGAAGGCCGAGCGAAAGCTCAACAAAGCTCCATCGTTTGTCCGGATATTCAAACGTATAGGTTGTTGGTCAATCATTTTGCAGTTACCGAAGGCGAGCTAGACAAAGCGGCTAAGTTTCTAGAAGAAATGAGCCTTTTCAACGTTCCCTTACACGGTGCACTTTTCCTCTCTCTTTTCAAGGGATTCTGTATTCATGGTGGTACTAGATACACAAAGTGGACGGGTGCCAGATTAGAAAGTGTGTGGAAAGCATATTTGAAAGCCCTCGACCAAGGTGTAGAAGGGATATACATGTCGACTTGGATCGTAACGAATGTGCTAAAGGCTTTCGCGACATGCTCTGGCCAGGCGAGGGCAACAGAGGTGTGGAGAGATATAAGAGGAAGATGGCAGCCAGATGAGAGGCAGCTAAATGCCATTATGCCGGATTTATATAGGATTGGTATACCTGAAAATGGGTAACAAGATTTTTGATATGTATATCAGTGTAAAATATGATGCAAATAAAGACTGCGATGATCCTTCCGTAGTACTCCGCTTTTGAAATTAGCACCCTCGCAGAGATGTTGCAGCAATATTGCAACGTAATCAAATATGAGGGGTGTCCGTGCAGTGAATTCGATAATTGGACTCTTCCAAATGAAGCATGTCACCAACTTGTCACAGTACATCCATACTTTCCTACCAATCTTCGTACAGTCCTTTATCAGGAAAAGTACATTGCGCATAGTCAGTAATTCTGAGTGGTTTGATCCTGAACGACTCATTTGACGAACAGTTGGATGGGTGTTATGACCACGTCAGGACGGCGAGCAGAAAAAGAGACTGAGAGACAAAACTCCACAGGGCTGCTACTATATCTCAGTACATAGAAGCGATCTTACTTCTTACTTCCCACTTCTCACGAATGCTAAAATCTATATATTTGGGTTTCCAGGCTCATCGTCCATACTTGGTACTTTTTATTCGGTTTCTGACCCAATAATCGGAATTCGACAGAAGCATAGCTGTTCCAGGCCACGTCATTACTCACACAAAGATCCTTTTTGGGGCATCGATTTGTTTGTGGGAGTAGTGAAGAGTATCTCGAATGGAAACAACTTTGCTTTTTTTTCAATCCTCGTTTGATAAGTATGGGAATACCTTCGAAGCAAACAGCTGGGGCCAGAAGGCCATCTATACAATGGATGCAGAAAACATACACACCATCCTCGTTACGTCCCAGAAGAAATTCATAGTAGAGCCTTCTAGACTACATGCAGCAGAGTGCTTCTTAGGACGAAGAATTTTCAACACAGATGGCGTATCATGGAAACAAGCTCACCTTGCCTCGAAACCGATCTTTGCAAGGGCACAAGTATCGAATTTAGACATCCTAAAAGAGCGCCTGGATGTTTTACTTGCTATGATACCGCATGATGGTATCACTGTAGACTTATTACCTCTGTTAAAACGACTTGTATGACGCCCCTACAGTAAAAACTCTAGTGATCTAACTGACACACACAGTTTCTTGATACCTGCACGCAATTGATCTTCGGTCATTCTATCAATACCTTAGAGCCAGGGAAAGGTCAAGTTGACACCGAGAAATTTCTCGCAGCTTTTGATATAGTCTTGCAAGGCATCGGCTTGCGGGTCGCTTTGGGGAAGTTTGCTTTTCTACAAAGCTTAGACAGGTCTTTGAAGATGGCTCGTGACGAGGTTTACACATTCATCGATCAGCAAATCGACAGAGCGATAGAAAGGGCGAACAACCCTTCCAGTCCTACCAATTCTCCAAGCCCAAATAAACGACTTGTTCTCTTAGATGAGCTATTGAAAACGACAAAAGACCTTGGTTTACTCCGTCCTCAGTTGCTCAATATCTTTCTTCCGGCACGAGATCAAACTGCGATTGCTGCTGGAAACATCTTCTTCAACTTGGCAAGACACCCTGAAGTGTGGAATCGGCTTAAAAATGAAGCATCGAACTATGATGGACCTTTAACCTACGAGTCGCTAAAGCAAATGAAGTATGCAAAGGCCGTTGTGAATGAAAGCGAGTTAAATTCTCGGATTATTGCCTCTTTGACGATGGTGCTAACTCAATATGTCAAAGGTCTACGTATACTTGCTCCTTCCGGAAGGTGCATAAGATCATGCGTCGAAGATTGCATCTTACCTACCGGAGGAGGATCAGATGGAAAAAAATCCAGTACTAGTTGTCCGTGGAACCGAAGTCAATTACATATTTAGGTCTATGCATTTAGATAAGGATGTATGGGGCGCAGATACTGATGAGTTCAGACCAGAGCGATGGGATAAGCTTGGGACCGCGTAAACCCGAGCATATATCCATTCTCCAAGGGAGATCGAGTTTGTCCTGCACAGCAAATGGTGCTCAATGGATGTCTTTATATTTCAGTGAGGTTTGCAAAAACCTTCAAGAGTTTAAAGCTGGAGAATGAACGTCGGCTGGTATTTTAGCGTCGAGTTTCATTCTAACGTGAAGTCACTAAAAGTGTTTCCTGACAATAGAAAAATCCACAATATCGGAAATCAGGTCTTGAGGATAGTTACCATTGAGCTATGGAGTACAATCAAAGTCACGCAAAAGTCGAATCCCAGTCATCCACCATCTAAAAAATATCAACCTCGAGATCCATTAATCCCCCAGAAATCTTCCGACACCAAAGACTTAATGCCGACGAGCTTTGAGCTCTGTATATGGTTAGCAGTATTCTGTGTCACTTTTATAGATTGTACCCGATTCCGCCTTTAGTCTCTCCGTATCTTCTCGTTTGTAAGCTTGCAATCGCTTCTGGAGCTCTTCGGCTTCCTTTCTAGTTGTTGCAGAATCTGAGGGCGGTGATGCCTTACCCAGAGAACTTTTCAGGTCTCTTTCTGCCCAGTCAAGTAGGACTTTCAAGCTGTTTGCGTTGTCGTTTTGACCACGATCTGGCTGACCGTGCTTTTTCATATCGACGAAAGCATTATATCTAGCCTTATTACGTTCATACAGAACCTTTTTGTCTAAACCACCATTGATGCGATCGTCTGCGTCCATTTTATCGCAAATCCTATTGTTGTGGAAACATATGTTGAGATCCGAGCCAGTAACCACCTGGTATGCAAATTGAAACAGCCGATAAATGCCTCTTGTCGGCCGAGCATCACGTTGAAGGCGATTAGCCAATTCGACAATATCTGTAGGTAGATATCCATCATTTCCTAACAACTTAATATTCTCGTACATATCATTTTCGATGTCTAAGACCTCTACGTCGCCAACCCAATTGTAGCACCTAAACTCTAAATTGTAAGATTTGATAATTCGAAGAAGGAATTCTAGTTGAGCTTGTCGAAGCCATCCTGGAATTAATGCCCTCCCAGGATACTCGGGTTCTCTTGAATCGTAAGATTGCATATGGACCTTGAAATTATGAATGAGAGTATTGTGATTTGAAGTGTATTCCATGTCTCTAATGACTACTTGATTAGTCCAAGGAACTAGCTATCAAGCAGACGTAGATCCTACTGAACTGATTCCACGGAATATTTGGACAGACCTTGATTGGTCAATGCCTGCTGCAAATTGAAGCGTGATAAATCGAGGTAAATGTTGATCGACGAGAGGAAAAAATAGTTCGATAGAGGAGACAGCGGATACAATAAAGTAAGCTTTGTTGTTCTGTTTCTGTGTTGTGTGGATTTGATGGATTGTAGTATGTTCTTGTACGGAGGGGGGGGGGGGGAGCGAAGAAAGTAGACCTGGGTTAGCTTGTATTTATTCAAGTATACTTGAGTGCTTCGAAGAGTCATTGAATGTTGTTGCGAGTCATAAAGTTTATAGAGAACGAATCTACACAGTGACTAATGTTGTCATTAAACCATCGGGCATTCAATGCGTGTGAATAGAAGGCTGGAATCAGAAAGTTTTCAAGGAGCAATAGCATGGGAGTCATTTGAGAAGACTCATTATACTTGAAGAACTTACTGACAAAATTCTCGATGAGACCTGCACAAACCTTAGGAAAGGCAATACCATTTTATGACAGCCGCAATCAAATCTGCAGAGAATTCCCTGAGAACGTCGCGGAGCCTTTGGTCATCTTTCATGATTTGAGATCCATTAGTCGACATCTTCGAAGAAACGCTCTGGAGACTACCAGAACCCGAGTGACATTCAGAATATCCTCACATTGAATAATCGCGTTGCATTTAGACCACGTAGTTTCACTACATGTAATCAGACTTCCACTGCAATACAAAACTAAGGACGAGAAAATCTTCATTGTTGTGGAATACTGAGGACTCTGCACTTGCATCAGATACCATAACTATGAATATCGCAACAGTATTCCGTCCATGTCACATTCGCACCAGGTAGGTACTTCATTGTTCAGATTCACATGAGAGCGATGACATGAAATTTAGAATGTCCTATAAGTATCATACACTTGCTGATACAATATTTTCTGGACCCTTGATTCTAGGTAGGCATGGCTCATAAAGACACTGGCCAGAACGCTAGCTCAGTTGTGTTATCTATACGACGCATGGCGAACGTGTCATGTTCTTGCTTGTTGGTGAAATATAAAGATAGGATGAAGATATGCTGTATCTTGTGTAGTGTCTCCGAGTGTATACATATTTCTGAGACATTGACAAGGTTGTTGGCATCAATTCATAACTCTCAGGTACGAAGGCACAATGCATGCATAACTATACCACTACGTTGGCCCAATCAACTAATATAAGGCGTTCTAGGCTAACGCACGGTGTGGCGGCTGCTTACACTCTCCAGGAACCTATACAAGACTTACGACACCCACTCAGCCTCTCAATATCCAAGACACCTCAAACATTACTTTCTTCATCTTCAAGATATCGAACACAACAATATCGCTCGCTTTGTTGATATCATTAGATCCATCCTCGCGCGGTGCGTCGAGTGATACATACCGGCACCAATTTAATCGATTATCCTTATCTCCATCATGTCGGACAGTGCGGGGTCTCCACTCCTGCTCAGTCCAGAGCAACGACCATCGTCGAAGCATTCTCAACGTTCAGTCAATTCACATAACTCAGACAATTCTGGCGACTCACACGAATCATCACCCTTGTTAGCAAACTCTGATGATACTCCTCGATACGATGGCGAAGAACCCGAAGATGAGGATGGTCGAATCGTATCGCCAGCGGCAGAATCTCTACGTTCTATCCATAATCGAGACTCTGGCAAGTCTGCTAATGAAGGGTTTCGATGGCCAACAATTTTCGCTGTCACCATGTTGTTTCTGGCTGGCATCATCATTCTGATATGTGCATTTTTCGCGCCTGCAATCGTTGAAGAGTATGCCAAGGAATCTCTTGTTATCGAGCCTACGAACCTATCAATAGACAGCTTCACCGCCAATGGAGTGAAAGCTCGCGTACAAGTAAACTTTAAGATGGATGCTTCAAGGGTGAAGAACAATGCTGTTAGAAATATTGGGAGATTTGGTACATGGATCGCGAAAGAGGTTGAAAGCCAGGAATCGAACCTCGAGGTCTATCTTCCAGAATATGATAATCTTCTCATCGGAACCGCTGTTGTGCCTAAGGTGGTGGTAAATATTCAAAATGGTGTTGTCACACCAATCGACTTCGTTACCGATCTTAAAGCAGGAAGTGCCGATGGATTAAGACAAGTTGCCAATGACTGGTTAGAGGGTCGTTTGGGACAGTTGCGGGTATTAGGCAAGGCCGACGTCACATTGAAGTCAGGGTTACTTCCGCTTGGATCTCAGACTATATCCGAGTCAATGATTTTTGAAGGTCAATCTCTCTATCGTTCTTTTGCGTCATTGTATTTTGGGGAGAAAAGTATCGGTTGAAGGAAGTTCGTGGCTGGATTTCGGGCAATATACACGCGATCTATAGTTTATAGGTGTATCCAAAAAATTGTCCGCGAGCGCAGTCACCACTTCCTAGATTTTTCCTCAATGTAAAACTTGCACTTTGAAATCAAGTTGCTAACTGACCCATAGGCAATGATATTCCAGCCATTCCCAAGTATAACATAACTCGTCTCAACTTCAAGGAGATCCCTCTCTCCAAAGATGGCCATCGTGGAATGGCTGCTGAAGTCTCGCTATCCTTGGTAAATAGCTACCCAATAAGGTTAAGTATTCCTCCGATGCGTTTCGATATACTAGTTTCAAATTGCGCTGCCGACGAACCACATATTCAACTCGCTGATGCCACTACTGATAACATCATGATCGAGCCATATTCAGATGTTGCCCTTGACGTCGCAGGTATCGTTCGAGATCTACCTGAAAGTCTTTTGCAAACCTGTCCCAATTCACATTCCTCGCCACTGGATCTGCTTCTCAGTGACTACATTCACGGCAACGATACAACCATCTTTGTTCGAGGTTCAAATACACCATCTCCAGAGACCCCCGATTGGATCACTCAAATCATATCAAGCGTCACTGTACCAGTACCTTTCCCAGGTCATACATTTGATCAATTAATCAAGAATTTTTCTCTCACAAACACAGATTTCAGCTTACCTGGACCCTTTGCGGAGCCCGGGACACCCGAGTCTAATCCAAGAATTTCTGGGGATATAATGGTATTAGCAGCTTTGCCTAAGGAGATGAATTTTAGCCTGGACGTTTCAAAAGTTCGTGCGAAAGCCGATGTATTTTACAAGGGAGATAAGTTAGGTGTGCTAAACCTACAAAAATGGCAGGAAGCTCGATCGAAACGAGTTAATGGTAAAGGCGATGATGCTTCTTTGAAGATCGAATCACATATCAAAAATGCGCCTCTAGAAATCACAGACGAGGATGTATTTGGAGATCTTGTGGCTGATTATTATCTGAGTGGCAAGGCTGTTAGTCTTAAGATTGATGCTTTGGTTGAAGTTGAAATATCTACTGTGCTAGGTGATTTCATTATTAAAGATTTACCCGCCGAAGGAGTTGTTCCTTTGAAACGTTAGGGGCCTATTAATTTCAGCGCAACTGCACTGAAGCTGACGGGATTGCAGCGATCTCTACGGGCGGTGATCTCCACCAACTCAACCTCAAGGTCGGCGACTTGAAGATATTCAACACAGGCCGGACATCAATCAATCTCCAAGCGAAAATCAACTTCACTAATCCAACTGAATACACTGCTCGAATTCCTTACGTGAATATTCATATTTTGAATAACGGCTCAATAATCGGTGATGCCACAGTGCGCAATATCAGCGTCTCGCGAGGGAATAATACGGACGTTCTTGTTGAAGCTACTTGGGATCCTATGACATTCGGTGGTGAAAAGGGGCGCAAAATTGGTCGGGAATTAATTTCGCAATATGTCTCTGGTTTCAATACGACTCTTACTTTCGAAACTCATGAAGGATCTATTCCATACCAACCGAAACTCGGAAAGGCACTTAGCAAGTTTGCAGTTACGATGCCTGCACCTCGATTATCAACGCCTGGGACTGGGCACGATAAGGGTCCCGATGATGGGAAACCGCATTTTATTGATGATGCAACTTTCCATCTCTTCTCATCAACAGCACAGTTTACATTACTCTCACCTTTACGATATAGCACAATCTACATTGAATCTATTGATGCTGAAGCATTCTATAACCATACCGAAACAGTTGGCAGGATTGTTTACGACTACCCTTTCGCAGTGCCCCCTGGTGCAAGCGAATCGCCCAAATTGCCCGTCGACTGGTCTTTTGATGGAGTAGGATATGACGCAGTAGAGAGAGCATTAGGCGGCACCCTAAAATTAGATGCGAAGGGCACAATTGGTCTTCGGCTTGGTCAATGGACGGAGACCATCTGGTATTTGGGCTCAGGAATCGGTGCTCACGTTAGACTTTGAGGAGCAAAATGCTCAAGATTGTATGAGTTACATCATAGATTGGGAGCAGTATTAACAACTGCGGTCATTAGGCGCATTTTTATTTGGCGTTTGGAAACATCGTCGTTTATTTTAATTTTTATTGATGTATAAACGATACACAGAATTGCATGCAGAAATAAATCTTATCCTCCATTATTTTAGATAATTTGTGACGCCAACTCCATATCCATTGAATCACATATCATCAAATCTATCCTGGAGGTAAAGTGCTTGCATCAACAATTTCTTCGGCATCCTTCACCAAGTTGTCCTGTTCGTTTGGACCATATAATGGAGATCGAGGAAGAGCCATAAGACCTGTGCGTGCAGACTCGAGAATTCCGAATGGAGCAATTAACTTCATGAATGAATCGATTCTACTTGGTTTGGCGGAGCTAAAAACGTAAAATTAGTACATTTACACGTGCAAATCGAGCAGTTTAATAACTTACACCTCGACAATACAGCTGTGTGTGCTGATATCCAAGACCTTGCCTCCAAACTGATGTGTGAAATATGTGATCGACTTCAAATGCTCATGCTTATGTCTCAAAGCTTGACTTTGGGCCAATTTGACGGGGTGAAAATCGTCGCTATCCTTCAATTCGGCCAATCGCTTTGTAGCCCAATCATCTTGACCTTGCAAAGCTTCAGGATCACTGGCAGTAATTTCTCTGTGATGCGCCAACAATTCCTCGAAGTATTCTGGACCGAGGAGATTGATCTTCGCAAGAAGTAATTCTCTCTGTACGAGGGGCGAAGTAGTATAATCGAGAACAGCCCAAACTGGGACCAAGTCTTCCAATTGGCGACGGGCTTGCTCAACCACACCGTCTTGACCGGACAAAACAATTGTCATGCGAGACAAGTCTTCGACTTCAGTAGAGCAAACGACCAAGGAGTCAATGTTGAAGCCACGAGCTGCGAGAATACCGGAAACGCGGGAGAGAACACCGGGTTCGTTTTGTACGAGACAGTTAAGGACATGCCGTTTTGCTGGAGTGGCAGAGGGGGCGGGGGTTTCGTAGAGAATATTGGAAACAGCTGCTTGTGCTGACCATGCTGGAGGAGCATCGGATGTAGGAAGAGGTGAGATGCGACGGTGAAGCGCCTTATATTCTAGAGCTGAAGTAGAAGAGGATTGATATCTTTGAATTTGTCGAGGGGTAATAGAAGTGCTGCGTTTAGGGATTGCTGCCCTCACTCCAGAGAGTGAGAGAATAGCTTTGCGTGAAGCCATATTGAATGATTGAAACTATTATCCAATACTTCTTGAGAGGTTATTAATGGTTATATTCCTATCTCAAGAAACTGAGAAGGATTAAAGAAATTGACTCAGAAGAAGTGACGGTCTAGGTTCAATCAAGCCCCGATACCGCACAAAAAGGTTGAATTTGTTTCAAGACGGCATTTGCCGGATCATTGATTGTATTGACCCCAGATATTTTAGTGTCTTGGAATATATGTCGGTGCACGAAATCCTTGTCACCAAACAACCAGCACAAAAACTCGAAATAACGTTCAGCCTCATACATTTACTGGGTACTAGTAATTGTAAGAATCAATTGTGACAGTTATCTGTTTACAATTCGAGACCCATTATCTCATCTCACGTTACTACAAACAACATTTACTTCAACCTTTATAAGCATCACTAATTATCAATATGGATGATACTGAACGTCGCACAGCAAAGCGTTCGCGCTTCGATCAGAAGGAGCCTGAGCCGAAGAGAACCTCAAGGTTCGATAGACGTTCGCGATCACCACCTGCGAGAAAGGCAGATGCAAGACGAAGCAGGTCTCCCCTTGGCCGTCGTTCTTCTCGTAGTCCGGCTCCGGAATCTGCAAAGAAAGGAGGTGCAGATCCAGCAGCAGCAGCAGGTACATACCCATCCCGGAAATACGTTACATAAATACTTGCTAACTGAAAACACTATAGCTGCCGCTGCAGCAAAAATCAATGCACAAATCCAAGCTAAGAAAGGTGTTCAACATGCCGATGTGCCACCTATTCGCGCAACCGAAAGTCCAGTCGGAAAGTCAGCATCTCCAGGACCCGGAGCAGGTAACAGCGCAAGCAATATAAATGGTGAGATGTATATCGCAGATGGCGATTATATCAAAGACATCGAAGTCAACGATTTGCGAAACCGTTATACACTGACTAAAGGTTCTACTCAAAAGATGGTAAATGCTCCTTGTGTTATATTCCACTGATACATCAGGCTTTCTTCATAGGTCTAGCCATGAATCATCTCTATACTTTCTCCTACCCCCTTTCAAAGTACAATTATCATTGTGTGGGAAGACTTTCAAGCTTACCTGAAGCGCGAATAGCACCATACACATACACCCTTTTGGCATCTGCTAACCTCCGCTGCGTGACATTTAGATTAAGGAAGAAACCGGCGCTGGTACGCAATACTTACAACTCACCATTTGTTTTAGAGATTTTAATATTGACTTTTCAAGATGTCACCACGCGAGGAAATTATTACCCGGATAAAAGCATGGCTACGGCTGCTGTAAGTCAATTTACGAACTTAGATATTGAGGAAAGCGAGCTGATTAAATGTCCAGAATCCCCCGTTGTATCTCCATGTTACAAGTCAAACAAAGCGAGGCCTCGAGCAAGCCGTTCAGAAGATTGAAGAACTAATGAAGCAGGAGCTCCCTAACTTGGTTGATGAACGTCGGTTCCGTAGACGCGAGCCTGAGCAAGTTGAGAGAGATGAATTTGGCAGAGTAAGTTTCGTTCTAGACAACATGAATTCTGGTTACTAACAAAAAAACCAGCGCAAATGGCCCGAGGAGAAGATCCCCATTGATTTTGAACCTATTCAAGGCTTTAACCTCCGTGCTCAAGTTGTTGGCCACGGTGGAGCTTACGTAAAGCACATCCAACAGGAAACTAGATGTCGTGTTCAAATCAAGGGACGTGGTTCTGGTTTCATGGAACATGGCACCGGCCGTGAGAGTGATGAAGACATGTATCTCCACGTTGCGTAAGTTTGTAGGTTCAGTTTTGCTCGGGCACTTGATTGACATTTTTTTAGTGGCCCAGATCCGAATGAGGTACAAAAAGCCAAAGAGCTCTGTGAGGATCTTCTCAAGAATGTTAGAGAGCAATATGAAGAGTTCAAGGCTCGCCCACCTCAACAACGTGGTTATGGCAGTCAAACCGGCTATTCAGGAGAGCGAGGCTACGGTGATCGCGCCCCAGACAGGTCTAACTCGTATGGTGGCGGTGGATACAATAACTACAACAAATCACCAGCCCCCAACACTCCTAATGCAGCCAGTCCTTCAACCCCTGCAGACTATGGAGCCCAAGCTGCTCAATACTATGGTTCAAATGCTGATCCTTATGCCCAATATGGTGGGTATGAGGCATATGTTCAATATTATCAACAGTACATGGCAGCTATGGCTCAATATCAACAGCAACAACAAGGTGCTCCAGGCTCAGGTCCTCCACCACCTCCTAATGAGGCACCCCCACCTCCACCACCCGGTGGATCGGTATGTATACTATTTCCTCACTTCATATATTCCTAACCGAGTTCTGTTCTAGAAGTTAGGTTTGCAAGACTGTCCTTCTCCTCGACTGGAAGGGACAGCCAAATTATAGTTCGAGAGAAACTAACCTTGAGAATATAGGCTCCTCCTCCACCATCAGGTCCACCACCAGGAAGTAATAATGGCTACAGTGCCGTTCCACCTCCACCTGGTTTTTAAATGCTATCTCTTAATTTTTGTGTTTATGAGAATCTTAAATTGCTTTAGGTCTTGAATGTCGAAAATTATGGATACTTCTTACTTGTACTTACCTATATCTTTTGGGGTACATTGAGAGCATTCAGGCCCAGAAGGGTCATGTCTCTCTCCAAACAGAACATTGAAAAGGTTCTCAATTATAGGTAGCATTACGCATTGAAAATAGGAAAGTAATGGTCAATCAATCAACTCAATTCTACTTAATAATTCATTCTCGTCCTCAACTTCATTCAGTGCATCTGCCTCAGTGTCCTTGAATGTCAACCTTGATCCGTATGAGATGCATAATTCTTCTCCTTGTTTGATATTCCTTAGTGCAGTATAGGTTATGAGGAGATTTTGAACATCTCTCTCCCATCCAACATTTTGATGTAATGTTGAATGATTAAACATACTACCTAGCCCAAGTATCACGGCTTGGGTGGTGGTAGGTGGTTTTGTCGTCCCATTTGAACCCTCAATAGGACTCTTAGGTTTATATGGCCAGTTACTAGAAACCATCTATATCAGCAAGACTTGGTCCCAAATGAACTGGTAGATTCGTATCAACATGCAAAAATGCAACCAGGCTAACTCACTACGTATAATGATACAATTCCGTCTTTTTTATGTGATTTTCATTCTCACTGGGATCTAAAACTAATACTGGGCATACTTCTAGCACGCTACGGGCGGGAATATCTTGAGAGGCAAATACTCCTCGGCCTGTGGAACGGGAATTAGTGATACTTGATTTGTGATAGAACGAAGTTATAATCTGGCGTGAATGGTTGTTTATGTAAGGTGTGAGGTGGGAGTGTCGTAGATATGGTATCGATACCTATCGTCATTACCTTTGGGAGTATCGAGGATTAGCATCAACCCGGTGGAGCGAGCTAATGGAATTCCTTCAGTAGACTTTTGGAAAGTCTCCTGTGTCGAAGGACCAGCGTCGCCCATTTTGATTTCAGGGATTTATAGAGCAATATTGGTCTGATGGGATTTGAGAATTGATTTTCGTGATTTAAAGTGAAAATGTGAGAAAAAAATGGGATAACCAGTGAAAGGATGTTGAAACTTTAGCCGCGGCGTATCGATAAGGTATAAGCCAGCGATAAGAAAGCGGTGGAGATGGCAGTAAATAGTCGAACGTCAGTATGGATATTCAGCCTTGTTCGATTCTAGACCTTGTATGATTTGGACTTCAAAACCTACAATTGAGAACGAGATTCTTACAACAGACAACTGAAACGCTCGTGACGATTGCATTCGTTGTACAATTAGGAACTGATCGTTGATCTCCGTGAGATAATCACGAGACACGTATATATCCTTGAGTATGTCGCATCAACGAACTACCTCGACCTTGGACGGAGTGAAAGAACCGCATTCTGTCAGTTTGAAGGTTTTGAGGTATGTAGTATTTAGTTCTCTCCTGCAACTTACGACTTACTTTGTTTGATTGTGAAAGTCGTGTTAAATACTAAATGTTACAACAGACTTTCCCGTCCATCGCTTTCAATTCAACATCCACTTCCCACACCATCTCCTTCACCACCTCCAAATCTCAGCCTTCCCGCTCCTTCAGCCTCCCTCTCATACCCATCTCCCACCCCTTCGAACTTTATTCTCTCTCCTCTTCTCACACTTCCTCCAGCTTTTGGATCTGCATATGTAGGAGAGACATTCAGTTGTACTCTTTGCGCTAATAATGAGCTCCCTCCTCCTATTTCTCAGCCCGCTCAAACGCATACCTCTCCGGATATCGCAAACTCGCCCAATACTACCAAAATAATATCAAACATCACTCTCACTGCGGAAATGAAGATTCCTTCCACAACAACTCCTATATTGCTCCCTCTTTCTGGTCCTGAGTCTTCCCCACAAGTCTCTACCACCTCAAAGGAAGGAACCCTGGAAACAGAAATCATATCTCAGAGTTCATTACAGAAAGTCCTTCATTTCGATCTCAAAGAAGAAGGCTCTCATGTTCTGGCTGTTACAGTAACATATACCGAATCGTCTCCGTCCTCTCCTCCACGTACTCGCACATTCCGTAAATTATATCAATTCATCTGTAAAGGATGTCTCGTGGTCCGTACCAAAATCAGACTATTACCCTTTCCAAAATCTACCTCTACGAGTAGTTCTTCATCCAAGAAATATGCATTGGAGGCCCAATTAGAAAATATCACAGAAGATAACCCTGTTACATTAACTTTGGTTCATTTGACCACTACTAAAGGATTCAATGCTACAAGCTTAAATTGGGAGATTGTACTTTCTGATTCAGAAAAGGAAAATGGAGGAGATATGGAATTGGAGAGACCTGTATTAGCACCAGGAGACATTCGACAGGTTTGCTTCTTAGTCGAAGAGAAAGTTTCTGGGGATAATGGTGAAGCTGCGGATAGTGTGGAGGGGGAAAAAGAAAGCGAAATTGTAGATGGAAGGTTGATATTTGGCGTTTTGAGTATAGGGTGGAGAGGCGCTATGGGGAATAAAGGGTTTTTGAGTACGGGGAATCTAGGAACTAGGATCTCATAAGATGAAATGAGGTAATGTGAGAATTAAGTGTGATTTAGAGAGAATCAAATGGGGTTCTTCATTAGCATGCTCATCATTTGGATATTGTATGACGTGTTGTACGAACATTTTTGTTCAGACGATATCACATAATAACGATCAGATTATTTATACAATTTAATTAAATCTTTTATCTGATAAGAATACTACCAGTGACTATTTAATAGGTAAGTAGTTACGTTTATGATTAGAGAACAGAATTCAATCGATGTAAAACTAGAAAGGTATTTATAAGAGACCAGAGACAAGGTCTTTGGGACGAGTTAGAAGATTGCATTTCGTGGATGGGAAATAGGAATCACGGTGGTGTCCTAAGCGAGCATGCATCTCAAAAAAGGAGACTTTGTTTGACATTGCATCATTGATCTCCAAGCGAACCTCTCATTCTTCCGAACTAGGCAAATGATTTTTGGGGGGGCTATTTATGTGAATTTCTATGCGTCTATCTTTCACGTCGTCATTAAATGTACTCTAGGTATTGGTCTACCATCCTAACATTTGTGCTTAACATCCATCTATCTTGAAAGCTCTGGATTAATAGCAATTATAACTTACAAGGACTGCTACGTGCGGTTTCACTTATGAATGTTCTCAGTAAACATGTTGGAAATTGTTGGGGATGGCGATTTATTCAACTGATAGTTATTATATCGTCCACATGATTTGCGCCAAGTCTACTGAGGTCATTGGAGATAATCTGACTTGTTTCACAGTGTACGATATATGTGTCTGCGGGGAATCACATGTATATCAATACCTTCACTTTATTTCTTACAATCCTCCTTAATTCCTCACCTATCCTAAGGTTATATCTTATCTTTCCCTCTCGCCCCGCAATTTCCACCCCACATCATAAAAATCTTTCTCTCAACAACCTCCGCTCCCACAATCCTCACAGTTTCCCGCGATACCACACTTCCAAGCCATCCCCTCTCCTAAAATGTCCGCTCCGCCCACCCCAACCGGCGAAACCATCGTCTACCTAGACTCCAACTACCACCCTCTCCCCTCTACCTTCTTCCCCGCTCCACACACATACACAGCCTACCCACATACCCCGCTCCCCCAGATCGCGCCGCGCATCCTCCCCGCCACCATCCTCCTCACCTCGCTCTGTCCGCTCACCCGCGAAACCCTCTCGCTCCTCCCCCCCTCCCAACTAAAACTCATCATCATCACCTCCGTCGGCACAAACCACGTCGATCTAGCCTACTGCGCCGAAAACAACATCCAAGTCTCCAACATGCCGGATACAAATACGGATACCGTGGCGGAACACGCGCTGGCGCTGTATTTTGCAGTCAAGAGAGATGTGGTGAGTATGCATGAGTGGACGATGAAGGCGGAGCGGTGGGCGAGCCAGGGAACGGGTATTTTGGGTATGAATACTTGGCAAGGTGGCGGCGCGAGGAGTTGTAGAAGTGAGGTTGTGGGGATTGTAGGTGGTGGGAAGATTGGTGGGTGTTTTTTTCTTTTTTTCTTTTTTCTAGTATTTTTTACTTCTTGCTTTTTGCGTTTTTGAGAAATGGGATGGGGAGTCTCTTGTAACTCTTAGTTCTGAGTATACTTCTCGTCTCTTGATTGCGGGGTTACTAGAATCGATCTGCAGGGATATGGTTGTTGAGATCAGCAAAACAAGAGTTCTTGAATCGTTATATTGAATCTCGCGAAGGAGGCGATAATCCAGCAAACTTGAATCCGATCTGGTCTGCCGGGTCGGCTTCTGAAAACCAATTTCATAGCTTTCAGAATTAAATAGACAAGACGGAGAAAAACGACTAACTCAAAACCCAGGCCTCGCCATATCCAACCTCTGCACCGCCCTCGGAATGAAAGTACTCATCTCGGAGCGCAAATCCATTTCCCAAGCGCAAGCGCGCGCAGGTCGAATCGCTTTTTCTTCCATCCTCACTGAAAGCACAACCATTATTCTTGCCTGTCCTCTCTCACCCGAGACCAAGAATCTCATCTCCGCGCATGAATTATCGCTGATGCGTCGCGATGCGATTCTCGTCAATGTGGCTCGCGGCGGTGTGGTGAATGAGGCGGATTTGGCGATGGCGTTGGATGAGGGAGAGATTTTGGGAGCGGCGACGGATGTTTTTGAGAGCGAACCGGTGGAGAAGGGGGGGAGTCCGTTGGTTAGAGGGGAGGGCGAGGAGAGAGTGAGGAATCTAATTGTTAGTCCTCACGTGGCTTGGTTTGGAAGGGATAGTCAGGAGAAATGTGTTAAGGCTATTGCTGAGATTTTTGAGGGGTATTTGAAGGGGGAGAAGGTTAATTTTGTGGTTTGAGGAGGTGGAGGAGATGCTGGGTTTATGAGCTAGGATATCCATGGATGAGTGCTGAGACTAGTGAGATGCAATATTGATCTCATCTTTGGAGTGTAAAATCAGGTGGGAGGGCAAAGCTTTTATAACCATAAATTTTAGACTTTAGACTTTAGATAGACTGAAATAGAATTTCTATAAGAGCGATCTATGTATATATAATATAGGACTTTGAATCTATAAGTACCACCCATCTATCGTGTTTTAAATGACAGAGCCCTTCAAAAAACCTGCTCTCAAGTACTGAACAGGCCATTGAACCTCAACACCTAATCTATAAGCGACTCTAAAAACCCACTCAGGTTCTCTCATAAACTGTCTAGCAACCAAGACGATATCAGCCTTTGCGATCTTTCCTTGTTCATCTTTAACATCTACTGTTTCCCCCGCGTTTGGATATGTAGTTGGCTCATCCTCCAAATGAGACTTTGCGGCTTCAGCTTCTGTGATCATACCGACACACCCAATCTTCAAATCTTTAATCCCTTCTTTAAACAGGGCTGCGCGGATTTCCCCAGCAATAGAGACCTGATAATTTGTATGCATTCCGATCTTTTGGGTTGGTGAATTACCTGCTGAACTAACATCGAGTAAATCAACACCGAGAGCTGGAAGCAACTTTGCCAATTTGATAGTATCTGGAACATCCCAACTCTCCACATCTTCCAACCACTCTGTAGCACTGATTCTGAGCAACAATGGCATTCCCTCTGGAATGACACTTCTCACAGCCTTGATCGTCTCAATCAACATTCTAGTTCTGTTCTCCCAACTTCCTCCGTACTTATCGGTCCGTTTGTTCGTAACTGGACTCAAAGAAGAATGCAACAAGTATCCATGAGCACCATGAATTTCAATCACATCAATTCCCGCTGCCACGGCTCTCTTGGCCGCATCACGGAACCCATCAATGACATCTTGAATATCCTCAAGTGTCATTTCATTAGGCTCAGCATACCCTTCACCCCATTTCAACGCACTCATTCCCTTAACATTCTTAGGCCATCCTCCATCCTTTTCTTCCGCAACAGCACTCTTCCCTCTAGGTCCCATCCAAGGAGGCAACGTACTAGCCTTTCTTCCCGCATGAGCCAATTGGATACCGATTTTCTGTCCTTGACCATGAGCAAAGTCCGCCACCCGTTTGAATCCGTCTATTTGTGCATCTTCCCACAAGCCTGCGTCACCGGGAGAAATGCGACCTTCAGGGCGGACAGAAGTAGCTTCAATAATAGTGAGAGACGCTCCACGATAAACAAAGGCACCCAAGTGTACAAGGTGGAAATCAGTAAGGTGTCCGTCGTTCGCGCTGTACATGCACATAGGAGCTACCCAGATGCGATTCTGAAACGTGACATCGCGGATGGTGAGTGGAGAGAATAGGGTTGGCGGATCTTTTGATAACGCGGTTCCCGCTGGGGGATTCTGAGCGGGGGTTGTGTATGGAGACATTTTCAATTGTGGTCGGTTTGATTGGACAGGAAATACGGCGTCAAAGATTGAAGATACCAAGAAAGGAAAGATAACGGAGGGAGTTCTCGAGTTTTTATATTATAACATTAGATTGTTATGCCCGAAATTGGGGAAGTTGTATTTGTAATCCCATGGTGGGGTTAACGGTTGATTGCATAATTGCATTGCGAAGTGAATACAGAAGGTTGATAACCAAACCTGGAATCATTCAAATCATTGGACCAATAGTTGAGTAGATAGCTAGGTAGCTAGGTAGGTAATGGATCCAACAGTTGAGTGATCCTGTAATCGTATGCCGAGGTAAACCGTCCGGTTATATGTTTCCGATTATATCGTCTTCTTCAAAGAACCATTGCTGTTTGTACTTGTCTTCAATGTCTTTTCCATCTTCTTCAACGCCGCGAATGCTCTACCAGTTACCTTTACACTATTGAAAAGAAGTACTACAAGCCGTTAGAAGTTACTCTTTACCACATCTCTGGCGATCAAAAACTCACTACAGGGAATCACTATCCAAAAAGAATTCATAAAAACGAAATATCCCCAGAAAATCGCTGGTTCCGGTCTTGAATACTCCAATCCCAATATATAGAAATCGAATAGACACGTCGCGTAATACAATACATCTCCATACAATTGACCCAACGATATGATTGCCTGCAATGGATATCGCAGCGAATGATCCGTTGCAATCATGGCCGCGAGGATAAATGATGAAGGGCCCCAACATACTGCAGTAATGGTTTCCATGCAGAGAACGAAAGCATCTTGTGTTTGGTATCGCGAATCAGAGAGTGAATATTCTTTCCAGAGTTGGCCAAAGAGATCTTGCATGAGTGGCATGCGTCGAAAGTTGTAGGCATAATATCCTTCGAAAAAGAGGTGAATACAACCACCTGGGAATCTTCGTTAGCTTTTGTTTTTTCATGGCAGATGGAGATCTCAGAAGGTGATGTACATAAAACAAACCACAGAACAGTCAATAAATCAGCTGTCGAAATCCGGGGTCTGACTCTCATCACCAGTAGATAGGTACTTGAGAAAATGGCAGCGCATCCTGCAGCAAATATCGAGACCAGTGTAAAAGTATCCCATTGATTGGCAAGGTAATGAGGAATCTCGAGATCTAAAGGATAATAAGGGTGAAAGGGAAGAGGTAGAGCAGTTGCATTTGGCGCCATTATGGAAATTGCTGCATAGAATACAGTACTTTGAATTGTTGTTCTTTCAAAATAATTTCTCTGGTCAACATGAGATGAGAGACGAAGTTGTAGTTGTAATCTTACAACAATTCAGGGGACGCGACGAAGAGCTTGTTGATTGGTTCCTGTAGAGTATTTCACACCGAGTTCCGATCACAAGCTCTACAAAGTAGTATCATCTGTAGTTATATATAAGCAAAGCAAAGCAAAGCAACCTTCTGCATTTGAATAAAGCAAATATCATTTCAGAGAATGTGTTTATTGCATCGACTGGGTAATCAGGAGAGAAGATTGGATTAGGTTGATGATGATTGTATTGATATCAATCGATTTATGCTTATTATTATTAGTTATCAAGATCAAGAGCTTTAGAGTTTCCAATCCCCTGTACTAATAAAGGTTATATAAGGTTAATCTAAGGTTCTTTATTATTTGTGAAAACCTTCAAAAATTCTAAACATAACCAGAACATTCAAATCATCTCAAATGCATGATGGACTGCTTCTAAATCTTCAAGGTTCTTTCTCAGTCATTCAATTCAGATCACAATTGGGGCAGACTAGGAGAGTATGATGTCTATCAATTCGTCCAATTCTTTGCAGCGGCAACTATCAGCTCGTTGATGGACTTGATAATGAGAATCGAACACGAGTTCTTCCAAAGCTAGCGGCTTTGTGTACAAAAGAACCTCCTTCAACTTAGGAAACCTCTCATAGGTTCTCAACCAGAATCCACAAGATCTTTCTTGACCGTTTCACCTCCTTATATGCCTTTCTGTCTTTCAATCTGCTATCTTCGACTGCTCTCCTACCTTCTCTACCTCCATCAATCACACCCTCATTCTTCTCACCTCTCGTATAATCTAATTTCCCCTTCGCATCTTCCAGCTTCCTCCTTTCCTTCTCCAATTTCCGCTCCGTCTTATCCGCTTTCTTATCAGGTTCCCTAGATCTCAAGTCCCCGAGCTCTCTTTGCGATCTCTCGATTCCAAAATCCAATCTTCTCATCTCCCTTTCTACCTTCTCGATCTTTCTCTGTGCCTTATTTTCACGCTTATCGCTCTTCGCGGTAAGTTTATCCTCTTCTCTTCGAGCTCGATTGTCATTCCTGAATATCTGTCTCTCTACTTGCGCCGCACTCATCTGAGCCATTTCATTTGTTTGTGCAGCTGGTGGAGGAACATCAAGTGTTGTTTCCATCACATATGGTCTTACTGCACTCATTTGTCTTTCCAAAACAGTCGCAGACGTGTTTTCATCAGTCAATGTAATTGATCTCAATATATCAGGCGGTAGCTGTAACACCGAAGCCACAGCTTCCATGGTAGCAATCGAAGCCTTCAGTCCTCGTGGAGCAAAAAGTTTCGCATTGGCCTTTTGGATGTAAGTATCTGTTCTACTTTTGGTCACGGCTGCGCTCCCTAGATGTGTGGGGATTTGTACGCCGCTCTCGGTGAGCTGTGCCCAGTGATATGATATCGTGTCTAGTGCATCACCCACTAGATCGGTAATGTGTACAGGCGGGTTCTCGCTGGCGGCGACATTCAGGTTATCGATGAATTCCACAAACTCTTGCGAGGTGAGGTTGTAGTCAGAGAGTGCGGGTGCGTATATGCGAGCAAATGGCTTTCCGATTCCAGGCACGATTTGTGGTACTACAATAGGTCGGGGAAGTTTTGGATGTGAGTAATCGGGTGGTGGACTGTGATGGGTGGATTCTTGTGTTTGGGAAAGAATCCCGTTATCAGAGAGTATTGTGGAGGTGGTATTGTAGCTGGAGTATGGATTTCCATGTTGGTTTTGAGTAGCATGCAGGTTGTCTTCGTACGGTATTTTTTCCTCAAAATAAGCCATTGTTGTAAAGATGATGATTGTAATGATGGGAATCAACATGTATAATTTGATACTCAATTCGAAGAATGGTAAATTGAAGGAACAAATCTTTTGCATAAACATCTAGCTAAAACATGAGGAATATTATTAGATAGATAACCCACATCAGCACACAGTCTACACCCAAGTCTAACAAACATAGCCCTCCGATCACCCATCCCAACCACCTCATCTACACAACATGTTTCAATCTATGCGCGCGAAGACCATGCAGTCTAGAAAAACTCACCCATCCCGCTCCCGTAGTAAACCCATGAGATTCCCAATCATATCAATGATATCATACACGATGAATACAACACCACATCCATTCTGACCGCTACGGAGTGCAGATCACGCTATCTGGCTATACCATACGCGTCTATCTCAGCCCTGCTCACAGATCGTCGATTGGCGACGCATACCAAGCTTTGTCGATCGCAACCTTAAAATATACCACGGAGCTAGCTAGGTATACTTGTGTGGACCATGTCTTACTGTTCCCTCGAATGCCTGCCAACACTGACGTCGAGCTTGGGATTCGGAATTGTGGAAATGTTTAATTTGATGTATCGATGTGAAATATAGGTCATTTGATGTTCTTTTATCTCTTCAATCTGGATGATGTTCATCACAATGATGTCTTAATATTTGCTGTGCTCTTGAATCTCAGATTATGATGATAGATTCAATGACTGCAGGCTGCGTTTCCCTGTGGTGGCAGAATCCATAGTTGACGAAATTATCACTTTATTAATTACTTTAAAATCTTAGGTATTTAATTATATATATTGAAAGACTTGTTTTAATAAATTAAATTAATTAATTTAAATATTTATATTATACAAAGTTTATTTTAATTAATAGAATTTTAATGGATTTCTTGAATATAAAAAATTATTAAATTTTAATTTAAAATAATCATTTTCAAATTAAAAATATTTATTTATATTCAAATCAGATGATTTTTAATTTATTTAATATATATTGTATTACATAATATAATAGTAAAAGCTCTTAATTGAAGAATAAATTAAAAACAAAGAATAAAGAATAAAAATTCCTTTCCCTTTAAATTTTAATTAATATTTTTATTTATTCTTTAAAACTTCTACTGATTTTCTTCTTTTTCTTTTAGCTTTTATATTCATTTCTTTTTTTCTTTTTCTAACTTTTATACTTATTCCCTTTTGTTTACCTTTTCTAAAACTCTAATATTCAAAGATTTTGAAATCTCTAAAACTTTTTAAAGTCTTTTTTCAGCTTTTTTTATTGAAATTAATATTAAATAAATTATAAAAGATATTGATTTTATTTATTACTAATAATATATTTTATTTATTAGTAATAAACATATTATTAATATTATAATATATATTTAGACAATTTATATAAGAATTTATATTGAATTTCTCTATATCTTGAATATTCATTTTATTATTATAAAGAAAGAGCTGATTATCAAATGCCTAGCCACGATAGTGATAATAATCAATAAATCTTGTATATGAAATAGGATATTCGTTTAATTAAAGTACTCATAAAGACTAACCATTCCAGCCACTTACCAAATACCCTCTTCACCAAGATCCCATTCCAATTTATTATCCAACACGCTATGTACGATTACACAAACCCGAAAACTCCAAGCCAATCACACATTCATTGAACCATACCATCTCATCACAACTCTCTCCATCACTACTCCTTCCTAACCCTCACCCCCATCAAATACTTGCCCTCCTTAAAATACGGCACCGCATGAACTTTCAATTCATGGCTTTGTCCCGGTATCAAATCTAATTCGAATCTTCTAATCACTGTAGCGAGAATAAGACGGATTTCGCGAAGTGCAAATCTATTTGGTTTTTTCGTCAGTATTTTCATCTCTTGATCCAAGCTCCGAGGTGGAATTAAAAAAAGGGAAGTCTCACTGCTGTCCAATACAATTCCTTACGCCGCCCGAAAACGGCAGAAATGCTTTTCTATCCACAGGTACACCTTTGTAATTTTCGAGCCAGCGCTCGGGAATGTATGAATCAGCGTCGGGCCAGATGCGCGGGTCGACTTGAAGGATGTTGGGGAACGCGTAGGTTGTTACCTGATTTTATGTGTCAGCATTATCGCTTTCTCATTGTGCTTTCATTGCCATTTCAAAGTTCTGAGGGACAATAAAGATACATGGAGAAAATTGGAGGGAAGGGATGGATTAAAAACATACATGAGCAGGGATCTCAAACCCATCAATCCAATTCGTCTCACTAGTATATCTGGGCAATCCTGAAACGACCATCGGCATGAGTCTCATACTCTCGTTAATCGCAGCATTTAGATATGGCAAATCTTGCGTATTTGCAAAGGTAATTATATCGTTCTTGGATGGGAACGCAGATAGGATTTCTTGTGTAAAGAGTTGTAGTTTAGAAGGATTGTTGAGAAGAAGAAGAAGTGTAAAGGTGCAAGTTGTGCCCGTTGTATCGCTGCCGGCGATCCTGCAAGAGGTTAGGTGTTTTCTTTTCTGAGATCAAAAGGGGAGCATACATGAATAGCCTCATTTCCTCCATTAAATGTTTGTCAGTAAATCCCTTCGGATCACTTTCATTCGCATCCAAGAAAATTTGTAACAAATCCTTCTTCTCTCTTGCTTTCTCTTCTTCCAACCCTTTTCTACCTCTTCCCATCTCCGCCCGTCTCGTCTTGATAATTCCATCAATCATGCGATCCATTTCCTGTACCGGGCTTGGTATGAATGGGATGTATTTGACAAATGGTAGGACGACATCGATATATACCCTACGTAGACGATCGAGGAATAAGTTTTTCATATGTGGATCTTCATTGACGACAAGACCAAATGATCCACCAAAGAGAGTCGCAGACATTACGTCCATTGTTAGATTCCCAAGCATGGAAAACATGTCAACTACAGCACTGCCATCCTCACTCTCAATGTCCGTAATACATCTCGATTCTAATACCTCAACCATGAAATCAACACAGGATTTCATGAGTGGTTCCATTGCGTTTAAGAAGGAGATGGAGAATCCAGCGGACAAAGGTCTCCTCTAATAAATGTCTTTAGCCTCTATACTATGGATTCTCGATGGAATCAAGATAGAAGATCGGGGGATGGGGATGCACACCTTCTGTTTATAAACCCTGGTATCAGTTTCCGTAAACAAATTACTCACATGTTGATCTTCCTGGGTAAGAGTATAGAGTGGACTTTTCCTGAAATCGTCTTCGACTACGATTTTCTGGATGGCGGATTTGGAAGAGACCATTATCTCGTTTGGACCTATTCATTATTAACGCCCATACCTTGTGGACTGTGGGAAGAAAGATCTACCAATCCTCACAACATCACCATATTTTTTGAAAAGTTTCGGGGCGATGTTCATCGTTTCTCCCCGCAAGGTATGATATAGCCATATACTGCCGCATAATTTCAGACTCAAGGGACCAGGAACTTTGGAGAGCGGCGTGAAGAATGCAGTGTGAATGGAAATGCATAGTCTCCGGAGTATTTCGAGAGCGACGATGCAGAGAACGATGAGCGTGTAGGACATTGTAGAATAGTTTCACGATAATTTTATATAAGAATGGATTCCGAAAAGCTAAAGCTATGCATAAGTAAGGCGACAGATGCTCACAAATAGAGTTTCATCGCAAAAGTATCAGTCACCTATTCCTAAAAAAATCAGAGGAAAAAAAGTTGCGAATTGAGGGGTATTTTGAAAAGAAGACAGTTTCCAGTAGTACTACTTATTGCATACCAAGTACTACCTACGTACATCGGAAATCAGCCGTACATTGCAACACAGGGTTTAATCTCGCGCATGAACAGAACGCCCAATATCACTATATTCTAACGAAAACATGTCGTTCGACGACAGGTTTGAATCTTCAAGAACCTTCATCGTGGCGTTGGATCAGAATGATGTAGTACTCCTTGGAAAATTACATAAGTGACAAACGTGGAGGATTGGTCTTGACTTGAGCGCAGAATCCTTCATATCTAGATCTAGATCGGAAGAAAAAATTCTTAGCGCTGATCAAAGTTATATTATAGTAAGGCAGAATCATGTAGATAAATAACCAACCCAACTTTGGGGTGCCAATTTGCCATGTGGCTTGGAGAACAAAGGCACGGAGCATGAACACAATAAAATCTCAAAAATGTCGTAGCTTTATTACTTTCAACTAAATCCATCCAACCGCGTTGGCAAATCGATATATAACATCCAGAAAATAGACGAACGTGAAATTGGGCGTCCGTAGTAATAAGTAAGTAATAACATTCCTCCTCAACATATCCTCATTTGAAAACGCCAAAACTCATGTATGTACAGACCCATCACACGCTCGCTAAGAAAAAAGTGATATAAGGCTGAGACCGAAGATAGGGAAACGAATTATCAAGAAGAATAATATGTCTCGTGTATTGGGGTTATCTTTTTCGAGGTCATTCTTCCTAATGTTGAATATGTTGGTGTGGGAGATGCGGAAAATATAGCACTTTCGCCGTCCAATTCCGTTGGCACCGGTGAAAATTGATTATGTTGAGATGTAGGACTAAAACTCTTTCGATCCTGAGGTGGTGAATTTGGGTGGTGCCAGGTATTGGTGTATGGAGGTACACCATCTGGATTTGGACTGTGTATCGAATTACCATCGGCATTAACTGTTGTGTAGTTTCCTAAACTCGAGTTGGTCCCGGATAGCTCGACTGGATCAGGAGCGTGCGAAGGAAGTACTTGGTATGCTGACGTATTCCGCTGTTGTGCAATATGTGGATTTTGGGGATCGTAGCTACGGTCGGGTCGTTGTGGGTACATTTTGGTTGCGTTGCCAGGATTATATGCAGGTACAATAGGCGCAGAAACTTCTGGTACGTGAGCACGACTTTTACGGATACGAAAGATGCAGAAGCCTGCAACGAGAAGACCGACAATCACAACTACTACCCCTACAACAATTCCAGCAATTGCACCGGGGCCCAACTTGTTTCCAGAAGGGTTAGATGTTGAAGAAGCAGTTGCAGTGGTAATTGCTCTAGTGGGTGTACGATTCACGGCAGATGCTTTTTGCGAAAAGTATGTTTTCAGATCGCCGTTTTGAAAACCAGTAGCAGGAGCTTGCATGGTTGCGCCACCTGTAGGACTATGTAATTGTCAGCATTTCATCTCAGCTTTCAGACTATCAATACGTACGATCCACCAATGACAGAGATTATAGCTGAAGGTACGGCGTATGAGGTAAGATCCGGTTGATAGGTATTCCATGGATTGAATGAAGCCTGACCTGGGGCTGGTTCGTTGAGATTGACATTATGCGTTCCCCAAGAAGGTGAACTATCGCAATTAGACTGATCTTTCGGAAACGATCCACCCACGATGAGCATTTGAGCTCTATTGACCACGTTACAGCTCAACATATTATGTGGTCTCGCAGAACTTGGAGCATTTTCCCACCACTTAATCCAGGTGAAGGAAGGAAGACTGAGAATATAGAGATCATCGTATCCTGAAGAGTTCGCTCCAAAGCCTGCACCTCCATAGATATATCTTAAAATATTAGTAAATTGCCATGAAAAACGTGACGATATAATACTTACATGTTGTATGATGACTGGTCAGGCGCCCAAGTAGCACCTGCGCAAAACCTCCTCCTGTCTCCAGGAATATCACCGGTTGCGTTCTGAGTGTACCATATGGAACTTTGGATGTCGTAAATATGGATCTGGTTCATTGGTGATGCTATTATTGTCTCATTGTTGTATGGCGTTTGTATACCTCCAAAGTAGACGAGAATTCCGGTACGACTCGCCGGGAGATACACCATGGCACCCTCTGCTCTTCCAATCTGATCTGGTCCAGTATTGTTTGTCCATTTTCCACTCTGATAATCATACTTGATCAAGCCGCTTGTTGCGAGAGGCGGTCCAGTCCATCCCGGAATCGAAGCATTGCTTTGCCATCCACCAAGCATATAACCTTGCCCTAGATCGGAAATACCAACTCCCATGCCATACGAAACGCTCGTAACACCGTTGTTAGGCGAACCAAAATTTTCCCATTGATTATATAGCAGGTCGTATGAATAAAGGTTGGGTGCACTTGGCGAACTGCCGAAGTTGTCGCCGCCAAAAAGATAGAATCTCTTGTTGACCTCATCTCCCCAAAGTACACCTCCACTCACATTCGGGATCGATGCATTCTTTGAAAGATTGGCGTGTAACTGAGGCATTCCTGGCCCTGCTGGACTTGTGTCGAGATCATTATATAAAAGCCAAGAGTCTATCGTACCATCAGTTGTGTTGTTCATGGTTCAATAATGTCTTTTTGCTGATAATAACTTACTAGAGTAATTAGCTGGATTTTGCGACAATGGATTCCAATCGAGCATTCCGCCATCAATAAGTAAGTGTCGATCAATGACAGTCGTTTGATGTCCCCATCTCCTACAAAAGTCGTTCAAAGGATCTTTCTGTTGCCACGATGGCTGCACCAAACATAGTAGAATGACCAGTATCACAGACATCGAGCCAGTCAATTGTCCATCCCAGAAAGATAATAACGTGCTAGAACATTGTCGTCGCCTCGAAAGTCGTAAGGAACTCGCCATATCTAAGTGCTCAGAGCTGTATATTCATCGATAATCTAGAAGGTGAGATATTAGGAAGAACCTGTGGCCACAGGTAGGTAATTACGGCTGATCTAAAGATTAGAAAGCAGGATTCACAAGATGAATATGACTGAAAGCAATTTTTCAGAACAGGCCATCACGAAGGATTCTGTTCGTCCTATATGTGTAATAATCGAGACTGATAGAGTTTTCCAGCATTTTTCTAGCGATTGGCACTCAGCCTTCCCGTGAAGCTGGGAGATACATAAGCCTCCATGTCAAGCTTAGGTTACCTTGACTTGATCATGTCGAGATTACATCTAGTCCTCAAACACAGGTTTAATCCCTTGACAATGTGACATTGAAATTCTAGAATAATTGCGGTATGTAAGACTCTCATGTCAATGGAAGCTACCAATTAAAGTAAGAATCTCACTTTGAGGTAAGGCGCAGCTAAAGGATGACTGCACTGCAGGGGCCCATCGTATACCTCAGCTTGCATAGCAACACCAAAGTAGATTTCAATTGTTTTTTTTACACTGCCAACAATGAACTATACATGGACACGATGATTTGTTGGTATTTCGACTTCGAATCCGTATTGAATGCATCATAATGCAAAACACCAAAAAGAGTAGTATGTACTCGTGCAAGCACAGCATTCGTTACTCAAATGCATGGAAGATTTGATAATGATTCCAATGGGTACCAATTTGTACCAGTTCGAACCCTTGAAACGTCGTGGGATCACGCCACTTCCTTCGTCTCCTACTCATTTACCACGTGTGAGATAAGGACACCAAATGATTCCAACGAAGGGTAAAAAAAGGAAAGATAGAGAGGTTTATGAAGGAGATTTTGGGGTCGAGGCTTTGTAAGAAGGCACTGTGAACGAGATGAACAATTCCTACCATTCATATTAATTGATCGGTCTCCCCCACTCCTACAATGAATGAGTTTTGCAACATCATCGGGTTTCACTGCAAAGCTCGAATGATACCAACGACACTAGATGTTGGTTTTCCATTGTAGTGAGTGGCTGGTAGACGTCGGTCTAGAATGGGGGCTTGAACAGGTTGGTTGATGTTACTGAGCTATTGCACACATATCGGCAAGGGAAGAGGGTACCAAAATACATGAGTTTTCTCGACTCTTCTCTTCTGTCAGTTGAATGCGGCGTGAATTGTGAATTGTGAATTGTGAATTGTAAAGAATGATGATCTAAAAATGTATACAATAATCCGCACGGTCACAGGATTTATTAGTAGTAGGTAGTGGAGATGAAGACCGAAACATAGCTCATCGCTGGCCTTCTCACGTGATGTCTCACTTGCCAAGCCCCTAGCAGCTTCTCCCAATTGCCATCGCGACTGGTGCTCGTAACCAGGAGGTGCCAGTTGTACCCTCGATTTAAATCGTACTTAAGAGTATCTACCTAACCAACCAAGTATCTAGATAGGTCTTTGATATCTTCATATACTACCTAGGTACTTAGGTACGTATCTGATTCACTTTGATCGAGGTGTCTTTACTTCTGAAATCTCTAGCCAACACACCAAAGACACCACCAACGAGATACCAACAGAAGTGCACAAATCCTGTTCTTCTTTCCGTTTCTTGTCGTATTGTTTCTTTCATACCACGTGCATACCTATCTTTCCTTTGGTTGTATCCTTGAATCCTAGAATATTCCAACATGTCTGTTTGTCTGTTCGTTGGTCATCGCCAAGTTACTTCAAGTTCGAAAAACTGTTGTAGGATTAATATAGCCTTCAAAGTTGGAGCACTTTGACGATAATTATATGTTATCCCCCCCCATCCCCTTCATCTCCTTCGTCTTTTGATTTTCACTCAAAAACACTGGTTTTGTAGCAAGCTTACCATCCAATTATAGAAACATATACCTCCTAAGCCCTCAAGCGCGTGAATCCTTCGACTCCCATTCAACGAGGGGTCTGCGGACAGGCTGACACTATTCTTGGCATGTCCTCATAAAACCACATCATGCCTTCCTGGAAAATTAGAGTTGTACTCTGGTGGTTCAGTCGTTTTGTTAGTATGGTACTGCCCGTTTCTACATAGATACTCTCTTTTTTTGATTACGTCGCTCAATACCCTTGTTTTATTCATTTCTCCACAACCCTTATACCCTTGCCTCAATCAGCTCTCTCTTTTATCCTTCTAGAATGTCTCATTCATTTGCTTTCGATGATACCCCACACGTTTTGAATCTCTTTTCCGAGTGGTTATGTTGGTGTATGCTTTGGGCTGGTATCAAAGTCTATTCGTTCATTTCCCGAAAGAAGATACCTTCTGCCCGACGAGGTGATTTCGAGGCAGAATCAACAAGTCTTGCATTCTTTATCGTTACATCTAGTGTCTGTGCATCGCTTGTTGAAGTGAATTGGATACTGGTTTGTCCCCATTATCCTTCGATCACTCAAACTCTAAAACTTCCTGCAGCCATTCCTTACTCCAGCACTCTACTTTGTCACCCGAAATAATGATGCCGATCATCATGTTCTCCCTAGCAACTCCAAATCAGAGAAACCAGAATACCCAACCGATTATGGCTTCAATTTAATATTTTATATTCTCTTTGCCATTTCAACTAGTGTTCTCTTTCTCCCCTCGGCATACAACCCTATCACTATCGGTTTGGGTCTCAAATTTCTCATCTGTCAAACGACCATCTATGCGCGTCTAAGCACGTCATCTAGTGCCCGTGATGAAGCTCCCCCCGTGCATCAACTATTTTTACACCTGGAAGAAACATGCTGCTGGGTAGTTTGCTTCCTTACCGTTATCCTTCTGGTCTCACAGCAACAAAGTCCGGGGATTCTTAGTCTCTCGGTTTACAGTATCTTCAAGGCACTTTTATGGGCTGCTGTCATAATTCTTGTGAGTTTTATATTGCATTCATAATTCATTTTTTTCCTCACAAAGATCATCCACAGTACTAATGCCTACCACAGTGCAATGGAGGTCATGCTTGTACCTTAACTCTCGTGTCGACCTTTGGACTCTCTACCATATACATAAACTTCCTTCCTTCTCCAGCTTTAGCTGTGCTGTCGTGTCTTTGTGCGCTTCTTGTTCTAGCACATATTATATTCACGCTACCACGGAAGTGCTCTAAACGCCCGATTCTAGGCTTCTTTGCTGTCTTCCCCATTGTCGCACTTCTCTTACATTTTGGAATCCCTGAGACCATCGAGGCTTTTTCCGAACTAATGAATGGAGTCTTTTTTCAAACTCGCTGCACAAATAACCAAGACACGTTGGGTAATGCTACAGAAATTGCTCATGCAATTATGGATGAGCCCTCTCGGCTTGTGGCGGAATTTGGTCCTAGAGAAGAACTCAAATCATGGCTAGATGCCATATTAGGACGTTCGAAGTCATGCACAGTTCCTACTGCTGTGACTGTCGAGTTACGATAGCACTTGTACGCGATATTGTTACTTATATAAAGATACATCACATATTCTGCACAACTTCGCATCATCACCATCATCATCATAGATATAGATTATAGACAGTATTACGGTTCACATGTCAACAAGTTTTCGTGGAGAAGGATCAAATTCCAAGAAATATCTAAATATAATTTTCATCAAAAGCGCTCATCAATTTGTAGATCTTGTGTCATCGGCACATTTTCCGGGCCATGATCCCGAATATTTTCCCTGTTCCCATGCTTTCTCTCAACTATCACAATATGTTCGCCCCCGAAAGCCCCCAGACCCTAATGCAGGTACCAAAGTTGTTCCTGAATCCTTATCGCTTGTTCATTCAATCAATTGGTTTCAAAATAGCTTACTAATGCATCTTGCCCGCCGAGCACATTCCATACTACAAGGATTGGAGTGGTGAAATGTATAAATCTACATTGGATAAATATAACATTTCAATATTCGGAAGGTGGTGTTCTGTTTCCTTGGATTACTCTTCATCGGTATACCGCACAACTTGTTTACAAAAAGAACAAGGAAAATATTGATCCTGAGCAATCCTGAGCATTGCGGCCGTCACAGCATACTGCACATCAAACCGACGTTTTTCGGTTGTGGCAAAGCAAGGAAAAGTACGCTTCGAACGGCTCGAATGTTCATTTAATCATGGAGTATCACAAAACACAGTTTCACATCACGCAGTGGAATATATTTGTAAGCTCGACTTTGATTAAAAACGCGATTATGCAAGCAAGCGGGCGGAGAGATGAGGAAATTTTCTCCGTCGATACAATGGATGTGAAGAATGATTCCATCATCTCAAAATATATCGGGATATTATCATCATTCCTGGTATAGTTCCCTGTTGTGTTTTTGCGAAGGGGAGGGATTACAAAAACGTTGATGCATTGCATAACTAGTTCTTGGGGAAATCCTTCGTGGTTCTTCGCTGATGTTGTGTATCGTGATTTCATTTACTATAATGCAGTGGTAGCTACTGTCACCGCAGTCGTGCGAGTGCCTCGGCTTATATTGATGTATTACCTGTATCATACCTCTATCAAGGTTGCATCAAGACTGCTTCGATGAACTAGTGGGGGCCTTCAGGTGTGACGGGCTAGTTTCTGCACAGAAGGTGAGGAAAAGTGGTATATGCTTCATTCTAAGACAAGGGAACTATTTATGTTATATCTGGACACCACATTGAAATTCTGCGCAATGAACTCTGTCTTTCAGATGATAAGGAGGTTATGTGCCTATAAAATGCAGACTCAATGCTTGGCAGATGGATTCAACAGTCACCTTTTTAAAAGTTCTCCTTCTGTTCTTCACCCTTCAGATTGTGTGGGATAATTGCTCACTCAATACATCTTTTTTTGAAGTTGGAAGGTAGAATGTGCTCTCATTGGACAGCTATGTGAGAAAAAAGTCCCCCTTTAAATCGCTTTGATGCAAGTGATAACAGAAACTCGAAGATTTTCTCAATAGTTAAACTTTACACACAATCTGAATGTATTGATGTGAGCTCGAGTAACGGAAGTTCGGTCCAGATCATTAGATGTCGATCATGTGTCGTATGGTGTTGTTCACCGGTGCAGACTGACTCAAAAGAATTCGTCACCAATAGTGTAGCTCGCAATGATGAATTGGGCTGCGGACAGGCCGAGAAGAACTTTGTCTCCGTTGAACCTCCTTGCCTACGTCTATATTACTAGGACATTATCTTTTCATGGTTTGTTCATACAATATCTAATCAAGCGCTTAGTGGCGTCTCATACCGCGCCTTTGCTTCATCTTCATTTTTGGAAAGACTGAGCCTGGTCCAAAATCTGGTTCACCACCTAGCGTACCAAGTATGTCTCCCACATAATTAGTAGCTTCAACACCTCCAGCAAATGTACTATTCCATCCATTCACAATGCCTTCAACCACCTTGATGCCAGCCAAATAGATGTTCTTAATAGATGGGTCATAGCCTTGGTTTTGATCGAAAAGATTATCCAAAATAGTTTGATTGGCATGAGGACGATCAAAGTCAGATGCGGTACGCATGATGATGATACGGGAGAAATCGACAAGACTGTTAGTGGCGGCTCGAAGAAGAGCTTCCAGAGTGGCGTTATCTTCTTGTTGCGTGGTGCAGTAAATACCGCTTCCATTGGTCCACAGCGAGGTAGTATTCTCGAAAGCATCGGCGAGTAGCTCTCCGGTGAAGTAGACATCTGAGGTTGCAGTGTCACAAGCCACAACTGAAGGTGGTTGAGCGCCAAGAGCATATGCTTCTGTGGCACCGTATAGAGCTCGGTAGCTCATTGCATCGGCGGTGTCATTCAGAACAGCCGTTCGCGCAAAATCCATGGCGATCTGTCGTAGTGGTTCATTGACTTCGAAAACTTCAGTACCGTAGATTTCAGTTACTGTTTCTGTTGGCGAATAAGATCCTTGAGGCCAATATCCAGTGGTCCAGTTGGAAGGAATTTCTCTGGCATCCATTTCGTATTGAAGAGCTACAGATACAGCGTAACGGGAGAATGTTACAGCCTTGATTATATCAGCACAATACTTGAACGGGATAAACATTGATACTTACACCAATAGTGGCTACCTTAGGAGACACACCTGCGATACCCGCAATGAGGAAGTAGGTCTGGCTCAAGTCGAAGAGGGGTGAATATGCAATTGAGTTGATTGTCACAGCAGCATTGATTTCTGGAATTTTCAGCTAGACCCATGGAAAACATTCTTCATCGAATGGGAACCCAATATCTTACCTCCTTCTCCAGTTATAACTTGACAAATTTCTCCGTCTAGTGTACAATGTACCTCGGGGAAAAGTGGACTTATACCAGGCACAGTGATATTCCTAGCGAGAATATCAAATTCTTTAATTCCATACCATGCTTCTCCTTCATCTGAAAACTATATTTCGAATCAATAGACTGCTACTCAAACTATGGTCTTTTGCTTACCATGTCCACAATGAAAACTTTTGGTGTGATTGGTTTATCATGAGTGCCATTTACAAATCTTGTGCGGAGTTGAGAAGAGGCATCTGGAGTTCGTGAAGCTGCAGTAAAAGAACTCAGACACACAGTCGCGATGAGATTGAGAAGACGCATATTGAACTAATCATACAAGATCGCACAGGACAAAGGTCAAGAGCAAAGGCGCGGGAAAGGATTGAAAACGGTTCAACTTTATGAGCTACATAACGACTATTTGTATACTTCTTGACATCTCCATCCTAGGTCAAGATGTCATGAGGAGTGGGCATGCTGACGACGATGATTTGAAGACAGCTTCTGGATTCCATAATTAGTGGGGTTAATGCATGCTTATCTGGAGGACAGGGGTCCTTGCTGTTCAGATACGAGATAGTATTAGGTCACGCAAAGGTTAATGGAGTAAGTCTACCCGTTAGTCAGGTACTCCATTCTTGATCGTATTGAAATAGTAGATGTACCATCCATCACTTTCGACACAGTAAATAAAGTTCAACTAAGCTTTGATAAGAGAAGGTAAGATTATCAATTCCGCGGCTCCCGATTCGATCCTCTAGAATTCACCATAGAATTATAAACCTCAACCGATATCTTCAGATCTAATGCCCAAATCCTAGGTTTACGAGACGGTATCCATCTGGCTACTTGCAAGCTTAAAGACATCATCCCAGCCTTCACCGTTGGGTCTCTTTCTGCCACCTTCATAAACATGATTCAAATAAATCTCAGCCTCCCTACCCCATCCTAACAATCGATCTTCCGATCCCCAATCACCCATTGCCATAAGACCGATCGGAATCTTTCCTTCATCGGCCGTCTCAACGGGATCAACATATCCAACAGGAACACTAATCGCAGGATTTCCACACAAATTAGCAATCCAAACATATTCCACACTACGAAAGGTAAGATTACCATTCGTGGAACCGTATTTCAGATCTCTTTCGGATTTAATATCCCATCCTGTCATAGGGCACGTTGGAGTCAAAATAAGTAATCCCGGATACTCCTTGAACAGAAAAGCAAGATGTTGCATGAGGATATTACGCAATTGCTGCGCGAGAAGATAGTCTTGGGCAGTCATTTGTGAGCCAACTCCAAGAGCTATTTTGTTTGCGGGATTGAGATCGGCGAGCCATGAAGTTGAGGTAGGTTTTTGATCTGGAAGATGATCGGCACGCACACGAATGGCTAGTTCGGCCAGAATGGTGGATACATGTGCCTTTTGTCCTTCGGGTATGTAGGGGAGTTCGATATCGACTACTTCGTAACCCAGTTGATTCTGATAGTAATCTATGGCTTTTTGGCAAACTTCAAGAACTGAGGTATCGGACCGCTCAAACCACGGCTTATAGATGCCTATAATTTTTGGTTGCAAACTCGAAGAAAGAATTTTGCTTAGAGGCGCGAAAGATTAGCAAATTGAATCAGATGGATCTGGTTGCGCAAGAACTCGATACATGGCTTCTAGATCCATCATTGAGGATGCCAAGGGACCAGTGACAACAACGGTACTTGACGTGTCTTCCAGGCGACCATATGTAGGTTTCAATCCATAAATCCCGCAAAAAGCAGCGTGAATGCGGATACTTCCTCCTCCATCAGCTCCAAAAGTGAAGGGTACCAATCCGGCTGCTACAGCGTAAGCTGAACCAGACGAAGAGCCTCCTGTATAGTAGTTTCTGTTGTGTGGATTCCGAGGAGTTCCCCAGTATGGATTGAGGCCTGTGGTATCGGTGCCATATTCGTACATGTTTGTTTTACCAAGGATAATCACTCCACGTTCTTCTAACTTTTGAATTGGCCAATCAGAAGTTTCTGATATTGGAAAGAGGTCGTCGTTTGCAGCTCTTCCGTTGGTTGTTCGATATCCAGCTACATGTGTCGTATCTTTGATAGCTGTCGGAATACCGTCGAAATCCAAGTGACTTTCCTGCCGCATAACGAGCAGTTGATTTTTCTGCAGCAGTAAGGACGGAATCAACGTTTGTCGCGATGAAAGAAATGGAATGATGGGACGGAGTGGCGATATCTCGACGGATGAGTGGAAGTAGAGATTCACATACTGCGAGAGGGGTAAGTTCTCCTGAGATATACTTCTGGTGGTAATCTGCGACTGTATGATAATGGCCAGGGAAATCTTGGAATGAAGATCGGTCAAGATCAGGGATGTATGGAACGTCTGAATCATTGGCAAGGGGAATAACAAGGGGCTGGTTATGTTAGCCATGCACTCAACAATTTAAGAGGGGACATCCTTTACATTCATTCTCTCTGTAGCATTTCCCAAGTCAAGACCTCTTAACATGGTGAATCCCGCGTTGCTGTATATAAATTTTTGAACGAACTCAAATTTAGATACGCTGATCATTACTTATTAGTCCTTCAGAACTTGCCAAGATGAATATCACACTACTCACATCCATCCTAAAATAACCAAAGAGATGCCGCTCTGAATTGGATTCACTTCGACTGGCATATTGAATGCAACTTCGGGGCCTTCAACCGGCATTGGGTAGCCAAAGAAGCGACGAGAAGGTTGCTCCTTGGAATCTGGTGTTTGTGCCATATCGCAGGTTTTACTTTGAGAGAGGTTTGGAATACCTGAGACTGTTAGCCAAGCTGAACATGGATGGGAAGCTAAGATTGGATACCGAAAGTCTCTAGTTGGGCCGGAACTAATGATTCAAAGTTACTGCCAATGAAAACGACGCTTGACGCAAGATACTGCCGCGGGAAGTTGAGAAGTCGAAAAAGGTTCAAGGTATTTGTCAGTCATTATTGAGAATGGTGAGAGAGAAAACTTCCAGAGAGTGTACTGATATTCACTCATCTCCGCCGTTCAGATTTTCAACAGTTGTGTACGGATCTGGACTAGCTTTTGATGATTACCGCAGAAAACAAGTCAATCTTTTTAAGGGGGCTAAGACTTCCGGCAAATGGTTACCGCGGAGATCGATTGTTGTTTCTAGTAAAGGGAGACATGTAAGGATTGTAAGGAGTCCACCGAGGAGGTAAAAAAACACTTTAGAATTTCCGATTACTTTCACGTGGAATATCGTACATATTCTGAGGATTTATTCGACGCAGAAGGCTAACAAGTTGGTCGACAGTTGTAATGGATGGAAAGCCTATTGAGTTCATGATGATCCTTGGAAGGGCGATCAAGCAAGATATGTGCTGAGACTGTTGGAAAGCCTTGCGTTTTAAGATGTGAGTCACAATTTCAGCCAATCTAAGTAGATGGTTTGCACACCTCATTGTGTTCTTTCAAGTTCCATGGAGGACGTTCAATCAATAGACGCCAAGGCGCTCAATCAGGCATTTTTGGCCCAGGCAGATACAAGGCTGGCTGCAAAATCGCCCACACAGTAAAATAGTTCATGCTGTGCGACCATACAAAATGGTATGAGGCTGAGTCAGACTGCCAGCTATGATGAGGGGTAATAAATGCGAACGATGGACCTTCAATAGGTTACATATATTCGACGTTTTCTTTGATATCAAATACTAGAAAAACTCATCTCATCGACTAGGCATCAAAAAACAGAATTAATAACTCTTCCACACACAAATCGTAAGGCTAGGTTTAGTGATCAAATGGAGAAGATCAAATGGAGAAGACCGAGATTATAAGGCAAGAAGCTCTAGAAAGCGGGAAGTTACAGACTCCAATTAGAGGTAGGAGGGTGATCAAGCGCCGAGGAGCCGAAAACGATGCCAATATTCGACACAGTCTGGTTGATTCCAACAATATTCTTGTCGTACAAGAGCAAAATTCAAACGAAGCACATGGAAGCCTTGAGAAAGATAGATCAGCCACTCATCATTATGAGAACATTGGTTCTAAAAGTGCAAATGTTTTCGAAAACAAAGCAGCCAATATTGTTACCTTGACTGAAGGAATTTCGAGATTTAAGATTGCAACAGAAGAAAAGACGCCGGAAGAAACCTGGAACGAGCTAGCGGATAACCTAGATCGCAAGATGGCTCGCTATCGCTCGCTAGATGTTGTCCCCGACCCTTCTTGGCTCGAAAGTATCTTGAGCAAAGTCAATAGTGTTCTCGAAAAGACTGCAGACGGAGGGCAGTTGAAAGGCGGCGATAAAGACTCGGCTATCGAGCACCGAAATGATGTTCTCAGAATGCTTATGCAAGGAGCTCTAGAGCTGGGTTCATATATACTCGATTCTCCTGAGATTGCCAGAAAGCTTGCTGCACAGCACGGTATTCAGAACGAAGATCTCCGTAATGCGATTCCCTCCATTGGAACTGGGACCGATAACTCCACAGACGAGAATATCAATATCGCATCGACACTATATGAGAATTGTTGTGATGCACTGGCTCCCCACCAAGCAGTCGAGGTTATGGAAACGCCTATCCAGGAATCACGCGATCGATCGATTTGGTTTGAATATCATCCAGTAAGCCCACAAGGTGTTTACTACAATATCGATTTGTACGAGCGGGTCCACACTTTTAAGCTCTGTAAGTTTGATTCAAATTCAAATGAAAAGACAGTAGGTATGTTCATCCATTCAGCTGGGTGATAGTTCGAAGTCATAGCCTTACAAATCTTCATCTAGCTCGTTTATATGTACCAATAAAATCACCACCACCAACACGACGACGGGCGAATTTTGACGCCTCAAAAGTTCAAATCTTCAATGCCATCAGTGGTTGGGCTTCATGTCCGAATCCATTTATTCTGAACAAAACTTGGACTGAAAAGGTTCAAGAACTGTGCCAGGTCACAGGATATCAATTGGAACCGTGCAAAGACAACGATCGCGGAATTCCGGGTAGATACAACGCATGCCACGCTGAGAAACAAGTCTTAGCTTATTGGCTCGACAACTATGTTTTGAGCTCGCGAAGTACCGACCCGTCGGTGCGTTGGGATAAGAAATTCAATGATCCTATAATGCCAGAATATTACGAGGGTCTTTTCATCGTCGTCAGTACCACTCTCTGCGATTGCTGCGATCGTTTCTTGAACCACGTAGCGACGTATTACCATATTTTCTTCACGATCAACAGTCCAGACGAAGTAATTGAGTTTCCAAAGCTACCATTAGAGATGCGACGAGACGACTAGGAAATGGGAATTGCGTCGATCCAAGCATCTTATTCGTTTTTCTTCCCCTTGACTCTATATATACCGGATTCGGGACTACTATGATTATGTATGAACGTAGTGAATGATTCCAAGTCATGAGGCTACCATAGTACACTGAACGACAGGGCTAGCTTCAATATAGGAAGATTACTTCTTCCTATACATAGGTAGCTAGTTCTTTAGACAGAACACTACGTTGACAATCAGGACCTGCTACTGTACGTGCAACGCCATCTGTGCTCTCCCCAAACCAACAGATTTCCCATATCAAACATAACAAAATATAACCTTACATCAAACACCAAATGACTCCTCGTAAGGTAGGTACACTACAAAAACGATTCCTAACAGAAATCCTCCCCACGATGATGCATTCCACTTCGTCAGACACCGAGAACAAACTAAATCCTCTATCCTCCAACCCACTTGAACTTCCTCACCTCAGTACACTACTCGAAAAAACCACTGCAGATTACTCCTCATAATCTTCACTACTATACCACCTCCTTCTCTTCCCCCAAAGAATCCCTCCTCCTTCATATCGAATTCATTTCGCTTTATAAAAGATCTCGAACCAATCCAATAACCTATACTATACAAACCAATGAAATCAAATATGCTCAAACGGCACTAAAAGTTCCATATCTCAGTACGCTAGATCCGTGACGATGGATAGATCTAAAGATCATATGCTATCCATCCACCAATCTAACCCAAATAAAACCATTCCATCCTATTCCATCCCACAAATCTCTACTCCTCACATAAATACCTGATACCTAAACTACTCAGCTAAACATATCAACACACAGTCTCATCTTCATCCCATTATCTATGTCTCCTATCGAGGGAAAGCGTTGGAAGCAATTAAAGACATTGTATCGTGACTACACAACAACAGATCGAACCTCTATAATTGCAGAATATTCAATATCTAATAAGCTTTATGATTTACAGCGTGATGAAGAAAAGTAATGTAGAAAAGTAATGCAGAATCACCACAAATATGCGAAAGAAAGTAGCATAGTATAAAGATATAGCATCATATCACCTCATAGAAACTTCATAAACAAACACATTAGACGATATCAGAATAATTATTGATATTTAACAATAAAACAAAAAGCAAGCAATTTTGGGTATAAAAAGTCCAACGTTCATCCCCCCCATCACCCCACATCCCTCCCCCTTCATATCTCGTTGTCGTATTCACGTATCCACGTATTCATCACCCAAACCAAACCCCAACCCCAAGCCAAACGCCCCCATACTATCATCCATAACCAATTACATTCAAAAGACATTCATAGAAGTGAAAGAATCAAGCCTCGATGCATATCCGTAGTGCCCAACATCGTGCGATTGTATTTAGACAGCGACTTCCATGGCAGGATCATGACGATCGCTGGATCGACTACTGCGGGAAACGTGTAAAGCGGCCATGATGGTAGTGGCAAGGAACAACAACCTAATTAACCAACGTTAGTACACATTCTTCCACAACTTGAAAAGCTTATCGAGAATGGAGAAAAAAATACGTACCATAAGAAAGCAGCAAAGACATCTCCAGCAATGCTAGCTTCACATACGCTCCAGTTGGAATGTCCACAGTTGACATTATTAAGCATAACAGCCAAGGCAATAAAGCCTGCAAACCAAAAGATCATGGTGACAGCCTCGGCAAATAGGATTCCATATTTATGTGCTGCAGTTGGGAAATGAGTGGGTGCGATAATAAGGTAGATGAGAGCGAGGATAGTCCAAACGGCTGTAAAGACGAGGAAGTTGACGGAATCCGGTGACCACCAGTAGGACCATGCGTCGGCAGCTAGATAGTGTTAGTAATGAGTAGAAGGAATATGAGGGGAACTGTGTACATACCATAGGCCATCAAACCGAGGACGATGATGGAGAAGACCGCCTGTACGATGCGAAGAGGAAGGGTGAATGCGAAAGCCATGATTCCGGTATGATTATCGATGGAAAATTAATTTGAAGGTATTGTGTAGAATCTGACCTCCAGAGGATGATTTCTAGGAATATTGTAGATCGATCTCTTCGATATAAATATTAAAGTTGCCGAGAGATGAGAAATATGGGGGTATGGGTTAAGTTTTGTTTGATGAAAAAAAATAAAAATATATTAAGTTTTGGAGGAGGCTGGTTATGGGTCTTCTAGTTGTTGTTGTTGTTATGTTTCAGTCGAAGTGACGATGAATTTATTTGTCGATACTTGCAGCTTGACCGAGTATTTAGTATCCAGTAACTATATATATATACATATCGAAATAAGATCATCATCGTACGTCCTCATGTGTTCCAGGATTCGTAGCAGTAGTTCATCATCGTATGTGAATGGTTGGCGGTGAGGTAATTGATTCGCACATCCATTGCAACGACAAGGGATTTATTTCAAGATTTTGTGACATTGTGGCAGTGTGCTAGCACTCTACTCGTATGTATCTTTGAAGAAATCTTGATGCTTGGCAGAGATGACGTAGAAATAGAAATCAGGGTCCGAGGATTTCGTTGGTGATGGCAGGGGCGTGAAGTTCAGGTGAACATGGGACTTCGCGTTTAATATATGGAGCCAATGAGCTGTCAAGTTGTCCAAGCCACCAAGTATTCGTTCCAACTTCCAATGCTACCACAAGGTTTTGGTTGGTCCTTTGGACGATTGGATATAGGAAGAACGGAAGGATGAACGAGACTTCTTGTAAGTTGTAAGTTGTTACTCTTTGACTGTGAGGAGCGATGGGAAGTATAAGGCTAGAATTCGAGGGCAGTTAGACGGCGGGTATGGTAAATGTAAGACTTACATTGTAGTAAAGAGGAAAGGATAGGACGGGATGGGAAGAACGGAAGAACGCCAATTGTCCTAAGAGTTCACTAGTACTAATTGGATCTAGCTTATATGCTTCTTTGCACCGCAACTTTCAACATTACATAATCAGCAAACAACGATCACTGGTGGATGGCTCGAGAATACCTACCTACCTAGGTTACTAGTAATAGTAACTTACGATTGTACGCCGAGTATGTCAGGGACCCAGAATCAATTGTTGCATCCTACTGATAATATATCTTCATCATCTGATGTGCAATACCTACGATCCAGATATCTAATAGCAGTCATGTATACCTATCGAGGTAGTACCTGAAAAACACTCACGTTCTACAATCTTATCAAGTAATGCGTAATAACTCTGACAACCCCTCTGCAGGCAGTATGAAGTGATTATACAAACAAATTTCTATATTGCTCAGAGCATTGGATGAAACTCATCACTCTCAGATTCCTGAGATACCCACACCGTTTGATTACATGCATCATGTCGAAGTACGATTCCTTCAAAGCCCTAGAGTCTAGACCCATACAACCGCTGGTGTCCACCATAGAATCCGACTCCACAAACAGCCAGACATATCAGAGGAGTCTCCCCACCACATTCCAATCTTAAGCTCGAGTGTCTCCCTGATCTGTGGGACCCAAAGAAGCTCGTCAACTAGATTGACCACAACCTCTCGCTCCTCCTCTTCTAACTATCCCCACTTCATGTCCACAAGCGCTGCTCTCTCATGCATGGAAAAGTCCTCCATTTAACTAACAATATCTTTGGTCCTGAAATAAACAGTGCGGCTATATATCAGCAAATCATCACGTCAGTCATCTACCAAGTTGTCACCGGCTCAGGCTACAGTATCTAAAAATGTAATAATATTAATAAGAAGAAACGAGCTTGCAAAAAAAGACGTAAAAGCTCCAAGAGACAAAATGACCGCTACTAGTATCCATGAAATGCCCTCTTCAACCTAGCTTCCTATACCCGTCTGGTACTCTCATCAGCTACTCTAAGCTTTGTTATCAAGTCCTGTTTTGTCTCACCACTCGTAGTCTTCATGCCACGCTCCTTACACATTTTCTTCAAAGCCATAATCCCCAATTCTCGATATGCAGTTTCTTTCTCATCAGTCTCCGTAAGCTTCATCGCTAAATCAAGTCTTTTTGTCCCCGACTTGAATTTGATCCCACGTTTCCTGCACATCATCTCGAGACTCGTACCAGATAAATCCTCATACTCTACCGATCCCGCCTCGAGCCATTTGATGCATGTAGCCTTGGTACCAGAACCCTCCATACCCTGTCTCTGGCACACGTCTCTTAGTTCCCTCTCAGTCTTTCCGGCCCAGTGAGAGTCTTTCCGATCATAGTCGCAGACCGGCCCTGGTTTATGTATTGGCTGATAACTGTTGACTATTTCATGGTCACGTCTCCTTATAGCATTATATCGTCCCATCACCATTGCGATATCTAGAACAGGATGGCCTATGCTTTTCTCTAGATCTTCCTTCGCTTTGTTGTATTCATCTTTGCGGCTTTCAAGAGACGCGGTCAATTTATCGATAGCATCTCGCAGAGCGGCGTTACCTTTACCTTCCAATCTTGATTTCTGATCATTCGCGTGGAGTTGCTTGATCACAATTTTCTCTCCACTGTGTGGAGATAAACCCAAAGTAGGTGCAAGCTCACGGAGAGCGTTGGAGTCTAATTTCTCATATGATACGTTTGCATCAGATAAAGCCTTCAAAGCTTGTTCCTTATCTCTGATAAATTTCTCCCCAAGGTTCAATTGCACATACAATTGCGTGTCTTCAAATTTCGCAGAATCATAGAAAGCCTCATCGCTATTTTTGAGTCGTTCGATTTTTATTTCTTTGCTTCCGTAAGTCGCGTTGGTCAGGTGGCGATCTTTGAGTATGAGGGAAAGTTCTTCGGAAGTGTAGGATTCGTAATTGTAAGGAGAAGATTCTAAGCGATGAATCATTTCTTCCCGTGTACCCGAAATTTGAAGGTGTCTATCTCGGAGTAAAACTCGAAGCATACTATTGTCCTTCTTTGCATATGGCGAGTCACTAGACACGGTGCCAGTTGTTGATGGCTCTGCAAGCGGAACAATCTCGTCATCCTCATCAACACTGCCTTCATCAACACTTTCGGCATCGGTAACTTCGCTAGCCTCCCTTGTGGAGCTCTCCTCGCTATTTTCCTCATACCTATCCAGAACTCTACGTCTTTCTATCAAAGCCTCCTTATCATCATTACTGTATTGTGGCACCAAGCGCTTCCAACACTGTTCCCTAAGCGACTCAATGTGCATATCCTCATACTCAAGGATCCCAGTCTCAAGCCATTTGATCATCGCATCTCTTGTTCCATACCCTGGTGCACCTTTCTCCCTCGCAATTTTACAAAGCTCTCCAGCACTGAATAGACTCCAGTTCGTCTTTTTAGGATCACAATTCAAGGTTCCCCGATTTCCAGCTTTCTTCGTAACAACAGGAACATCGTATTTGGACGATTCATGCATTGATACCTCGGCTGGGAGTGGATGTCCTATCCTACTCTCTAATTCCACTCTCGCATCCGCAAGTTTCTTTTCCCAACGTTCCAGCTCCTCGGGAACTTCGCATCCCATGAGACTAGATATCTCGACTTTCTTCTTTCGCGCCAGCTTTTGATCATCCGCCTCCAACCATTCAATTAACTCAGAATCGTCACAAACAATTTTGATCTTTCTCCCTTGTTGCCTCAAATCAACTAGGCATCTCAATTGCGCCACTCCCAAATCTTGGTATAACTTTTCCCCCTCCTCACCATAAACCCAATTCAACATTTGTTCATATCTCTGTATCTCATTTTGACAAATCACAAGATGAGTGTACAGAGTGCGCTCTTCCAAATTCCCATTATCTCGATCCAAAGCATCATCGTATCTCAATCGTTCCATTCGCGCCGCTTTCGTAACTCCACTACATGGAAGCAGCCGTGCACTCAACATTATGGAAAGCTGATCACGGGTTAAACTCTCATAATCATCTCCGTAACCCCTCATCTCATGTCTCTCAAGCCTCTCGATCATCGCCATCCTATCCATACTCTCCACCTCCTCCGGCTGCATCACTCGCCAATCGCGTAACAATGCCCTCAATTTACTATTATCCTTTGTTCTATAATTGATGCGATGCCCATGCGAGCTTTGTGAGGGAACTGCGGCCGTGTTTCTCTCAGATATCGCGGAAGACGTCTCGACGATTCGCGCACTCGGAGAAGCCAATGCCTTATTCTTGACTGTCCATAAATCCTTCAAGCCTTCTTCGCGTCTTTCCATTATCTTCGCACTTTGCTCCGCAGCATCTATCCTCGCAGACTTCCTGCGCTCTGTTTTTCCTGAATCCATAGGCGCGATATGCCCATCATTATCTCTCAACCTCTGGATTAAGACATCCTTCGTCCCGTTACTCGGCATGGATCTCTCCTTCAGCATCCCCATCAACTCCCCCTTACTTTTCGATGCGTGATCATCACTAAGTATAACATCCTTCTCCTTCTGTTTCTTCTTCGGCGGCAGAATCACGTTCGTGTTGGCTTGTGCCAAAGGCCGTTTCGTCGGTGGCATATTGTTATTGTTGTCGTCACTGTATGGACATTAAAGCACAATGATTGAGCGAAATACAATCTCAGGCACAAAGTGGAGAATCTTAACACGTTGTCTATGTTGAGGTGTGAGTGATTATTTACTTTCTTTCCTACCTATCTGACGCGACGAGATATGACGTCAGAGCTCTTCGAAAACGGATTGTCCGATATCGTGATGCGATCAGCGGTTATGATAACTTAAATTTGCTGAGTAATCTAGAAAGTTCTTAATGGGTCGAACACTCCTCATACAATTCCATCACCCTCATCTTACAACAACTTAAGTGTTCTATTAAATATCCAATGAAATCCAAATCTATAGCCACCATTCCTAGAATCAGGAATTGATAAGAATAAAAATATTTCAAATATTCTTTCGGATGGATTGTACCAGGTGGATAATTCCACGATTCTGGCTTTAGTCCTTCCATATGCCATTATCATATTTTCTCGCCCATTGCTTTCTTTGATGAGCAGCCCCATTAAGCTGTCCTGGCATGAGCAGTTTCTTCAGGAAGATTGCCCTAGCTATCATGAACAGCACGCCTAACCAAACGACAACCAGAAAGACACTAATCACAGTGCCAACAATCCGAATAGCATTAGATCCAAATGCCGTACCAATTTGTATCGTAGCTGTGGCTAGTGCTGTATTTGGAAAGACGAACGAGTTCCTAATTATGTTAGCAACAATGTTTGAGATGTTTGAGATGGGAAGATTCTTGCCATGTCATATCCGCACTAATGTGATGCTCCGGGTGATTAGGTTGCATGAGTTGCCAATGAGCGCCTATAGATATCAAACAGAACCAAAGGCATAAACCCCAGATGAAGAGTCCTGTAAAACTACCCATCAAGTACAAAACGAAAGGGCCCTCAGTGTTGCCAAAAATACCATTGGGTAGGATGGTCGTCTGCACCGAATTGGAGAGAGAAACGATTGCTGTCACTGTGAACCCGGAAGGGCCAACTGATACGAACTATAGATACTTAGTTAATAATTGAAACAATATTTACAGGTATGACTTACCATTCCAGGTCGTGTTGTCTCTTGGGGAAGTTTCTTGGTCATTAATCGATAGAGGAAAGCACTGTAGATCATGAGACTGAGAAGAAATCCGATCCCTTGGAAGCAAACTGCCCCAAAAGCTATAGCAGTAGAGTTGATGCGTGCAGCTGCAGTTGCATTTGGTAAAGTAGAGATAAGATTCGCGGCAACTGGACCAGTCAGTAGTAACGGGTAGGCAGGGAAGGTCCAGAGGGGAGTCATATTAGCAATGGGAAATTCTCTAAGCAGTAATATAAGCCAACGTTTTGCAAAGAGGAGGGTATACTCAGACTTACTGAGTGGACCAAAGCAATAGGTACATGCCGGACGATGCAACTACGCTCAAAGTGCAATACGCCCAAAAGCATACCTGCATGGTAGTTTGGAACCATACGCCAGTCTTGGGGATCCCATACTGACACATGGTTACGAGGATTGTTCCCACTCTACAAAGGCTTAGACGAGATTATTTGGCTGAGGCGGGAAATTACTCACGATATCATCTAATCATATATTAGACAAGTTTTCAACAGGCACTGAGACTAGAATAGACTTACACAAGCAGGAATATACAAAGATTCGGATGAACTAAGGAAAGATTTAGAGAAACTTCCAGGATTCCATTTGAAGCGAAGAGATATTAATATACAATTCATTACAAAGAATATAAGATTAAGAAAGAAGACTATTTCTCCTACTATTCTCAGCCAATTCGATCGATATGGGACTGTAGGATGTTAGAACTGGTCTCAAATGTAATTGTATCGATTGACATACTTGAATAAAGGACATTTGCAATTCCTCCAGTGGCCATTGTTAAAGTGAACCATGTCCATGTAACACAACCAATACGATCACGAATACTGACTTTGGCAACTGCAGTATCCTCAGTGTCCGCCTGTCGATCCACTCCATTTATTCCATGATTATCTCCCGCATCGGAGGCATCTGATACCGCAAAGCCTCTGTGGCTTGCATTGCCATTGGTATAAATATTCCCGTTCCCATTCCCATTTGCTTTTCCAATTCTATTCCTGTTCCCACTTGCACTCCCGTTGGCACGCTCATGATTGTTCTCTATATCGGATTTTGACCCTCGGTTTCTGTGAACGCTTTCATTCGCAGATGAATCATCTTTCAAATATGAAATTTGAGGCTCGTCGAGGTTGGGTTGAGACGTATTATTCATCAACCGTGGTAGAGGTGACGTAATTGACATTTCTTGAATATATCTTCCTCGGGTGCCGTTGCGCAAATCTTCGATAGTGCATACAGGACGAGTAGAAAGAAAGGTCCCAGCGAAGTGAGAGTGAAGGTAAAGTTCACCAGAGTCGTTACAAATATTAGAATTTGCAGAACGATTGATCCAACATTACTCAAAGCCATGGTGAACGTCGGTAGTTATAGAAGGTGGTTTTGGAAAGATTCTGAAAGAGGGGAGGGGCGGATAGGGTTCTGGAAGAACGGCACTATTTTGGGGCTCGAAGAGTTGATTTTACTTTGTAGTTCGGAAGAAAAGGCTTCGACCGAGACTTGGGATTGGCTATTGGCGACTGGAATTGGACGAGCGTTCGAGACTAGGTAGTATGGAGGTTTCTTGGATTCGGGGATTTCCAAGGTTGGGTTTGAGATTATTGTAGTGGATGAGAGAGACGGGAGGCTGAGATAAGACTAAGTAAGACATTGATAATTGTGGGTTATACCGTCACCAATGATTTTAGCGTTGTGATTTAGATCATTTTGAGCGGTAGACAGGGGCAGAATCTTTTGCCGAAAACTCCACTTTCTCTCTCTCCCTCCCTCTCTCCCTCCCTCTCTCCCTCTTATTACTTCGTACATGTCACAATCAATATTTACCAGCGATAGTGACAAAAAAATCACACGTTTGTTCCTCTCTCCCTCTCCTCATCAACAAAAAGTTATCAGCGACAGTGACATACACATATTCGTTCATGCCTGCCTCATCCCAATTTCACATCTTCTCATATGGGAGATCACGAGATAAGGACAATATATCCTCCCTGATGAGCGCAATTTGATATACCATCTGTGTTACACTGCTAACCTTCTTTCTCAATCAATCTCCTCGTTCCTCTCTCACATTTTCTCTTTCCTCTGTCCCCTGATTTCATTAGATCAGTTTCTTTACACACCTTATCGTGTTCATTAATTATTGATTCCATTGTTCCTTTTCAGACGTGAATTTTCAAGGACATTCTTGACTACCTACCTTCATCACATTTATCGTGTTCTCTATCATGCTCTTGAGGGCATTAAATTTTGGTCCTGTTGCTTTCTCATCTCTCTCGGACAATCTCTCTCTGCATTTAGAGTACGAGGTTGTTATTAGACTGCCGTCTGGAAACCTGGAGACTTTGTCGATTGACGAGTGTCTGAAAGCGTTGACTTCGGGGGAAATATGGGTCGCTAGTGGAAGTTCATGCTGGGTTGACTTCGCTATTGATCTTGATGGAAAAGAATCGGTTGGAACTAATAATAATCATATCATCGAGTTGTTGGGTAAGTTCGTCGCAGAGTCAAAGGTTTGTCGAATCACCACTCTAGAGAAAAATTGATTTGCTCACTATTGAAAGATATGGGAACAGCTGGGATTATCCGCAATACTTCATTTGCCAAATGAACCGCTGCAGACGAACAATCTTTCGCTTCAGCTAAACAATAAAGAGCCTTTGGATTCACCGATTCTCGACGTTCGACCTTGGTCATGTACAACTACCGAGATTAGGATACCAGACGCACAACTCTGCGCTGAGATGGAACAGCTAAAAGTACGCTTGTCATTTCGACCTACGTCTGGAGGGAGTCCAACTTCGAAAAGACTGAAACCATTTCCCCTAGATTCGGTGGTTGGCAAAAGCTCCTCTAAGACATTGGAGATCGCACAATCAGGCACACCAAAAAAATCTTTAATTATCAAATTTGGCCCCAGTGAGAACATATCGTCACTTCTGAAAGGGTACTCCAACTCTAGTGAACGATTCAACGCTACTCAAGCAAGGGTGCCCAGCACATCATCAATCATTCAAGTTGGCTCCAAATTCAAGATTTCTGAAATTTTGAAAGAGTGTTCTGAGAGTTTATCTTCGAGTATCACATTGCATGCTATACCTGCTTTATCTCAATTGAACTCTTTCATAAGTTCGGGTCCGTTCTCCAAATTCCCGTCCGCTCCTAGACATATGACTTGCGCGAGCAGTTCTCGTAAGAGGATGAAAAAGGCTCCTAGAATTTCACATAGGACGAAAACTGGTTCTTTGATCAAGCAAGAGGATGCTTCTACGCCACCAGAAGATGTCGCGTTTGACGAAATGCTGGTTCTATCTAGCGACGAAAGATATTGTGCCCAAATTTCGACCCACAACTTATCGAAAAGCTCGACTGTTGGAAGTGTTCCCCAAAAGTGCAATGCAACTTCCAATCCTCACGATGAAGCATACGTACTTGATCCTACAGCATCATGTAAGCTCGTGACTGCAGCAATACATGTTATGATTGCCGGATTGGAGACGAGACGGAGAACGACGAAGGGAATAAAGGTTGACAATAACTCAAAAAAAGCAGCCATTTCTCTGGCAGCCTTGGGTCCAGTCATGTTTTGTCCGGGTTTCAAGCAGGTAATATCAGCACTTCTTCATACAAAATTCAATTACTAAGTAACATAGTCGGTAACTCACAATTCTCGCTACACCCCTAGAATCATGAAAATGATGACCTCATGGGCACGCAATGCTCAAACACCAGGCCTGCGACAAAAACTTGAGCAGATTGCAAACATGCCGACCTCCGAATTTGTTAACGAAAAAAATGACGAAGAGATACATGGTGAGTTAGGCTCTGAGAAAAGGCTGGCAGCCGTGGTGAAAGCTCGACTATGGTCAATGATGCAACGAACATTACATGATCTGCCAGCTGCTCGCCAGATTATCAATAAATGTTCGACTTCAGAGAACTTTGTCATGGCTGAGGGAACTGATGAATATGAAGATCTTTTGGACTCTATCGCCGATGACGCTGAGGTACAAGATTCAGCAATGCTGGACGATGAATTTCCGGGGATTATGGATAATCGTAGTGAAAATTCAGCATTCGACAATATACTCAGTGATTATGAAGGTATCCCAGACCATGAACTTGACGATCTCCTCCTCGAAGATGATGTTGATTTCTATGAGTCTTTATTAAACGGTGAGGAAATGGAGAGATTGGCAATAGAGTCGGAATCCGAGGAGATGTTTTTCGGCCACCGTTGGCAACTTGAGGATGAAGAACAGTATGATGACTTATTGTTAGTCGTTGAAGGGTCAGGTCATGACGAATTGCTACTAGAGGAGCGATCCGGTATATTGGAAGAAGGTTTATCATTCAACAATGATGATCTGCTGGTAATTTGAATTCGAACCGGAGCATATGGCTGTCGCACCAGAAACCAGAATTTAAAAAGCCCAGACTACAGATTATTACGTCAAGCTGCGCGCGCTTCGTGATCATTTCCCAGCGTAGCGAGAGTCCGGTGTATATGAAATTATTTGCTGATACCGTGAGAGTCTTACACGTTGATTGGAACCGATACTCCTAGGGGGCTTTTTTGGTAAGCCAACGAAAGTTGTAAGGTGTGGCTCGTGAATGGTGGTCGTGAGAAATTGATCGAAAACAGCATGAAGACTCGGGCGAAACCATGACTACCAGTCTGTACTGTAATTTAATAAAAAGATAGAACAAAGCAAACTCAGGCTTCTTGAACCATTTGTATACTGTTGATATTGATTGGTTGATGAGCCTTCGAACACACCGTTGCAATTTCTATGCTAACCTGTCCACCTCCTTTCGAACTTAGTGGGCAAGCGATTGATTGTCCTTTGATTTAGAATCAGTATTGAACAATCGAGTGCTCGAGAAATAGACTGCTTCAGACGGAGTAAGACGCAACAAAGTAGCGGAGTTCGGAATAAGCGAGTCAATCCCGAATCAGCCCCTGTAAAAGCCTGTGCTTCTTTCCATACGAATGATCCTATCAGAGCCTTGAAATGCGGACTCTGCACGCTGTAGCTCGCACCGTGTCCAGCATGATTCCAGTCTCTCTTCCAATACCATCATCGAAGCGTACGTCACTAGTCAGCGCTAAATTTCGGTCACGAAATACATATTCATCTCAAGGCACACAGTGTAGACGGCCGTTTGATTTGTGAATCAATTGAGAAGACTTGACACACTGGCTTAGCTCTCAGTGGTACTCAAATTGAGGTCTTAGCAAATACCAGACAAAATGACAAAGAAACTTCCTACTCAAGGATCTACTCTATCTGGTTCTACATCAATTTTGGCGTTACAATCACCCACATCCAACTCTTCTCAGAACGTAAAAGAAACATCCTCAGGCCCTTCCTTGTCTTCTAACCACGAGTATTGGATTCACACCACTACTCTTTTCAACAGTCGGACCAAGTCTTTCGACAAAAATGTTTCTCTTAGAGTAAACACAAAAACAGGTTCGATAACGAAAGTCAGCACGCGTGAAACCTCTTCAATTACTTCATTGGGAGACAATGATCTCGATCTCCGAGGGAAAACCGTTCTACCAGGTTTTGTAGACGCGCATACTCATGTCTTCCTCCACCGTGTAGATGAAGCCGGTTCACCATATTTGAATCAAGAACGAGACGAATCTCTCATCTCCCGCACCATTCGTGCTACAACCAATTGCCGTCTCGCTCTGCTAGCCGGATATACCACGTATCGTGACCTGGGGACCGAAGGATGCTATAATGCCGATATTGGTGTTCGTGATTCCATAAACCGTGGTCTCATCCCCGGACCGCGTTTGTTCGTCGCCACGGAACCTCTGGCTTCTAGTGGTAGCTATGAGATCCGGCAAGAGAATAAATTGGGAGGAACAGAGACACCGCGTTTGAGCGACCCTTGTGATGGGATTGAAGGATGTAGAGCAGGTGTGAGGAGAAGAATTGGAGCTGGTGCTGATGTTATCAAGATCTATGCTGAGTATCGGAGACGTGCGTTACGCTATCCGGCATCTACATACAATGGTTCCGAAGATATTCAGTTTCCTCCATCTCGAAATCGAGGGGAAGATAGTTTTGGCCCTAGAGAGAAGTTGAGAAACCCGAATTCTCTTCTTTGGAGTCAGGAAGAAATGGATGTTATGGTAGCTGAAGCCAAGCGAGCTGGTGTGCCGGTAGCAAGCCATGCCAGCTCAGAAGAGGCAGTAATCATGGCTGCTAAAGCAGGTGTCACGAGTGTAGAGCATGGGCTCATGCCCAGTGAGAAGGCTTTGCAAGTGATGAAAGAAATGGGTACTATATATGTTCCTACACTATCGGTCGTAGAGTTAGAAGCGAACGATGGAGGAAGAGCAATTGCTATATGCAAAGAGCACGCCAGAAGAGCTTGGGAGATTGGAGTAAAACTAGCCACAGGATGTGATACAGGACCGTTCCCCCACGGAGAAAATGCGAGGGAGATGGAGTTGATGGTTCAAGCTGGGATCGATGTAGCTGATGTTTTAAGAGCTGCTACATTGGGAGGCTGGGAAGCCTGTGGTGGGGAGTTGTGTGGGCAGGATTTTGGATGGCTGGGTGAGGACTGGATTGCAGATTTGGTGGCTTTAGATGGAGATTTGGAAAAAGATGGGCTTGAGAAGGTTATTAGGAACGTCAGCTGTGTAATAAAGGACGGAAGAATGGTGGTAGCAGATGGGAAGATTGTTGGTTTTGTTTGAGCATAATAATCAATGGTTTGATGGCCATCTACTTGGCTTAGAGTAATATATTAGGTATTAGTAGTCCTAGTCTGCTCGATCCCACTGTTGTACACCAGTTGATATGACCATCTAGACATCAGAGTATATAGCGATCGGGATTCACAACCACCTCCGCAAGCTTCACAGCCCATAACTTTCCACTTCCTTCCGCAACCAAGACATCGCCCGCCAAAGCAAAATTTGCAATGTCAATTCCCGGTTCTCTGGCCGGATCGTCCAGGAAGAGCTCCGCATTGAACAAACCCAATACCTTTCCCACATCATTTCTCACTACAATTCCTTCACCCTCAGCCGTCCATATCCTATTCTGAACATCTATGTGAATACCATCTGGGATTCCGGTTCTCGAGATTCCGATTAGCCGTTTGTTGATAGGAAACATGTCAGTATCGAGATCAAGCTTATAGATCGCGTTGGAGCCGGAATTGTATCCACCAGAATCTGTTGTGGTGATGGGTGTGGTATCTGTAACGTAGAGGGTGTTCATGGCGGCATTGACGTTGATTCCATTAGGTACTAAGATATCTGCACGGGATATAACAGGAACAAGAGACTTAGTCAGACTTAGTCGTGGGAGAGAAACGCCAGATGGCATCTGGGAGGACCGGTGATGGCTCACCGTCATAGATAGAGGAGAGTGGATCATCGGTGAAGAATAGATAGGGAATCCTATGATGGTTCACCCATGTAAGATCATTAGGTCCGTTGAAAGGAACACCGAAGTAGGAGTTTATGATGATTTCTGTGTAGCCCGTGGCTGGGCCGATATCAGAGATTTCAGGAGGGACAGTGGCATTACCATCACCAGCGATATATACAAGATAGTTGAAATAGGTGCCTCCATTCGGATTAATTATGGGGATGCTGGTGTTTGGGGTGTATATTTTGGAGGTATCGAGGTTCAGGACCGAGATCGTCGTAACGTCATCTATTGAGGAGCTTGTAAACCACACTTCATTGCGATCCAGTACCCATATACCAGCTTCATTCGCAAAAGAATAGTTTCGTTGGGCAATAAGAGAGCTATGGGATTTGTACCAAGAAGTCTCAGGAATTCTGGATCGTAGGATATGAATGCGCTGGACTTTGCGGAAGTAAGTGAGACCGATAAATTCACATTGCTTGTTTGTGTGTCGGTAAAGCTCTGATTGATATTCCCATGATAATTGGGAAGTATCAAGTAGGTAGACTCTAGATCTATAGAGATGGTTGTATTAAGTGAGGTATTCAATGCTGCATGTGCCACAACTAGTAATATGTACACGCATACGATGACAGATATGCAGGTTGCCATGGTGGTCACAGTACTCCATATACGATTTCAATGAATGTGAAGATAGAAAGATTAAACAACCAGCCCATTTCTCCACTGAGTATCCGTTACTTATATAATGTAGACCGGTTAGATAGCTTTTGGCTTATGCGAGACTACTTCCGAAAGGGGTGTGAGCCTCGCAGTCTGACATGACATCTAACACATGCCACATACGAAGCAATTTGTTATCCCGATAAGCTTGTGGTAGTAACTTCATGTCTCTGCTTCGCTGTCTAGAGAATCTTTATACATCAGTTTCCAAAGATGTTTCGGGGTCAAAACATACCCGTTCGAAATGGGTTTGTTTCGATCAGCCTTGCCTCTTCGTAAACTTCATCAACAGAGTACATCAAGAGCCTTATATATTGCCTTATGCATAACCCATGAGCCAGGCCATGATATTGAGTTCAAATCACGTCGAGTCTCTTACTCCACTGGGACTGCAGCCCGAAAGGTGGGTGTAATTGCCTAGCACTGGTTAGCCACAGAGGAAAAGAGCTCATTTTTCAATTGGAAAAAGGACAATACACAATCTTTCTAGGTAGTTTAATTGACAACAGCCATCAAGAACCCATCCCAATTCTTCTCCGAGACAATTTACATCACTACGCAGTCGAATCTTTCGTCCTTCCCAGCATTCTCAATTGCCGTTCTTGCACCTTCAACGTGAGGATCATCAAATCGATCCTCTCTCACTAGATCTCCCATGCAGGCCATATTATTCAAGAAGACTGCAGCCCCGGAATAACTCATCCTGACTCCGTAGTCAAAGTACGTCCAGTTATTGAGCTTATCAGCATCAATAAATGTCAATCCAAACCTATCCCTCTTTCCCTCCTCAATCTCCTTCAACAAGCCAGGTAATATATCCACCGCCGATCCTTCCAAAACCTCAACTCTATCACTTACTCCAGCATGCTCGATATTTTCGCGAGCTAACTTTGCATGCCTGGGATCGAATTCCAACGTAGTAATCTTACAGTCTGGATTTTCGGTAGCAATCCAAATCGATGCATATCCCCCTAAAGATCCAACTTCCAGCACGTGCTTGACTCTCATGGATTTAACTTGTAAGGCGAGGAATTTCCCTTGTGCGGGAGACGAACTTATTGAGGCCTTTCTCTGAGGAATTTCGAAGAGCGTGAGCGAGCGTTCCATGATTTGGTTTTTGGCTGGAATGAAGTTTTGACATTGCGTATTGATCCACAGCTGCCCATCCAGGGTGTGGAGTATATGAGGTACGACGGCCTTGTGGAGGTGGCATGTTGAATCTTTGATTGGAGACTGAATGTGTGATGTATTCGAATTGGTTGTGTTGCTTGTGTACCAGAAGCTAGAATAAAGTCCTCAATACAGAAAGACGTATCAAGCACCTGGGGTTCGAAAATGACGTTCGAGGTGGTGAAAATTGGACGTAGGGGTGTCGTAGTTCTGGACCGAGTGTGTCGTATCTGATAAGATTAAGCTTGTCATCGACGTCGAATCTATCCTCCTCCTCCTCCTCCTCCTCCTCCTCGTCCTCCTCCTCGATGTTGCTTTATCGAAAATGGGTTGTCCCGTGAAGGAATCTTCAATTTTTTTTGTGATTGAGGCAAGTCACTATCACACCATTGAATGATAAGAGTACATACTATTGCAATTATCAAATCCTCATCCTGACCAAAATCATGATTACAGCAAACTTGGAAGCTAGAAGATTATCACATTTGAACGCACGATATTTCTCTGTTTTTAAAGAGTCAGTAACTCAAGTTCTCCTATGAAGTTTCCTTCACAGCCTATCTATCAAGATCACAGAGATTTAGCTTATCTCTTTAAGTCTCTTCAATCCTAATACGTCAAGTATCGTCTTTTGGCAGTCTTCATCGTAGTTGAATACCAGCATCCATGATATGGAGGGTTGAAGACGAAGCCCACTATCACGATTAAAACATCGCAACAATCTTCTTTTGATGAGGTGTCAAGCTCAATGCTATACGGTTTTTTCTTGATTTTTTTGGGGTTTTCTTACCATAGTGAATGTCAAGTGATCTTCAAACCGTATTACGGATTAGTCAAGTATGGTGGGCACTTCTTCGTTACACAATCATGCCTACTGTCTTTTGTTCAGTTAGTCTCCTGGAACGATGATTTAATTGAACTTGAAATGTTACGCCAGTTAATTTATAGTCAATTTTAGCAGTCATTCGACTCCTAGATGGCAAGTACACCCGATGATGCATAAGCAGGACTTCGTCTAGTTAGTAGTTATTAACTTTCCCCCCACTACACGGGAATCATTTTTATTTCACCACCGAAGCCATCTTTACTCGTAGTTTTATTCGTCTTACTATAAGAATAATCATCTTGGTCCAGGTTTCCTGCTTCTCAAATTTCTTAAAACATAAATCCCATATATTACACGCTTTTCCTCCCGATCCCTACTTGATCAAACCGTCGGATCCAACACACAATTATGTTCGGTACAATACTTTGCACTTTCCTCTCAGTCGCTTGCACCATCTCTGCCATTTCTTGGTATGTGCTTGTTGGCTCAGCACTCGATACTGTATCTGGTGATAGCCTCTGGCTTCTCCCTATCATTATGCCCTTCATGTACAGCCAAGCTTTGCTGATATATACCGTCACCTTGTCACCGGAAAAACTCAAAGCACGATCGGACAAGATTTATATATTACACAGCATAAGCCAAATTTTTTGCACGCTCACAATTGACTCGGTTGCAAGTTTCGCAATATGGGTGACAAGCACTGAGCTGTTCTCCTACGTGGAGCCCTTGGCTGGAAAAGCGGGCAAGGAATCCTGCGTTGTCATCTGGGTCGTCTGGCTCTGTGGGCTCGTTTTGTTCATTGTATTTCCTATTGGGGCAGTAGTATACTCCTCCTGGATGCCATATATAGAGAGGGGCGCACGATACTCCGAAAATGGGTGGCGCTTAGAATTCGAGATTTTTTGTGTGCCATTCCAGAACATCAAAGTACGATCTCCCCGTCACTTCACGGCGGAAGAAGAACAAACTGGGCACTTGTTGGAGAAGATACCGACGGAGACGAGCAAATTGATGAAAGAGGATGTTTAAGGATTTTAAGTTGTGAAACTCCTTCTTGTGGGATTGTGATATGATATCTTGGGAATTGGAAGCTGGTCACAAAGAGCATTTCTATGGTGGGAGTTTACTACACGGGTTCAATAGCTCAATTTTATGCTGCTATCCATTCAAGTCCTATATATAGATAATTCAAGGAGTGGATATAACTGCCGAGTAATCATGGGGACTGTTCCTGGGGTGGTGGTGGATGTTGGTAGAATATTTGTTAATTTTCCGGGTTCTTTGGCAGATGGGAGTATCGATTTAACTTTAAGCTTTCAATGAATCAGAATGCCATCATACTATTAGCACATATATCAATTTTGACTTGCGAGGTTTTGATAAATTTTTATTAAGGTTGTAGTCACATTTTATGATGACGTTCAGCCCTAATCTAGCTCAAAATTCGCTTCTCCTTGGCTTACTTCTTGCACATTGAGAAGGCTTGAAGGCTATCTAGTACCATTTTAGCTTCCAAATAACTCAATCACCCCAGGATCGACAGCCAACAATGACCAGACTAGATGTATTTGTTGGTCTCGCTTTATATATCTTCCAGTCCTTCTCATGATCATTCTTACATTAGTCATCGGAAAAATCGAGTTTCTCAATCTACCGAACTATTTGCGACAATAAAAAATACATGATTCTACCAAGCGAGACGCGACAATGCCGTAAAACAGTACGTTGTCTTCATTCCTATGCAATCCGCTTCGATATTCCTAGAAACGACAGCATGGCCATATATAGCTGCAAAGGTGGAACCTCATCTCCAAGGAAATATCTCGCATCGACAGTGACAAGTAGATATTTTCAATACCCAAGTATCATCCCACAGATACCACTGTGTTGATAAGAACCGGGCGCAAAATGTTATCTATCTAAGATGATAGCCGGTATGGTCCATGAGCTGGCGGAAGAAATTCATAAACTGACGGGTTGCCCTTGGAGCAATAGCACGACAGTTTTAGCGCAGTGGTCTGGAATAGAGGCTACTTAGCTCTCTAGCTTGCGAAAAACCATTGATACAGAATCTGGGACTGTCTCCGAAATCAAGTACAGAGACCATGATGGTGCAAAATGCTAGTATAACGAACCATTTGAGTTTATGCCATCTAAAGACGCCCGAAATTGAGCCTAACTATTCTGATGAAAGATCCACATTGAGAAATCTTCGTCTGGTATATCAAGCGCGGTGTCAGACTTGTTTTGGAATCTGCCAAATTGAGAAATCTCATCCGTAGTTAGTGATCTCGTACTTGTTTCAAACTCACACTGGCTGTTATCAATAGAGATTCAAATGGGTTCCAAAAAATGAATATCCATTCATAACTCATATATTATCATTTAATAAACTTATTGATCCTGATACATCCTACCTACTCTTCCAACCTCCATTATCTCGCCCTGACACCCCCGGGAAAACTTCTCGCACTAAGTAAGACTCCCTTCACTCCCCTGATCTCCTTCTTAACCTTTGCAATTTCATCTTCTCCGTCCTTGTTATTTCCATTCCTATCTCCTCCATTTCCAAAACCCCCTGACCCGTAACTAAATGTAGGTGTTGTAAACATCAAGCCTTGTAAATATTCCTTCAACATAGACATTTTGGTTTCTAGCTCTTCACTTGTAGATGATTCGTAGGTTGAGTCCTCCAGCAAGGATGACAATGTACCTTGTAGAGTCGTGAGACGCGATGTCTGTAGGGATGTTGCTGTGGTCGCAGTATTCGCGTGGGATATCAGGGAGGGCGAACTGGGTGTTTGTAAAGGAGATGATGGGAGAGACGTCTGGACACCGATATCACGATGAAAAAGCTCAGTGGGATCACTGGTTACGGAGCCAGCATCAGAGTCGAGGTATTCGGGTTGAAGAGGTTTGTGGTGGTGGTAAGTAGGAGGGATTTCGGAGACTGAATTCTCGAGCTTGTGAATTAGTTTTTGAAGATTATTAAGAGTGGCCGAGGATAAAGAGAGCCGGGACTCGGTGAGGGTGTTGATCATGGGGCGTATTAAAAAGGTGTTTGTGCCATGAAGTAGAAAGCTGAGGGAGCCGAAAAGATATAGGGTTGTGAGAAGGCGGTGTTTGGTAATTAGAGGAGTAGCAGCAGATGGCTGAACCAAGAATTCAGGATATGTTATTATAGGAGCTTGATCGCGAGGTATTTGTGCGTAGCTTGTTTGAGTAGATGGAGGTGAATTTCGTGACAGTGGTTGAGGTGGTTGAGGTTGTGCCCTTGATTCTGACGATTTGACCTCAGAGATAGACGTATTTGTAGCTTCATCATTCCGCGATACGCCCAGTAACTCTTGTATATCATCCCCCTCAAGACCTTTGCTTTCTAGAAAAGCAATCTTCTTATCCGTAGATGCATTCTTTACGTCATCTTCCTCCAAGAACTTCCTGGCTTGTTCGAGTATTGCTGTCCGACTTAATGGCTCAGTAGCTGTAGCCTGCGATTCACTGGACTGTTCTTCGTCGCGTTTAAGTTGCCATGCAGGCACACCCGGAGGTTTAGCTTCGCTGTCGGAATCACTCATTCTGTGGAATGTTGCTTGTTCAAGAAGCCCCTAAATAAGTAATGGAAACTCTCGAAGCACTGCATGTGTAGATAGATTGTCGGTGTCAATATTTACTATGTAGGTATTGTATTTGCATGTGCCTCGGTTGATGACATAATCTAACGGTAGTCCTAATTGGGACCAAAATTTGTTGCGGTGACCGACATGATCATTATGGAAGTATCAGAGTATCAGGTCACCACAATTAAACTTTACCTAGTAATAAGTAGTATTATCCCAAGATCTCTTTCATACTTTGTACTTCATCCTTTTAATATTTGGCATTACAATATCACCCTTTCCATCCAATACCATCTTTCAAACTTGGGTATCTGTTCGAGCAACAATCATCATTGAACCGTGCTACAACCTAGGTAACTCTAGAGTCTACATACATAGGTACCTCAGACGTTCAAACCTACGAATAAGCATCAACATACTTTACGAAGTGGATATCAAAGATAATCAAAATGTCAGGAAAAGCCGAACGACCCAGTAAGCGCATACGAAAACTCAGTACTGATTCTGAGGGAGATGAGGAAATCGATTGGACAGATCACCGTGGAAAAGCTGGTAGGGCTGAGCCAGCCACCATCAAGAACGAGTAAGTCTTTGAAGCATCTCCAGATATTGAAATCCCATTATTCTCACAATGGCGTTAATCCCCTCTGCTCTTTGTACCATGTTACCGCACGCAAATCTCCGTAATTAAGAGTTACCCTTAACCGTCCACTCTATTTCCTCTTTTGATTTAGCCCTCGTGTTTTTTATGATAATCATATCTTGCCATCGTCGTACAAACAAGGGGCATGAGATGAGGCATCAAAGAATGAACCTTATTAGCTACGTGGTTGGCCAATGGTGAAAAGGCAGGATTGGGCAGTTGTGTAAGAGCAGCGCGTTTATATGCAACGCGCCTGCTCACCTGTCATTCTCCGCAATTCTGTCTAATCAAGGCAGTGACCCGGAAGCACTCGCCATCTGATTCACCACCAATTGTGTTTAGACCACTCCACATCTTTCTACCGTATCATCAATAACCTCAAGGCAAATCATCGTGGATCAAGGAATCCATCAATATTACCACATACCCCCTTCAATTTGTTCATCTTGTATTTGATTGCGGTGTAAGAACAAGATGTCTACACGTCGCAGTCAGCGGTCAGCCGCTGCCAAGGCAAGAGACGTAATTATTGTTTCTGAACAACTATCTCCTAGGTCATCGCGATCGCGTCGCACGAATCCAGAGCCTGCCTCGTCGGCCACCGTATCACGTGGACCGGCACTACCACAATCAAATAGTCCCGAGTCAATGCGTTTGACCGTCAAGACGTCGTCGAGTAAACTGAGAGAGGCGACACGATCTAGCCCGATCACCGGCCCATCTGTTATGGTTAATAGTAGAGATCAATTTGTTGGCGGCGAAATCCTCGAGGGCAAGAGGAACAGGAATGTTAAAAAAAGTTATGTTTTGGAAACAGAAAGCGATGAAGAGGATGAAGAAATGGAAGATGCTGAGGGAGAAGACGATCCAGATGCGGAAGGTGAGGATGATGACCTAGATGCTGATGGAGATATCGATATGGACGTACAACCTACTTCATCTACCATTCAGGTCTCAAAAGCGTCGGCTGGAAATTCCATGATCACGGTGAAGGAGCCACCCACCGCGCCCGCCGTTTCTGTTGAACAGCAAGGACTTGGGCTCAGTGACGATGATGATGATGAGCTCAGCGAACTCGACAGTGACTTGGGAGAGGAACTTGAGGAAGAAGAGGTAATGCAGAGTGGAAATGATGAAGATGCAGAAGGAGAAGATGAAGAGATTGAAGTGGCAGCAGAAGAGGACGAGTTGCTCGATAGTGATGATGAAACACCTGCAAATGGAAGTAGAGCTTCTACTCCCGATCTTAACAAATTGACGAGAAGGCAAAGAGCAAGATTCGACGATGCTGCTAGTGGATATCTCATGGCTCTTCCTGATGGTAAGTTATTGCATGATTTCTCAATTGCGCGCTAATGTCTTTTTCAGAGGTACAAGTGAAGAAGCATCTTACTGCCGAGGAGCACGCCATGAGACGTGCTGAAATGGCGCGAAGAAGAAAGAATCTTAGTGAGAAACGGAACGAGGAAGAGAAGGTAATCTTATCCCAAGATATTCTTCAAATACATGCCTAAATTCTACTCGCTGCGTCTTTTCCTAGCTAACACAAATTATAGATGGAAACAATCAACAAGCTTCTCAAGAAGCAAGCGCCTAAGACTAACGCTCGCCGCAGAGATCTCAATGGCCCAGCTGTTGATGCAACTCCGGAAGGAGAACCCCAGAAGCCAAATCCACTTTTTGTGCGATGGGTTAGCAATAAGGATGGAAATAGAATCGGTGTACCAGAAGAATGGATGGAGGGTCCTATTGGCGCGTTGTTTCAAGGTGGAGTGAAGGCTAGTGGAAATGGGATGGACGGCAAATTAATACAGGAAGTTTCTTAGATTAATAAGCCCTTGTCATGTAAATTACAATTTTGAAGTTCCTCGGGGTCTCATAAATATTAGTCGGGTTCAATTCATTCACATTTCTCTTAGCCGAGGCCAGTGTTCTCGTCAATCCATTGTTCATGCTGGAATCCAATCATTTGATTTGTAGGAATAGCCCTAGAGGTCACCCGATGAAAGCTTCTCCGCTTCCGATCTTTTGCTAGGTCATCTGCTTCTCATCGCAATTCCAAGGAAACATCACTGACCCCTGACTTCCGACCCTTGCCCAACTACTATCACTACTCTTACTACTCTTACTACTATCACTACTATCATTCTCCTCTGCATGGTACACAACGACCAGTCGATCCTTCCAGTGCCTCTCGCGCATCATGCGTATGAGCCTATTCATGACAACATCATGGCCACAGAGGGTGTCATACGAATCATCGTTAACAGCTTGACCAATCTTCCATCTAATCGCAACACTTTTCTCTTTGCAGATTAATGGGCCATTCTCCCAAGCGTTTGATTTGCATTTGATTGCAGCTAGAAGGTTGGAATATGAATCAGACTCGTGAATAGAAAGGACGCCCATACTTAAGAGTCTGGTGCCAAAATGTTTGTTTGCAATTCGATATTCGGTTAGGACAAGATGTTGGGCATCAGGAAGGTTATCTGTGTCCTGAGATTTCTTTGCGCGGATTGGGAGGTTTGGAATGCGGTATTGCTCTGCCGCCAATGAAAATCCGTATTCGGGATAGCCTTGATTGTTAGACTCCATCTTTGTCGCTTATGGCCGTTTATGCGAGGTTTGTCGATCGATCAATATAGATTAAGCGGAGGAAGAGATTATTCTTGATTAGTCCAACTTAAGAGAAGACGGAAGGTTAAGTCTATTGGGAGAAAGTGTTACGCTAGCAACTTAGAATCAACAAATTGCAATGAGATAGTTGGAGTATGATTGATGTTGATCTTCTGGATTCCATTTTTAATGAAGAGGAGGCAGGTGCTTCTTATATGCTGGGGGTAATGATTGTGCTCAGAGCAAGAAATATCAAACACAAGCAATTTATGCATGACCTTTGCTAAGGTTCTTCCAATGGATATCAGAAGACGTTCACTCTATCATTTCATAGAACCATGCATCAGGGAAAACCGCTTGGACCTATAACAAAGGGGGCAAAAAAGCAATGGGGATTGTGATGTATGATCAGATGGCTTTTTTAGGCAAACGGACTCAAACTTGGGCCTAGGTTATCTCTCAATAGTCTCATCACATAACATTATCACCCAGTGTCATCTTTCCTACTCTAACAAATGCCGAATAATTTCATTCTACTTCCCTCTTTGAATCAAAGCTACTGTATACTAACAATCACAGCGCACTCGAAGCACAACAATACCTTTACCTTTACCTTTACCTTCCTCGATATATCGTCCTCTGGACCGAAAATTCGAAAAAATTCACTTGGCAAGACTATATTCTAGGGCTTGAAATGCAGAACTGCCTGTATGCATGTTCTATCAGGCACGACCACAATTCTAGCATCAGAAACAAGATTTGGTAATACGATCTCTGCTTCGATATTGGTAGAAGAAAGAATACCATGCGCTTCCATATACTTGGGGTGATCATACCCAACTGACATCAATAACAGTGAATGATATCGAAGTTAGGTCACTGTAAACCTTGCAAAATGCCTGGGGTGGTTCGAGGACAACTTGACTTCTATTTTGAACGCAGAACATTTTCTTTGGATTCGAGTGATTTGCATCGATCAAAATGACATGGAAGAGTGGATGGGTACAGACTACAAATTCTGGTATGACCAGAGGCTACTTACTACCAGATCTGGCTTGATCAATATCTACAACCCAAAGGGGAAAATCCATTAACTACAGTTGCCAAGTACAATTTTTTCAACTGAATTGAGTGCAAGCTTCGTTTCCAGACCGGCTCCAACAATGCCTTCAACTTAACCCTACATTATATCGACAGCCAATTTTCAGTTTACAGAAGTGTGATCATGAAAAGTGACGGAAGAACCAAAGAGCCTAGGCTCTCGAAGTTGGCTTCTCCGTCATAACTTTCCAATCATAGAAGAGTTGCAGAGTCTATATCACAGCTCCTCCGCTTCTCATTTTTGATTGCTTTAGGAAATAAAGGTGCAGGGTCCCTTCACGTTTATGTGCATAGATATGTATGCGCTGATCGATAAACTTACTTCAGCCTCATCGCGAAAGATCCGTCTCCCAATCTTCAACATAATCCTTCTCCGCCCACCAAAGAATCCAGTTCTGTTTTGACAAACACCTGTTGCGCATTTTTTTGATTGCATATCTCCAACTCAAAGAGTTTCCGATTATAAAAATGAATGAATCACGATAGAAACTGTAAATCGATCGGTATTTTGTATCACCAAACTGCTCTCCATTTCCCCATCTGACCGCGAGTATCGTCGGCTTAAGATTCTTAGGCATACCTGCATTGTGGGCATCATTCTCCGCACGATCAAGGAACGCGTGGATATTATCTTCGCCCGGGACATCTGTAAACTCGATGGCAGTAGTGATGATTTTGTCAGAATCTCTTTGCAGATGAAGGACTTTGCGGTAGAGAGGTCCCATGATAATAGGATCTCCTAGTCGGGGATAAGGAATTTTCCAATTATTGGGTATACAAAGTTCACACTTATGAGCTTCTATTTGGGTCTTCAAGTCTAACCCTCGGTAAGTAATAGCGTAGGGGGGGACCGGAGGATTGGGGAAAGGGATTCCATCATTCTCCGGGCTTAAACTCTTATTTGATTCTCTGACCATTTTAATTGCCTGAGTAGGTACGCTATCAGCCTTGGATGGCTTTGGCATAGTTCTTTGGTTGATTTGCGATGAACGTATCATCGGTGAGCTGGTAAGGGATGTTGAGGTTGAGGTACTGGACTTTGCAGTACTTGTTTCTTCAACCAATCCCTCTTCTCTATCGACTTTCTCGACACTATCATTCTTTTTGGAATCGTAAGTGTCATGGGTGATATCGATTCCTTCGTCAACAGGGGAATTTTTATTAATATTACGAGTTCTGGGTTTGCGATTGATGAACTTGAGGCGTAATTTGAAAGGCTTGGGATTAAGCGTCTGGGAAGAAGATGGGGAGGTTGAAGCAGATGATAACATGCTCTCCTCGGTTTTATCAGTGTTCCTACTCCGAGATTCTCTAGCATTGGTTGGTCGAGGTGGGGGAGGCATGGTATTGCTTGGTCGAGGTGGGGGAGGCATGGTATTGCTTGGTCGAGGTGGAAGAGGAGGAAACACTGTATTGCTCGATACAGGTGGAAGGGGAGGAAGCCTGACTTTCTTTGGTCGAGGAGAAGGGGGAGGTAGCGTGAGTTTCTTGGGTCGAGGAGAAGGTGGAGGAAGCATAGGATTGCTTGGCCCAGGTGACGGCGGGGAAGATATATCACTGCTTGATTGAGGTGATGGGGGAGAAGCGGGAGTATTATCTTTGGTGACCAGGATACTCTTGATCTCTGGATATCGTGCATAAATTTGACTGGAAGGACCGATTTCCAGTGGTGATGTGAATGTTACCACCTTGCTTGAAGGAGACTTAGAAGATGTTTCTGCATCAATTCCATCTTTTCCCATTGGTCTTTTTACAAGAGATAATGTGGTTACACCTTGTTCTTTCGGTGCATAATCTGAAGCAGAACTTGGAAGAGATGATGCAGAGGAATCTGTACTAGTCGGCGGCTCGAATATCTTATATTTCTTGAATGGGGGCGTGGATTCCTGATTGGAATCCCTCCGAATTCTCTTTGAGACTGGGTCCAGAGACGTATTTTCTTTTCGGTTGGATATACTGTCAAGCATGATTGCAAGGATTGAAGTAATGACTGGAGCTCGGATTGATTGATGAATACTGTAATAATGGAGAAGTATAATGGTTGCAAAGAATTGTAAGTCATTTAATTTGGTTTCTTACCCGCGATACACACTTATATTATACTCGTTATAGTAAGAATGAGAGCAAATTTGGGTATCATTAACACTGTAGTAAAGAATTTAGAAGGTCAAGAGCTGGAATATAAAGATCTTTGTGACTTTAGGATAGAACGATTGGCAGTAGCTACCATGTTGGTAGACTAATAGCGGTATTCGGAAGTAGTCTTTGTCCTAAAAAGTCAAACCCAACATCTCTCATTATCATCCAGCGACTCTTCTTTTTGGTCATCTCCAAATACAATTACTGAAAAGGTTTTGCGTTCTATTCATCGATTATTACTTGAACACCCCGAGTCATCATCAATACCAAAGAGAACTTTCCTTCGTCTAACAACTTCGCTTTCCTGTTAAATCCCGAGCACAGGGTCTATCTCGAGGAGGGATTCGTTTTACATTCGTATTATATCTTCTTCGCGCGACTTTTGATAATGCCGACTCCTTATTATACACTTCCACGGCGACCACGGTTCTTCCGTATACAGGTCTATTTTGGTAGAGAAGCCACGGGAGGATATGAGTATTCGTGGACAGAACAATGGTGGATCTACAAAGAAATTAGCTACAGGTCTATGGTGCGGAGGTGCCACCGTTCCCTGATGGAGCGTCACCCAAATACACCTTTAAGAGAATTCAGGTTGCTTCTCAATGTGTCGTCGGATACGTACGACAAGATTACTCCAACCAACATTCGGGCAGTCATGAGATATCTTGGATCTATTCGAGGAAGACGCAATATATTTCCTGCTTATATCAAGCGACGCCATTTAGTGGTAGATCCAACTAACGGAAGTGTCAGAATGGAAGGGTAAGTTTGATATCCTTAAGATATGAGCAGATAGCGGGACACCTGACATGCAATTTATCTTGAACTGACAAATCGAGCCAGGTATCAATCGAGTTGAATGAAGCAATCTGCAATACTTCTACATTGCGGGTACCAAATCGAGATGCTTTTCTGGTCTCTTCAGACCCGTGTCCCAGATTGAGAAGCCACAAGTATCGCGGAGGCGACTTCCTTCATTCAACAAGCTTGAAACTTTCAATCATCCTCCCTCTTTTCTTCTGTTTATTTTATTTTCTTTCTTTTCTTTCTTTTCTCTTCTTTCCTCTACTTCAATCAAAAACAATCGTTTTCTCTTTTTGGGTTTCAAACTTTTTGACACACATCCACATCGAATCAGATAAACGTAAAATGAATCTTTCAGCACTCAAGCTGTTGGCTATCTTTCTGGGCTCAACTTTGGCCATTGTTCCTACACCACCCATTGTCTCATCACAACTACCCCAATCCACAATTGAGCCAGACTTTACTGCGATAATAGCGGCACAAGCAACTCAGCAACCAATTTCTCCTGTTTCTAACGTCGGTGGCGAGGTATTCAGCAGGTTTGTTCAAATATGGCTCGAGAATATGGTAAGGTATTATCCTTACTTGAGATATCTGACTTGCATGTTCGGTACTGGCCATGGACTGACGGTCTTAATATAGAATTACAAGGAAGCTACCAGTGATCCCAATTTTCAATGGCTTGCTGCGCAAGGCATAACACTCACTAATTACTGGGGAGTAACACATCCTTCTCAACCAAACTATTGTGCAGTTGTTGGAGGTGACACATTCGGCATGGATGCAGACGAATTCATTCGAATTCCGGCCAATATATCGACTGTTGTAGACTTACTCGACACTAAAGGAATTTCTTGGGGCGAATACCAAGAAGATATACCATATGCTGGCTTTGAGGGATGGAATTTCTCAAAAACCGACCCATTTCAAGAAGATTATGTACGCAAACATAACCCATTAGTGATGTTTGATTCAGTCACTAGCAACGCTACTAGGCTTGCTTTGATCAAAAGCTTTAACTCATTTGAATCAGATTTGGCAAACAAGACTCTACCACAGTGGTCTTTTATCACACCGAATATGACAAACAATGGCCACGATACCAATGATACTGTAGCTGGAAACTGGTCCCGTACGTTCCTTGAACCTTTACTTACTAATGATTATTTCATGAACGATACCTTGGTTGTACTCACATGGGATGAGAATGACGACGAGGATGAGGAAAACAAGATGTTTGCTATCCTTCTTGGTGGTGCTATTCCTTCTTCCTTCAAAAATACTACCGATGATACATTCTACAACCACTATAGTATGCTTTCAACCATAGAGCTTAATTGGGGACTCCCTTCTCTTGGCCGCTGGGACTGTGGAGCAAACGTTCTTGGTATTGTCGCCAGCAAAGCGGGATACGATAACTATGCCGTCAATACCACTAAGTTGCTTTTCAATTCATCATACCCAGGTCCTCTATCAGCAGATAGGTTTGATCCAGTCTGGCCTTTACCTGATACGAAAGCAAGTTGTGGCTCAGGCCAGGGAGTCTTGAAAAGAATCGTTGATGGATGGGGCAAATCCGATGGCACATACAACGTATGTAATTTGTTCATAAATTTACCCTGCCCGCTACTTATTTCTACCTCCCACCACCTCTCCATCTCCTTGAACACCCGTCTCGTTATCAAGGCAACATTTCATTTTAACCCAAAGCACTTCTCCAATAGACCATCACTAATGTCCTGATTTTGAATAGTATACCGACTCATATCCATATGATGATGTCAGTGGTGATAACACAGGGGGTGAAGCGAGTCCAGTAACCACGACATCTTTGCCATCAGCCACAGCTCCTGTAATTGCACCTCTTCCTTCAAAGAAATCAGAGGCTATGGATTTGAAGTATGGTGGAGGTAGCTCCGCTGCTTTGATGATGGGATTTGTGTTTGTATTATTGATGGGTTGAATGTTCAAGGTATCATTGGAGAGGCATTGATTGTATCGATAAAAGAAAATTTTGGAACTCTGTCGAGTCATAGTTTTCTTAGAATCACCTGCAACCCCAGTTGTGCCTTGCGGGCAGTTGGTCCCTAGGTATCTATTAGAAAGTACAATGTTTAGCTCTCAAAATTACATTCTCTGATTAAGCATGCCAGATGCTTTCCTTTCATTCATCTTGATATCGTGGGTCATTAACCAGCCGTACACGCAGGGCAAGTGAACTAACAATACTAATCCCAGATTACCAAACTTGTGAAAATGGGGTCAGTAGACCTTTTTGGTTCTGGGGTCTCATCTAATTCCACGCTGATCAACCGCTGTGCCACAGTACTTCTTCCATTCGCAACCTCTTCAGAATTCCATCTCCACTGACATTGGACTAGAGAGGGGAGGTTCCAGAGTTGAATGGTGGTTTAGCTGCACAAAATCACGAGGATCTGTCAATGTCAGCCAAACCATAGCTCGTTTATTTAACCATGAACACAATATATGGTCATTCGCAGCGTGGGGGTTACTTCACACAACTTGGAATGCAGATTGATTCATAGATGATAAAACCAGCAAACGGGATATGTCTTGGCTACACGAGGATCTCCCGGATGTAACATGCAGAGTACCTACCTACGAAGTGATAGGTGTAAAATATTCAAAAAATGGATGAAGGTAGAGTAGCAGCGTGGGATTGTGATATAACATTCTGACCAATCACAATGTAATAATTACACGCATGCTTCATTTCATCATTATAAGTGGATAAAAATTCCAAGTTGGGTAAGACACAGATACGGTAAATATAGCAAGGCACATTTGGAATTTGGGATTAACTATGCTGGTCATAATCATAAGTTTGGGATCCTCAATGCAACAACAAATCATGTTATACCATTTCAATTAACTTGGCTTCATTTGTTCAAAGCGTGAACAAAACTTGACCACATCAAAAATACCATCATTTGTCTCCACTATGTTGGGCACACACACTCAGGCTTTACCCTGACCGCAACATGTTGCCAATTACATGAAATCACCTACAGTATCTTGATGTTGAAGGTCCAGAACATTCAAGATAGCTTCTTCGCGGGTGATTCTCAATCCCTCCTCTAAATCGAAACTTAACCAGCTCCATCGACTTGATAACGATAAGATAACATCTTCGAAAAGACTGGACAGAGGAGGGAGTTTACAAAGTGAGAGGCGCCAACATTTACTACAGGATTACGAAGAATTTGAGCTCGCTGAATATCCTGGCGCACGAGACGATCCACCTCCGGAATCGCACATCAGTGAGAGAGAAAGAAGAAGGGCGGAAAAGAGAAAAAGACTCGAGGAGGCAGACGAGATGAAGTTCTCACATAGTATACAATTCAATGCTGTTCCAGATTGGAGCAGTCATTACATCGCTTATAGCAATTTGAAGAAATTGTAAGTCTTGGCGCGAACTGAGTTTGGAATGAAGCTGATGATGTCTTTTCCGCAGGATCTACCAACTTGAGAAGAATGTACATCGACCCTCTACTGCCCTCGAAGACGCCGAAAACTCTCCTCTAATCAGACCGGCCGAAGATTCAGATGCTATCTTTCGCAGAGCACTAGATGCAGAATTGGAAAAAATATCCACATTTTACCAGTCGAAGGAGCTTGAAATCTTTGACGAGGTTACAGAGCTATTGAAGGAAGAAGAGGAATTCGAGGCTGAAGTTCTAGAAAGCAACCAAACAGATGGCAATGGCAATGGCAGGCCAAGAGCATCGAGCAACGATCGACCACGACAAAACAGTATCTTTAAATCTTTTGTTCCTAAAGGAAGAAGGCGTTCAAGCACAATAAGTCGATCAATAGATGAGGGTGTCGAAGATAGTGATGATGATGACGACGATGAGAACACTGCGCTGCGCAAACCACCCATGTCAAAAAGAAGCAAGAGCTCTCCTCAAGACGTGAATACGGGGGCTTTCGAGGACATGCGCTCTTCAACAGATTTAATCAAGCATGCTCGACGCAATAGTATGAACTACGAGGATATGGCAGAGCAGGCATTCAATGCCTTTTATACATCAGGGATTACGTTGAAAAAGCGTGCAGTCAGTCTATATGTGTCACTATGTGAACTAAAATCTTTCGTTCAGCTTAATCAGACAGGTTTCAAGAAGGTTTGCAAGAAATATGATAAAATATTGGACAAAAATTTAAAGTCGAAATACCTTCAAGATGTCGTAGCTCCAGCATATCCTTTCCGTCCAGAAACGCTTAAGCATATCGAGGAGAAGATATCACGGATAGAGCGCATGTATTCTGATGTGGCAACTCAAGGAGATGTCGACATGGCAAAGAAGGAATTGCGATCACACCTACGAGAACATGTTGTTTGGGAGAGAAACACAGTTTGGAGGGAAATGATTGGCATTGAGAGGAAAGCTCAAGCTGCGAATATGGGTATTAGAAGGACTTTACTCGGCGTGGATAATGATCCATCTAAGCTCCGCTTGCAAGGTGATGATGCCGACATCGCTGACATGAAGGAATTATCAACACCAGTTGGGAGAGTAAAATGTCCAAGATGGCTATTTAGTTCAACGATGTTCACATTAGTTGGAATCATTACCATCTTCATTTTACTATTGCTTATCCCGATCATGAAGAAGCCAGAACAACAAAATTGTTTAGCAATGCTGGTATTTGTCAGTTTGTTGTGGGCTACCGAGGTAAGCAGCCCTATGAAAATCCTAACCATAGTCTCTTATTGACTGGTCTTTAGGTCATACCTCTCTTCGTGACATCACTAATGATTCCATTCCTCTGCGTGATTCTAGGCGTGGTTCGCTCTGATGAAAAGCCCCACCATCGACTTGAAGCTCCAGCTGCGGCCAAATATATATTTTCCGCAATGTGGACTCCAGTCATCATGTTATTACTTGGTGGATTTACAGTAGCGGCAGCGCTTTCCAAATATGATATTGCTAAGAGGATAGCGACTTTTGTCCTAAGCAAGGCTGGAACGAGGCCAAGAACAGTTCTTATCACCAACATGTTCGTAGCAGCTTTTGCAAGTATGTGGATCAGTAATGTTGCAGCACCTGTCTTGTGTTTCTCAATCATCCAGGTGAGCTTAAGGTTCCTTTCTTCTTCTTTTGTATTACATTATTAACATTCCTAGCCCATGCTTCGAAACCTTCCTTCTGAATCTCAAATGTCGAAAGCTGTTATTCTTGGCATTGCACTTTCATCCAACATTGGTGGAATGCTCTCACCGATTGCATCGCCACAGAATATTGTAGCTCTTCAAATCATGTCTCCGCAACCAGACTGGGGGACTTGGTTCTTCATCGTCTTGCCAGTCGGTATAATTTCCATCGTCCTCATTTGGATTCTCTTACTTCTCACCTTCAAGCCTGGTCGTGGAACTACAATCGTTCCTATTCGTCCGGTTAAGGATGCATTCACTGGAGTTCAGTGGTTTATCACCCTTGTTACTCTTGGCACCATTGTTCTCTGGTGTGTAAGTCATCAGCTTGAAGCAATCTTTGGTGATATGGGAGTTGTCGCAGTTATCCCTATCATTCTATTCTTTGGTACCGGTATCCTAACAAAGGAGGATTTTAACAACTTCTTATGGACGATTATAATTCTCGCTGCTGGAGGACTTTCGTTAGGTAAAGCCGTCAACTCGTCAGGATTGTTGCATACTATTGCTACTGAAATCACTGCGAGCGTTGAGGGTTTGAGTCTTTATAGCGTACTTGTCGTATTCTCATGCCTCGTCTTGGTCGTTGCGACATTCATCAGTCACACTGTCGCAGCTCTCATTATTCTTCCATTAGTTCATAGTGTCGGAGCAAGTATGGATGAGCCACATCCCAACCTTTTAGTCATGGGTGCTACATTAATGTGTAGCGCCGCTATGGGATTGCCTACAAGTGGTTTCCCTAACATGAGTATGTATATCCTGTCTCCAATGCATGGATAAAAGATATACTAATCACATATAGCTGCAATTATGATGGAGGACTCACAAACAGGACAGAGATACTTACAAGTGAAACATTTCATCACTCGTGGCGTACCAGCAAGTATCCTTACATGGCTAGTGGTCATCTCGGTTGGTTATGGATTGATGAGAGTGGTTGGGATGTAATATTTGATTTTTACTATTTTATACATGGAACATTAGATTGTGATTGGGACTAGTAAGGAGAAAGGGGTCGAATTGGCGGGCATGCGGCATTGCAGAGATGGAGTTGGTTTTTTTTTGACGCGTTTTCGAAATAGGATAGCAAATCACAATTTTGAACTGGCAAATTCCACATTCTTGGTCTACCTCGATCTACATTCTCATCGTTATAATCCTCATTCCTCAGTTCCACTATGATACCACATTTACTAACCAAAGTTCGTAAGGAATGCGAGAACCGAGGTTTTGAGTTTTGAGTGTGCGTGTGTTTATAGGGGTAGTTATCCCCTTGAAGCCGCATCTCCTCTTCTCTCTTTTTCTTTCTGTTGACTCAAATCGCCGTGTCATTTACACTCGAAGATCACACGCCAACCCCAGATACCTTATCCACAAAACCACGCTCATTCCATCAAACCCCAGCCTATTTAGCCAAACAAAATGCGTCTCCCAATCCTCACCCTCACCCTCCTCCTTGGCCTCAGCGCCGCCATCGCCGTCCCAGCTCCTAACCCCGACTCGGCTCTCGAAGCCAAAGATTTCATCCCAAACAAGGTTCTGCGACAGGTTATGCCGCGTCAGGGAATCCCGCTCCCGGAACCAGAGGTGGATATTGAACCCCCGAGAGATGATGGGCTGGTTCCCTTCGCCGGAGGCGGGCCCGTCGTCGGGAAGTGGGTTAAGCCTACTTTTACACCCGGGCCTGAGGATAATGTTTTGCCGTTTAGTAATAGTGTGGTGAGTTGGGGTGGGGGTTTCTTTGGTTGTTTTTGTTCTTGTTCTTGATTTTGTTGTGTTGTGTTTCTTTTTGTGGGGGAAGTAGAAGGGAAAGGGAAGAAAAGGG